>OY754960.1:4810852-6013565 GCA_963576555.1 Ferdinandea cuprea | reverse complement strand
CATTTTGGGTCGGTTGAGTTTAGATCATTAAGATCATTATAGAAGAAGGCCACCCATATGGAGATTTCGCTTTCGGTAAAGAGCAGGGCATGCGCAGAGAAGGTGTAGAGTAGTCTTCTCCTCCTCCTCATCCAAACAGCTCCTACAGAAGTCGTTGGAATAGGCACCAAGCCTTGCTGCATGCCTGCCTAACAAACAGTGTCCAGTTATGACACCAATTGTAGCACCAATGTGCGATCAAGCTCCTTGAGCGTCTTAGATCCAGCCTAGGCCAAATCTGCTTCGTTGTCAGACAAGTAGTACCATTTGTCCATCTGTGGTTAGTTTTTACTAATGCATCCAGTTTAGACAAGAGCTTGCACGTGGAAACTGGTGTGCCTAAGGAGCCCTTTTCAGGCTAGATTGAGAGGGTAGTTCCAAGTTTGGCGAGTTCGTCGGCCTTGCAGTTACCCGGAATGTCCTTATGCCCCGGCACCCAACAAAGGTGAATGTTGAACTGCTCAGCCATCTCCTTTAGAGATGATCGGTAAAATAAGTTCCCAAAAAAAATGAAATAAGACTAGGGCCGATTTCAGTAAGTGAAAATAATTGTGTTTGTTTTGTACGTATTTGTTTTTATCGTAAAATTAGTTGTAAAGAGTTTACAAATTGTGTTATTAAGTAATCAATTATTACTCTTTCGTTAGTGATAAACAAATTATTTCTTGAAATGTATATATCACTGTGTTTATGTTGCATAATGCATGGTGTACTTTATGTAGGGCGTCTGGCAAATACACCTTTATGAAATTTTGTTTTTTCATGGGTTTTTCATTAAATAAAGCTCAAGGTCTCAAGGCAAATCCACTGGTATGGATTTTTGCTTGATATTGAGAAAGCATTTGACACTGTTTGGCATGAGGGCTTAATGTATAAATTAATAAATTTAAGATTCCCTCCATATATTCGTAAAATAGTCCAAAGTTTCTTGTTCAATCGTCGTTTTGAAGTGCATGTTAATAGTGGTGTTTCGGATTTAAGGCTTTTCCATTCAGGAGTTCCACAAGGCTCAGTTTTGGGTCCAGTCTTATATAATATATATGTATCTGATATTCCAAAACTAAATGAATGTGATTTAGCTGTTTTTGCAGATGACACAGCAATATTTTCGTCTCATAAATTCGCTCTCAACATTGAGAGGGATCTCCAAAATGGTATGGAAGTATTGATCAAATACTACCATAAATGGAAAATTAAACTGAACGAAGGGAAAGCGCAAGCCATTTTTTTCACGCGAAAAAGAAGGTCTTGCTTTCTTCCTAGCAATCAGTTGCGACTTCAGAATGGAGCTTTTATAAATTGGGAGCCCTCTGTTAGGTACCTTGGTATTTATTTGGATTCTAAACTAACGTTTAAGGACCACATTGATAACATCATAAAGAAAACAGGTATAGCTTTCAAAATTATATACCCGTTTATAAATAGGCAATCTCTCCTATCTACCGAAAACAAAATAGTGCTACATAAAGTAATATTCCAGGCAATTTTGCTTTATGGGTGCCAAGTATGGGGTGACTCTGCAAGGTGTCACATAAAAAGATTGCAAGTGTCCCAAAATAAACTGCTGAAAATGATACTAAACCACCACTCAACCGTTTATGTGCACAAAAGAGCGAATGTTGAATTGATAGCTAACAGAATATTAATACTAAAAGACTCGTTTAAAACAAGATGCCGTCGAAAAATCGTATCAAATCTCATCCTTTTTTTTAATACGATAAAAAATAAAAAAGGGAATTTGCAAGAAATGTGTACGAAATTTCAATATTTTTGTCGAAAAATGCCTGCACGGAGCTGATGGATGAAGATTCCGGTGGTGAGGAATTGATTTCCGTAAGTAACTTGCCAGGTTCTTAGCTACAAGCTCCTTCCTAAATAACCTACAAATGAGCAATTTCATTATGAATATTCTTCGTATGATGACATTCCATTCTCGAATTTATCAAAGCCGGCTTCAGGTACTACAACATCTGTCTTCCAACTGCTTCCAGGTTGAAAACACTACAGTGTTTAAGCCATTGCAATCTTCTTGTGGAAAGAGGTGGTACTATTTTCTTATAACTCATTCCATCCATAATTTCACTGAAAACGCTTGGTAGATACATCGAATCAAGGGTCCGACTTAGATCAACTAAGTTTCAGACGGAAAATCGAGGTAGGATTGTTGATGGCTAATAAAAAACTTCTTTCCTATGCAATGAGGGCTTCCATCAGATTGTGACGATCTATTTGATCAAATCGTAACTCCGCAAAAAGAACAAACGAATGTACTTTTTGCCATACGAAAAATAACACGATGTTCTACATGGTGATGTCAGAGTTCACGTTAAATGTTTTGTGGATTACCATAAGAAATAAACCTATTCAATCGTGGTACCATATTTGCCTAACGACCTATATATAGGACGGCCGCCATTTTGGAATTGAATACACCAAATTTTTGAAAATGATGAAACACATTTTGGCATTTAAGTATTTAAACCATCGACTGTCGCTTGTAAACAAATAGAAGGTACAAAAAAATACACCTATGGGTGGTTTAATCCTTGCGATAGTGGTTAGGCTTTGCCAATTGGGAACGAAAAGCGAGAACACCACAAACTTCTCGAAATCTAGAAAATACCTTCTTATTTCTTTAAGGATGGGTCATCTTCCGATGAAATGCAAAACGTCTTCTCTCTCAGATAAGTTGCAGAGACTACAATAAATTGGTAGATCTGGACGATGAGGGATATAATTAAGGCGTATAAGTTCGCCTCACAACTTAAAAAGAGCCGCAATTAGTTCTTTGCTGTTGTTATTGTGGAAATAATTTTTTTCAGACAGATTGTGTTTTAGAACACTATATGTAGCTCGGTGAACGGACGATGAAGCCATATTTACACAATCAGCTCTGTATTGTTCAACTACTTTGGCAATAAGATTGCCAAGCACATCCTTACGGTATCTTTCGTTACCATAAGCTAAATTGCCTTCGAATCTGCAGTACGTTGCTAGCTCTTCGAGTTTTTTTTTATACCAGAGCGTATTTCTTTCTATTACCTTCTTGGCAATTATTTATGGAAGTCTATCGTCCGACAGTTCTAAAACTTTAATTACATTTAATGAAAAGCGGTGACAGTCCTGTTTCGATATTAATCATATAGTTTGGTGTTGTGTTTGATAAGTTAAAGCATCGTTTTATGTAGTATCTAAGGAGTTTCGCTACTGTTTCATATTGGCAGTATCCCCAAGACTGCGCTGCGTACATCATAACAGATTCTGATACAGCTTGAAAGACCTTGTATTTTACGCTGTGGTCAATTAGTTAATTAGGAAAACATTTTTTCCATGTAGCCGATATGACACTTTTAGCTTTTATTAGTCTTTCCTTTAGATGAGGTTTCATACTAAGATTACTAGCTATTGTCACCCCGAGATATCTATAGGTTTTCACAATTTCTATGGGCTGTCCGTTGAGATGCCATTTTTCATTTTTGCGCTCTCTACCAGCTCCCTTCTTAAAAATCATAATTTTTGATTTTGTAAGGTTAACCGTAAGATTCCATCAAGACGGTTAATCATTAATTGTAAGGACTCTGGCGAATATGCAAATAGAACCACATCGTCTGCAAATCAAAGTGCCTTTATTAAATGTCCTGCAATCTCTATTCCTCCAGGTAAAAAGTCGGTGAGGTCATCGATGTATAAAGTAAAAAGATATGGGCTTAGTGTACATCCCTGTCTTACTCCCATAGCTGTTTCAAACCATTCTGATGTTTCGGTTCCGCTCCAGACACTCGATTGGTTGTCCTCGTATAAATTTTCGATAACCTTCCCAAACTTTTGGCTCATTCCAGCGTTATAAAGTTTGTGAATCGGATATATTACGGCTTGCTTGAACTGTGGCGGTAGGTTAGCTGTTTCCAGCATCCCATTGCAAATCACCGCTAATTTGTCGATAAAATTGTTTGTCGCATACTTAAAAAATTCAATGGGTATCCGATCTGCGCCAGGTGCCTTTCAATCTTGAAGTTTTTTTAGTACGTTACATATTTCTCCCTGTGTAATGGGTGCAATAGCGTTTGAAAGTGACGTTATGTTATATTACGCAAAGTATTTCATAATATTTCGTAAAGCTCTTTTGGTTATTCTTGGTTTTTTTTCTGGGTAACGATGGGGGAATTTTTTCGTGTGATTGCATCCACTTAATCATGTGTCAACAGTCAACACTTCATCAGCTCATCACACCTCACTTGACTTAATCGACAAGAAATTCTAACCAACAATAACAAAGTTGACAAATATTTAAAGTCATCATCTCATTCATAGACAATCGACAATCGCTTGCAAATCAGCCAAGTCACATTTGTTGGTGATAGCTATAAGAAACCAAAACCAGAAATCTTAAAACGCTCAACTCAGGGACTTGAAGTTAAATTTAATGATCTCGTCATCATCTCGTTGCCCAGAGTGTTTTGCACTAAAATCGCGATGCATGAAATTCGTGCAGAGAATTGTTGTATGACCAAGGCCGTTAGAATGTATGTGGACGTATAGTTGCCTACTCGTAATTATTGGTCATTACTGCGGTCGTTAGTATATATATAGCTATGAAATATAAAAACCGGCAAAAGATCTGAGCCTTCATTTTCTATAGCAAAAACAATGTGGGTGTTTATTGCACATTTATTGACAAATGAATATTTCGATTCAAGTTTTTGAAATTAAAATTTGAGATGTTCTTCGTTTTTATTGCAAAAGATTTATGAAAAAACTGAAACAAACGCCAAACAAGTTGCATAAGAGAGTCTTTTTGCTCAATTATGAGACAACTTCTTGACTTTTAAGACCCTTTTCCAAAATAAATGTATTTTTTTTTACCTTAAATTAAAATGAATCCATCGAATTGCGAAGGTATGCAAATGACACAGCAGTTGGAGACAAATTCATGCAGAAAAGAATACAAAAAAACAAAATCTTTAACTTATACATTTTTATCTTCTTAAAGGCTGTGTGGAAGTCCGTGCCGCAACCCACATATTTAAAATGAAGGTAAATGTCAAAAGAATATTCCAAAATTTTACCATTTTGTGACAAGCATAGATGATGTGGCAAAGCCTGTATTGTAAAATTCAGTGCAAAACTTTTAATAAATATTCATGCAATCACCTTTTCTTAAGGAATACAAACTTAATTAAGACATTGACGCCCAGTAAGGAATTTGCATTTTGCGGACCACAATGTTAAAGAAATTATGTGGGTTGAGTGATATGGTTAAGACGCAGAGATTAGGACTGGAAACGATACGTCATACTTTGTGCTGCTTCGTAATGACCTATTTTTAGTTGTCACTTGGACTACTATATAGGACGAGTACTGGTTAAGCAGAAATATTTCTACAATGACTCACAATCTGACTTATAAAAGTGTTATTTGGTAGAGATAGAGCCAAGATAGAAGTTTTGTTAAAATACTGTGAATTGGACTGGCAAGATTTTTTCCGATACGAAGTCCTTTTTCCCAAGAGAGAGAGAGAGTACATTTTTGGTATTTTGCTGTTGAGAGTCCTTTCTCGTCCTCCGCATATACACTGAGACAAAAAAGTCTCCGTACACCACCAATCTATTTGTAATATCTGTAAAAATTGTCCACCCGTGTGAAGGCAATGATGCTTAATGCAACTCCTTTTTTTAGACCTCATGTGCTTAGATTGGTTGGTTGTGAAAGACGTAAACGTAGGGATTGAAACTGAAGGTATTCAATTGAAAGTATGTGGAGACTTCACCGCTGCCGTAGATAATTCAAAGGGCTTGTGCTTCAAATATATAGCGTATCGATCTCCTTTACGGCACTTACACCCAACCAATCTTAACCTTTTAGGTTTCAAAAGAAAGAGATGAGAAGATGTTGGTTTTTTTATTTTTATACCTAAAATTTCGATCTCTTTAAAGGCTTTCACATCCAACGAATCTTATCACACAAAGTCTTTGAAAAATGAGAATTTTCCAGAATAGGTAGAGCAGCACACTACTAAATTCTAATTTGTGGTGTAGGAAAACTTTTTGGTCTCAGTGTACTTCTACCGATTTATTTTCAGTTACAACGAAGCCCATCTTTGTCATAGTGCGTGCGTTTTGGCATAATATCACTATATGTCTTTGCTCTTTGATACCTCATAGGCTCGAAATTAAATGATTTGTTAGTTCATTCCTTGGCACAGCATCGAGATTTTTCCATCAACAGCCGTCACAAACGTAGGATTTTTACATGGATACGAAACTGTAAATGCCTTTATTCAGCTCACCTCTATACTTTGCGTTAGCATAGGTGGCTTTAAAATAGATTAAGATAAATAATCCGTAAATAAGCACGGATTTGCAACTCTAGGTGGTCGATGATCGACTACCTAGGCAATCACACAGTTCGGCTGACATTTCAAACGAGACGCTCAGGATAAGGACACTGATCCCCTCTGTAGTTGGCGTAATTCAGATTATGTCAGAGTGCAAGGGTGCTTTTGGCAAAACATGGGATCTGTCACCGAAAAGAGTTTAAGGGATCGACGAGACAATGATTAGGCCAATCCTATCATACGCATCAGTTATTTAGTGGAATAAGCTTTCACGCACAGGCCTCAATGATCAAGGGATTCAAAATCGAGAGGCCTGTATATATTTATTGAGGTCGAACCGGCGAATCCCACAGGCGGACCACCAGGAATGCAGTAAAGTGGGAGGGTAATGATCCCTATAATCCTGATCATAATTTCGTCGTTAAATGGAGAGAAGAGGCTGTCACGCAAATACTTCGTTGGCAATTTTTACGTACTTCGTTGGCAACGAACGTTTTGTTTAGGTTGGATTGCGGCCTTCCCTAGATGAACCTTTTACTCCTTGATTAATATATGATGGGAGCACCCCTGAGGGACATTTCTCGTTTAAAGAAAAGTGGTTTTTGGTATAACTTGCGCTGGACTTTCGATGACACTACGCGATAACTATCCAACCGACCCCTGTCTACTGGATATACGACTTCAAAGTCGACTTTCCCCAAGTTCTAGCATGGTTTAAGGAACATGCCAGGATCTAAGCCAGTGGGAAAATGTAATCGCATTTTCACGGGTGGTTTTAAAACCTGTCAGTTATCAGGTGCTGGTGCTTGTAAATGTGACATTGTGACAACGTAAGGCCTTCTGCCCGCTACGCATATCTGCAACGGTCTTCCATGCGATCTCCGCATTCAGGTTGAAAAGTGGTAGTAACTATATATGTCAGCCAAGCTGAACTTAAAGCTTTACTTAATTCTTTAAACACTCCTTAGTTAGTGCTTCAACTCAAGAACTCTTTGAACTTGTTCGAAAGACTGAACACCCTGAGTCTTGTTTGGGGTCCGGTTCATACTGAATTCGCAGAAAATGAGCTCGTCAAGGTCTGGAGAACGTATTCTTAGGACCTGAACATATGTGGTTTCCGTAGGCATGGGTTTTCAATAGATACAATATTCTATGGCACGATTCTAGCAGACAGAACAAAATGGTTCGAACGAATTTTTGAAGGAAGTGTGTCAGTCACTAGCGAAAAAAACAACAGGCGCCAGTATGTTCATTATTTCGACGGCAAAGCACATACTACTATTTATTTCCTTATGAAATGTTTCTGCCTTTGCTCCAATCAGGCTCCAGGCTTTAGGTGCTGACTCGGTAAGTGCTGAACATCCAAACTCCTTATTACTATCAAGTGCTTCTCGCCTTTCTGGAAAAGTTGGGTAAATTACTACACTAAAAATGAGTCCCTGATTGGAAGTGAAAGTACTACGAACCAGTTTCGGTCTGAGTGCTTCAACGAAAGTACAAAACTTACGACAAAACATATGTGTTTGTGGATTGTGATGGTGTAGCGGTTGGTGTTTCGGCTTGTGACCTGATTCAATCCTCGGCAAAAAAAACGACAACGCACGCCACCTATTAATAAAGACGCACAAACAACTTCGATTTCCTTGATGCTAAGGTTCCAATCATCAGACTTTTTTTTAAAACTTCAGACTTCGCTCTCGAAATATGACACGTTAACCCAAAATATATTCTTGTTGTCTTAACTGTAATCGGGATAGCAGATTGTGTGTGATCCCCTATATAACTCCATACATATGACGACAGGCCCACAAAGCGTGGGACCGTTGGGTTTTTTATCCAGGATTGCACCTTGCAATGTCAATAAGGCTATCGGCGTATAAGCCTAAGTTGCTCAATGTACTGAGCGGATTCAAAGAGTGGAGACAGCCCTGACTTCAAGCATAGGTTTGTACCCTTTTTACATTATGTCGGTCTATATTTCTATAGAGTAAAGTCAAATGCAGTATTGTCGAAGCATACTCTATGTAAAGCATGTAGCAGCGTACAACGTACAACCTCGTTACATAGCAATGCGCCTTTCATGTCTGCTGTTAAATTAAGCAGAGCACCTTCTTTTCGATATTTTTGAGAAAGCAATCAAAAAATCCTTTTCAAACTGTAAGCCCATTTTGACCTCGCCTCAAATTGTACAAACATTCCAAAGAAATAATATTTGTTTTCACATTCTTGAAGCTACCTATTTAATGTGTGATTAAGATTTTTAGCCCCAACACTTTACATATCAAACCTCAGATCATTCCATCTGAAACATTAAAATTACATCACTCTACGACGCATTTTTTGCTACAAAAGCCATAAGGTTGACAAATTATAAGTTTTACGATACAATTTATAATAATTATGACACATTCTTAATAATATATTTACTGTTATTTACTGTGTTGAGTTTGAAACTCTGCCAACAGGCAAAAATTCTAATCAAAGTTATTCCCACTGGGAGTCCCTCTCAAACACATGTCGATTCATTTCATTCAAAACACAAAACGACTTAAGCCCAATGGAATTATTTAACAAACATGTTTCTGTCAATTTTGAATGTTTAGCATCGGATTTGTGCCAACTCGTTTGATAATTAGGAAAATCTCTCTTTTGTCGCAAAATAACGTCACGTTATGCCGGCTGCGTGGAAATGGAAAATAAGAAGAAAAAAAAAATATTATTCACGAAAACTCATTTATGCGGGCATAGAATTTCTCACTTTGATGTCACATCAATGGCATATGATTAACAACACGCATGGATAAAATTCACATTCGAATATTCACGGATGCTCGCGACATAATTTTCTCGAGAATTATCTACTCTTCTGTCAAAAGGAAAATAGATTGTGAATATAAATTGCTACGAATGTTTGTTTGTGCAGTGAGATTTTTTTAAAAATAAATCATTTGTTTAAAAAAAACAACATATTAAAAAAAACACACACACACACCCAATCCTATACGATGTCGTGGTTGGTATTTAAAAAATCTCAACTTTTAAGTAAGGAAAATATTTTAATGGACATTGAGGAATCTCATCAATTACTTTACTAATATTTAAGCAAAAAAAACTAATTGTAGAATTATTTTATTATATACAATAGGGTGCGCCATCTAGTGGTTTCTTTTAAAATCATAGATTATTTTGACACTGACAGCTGTTTCCCGGAACGAAATGAGTTGCTTTACGCTTGAACAACGTTGGGAAATATTGAAAACTTATTTTCAAAGTGAGAGCTGTGTAGCCCAATCAGTGGGTTTTTTGAAATGAAGTTTTGACCGAAATGAAGCATCCACGGCGCCAGCTGTACGCATAGATGAGAATGTGGGCGTTTCGGCCGACTGTGGGCGTTGGAGAGCCATGTTACCCGACTTGTTTCCTATCAAGAACACTTTGAAGAATCAGCCAGTTAGAACCCAGGCCAAATTCCGAAAATATATGTAAAGGGTCTGCCATCTAACGTTTTTTTTTTCAACTAGTGCTTATTTCGCGAATGGTAACACTTAGCTCATGTCTGATTTGACAGATAATTAGTTTTATCCTTCCGCTGAACGAATATGGTTGTGTATACGCTTGAACAGCGCTGGGAAATATTGCGACATTGAAAACGACTTTGAAAATCATGGTAATGTTGCAGAATGTGTGCGAAAATTGCGTGCGGATTTTGGAAGAAGAGAAGCACCGTCGGCTCCGTATGTTCGTAATCTTGTGAAAAAAGTGAAAGAAACTGGCATCCTCATCGATAAACCAAAGCGTGAAAAGCCAAAAACAGTGCGTACACCCGAGAAAATTGCTGCTGTGGCAGAAAGTGTGCGCGAAGCGCCATCAACATCAATTCACCGTCGTTCTCAACAATTGAACATTTCGGAGACATCATTGAGACGAATTTTGCATAAAGACCTTGGTATGACGCCATACAAAGTCCAAGAGACCTAGCCTAGTAATCTAACCTAACCTAGTAATCAGATGGCTGACGAGTTAGCAAGGAAAGTATCCAAAATGGATCATTACTTTAGCCGATCAAAGTACGACGGAGCATCACTGTCTAAAACCCACGCAATGAACTTAAATCTCAAGGATGGCAACATTTGTAGATTCTACAGCGACAACCTAAATCTATGTCATTTAAAAAGCAAGATATTAAAGAACTATCCGATGTCTCACTTGATAAAGTTTGCAAGTCTCTGGACCTCTAACCCTAGTTATGGCTAATGTATTGGAGGTCATTTCACTTTTTGGACTGCAGCCACACCTCAATAAAGCTCGTAAAGTGTGCGGTTGTATATTCTTCTGCATGCTAAGTGGTCAAACAATGACATTTTTCTTAGCCTACATTACTTGGCCAGAGTGAAGGTAGCTTCTATCCTCTGCCACCTCCCTGCTTCCAATTTGCCAGACTAATACGTGATAGCTTTCTCTTTGAAACGGCGGTTCGGTCTTCCTTGTCATCTTGGTAATGGTGGCTGGGATTTGAAGATCCTCATGGCTGTAGCTCTAATTTCCATTCGCTCGATGTGGCCGAACTAATGTAGTCTTTGAACACTTTGACCACTTGGCACTCAGTTTAGGCCTACCATTACGCATTCACTTTTCTATGGCACCGCCAATTCCTTCAATGGTATGAAAATTTCTTAAATTTTGTCTATGATTTTTTAACGAAGACTCAAAATTGATTTGCTTCTAAATACCAGCTCGTATCTGGTTAAATAAATATACCTGATCAACAGTCTTGGTGTAAGTGTTCTTACATGATCTGAAGGCTTTACAATATGTATTACGGAAATCGGGAGCCTTTTTGAAGTACAAGTACATGTTGATGAAGTATATAAAGAGTGTTTTTTTAGAGATATAGAACTTTAAGTTGGCAACACTATTTTAACTGGCGGCCATTTTGTCAGCTGTCAAGTGATTTATTTTTAGTTTGGTTTGGCATTTCAACATGAATAGACTGACAGCGCATAGACATGGTTCTGTTCGAAATACGTATCGCGCGAATTTTGTTCAACAAACAAACCGGCCATATTTGGAGTGATGATAATCCTCAAGTGTATGTTGAGACACGGTTACATCCACAAAAACTGACTTTTTGGTGTGCTTTATGGGTTGGAGGAATAATTGGTCCGTACTTCTTTAAAAACGATGCTGGCCAGAACGTTACAGTCAATGGTGATAGCGGTCACCAGAGCCATAATTACTGACTTTTTCATTCATTAATTGAACAAGAACGATGTGCAGGAGCTGTGGTTTTAATTAGACGGCGCAACATGTCACAATTGATTTATTGAAGGAAACGTTTGGTAACCGCATACTTTCACGTTACAGACCCTTGAATTCAATTTTCTTCAAACTTTTGACTGTCTTAAAGATACATATTTGAGAAAGAATTTCTGAAATTCTCAAAGGAAAATATTCAAAACTTCGTCATTGTGACGTCATTTCCGAAGATCCCTCGGAAAAAAGGTGCGTCCGCGTTGACAGCAGAACTCGTGACAGGATCATCAGAAGTGAAATAAAAAAATTTGGTATTTTAGTTAAGGCCATGAACTAGAATTTGGACGAAGGGTAATAAAAAAAAGTGAAAATTGTATTTTTGGCAGACCTTTTTACCAAAAAATTGGTAAAATTTTCTCTACATTTTTTTTTTTTTAAATAGTTGCGATTGAAAAAAAATTCTTCTTTCAAGTCCTCGTGAATTGTATCTCGAAGACCTGTGCAAAATGTCATCAAGATCGGTTGACTGGTTTGCGAGAACTTTTAACAACCGATTTTGAAAGCACATTTTAAAGTTTGGATAACCTCAAATAAACCTCGTGATTCAATTGAGTGCGCACCTTCTCAAGTCTGTATCTCTGAAACTTTTATTCGGAATGACTTGAACATTTAGGATAATATTCTCGAGATGTTGTAGAAATTAATTAAACCCATGTAACCTCTTAACGCCGCTTGACTATTTTCTATGGGGATATGTGCAGTTCGTAGTCTACGCCGATAAGCCCGAAACGATTGACCATCGTACGTACGTGCCACAAATGTTGGGCAATGTCATCGAAAATTGTACCTCCAGATTAGACTACGTCCGAGCCAGCCGTGGCGGTCGTATGCCAGAAATCATATTTAAATTATAATAAAATTAAATTTTATGTTAATTTAAAAAAAAAAACATTTTTATTTTATTCCATTTCAAAGGTCCTATACCTCTAAAAAAAAACACCCTGTACTAATTTTCATTTCAGACTAAAAGTTCAAAGTTCAATGTACATACATACATAAAAATGGCATCACAGAGTATTACTTGAGCAGCAAAAAAGCCTCAAGTGTATCTTCATTCAATGCATTACCCTTAAACTGTTCACAGTATCTGCTAATAGAATCAGTCTAAGTACACACATACTTTTTATTAGTTCTTAACTTTCCTTTCATCTTCATTATCCTCCACTTTAAAGTGGATGTGTATTTTTTTTTTTTGTTTAAAAACCAAAAGTTGTTCCATCTAAAGCGAAGATTAAAAGTAGCATAAAATGTTTGACCCTCTATATCATACCCGAGCTCTATATTTTCTCTATCATGATACTCATCCAGATGGTTTCTTGCGCTTGATCTGACCGTAAATAATCTATGTATATCCACAAAGCTATAACTCTTTTTATCGATGAAAGATACAAGTACATGCTGTTGCCTGATGATAGTATATTAAATCAGCCTATTTCATCGAACTAATAAAGCATACTTTACGAGGATAAACATTGCAATTGAAAAACGCTTCAATAAGTGTTTCTACGTCAATAGATTAATTTATTAATCAATATTTCCATTAATTTTCCCATTAAAGAGACTCCGCACAGTAAACAATATCACATTCATCAAAAATCGAAAAAAAATCGAAAAAAAAAAATTTATTGAATTACTCGTCACGAGCGGAGCTCCTTCTCATACACATCGATCATTCACAATCCTTAAGCACATTTAGTTCCTCGATTTTTGTTGTTTTTCTTTCATGTAATATTATGTGTGTATATTTTTCAAATTCAGCTCCCACACACATGTTATTACTTTCTCAATTTCCAAGAATCTGATGAAACATTTCCATTTCGCTAATTGAAAAATTGAGAACAGCAAATCGGTATCGGTTGTGTGGTGGCAAGTAAAAAACAAACATTAGTATGTGTATGAGACGCATCTCGTTGGGCATATATTAAGTATATAGATATGTATACGGATTTGAACCCAACCAGGCAGCGTGCGATGGGCAGTTGGAGAGTCGCGGGGGCAAAAGAAATTTCATCAGCCTATGATTGATTAAAGCCATGGGCCAGATGATGTGTAGTGGGAGTAAGTCCTAATGGTATAAATTGTGACTGCTTCAATAAATCCGTTTCTTTTTTTTTCCTCTGTATACGGATACATGTACTACGTGTTGTTGTAAACATTTCAATGTGTCAATTCATATAGGTGTTTCATTAATTTGGATGAAGGGACCGAATCTGAATGTGAGTCAGAATCGTAATGGTATGAATGGCAAAGGGACACATTACCATTTGGAGGCAATCAATCAAGCGGGTCTATAAAAAAATAAAAGCAAAATATTTATCATTTATGTTACGTTTGTATTTAGAGTCCTTTTATTTGCTTAAAAGTTAAATAACATTTTTGAAAGTTTTTGATTGAATTTTATGCTGGATGGAGTTTTTTTTTTTTTGTTAAATGGACTTTCTCTATTGAATTAGATAGCACTTTGCCTTGCCGTCCTATTAAGAAGTACCTATCTCAAAATTCACTGAAATGTGAAAAAGAAAAATAAACAAATTTCCGTTACATTACTGCGAAAGTATTAAAAATTATGATGAAGATACTATGTCAGATGGAATTTGAAACGTGTAAAATGAAAGGCCACTAAAAAACAGAGGAGATTCTCACTTTTCTCGTCCTTTTCGTCCTTATAACGGGTGATCCAAGTAGAGATACTTTTTTCAATAGCCTTTTTTGACAGAGTCAAAATGCTGTCATGTTATTTTTGTTTAGTATTGTTTGGCATTTCATAATGGAAAGACTTACGCGTGAACAACGTTTACAAATTGTTCAACTTTATAATGAAAATTCACGTTCTGTGAGGAATGTGTTTCGTGCACTTCGCTCAACTTATGGTCAACACCCATTTTGAGACCCAGCATTCATTATTGGATAATATTCGACCGAATAGACCACGTCCAGCACGCTGTGAAGAAAATATAGCGGCCGTAGCTGAGAGTGTACACGAAGACCGTAGAGAGTCGATTCGGCGCCGTTCGCAGCAACTCGGACTGACGTATGGAACGACTTGGCGCATTTTACGTCAAGATCTTAAATTGGAAGCGTACAAAATACAGCTTGTGCAACAGCTGAAGCCGCTCGACCTTCCCAAGCGACATCGCTTCGCTCTATGGGCTCTTGAAAAGTTCCAAGAAGATCCGACGTTTTCGAGGCAAATTGTTTAGCGATGAGGCCCATTTCTAGCTCAATGGGTATGTAAACAAACAAAATTGCCGCATTTGGGACGAAGAGCAACCTGAAGAGATTGAAGAACTGCCACTTCATCCAGAAAAAACAACGGTTTGGTGTGGTTTGTGGGCCGGTGGAATCATCGGTCCATATTTCTTTAAAAATTATGCCGGTGCGAACGTAACCGTCAATGGCGACCGTTATCGTGCCATGATAACCGACTATTTGATGCCTGAAATTGAAGCTCGTGATCTCGGCGACATTTGGTTTCAGCAAGACGGCGCCACTTCCCACACATCGCATCAATCAATGGACTTATTGAGAGAACATTTCGGTGAGCACATAATTTCACGTTTTGGGCCGGTCAATTGGCCACCAAGATCGTGTGATATCACACCGTTAGACTTTTTCCTGTGGGGATATGTAAAGTCAAAAGCTTATGCCGACAAACCCGCTTCGATTCAGGCCTTGGAGGAAAACATCACGCGTGTCATTCGCCAGTTACCAGTCGAAATGCTCGAACGAGTGATCGAAAATTGGACTCAACGGAAGGACCATCTGCGACGTAGCAACGGCCAACATTCGATAGACATAATCTTCAAAAATAAATGCCAAAGAATGTTCTTTCAAATGATAATAAACATTCTCCATTAAATTTGAATTGAATTTTCTGTGTTTTTTTCTTTAAAAAAGTAGGAAACCTCGAAATGGATCACCCTTTACTTATACTGTTCTCTGCAGTGGTGGTTCGTTACTTTTTTTATATTCTTTATACCTAGTTAAGTTACTGCATTTAAAATTCTAACAACCACGATGAACTGGATTCAATACACGCTGTGGAATAAAGTCTCTGACATCAAAAAAAAAATAAGTTGACGCATTAATTATTAATGAACATCCTTTTAAACCGTAATTGATACAGAAAAAGTTAAAAGTTACATTTTTACTGTAGAAGAAGGTTTTATTCTATTGAGTGCAGACATTACTCATTCTGGTGTAGGTAGACCTGCGTCTCAATGAACAAGCATCTCCATTTAGCGCGGTTGGATTAGGTGTTCTATACGCATATCCTAGCCTAGACTAGAACGTCAAGCCCCGTCAACCCAATGGGGACTGAAAATCAAATAAGACTTAGTCCTTTATAGTACTGAAGCAAAGAAATTATGGGAGCAGTCCAGATAGTTCGGAAGGGAGGAGTTATAAAACTAAACGTTCTAGCTGAACGAGTTTGGTCAAGCGATCTTGTCTGTATGATTTTCTGCATGAAAACACAGCACCTAACTTTTGCAATGGAGTTTGCAGTTTAACAAGCCTCAGTCTAGTAGACTTGGAGTAAAAATTGCGCATAACCCAAGTTTATGCATAACCACCCCCTAAATTCGTCACACAGTGTAGTTAATGTTGCTCAAAGAGTTCTTAATCTTAAAACTCATGTTGGTTATCGTTACCGCAAACTGCAATTGTGTAATGTAAAGCTTAACAGGCGGCATTGGTTCAGTATTGTGAAGTTTTTAAGCTGTCTCAATCCAACTAAATCCACGTTGATTTTAACAGTCTTATAAGCTTGCCGACTGTTAAGCTTATAAGACTGAGGCTGTCGGCTTGATTTAGCTGGATGAAAAGTCTAATGGTAGATGAAAGATAGATCCATGTTCAGACCGCAAGCGAGATCCTTAACGCGGTCCCATGGGTAAGGGTATCGTCCGCATAGAACTGAAGGTTAGAAATCTTAAGAAAAGTCAAGGAGGCAGAGTATTGTGAAAAAGTCCAAGTCGTAGCTTATCCTCATGTTATCAAGGATTTTTATCGTAGCTGTAGAACACCTGTGGATGGCTCGAAAGCCCGACTGGACCGAAGCAAATAGGTTACATTGCTTGAGATGACTTTCGACAGACGGAAGATGTATTTTCGGAACAGGAAAGACTTTAGCTAGCTCCCAACAAGCCGGAAAAGACGAAGGAGTTATCCAAAAATGAAATGAAAACTGAATAGGAACACCATAGTACCTACGGCATTAGACTTGAGAGACTAAAATCTTTTGAGAAATATTGCGATCAAAACGAAACCCGCCTTCATAAACATTTATGGTTCTACGCCATAGAAAGGGATTAACATGAAGAACGTCATAATAAGACGTTTGTGTTTTGTTTGTGTTTTCTAAAAATGTATATCCAAAGTGCTACTATAGGAGTATTTTGCTCCTCTGACGAGCATTGTGCTACTTAAAATTCGATAACGCTACCTAAAATCCCTGTTTTTGTATACATTCTCAGATCTGAGTAAGTCAGACACCAGGACATTATGATGCAAAAAAATATATTTAGGCTAACTAACATACAAATCAGTGAAATGATTACCTAAATTATAAATTCTACTCATTCGTAATAGGATCATTCCTACCATGATTCATCTTTTGATAGGAACTAGATAGCAGATCAGGGGAGTCTATGAGGCCCGCTATAATCTGCTATAAAAAAAAACCACATCACTGTTGACTCTGCTTCGAGAGAAGGGTATCATTTGAAGAACTTTGATACGTTGATTGTATAGGGAGACAGGTTGTATGAATCATTCCATGGATTTTCGAGATTTTTGTTGTTAGGCTTGTTCTCTCTCAAACTGTGACAGTTCAACTTTGAAGAAACAGATGAAACCACATTGCAGACCCTAAGGTCGTTGATGCATGTTAACTTGTATATTTGATTCATAAGCGTGAACCAAGTTGTTCAAGAAATACAAAAATTGGTTAAATAGCGCCCTATGAACCTAAGACCACATATGGCTCTTTGGACTACATCCACATCTTGGTATAGCTCATAGAGTTCGCGGTTATATCTTCTCCTCCATTTCCTCTCCTCGCACACAGGACCAAATATCCGCCGAAGAATTTTTCTTTCGAAGGAGCGCGGTATAAGCTCTCCTTTCCTGCTTATCGTCCAGTACTTGACGCCGAACAGCACAACTAGCAGAATAGAACACTTCTATAGAGCATATAGAGCTTAACCGAAGTAGCAGCGGTTTCCTAAGGTCATTCTTCTTCGGATCTCCACCAAGTTGTCATTCTTGGAGTTGATATTCACAACGAGGTAGATAAACTTCTTAACTACCTCGAAGTTGCTCAAAAGTGACATTTTGTCCTAGTCGGTGTACAGATGGTTGTTTATTTTTAATAACATGAATTTAGTCCTGTCTTCACTTTCTTCAAGACCAACTAACTTCGCCTGTTTTTCAATACCAGTGAAAGCCTCTACCACGGCACGTTGGGAGCGTCCGATGATGTCACATCAGCTAGACGGATCTTTTGAGGATAGTCCCTTCCGCACTGACACCTGCCTTGCGCACTATCTGCTCAAGAACAAGATTGAAGAAGTCACATGATAGCGTCGCGACTTGAATTTCGTTGGTCTTTTCCAGGATTTGCTTTAGTGTGAAAATTTGGTCTATGATCGATCTGCCGCGACTAAAGCCACACATTGTGGTCGACACATTTTCCTAAAATAAAGATTCTAGAAATTAGTCTAATTTACGATCTGGAAAGCAATCTTCAACCACTGGCCCATCCCAGTCAAAGGTAATGTAATGAAAAATTAAACCAAAAATGCAGTTTTTATTTTATAGAAACACTCACTACTAAATCAAGTACGTATACATTCAGCTGTTATAATTGACACCTATAACTTTGAATCGTTTCAAACTCAACACTTTTTGAGTTTCAGTTTCCATACAATTTTGCAGTGGTAAATATGCAAAGACTGGATTGGACTAAATTTAAACAATTAGTTGAGGCGCACGCCGAATTGTAGCGTAACCTAAGTTATATCTCAATCGTTGTAATCTAAAAGGTCTTTGCACTTATCATCAGGAATGCGTACACAAATTACCCAATGCATGTAGACATTCACTTGGGATATTAAATTCTAAAATCTACTTAAAAAAGGAAACACATTTTAATGATGCAATGTAGATACTCGCGAAGAAATGTACAGAAAATAACACTTAAAAGAAGTAGGTACTTAAACATAGTAGAATCGCTGCCGTTAAAAGGAACTGTCTGCAACAATAAAAACGTATCAATAAACTCCTTTCACCAGGAAACTAAGTACACAGTTGGTTGCATCGTTGTGTAATAAAATTAGACAAAGATATCGATAAACAATGTTATGGGGAAGGGTCATCAAATTAAATAGTTACTTTTTAGTTCTTGCAACAAATTGAATAAATATTTGCGTGTTATGATTTATTTTGAGGGCGTAATTGGGATTACAAAAAATTAGAATCTATATTGTGTTGTTAAAGAAATCAAGAAATCCGAAGGCATAATGAATTATTACCTTCTTAATAACCGAGCGCTAGAAAAACGCATTCATTTTCGGCGGCGGTTAGCGGATTCTTGTCTAAAGCAGCTTGAAGATGATCACTACTGATGATCGAAAACGTTTTGAGTTAAACTTGGGTCTGAAAAGAGTCAAATTCACAAGAGATTCATGATACTCAATTTCACCCAAAATGGTGAGCTGTTTAGTATGGTCTGCTGGTTCAGGTTTAGTTTCAATGACACACGTTACCGGACAATTATGAGTAATTATATAGACCACTTTGAAGACTTGATTCAACGATATTATGTCGCCAAAGAATGACTTTTTTGTTTTGATCCAGGCTACCCACGAGTTACAAGAAAACGGTTTGCACAAGGACACAACCATCTTTGGAACCAACGCCTTGTAGATAACGAAAAAATTCTTGACCTTATCGGCAATTTCCCTGGGCATTTTTCGAGTTTGAAAGAAATTGGTGCAGAAGGCATAATGAATTCTTACCTTCAAACTCATAAGGAGAAAGAATAAGGGCCATAATGGAACAGGATTTTGTACAATGTTCCTTAAAGGATTTGCGTACGGCGTTGGTTGATTTTGATATAGCATTCGATACACAATCAAGTAATCTAATACGCTGAGACAAAAAGGGGGTTTTAAAACCTACGTACAGATGATCGTGGATACGTCAAGCCTCGCTGGATTCACCGAAGAGTTTCCAATCAAAATCGATGTTCATCGGGGAGGCGTCTTAAGTCCTTTGATCTTTTTATTGTTCTATTGTTGATTATCTGCTTGAAGGAAACGCGGCCTACCCTAAAGTGCAACTTCTCTACAATGAGTACGACTGATGCTTGGGTATAAATTTTGGTGTGGAATGAGTATCGTCTTAGCTTTAGAAAGACATAGTGTTAGGAAAACACTGACATCTTCTATGACCGAAAAAGTCCCCCGAAGCTAAAAGAAAAGATCTGGATTGAATTTGTTCATCCAAGAACCCATCTCGGAAAAATTGAAGAATAACCGGATCAGTTGGTATTGCCATGCGTTTTTTATCACCTCGATTTAAAACCTCCACAGATAGATTAAAATTTCGGATTAATAGGCCTCAGTGACATGAAACCGGAAGGCCTGCAGATATTTTTTTAGGTCAAACCGGCAAACACTGCAGGCGGATCAGTAAAGTGTCAATATAATCCTGATCATACGACAGGAAATAGCAGTCAGCCATTTGTTGCCTTTTTGGCCTCCGAATCCTAATATTTTAGCCACAATTAAAATAGAGTCATTCTATCAAAAATTTTAAAAATAAGAAATAAAACAAATAAAAAACAAAATTTTTATCAATAAATTTAGGTGGCTGCCTGCTGGGAAACGTTCTTAGTTGCTTAATCCAGTACTCAACCGCCTATGGCCGACTACTGGGTATTTTTGTAAATTTTGCAAGTCGATTCGGTAATTCTGAATTTTCAGATAAATTTATTGCAGTCCGCCCATTAGTCGGCCTCCTTTAAATGTTGTTGCGAAGAAGGCTAAGTTCTGGTAATCCTTGCTCAGTACAGTCAGCCATACGATGTTTTTTTTGGGTCTGACTATTGGTATTTCAGGCGAATTTCGGACGAATTAGGCGGTTTTGTGAGTAAAGAAACTTTCTTAAATATTTATTTGTTGTTTTGACAAATATGTACTTCAAAATCTTTTTAGATAGGAACATCCACACATTATTAACAATTTTCTATAAATTTTTAGTAAGAAAATCATTTAAATGGAGTAAAGGTTATGAGAAAAAAAACACTGTTTAGAGCTGTGCAACTTTTTGTTGGGTAAATAAAATCACATGTAGTAGTTTTTGTAGCTATGTCTAATAGTTCCGAAGTTTATATCATTTAGAATAGTTTTTTCTCAAAATCGGTAACTTTCCCTTTAACTGGATATAACTTGCGTTGGGGTGATAGTAGACCCCACTACTCCAGGTTTTTTTCGGAAAGAAACACTTGAAACAATGAAGATATCTGAAAAGCCAAAATGTTTGAATACAATTGGAACAATATCTTCTCAAGAATGGAGAAAATTTGAAAAGAACACGGAAGAACAAAAAGAAAGCAGATATTTTAACGCGAAAAAACCATAGGATACGACGATTCGAAAACATGTACTAATAAAGAATTTAGTCACAACCGAGGAGAACGAATTTAATTAGCCGTACCAATAATCAAATCTAGCCTGGCAGCTGTCGTAAAGTCTATACACTTCCTTAAATCCCCGCACCAATAAAAAAATTTAGTAATCGGATAATCGTTAATTGTAGGGTTAAATGTTAATATTCAGAAAACCATGTTTATGTCTTAATTCTGTCACAATTCATTCTGCAAAGGAATGTTGCCGTGCATGCATTTATTTTTGTATCAGATCAGCGTATAGTAATACATTTTGGAGTAAATGGTGTTGGGTACGATTTTTGTTGTTCGACTTAATCAAACAAAAATGTATAAGGAAAATACAAACCATCAAGAAATAGTTCAATTAGCGCAGGAAAAGGATATAAATTGTGAATTTTCACAACAAATTTCCTTTTGTAACTCGAAGTGTGTACACTTACTTTACAATAGGTGCATTTTCCGTTCCGAATAGTTTCCAAAATTGACAAGATATTTCTAAACATACTTAATGCGATCAAAACTTCTGGTTTCTGCTCAAAGCCAAGCAAAGTCTTACAAATATTTCGATGAAAATAATAAGTATTAAAAGGTATGAAAAAAGAGTAATTCACTTAAAGCACAATGGCAACACAAGTCATTTTGACAGAACTAAAATCTGACACACCTATTTGTCTATTGTTTTTTTTATAATTTTTCCTACTTCTAGAGGCTGCCGATTCGTCAACTAGCATCAGATCCCCAAAAATGTCTTCGTCCCGACTTGAATTCATTTTTTAAAACTTAATTTGTTCTCATTTTTCCAAAGTTCGTTCTGTGTGAAAACAATATCAAATGTTTTGACAAACAGATTGACAGAAAATGTAATAGATTCAAAAAGAAAGTCCTCGTACTAGTAAAGGTGAAGGTCAAATTATTTATTGGTACCATTTTAAATCTGCTGTACATTTTAATTTAAACTGGTAGTCAACTAATAGTCGACATTAGTGTTTGATATTTATGTTTTTGTTATTTTTTACTTTAAAGTTTATTAAAGCGAGTTTATTTTAAAACTAACTTACATTTTGTATTCCATTTTTTTTTTTAAATTAAGTGCAGGTCTTCAAAGTCGGAAGAGGCTGAGTATATAGTAGGTTACCCTACACGAACTGTGAAGCAGATCTGTTGAACAGTTTCTTAACAAGGTTTCTAGACAAACTAACAGACCGATTCGGGAATCTCAAGATAGTCGTAATCTCTCACCTCAATCTCAGTTTCAATTCGAAATACCATCACTATGAAAAGGTTATTGCCACAGTGATGATATTTCGTATACAAGAAAGTTAAAAATTGCAAAGAAAAATAAATATTTTGTTAAAGTTAAAAATTTAAACACAATTTTGTTTAAACTATGCTTTTTCCCCAAACGTTCTTCAGAGTCTGGTTCTTCTCTTTATGAATGAACAAACTTAACACTCCAAAATTCTTAGTGAAAGATAAATCCAAACCTCAAGTGTTAGAATGATTTCAAATGCGCGGTGAAAATAATTTAAACTAAATAAACATTAATCATTGCGATGTTAAATTTGTTCTTAAATACGATTAGTTCTGACGTGCTGTGAATATTAAGACGAGAGCCATAAGTTGTATATAAATGCTAATTTATTGGCAATCCAGGAAGAAAAAAATCATGAGACGGCACATCAGGCATACGTTGAGCATGAAGTGAATGCGATGTGCCATCTCTGTAGGATACGTCTTTTTTCTTCGTAGGTAATAATTTAGAGTTTATTTTTATTCAAAAGAAATAGGTCGTTTAAAGAAGAAACTGGCAGAAAAATAGGAAAGGGAAAAGGCAGCTCAGAGGGTTAAAGACCCTTAAAAATACTCTAGACGTTCGCAAATGTGCAATACCTCCCTGTTTGGAATATTTTAGAAATTTTACTTGTCAAAGTAGAGATCAAGACTTTCCTAACACCAAACTATGCGAAACCCTCAAGCTAATACCAGAGACACAGCAGCCACTATTGGCAAGCTGTCACTGGCACATATTTGCAAATATTTCAACAGAAGCGTCAAACGTACACATGTATACGTTCAGTGGCAGTGAACCCACAAACTTAATCGAATATACCAAATCTCTGCTCGGTTGCCATAGTCCCAATTACTAATTCCAATTCCTAGCAAGCTCTTGCATGTAATCAATTTAGAGAGTCGTCAATTTTCCAATAATTACCTCTACTGAGTGCAACATCCCCCATGGTGAAAAGTTCCGAAACACACATACTCATGCCAGCGAGAGAGCGACTGCAATATCCGAGGCAGTAATTGCTTTTTACTCCATATACTCCAGCAGGCCAGAGGAGCCAATGCATGCTATAGTTTCACCATTCGGCTGAGACATTAAATTCTAAAATGTCTTCGAGCAAACGTAAACATTTTAATGATGCGCCGCTGTACAGCATTTTGCGAACGAATCGCCACTCGCCAGCAAAGGGTGTCTGTTTGCTGGCGTCTAATTGGCACCAAACTAGTGATATGTAGGACTCTTTGGAATGGTTTTATGTGCGCGGCAATAAAGCTGCAGATATTGCGGTGAGGAACTCTCGTTCGAACAATACGTACGAGAGTAACCGCAAATCAGCACGTCGCGTCGTCGTCATCGTCATCGTCATCGTCATCGTCATCCCCGCCACCAGGGACAGGGACACGGACGTGTTCACAGGTCACGAAAGCAGCATGATTCTAGGAGTCCATTTCCGCCAATAGCACTAACGACCACTTATGAATGTTAGCGTTGGTTGCTAAGCTACGCATTGCTCTAGGTTTCCCCCCGTACAACGATCGATCGTGTTCGCCCCTTGGGAACATGACGATTTCCAAAAATATGTATCTACTTATGTATCGTTAAAATCGCCCTAGGGGAAGATTCCGCAACGATTCAGAACAGAAACTGTCCAAGCACATAGAGTTCCGTACTGCACTGCTCCATTGATTCGTGGCAAAGATCTCTCACCTGGTGGTGGTGGCGGCGGCTATGGTGGTGGTTCCTTCCACATGGACAATGTTGTATGCAGATTGAATCGGGTCAGTGCAACTCCGTCGTCTAAATATACATGTGCATGCATGAGTCGTTCCAAAACAATGGACACATCAATTTGTCCCGCACCACCATTTTAAGCAATTTATGGAAATTAAATTGCGGAAATATGTTGGACTAATCGGCATTCAGTGTGACCAGTACCGGGAGATGACAGCGCGCGTCAATTGATCGTTACCAATTTTGGCCAGGGCAACAACAAAGAGGTCACTACTTCTCAACTCGAAATAAGCACGCAACCTGGCTTAAGTTAGAAATGGGCTCTGGCGCGCAGATGCAGTCAAAATGGAAATTCGCGATGAGTCAGCCAGCAGCTATAATGGTTCTGGCCACCTGGATCTCTACTCTACTAGGGGGAATGCGCCGCAATGTTTTTAAAACATCCAACACATGTGCTTTGTACTGTATATCTAGGACTGCGACCACGAGTATGGGAACAATTTTATTTATGTTCGCAGCAATTATAAATTACCTCGCTCGAGTTTCCTTGTTGTTGTTTGGCGAACATGTACGACGACGACGACGGGAGTAATGGGAGCGAGAGTGCACTTTGAGGCAGACCGCTTTAAGTTTATATAGATGTGTCTCATTGAGACGAGTTACTTATATTTTTTTTTAGACTACTTCGGGGTTTATAGATCGCGCGCATACAATGGATATTCATTGTTTGATTCAGTTAACATATTTAACGTTTGATTTGTTGATAAACAACGGATAGACGAATGGGAATTTATGCAATGAGTAGACGAGGCGCTTTAATCAAGACTGCAGGTCTATCGAGGTTGAGTGGAAATAAATTATGGCAAAATCGAAGGATGATCATTGAATTTGATTCCATGGACATTTGATGCGAGGTAAGTAAGTGCTTTGTTGTGTTGTGTGTGGTGCAACATGTTTGGATTTAAACTTAGATGGGCCTCAATTATGTACGTACATTAAAAAGGAGGACAATGTTGTTGATTACTTCCTCAAATTAAGTTTTGTCTGACAGGCTACTCTGTCTTGATTTCAATTTGATAAATATACTTACCCTCATTGCAGAGTGAATGATTTATTGATCAAGTGTTGGGTTGCTCCCAACCAATTATATTGTAGATACCATCTTGTTCCAGAGTATTCAATGTTTTGCAAGCTTTCTCAAGTCAAACAATGCCACAAAGTATAAATGTTCTAAATATGGCCTATACCAAGCGGAAAGAGAATGGCAGATTTCTTATGAAATCAAAATCTAAATGAGGACATTTCCAAACATAGCGCTTTCGTCTGAATAAAATATTCAAAATTACCAATTTCTACCGAGTTATTCTTTAGTTTTAGTTTAGTTAAAAATACAAAAACATTAAACGGAAGTTAAGGGGTTACATGCTCAAATTAAGCATGTAAGTTCGTTATGTGCTCTAGATGTAAGCCGGCAAATTTGTTGACCTTTTGGACAGAAGGGGTGCGCAGTTGGTTTTTTTGGACCTACAATTACTTTCATATATCTTACGTAATACGGAAATGGTTCAAACTGTTTTTAGAAAATATTCCCCTCCATGTTTTTTTGGTTATATAAATCTTGGTGCTCCATCCAGAAGCTAAGCTTTGTCTAATCTGTTATACAGGGTTTTTCAACAGGAACGCTACAAAAGTAGAGCGACAGGCCATATTTCTTGCCGTTTTTTTGACATTTCTCTTCAATAAGGTTTGCCATTTCATGATTGAAAGATATACGAGCCAACAACGAGTCGAAATTATTAAAATTTACTACCAAAATTCGGAGTCACGCAACGTTAAGAGCGCTACGTCCAATTTATGGTCATCATAATCGTCCTAGCAGATCAACAATTGAGCGTCTAGTAGAAAAAATTGAATCCACAGGCACAGTGGACAAAGAAGTGCCCGTAGTGTCGAGAATATTGCTGCCGCTGAGGCTTCAGTTGAAGAAAGCCCAAATGTGTCTCTCACACGTCGTTCTCAAGCGTTGGGCATCTCTGTCGAATTTTGGCCTGCATCCTTACAAGATTAAATTGACGCAAGAACTGAAGCCGCTTGACCACCAGAAGCGTAGTATGTTCGTGAATTGGGCTGAGCAATAACCTGAAAATGATTCGGATTTTCATCGAAAAATCATCTTCAGCGATGAGGCTCATTTCTGGCTGAATGGCTTCGTCAATAAACAAAATATGCGGTATTGGTCAGGCAGTAATCCACACGTACTCCATGAGTCATCATTGCATCCCGAAAAAATTACGGTTTGGTGTGGTTTATGGGCCGGCGGCATCATTGGGCCGTACTTGATAAAGACCGGCACGTTACTGTGAATGGGAATCGTTACCGGTCAATGATAACCGAATATATATCTATATAACTGTTACGGGACAGTTTGAGAAAATGGCTGCATCTTGTCCGCTGTCTTGGTCCCAAGATCCTAATTGAATCCGCTTTAGAATCTTACTTGAATAGAAGTCGGATCAGTCTGGGATAAAGTTCTTGAACGGTTAACGGTCTTGTTGACTGATAATTTATTACATGCCAGAAGTGCGGTATGATAGAGGAATAAGATTTCCAAAGTCTAAGCTGCCATGGAAGTGACGAGTTTTTGGAACATATATATCTATTAGAGTAATATGTGACATTAAGTAGTAAAGAACAATGTGTCGCGATGCTGTTGAGCAGAATATGACTAGCAAGTATAGGCTATAATTAGCTTACTACTATCTGCGACTACTTAAGGAATATCCAAAATAGAAAGCAGTGGAACTATTATTTTATTATTGGTAATTGGTCTTACCGACAACATTCGAATTTAATTAATTTTTCAAATATATTTAGGCAATGGCAATGATCTGTGTCACTTCTAAAATCGATACCTGCCTAGATGTGCCTCACCAGCTTTTAAGGCGAATTTTAAAATGAAATTTGAAAATTTCTAGAAGAATGTTGAACAAATTCAACGCGATTTTGTTCCGAGGGCAGTTTTAAAATCTTCCATGAGACACTACAAGGACCGGCCGCACGTGCTCATAATATTGAGAGATTCTTATTCACTAAAAAACATCTCCCATCAAAAATATTTACACTACAACTGGGCTAATGTCTATCAAACAGTTTTAATTTAAATTATTTATTAACGTTTGGCAGGAAACATCCCAGCGGAAGCACCTGATTATACCGACAATACCATGCGGTTACATCTTATTGTGCTGATTCAAAAGGTTTTATCTTTTGTAGTCGGCGCACAAGATTTCTCTGATCTAAAATTTGTAATGCAGAGTCATTGCAATGTTGGAATCGTCGTCCACGGTAGTAACAGCTAGATCTCTGTGAATATCAGCGTTTCTGAACTTTATTTCGCAAAGTTTGAAAAGATTTTAAGATTACTTGGTCCAAACAGGTTTTAGCACTTGTTTTGCATGCTGAGCTTGGAGAGTTTTCCCAACAGCTAATGCATTTGGTTAACGCTCCTCGCGTTTCTTCTTAACGTGCGATTTCCATTTCAATTTTGCATTCCCAAGTATTTAGACTCCTTTGTGTGCGTAAGGTGTACCGAGTCAATAAAAATGGGTAGATTGCTTACATTGCTGTAGGTAAAATTAACTTGCCTGGATTTTGTCTCTCTGAAAACAATACGCCAAATTTTTGTCCACACGCATATTTTGTCGATAGCTAGTTGAAGCTTATTTTTCGCGGACTGAATCGAATCGTCTACAGCTAATATGACTGTATCATCTGCGAACGTCACTAAGATAATATCATCTTCTTGCGGTATATCACGAGTGTATAACAGAAATAAAATCGGGCCACGAACGCTTTCTAGTGGAACTCCTGCCGCGATTTCTCTGAATTTGGAATACTCGTTCCCGAGCACGGAAGACTCTGTCCGCTAAAGGTAGCCTTAAACGGCGAACATGCTCGCCGAACTTGTTCGTTTCCGTTATCCCCTACACGGCGAACGCATTTGGTGAACATTAATTTCGTGCTAATTCTTCAAAGAGCAAACATGTGCGATAAAGAAGCGCAAGTGGTTGCGCTTATGGTTATTTCACAGCAAAACTGCGGTTTGCTCGCAAACATGGCCCTACATGGCGAACATCGAAGCCAACGAACACGACAAAATTTAAATTGAGTTGGTGAACTAGCACACCAGACTAAATGTCAAAGTCTGGTGTGCTACTTCACAATAGCATAAAATGTATGATTGAGTCACAATGATTACATTAAATTCGAGTTTTGTTAGATTCGAATGTGCCTTGCCTACACGTATTAATATATACTAAACTAATAACTTTGTTTTGTTTTTAAATAATAATTCTACATAAGCACATTTCAATTTGTTAGCTGTTTTATGCGAAATTCAAGAACTAACTTAATTTATTTTACTTACATAAGTTAGAAACCATAGAACAGTGAAATTTACCTGAAAATAAACAAAAATAAATAAGAAACATTAAATACGCGTAAAACCAATTTCTCTTCCAACGATAGCAAAACAAATAAATCAAAAATTTATCAGAACACTGACGGGTTTATTAGAAAAATGTTCCAATCAGTTATTAATTAGGTAACTTTGTTCGCGTGCCTCAGCTTCAATTGGCAAATGTAGTTAAAAAAAAAAAATATTTAAGAGAACATTTTAATTTTACTGCTAGCAGATTTTGCACAAAAAACAACAACCAACGTGATTCCATTAAAAACAGATTTTATTGTCCTTTGTATTTATTTACTAAATCCTCTTGTTTCATGTTTAAACTGTATTTTTCGTTCAATTTATTTGTTTTAGCTAAGACAATTATTGTTCTATTATTGTGCTTATTTAGTAAACATTTTTTTTTTTTTGTAAATCTAAAACCGATCCCTTGGAACAATAATCAAAAGTTACATTACAGATGGTGTTGCCGAAGCTGAATAAACATTTATAAATTCAACTTAATTGCCCCTTGAGTATTTATGATATTTATTAATGCTGATGCTCCTTAGAGACTAATTAAAAAGTTTCATAAAATAAATATGATTCATGAATAATAAATACAGAAAATGAAATACGTAATTAAGTAGCGAAAACAAATTGAAAATGTAATTCTATTTAACTTTTGTCGATTTATTTATTTTGATGTTCCCTTAAAACAAAAAAAAAAAAAAAAACACGGCAATGAAATTCGAATTAATTTCAATTAAAATCAATTAATCTTGTTTAGTTAAGATGGAATAATCCTTCCATTTATCTCCTCGTTTTTTTTTCTCTGTTTTGTTCAGTTCACAGATAAAGGACAGTGTAGGCGAATATTTTTTGTTCTCTCAATTGAAAACAAAACAAAAAATGAGATAGATAAGGGATGCGATGAATCGTCTGTCAAATAGCTTTATCGTCGATTAATCATCATCATCATCATCATCACAGGGACATATATATTTACTCGTAACAATGGTAATTTTTCTCCCCTTTCTTTTATGCGAAGTGATAGCTGATAGGTGTAGGTTTGTACCCTATCAAGTTTCATTTTGACGAAAGGAAAGCTTCAGCTTTCATCTTGTGCTTAGGAGGGAGTAGCAGTGGTTCAAGTTTTCGCAAGGATAATTAAGGCAATTGCTTTTATAGAAACAAAACTATGAAAAACACGACAACAAATTGTTAGCAAGTCTGTCATAAGCTCTGGCATTATAACCATTTTAGGTATGGCAAAAAGTCAACAGACGGCCCCGAACCTCGGGGTAACCCTCATTAGAGAAGTTTTTCTTTGAATCTCTGCTAAATACAAAGTCGTCTCCAGCTGTTACGTACACAAGTACAGAGGAACGAACACACATGATAATGAATTTCATCTCATTAAGGTAGACCATATACCCATCCAGTGGCGGAGTTTGGTGACGTCAAAAGCTGACAACATATTATTTAATCCATATCATTAGGTAGGAGCTTATGTGTGGCTGGATTAAAACCATTTTCATTCCATATAGCTGGAGGTCTATCGCGTTCAAAGAGATTTGCCATGCGGTTACACTAAACAAGGATAATTATTACTTGTAACAGCGTCATAGTAACGTTATTCAAAAAAATATATATATATACAAAATATATTTACACACAAAGTACACAGTCAGTTTGTGACTGACACATATGCCTTAATTATTTTATTTCAATGTGACGCGAGTGAGTTTTCATTTGAATTGAAAGCCTCTTTATGTGAAAGATTGACATCAATGCCAATAGAATATTTGTGACAAAAGCAAACGAAATCCAAAGGTGAAGGCAAAAGTTTCGCAGTACCATAATTGTTGTTTGCACTACAATTAGGGAATCGTTATCAGTGGCTTTCTATCTCTCAATTGGAAAATGCTAAGCTTGTGGCTTTGGGTATCTGTATAAATATCTTTATAGAAATGAGTCCTTTGGTGATTTTATGAATAATCATAAATTGCCTCGTTTTGGGACCGGTCCTCAGTATGCTGGTGAAATGGAGTTTTCTTAATTTGCAAAAGTTTGCCCGGCCACAAACGACTCCTTTGAGGTTTGCCTTTCTATAGGAGGAAAGTTTGCCTTTGGGGAATATTTGGGCTTTTGTCGTCGTAAATGCTTGGAATGATTTTAAGGTATATATTTTCTGTTATTATTTCTCTGTTGATGTGGTTCCAAGAGAAATCTTTTTCGACAGATTGCCAGGAATGGTGTGAGAATGTTTACATGAAAAAGAAACAGTAAAACAGATGGGATAGTATTTTGTTGTATAGAAATCGACACAATTGAGTGTGTAACGGATAAAGAGGCTTGGGTTAAGGACGAAAATGCCATTTAAGTGTTGCAATTGGTCAAGCATTGGTTCTATTTAAACTTACGTTGATCTTTCGACGTCAGCGGCCTATTCCAATGGACACTCCCCAACTCTTCTAAATTTTGCAAAGTCTACGTGTCCCGAAAATTTGTTGAGTGTTTAAATTTCCACGCAGTATTATGAAACTTCGAGAGTCTTGAGTCTATGAATTGGAAACATAGCGGGTAAGAACCCAAGACTAAACATCCTCTAAAAGTTGCCTCTAACGGTCTTCAGACTTTGGATGTGCTTACGAAACTGATCACATTTAAATTGGCATTTTCTTCTGACCACAACACCTGGAGATGAGTCAATATAATTTGTTCTATCAGCACACCCGAATACTAAATCTTAACTTATCTTGAACCAAGCGCTTTTTTGAGAGATCTACAATGCCACGGACAGTAGAAGGGCTTGCAGGTTGTGAACTTAGCGATGACAATGAAAAGTTTCAATGATATCATAACACAAGCTCTATTCAAGCCAATAAGGACTGTTAGAACTCATTCTATTGGGCGTCGTTTAGGCCTTTCTTCATTTATTTAATCCAGTTTGTTCACCGGAAAACTCTCTCTTGCAGTTGACCGTTTCACGTTGAATGACCCGAAATTCTGAGGCCTGCGTGTTTTTTTTTTTTTGAGTTGGAACCGACGAACCGAATAAGCGGACTGAAGGTAAGCAGTTAAGTGCGAGGTTTTGATCCCCGAATCTAGATTATATTTTATTTACGAAGCACTTTGTTTTTGAAGTTAGGAAGGGGTTTTAAACCTATATTAGTCAAACTTAGTAGCAGTGGTTTTCTAGGGTAATTCTTCGTTGAAATTCAAACATATTCTCAGTCCCGAGGTAGTTTCTGTTATCAACTGTTACGTTTTGTCGTAGCCCTCAATGGAACGTACCGATTAGTGTGTTGCGAAACGCCTTCAGTCGACCACACAGAATATGGATCTTAGGATCTTACATGTAACATTAATTATGGATATTTTTTACACTCAAGGAAATAAAACAAATGTCCTGTGCCTTATTCTAGAAACGAACTTTGCAACTCTACTCTCCTCACCCATTTTCTGTTCCACGAATCAATATTTAAACTGCAAAGTCAGAGTCGAAAGCAGAGCGCGGAGCTCTGTTGCATTAAATTTCCATATCTCAAAGTCTGCGGCTTATAATTGCAAATTATTTAAACCCAACCATACCAAGCAGTTTTCCATTGAGATGTTTTATTTTATCAACACTCACTACGAATATTTGTTGTGCATTTTAGCAATTTCGTCATGCTTATAGTCTGTCAATCAAGAAGAAGTTCCACCTAACAGTTTAGAAGAACAGCTATTGGGGCAACAAGTAGTCCTCAGTAAATTTTGGATCACAAAACATAAGCAGACGAATCCAAATGGGCTGCTCAAGAATGGCAAGGGCCACCAGGTCAACGTCTTGGACTTCAATTTTTTGAATCAGGGAGTTTATTTATAGGCTTTGAGAATAAACAGGTGGAAAATTTCAATTACATCCTTAAGCTGTCATTTCGTCCGGTCATTTAGGCAGTCTAAATGTTGCATTTCACGTCCAAAATTATATGTGGGTTATATTCAAAAGAAATTGGCAGGCCCTGATAGTGAAAGTAAGCTGTATGCAAAAAAACATTTTATTTTAACTAGAAAATTCTCCAAAGGTCTAAGAGCGATTGAAATATTTTTGCATCATTAAACGCATATTTTAAAAACTTGCAGTTACAACCCCATAATTGACACATTTATTGACTAAAATTACTTATTAAATATTTTAATACTTCTCAGTGACGAGAAGAGAACGATGGACAAGGACAAACAACTTTTCTTTTCAGGTCAATGAACCCATCATTTTTCAAGATGTTTCACTGCAGACTACTCACCTCCGACCTCACTACTCACGTTTTGTAGAATTTAAGGATTCAATGTTATTCAAATCAAAGAACGCCTTTATGAATATCTAAAGTTCGGTGAATAAATTTTGCCCGAAGTGTCTTTGAAGGTTACCTTGGAGTTCTTGTCATGAAACTGTGAAGAGAATTAAATCTCCTCCGACATATGAGAGAAATTGAACCCCTTAAGATCCGATGGTTATAAAAATACCCATTAAAAATGTCCTTTTGTAAAATGTGCACATACAAATGGGGGTAATGTCTTTTATCAGAAGAAAGCTGAGACTATTTTGGACTTGTAAAAACTATCTCAGAGTTCCACGATAAAAATAGTTTTACCAATCATAGAACAGCGAAAATTGTTGAGAAAGGATTTCGGATTTATGTGCGAGTTTTAGACAATGGAAGTCTGGGTACTTTTCGAAAATACTACTAGATCCAGATTTTAAGGAAAACAATTTTTTTTAATAGAGAAGATTTGTTTATTTTATTGTGAAAGTAAACTGTTTGGACTTTGAAATGTTAGATCGTGCGTTTCTGTGTGTGATACTTCAGAAAGCGCTTAGAATGCAAAATCAAGCTCCCGAACTCAATTTAATATTGCCGCTTTGGGACTAGCAGTGGTAGATGTATAAAACATTCGAAGCTAGTTGAGGAATGACTTAGGTTCAAAATCTTCCCAATAGCATCTGTACCACATTTAGCGACAGTCTGACAGATATCCGAGAACATAAATTGTCATTGGAAGGTTTTCAGAGGCTTCCTCCACTTCGCACACACAATGACTCGAGGAGCAAGACTTTTAGGCCATGCATGAACTGTTTACGGTTAATATTTTCTTTTTTTATCGTAAAACTTCAAAATCTAACATACCTACAAATATGCGTGAAGTCACAGCCAAGCTACGCTTAAGATTAACTACTTTTAAAATAATTCTGCATTTCAAGAACTCTCTGAATTCGGTTGGACGACACTGAGTCTTGTCCGGAAAACATTTCATAGTGAACTCAAACTTCGTCGAAGGACATTTTATTAAAGACGTTAACCTGTTTTGGATATGCCGGCATCTCTGGTAAGGGCTTCCATTGACGATTGAGCTGCATTTTTGATATCTATAGCGACAAAAGGAAGTTATTTCCAATGTGCAAAGCGAACGATAATTGTACGAAGGGCAAAGGTAAGAAGGGCACTTTCTCTGTTTGAACCAGTTTTCACTGAAAAATTTCTTATCGGCTTCCTAAACCAAAAAATTTGGGTACATCACCATACCAAAACGAGGTGCAGTCGAAGTAGGCTATTGCGAGACCAAATGCGTCGTTGTATCCGTCTTCCTATCTTCTTTCAGGTTCTTATGTAAAGAAACTAAACAAATGAAGAGAATGAGGTAATTTTAACTGGGCTTCCACTGTGTCTATCTAAAAGGACAATGGAGCTGGGTTTTTTCTGAGTGTTTACTTGCTGTCGACCCAAAAAAAAGCGCAATTTTTTTTTTTATTTTTTTTAATACCTACGACACTTTTCACACGTTAAACAAAAATTTAAACATATAGCAGGCGGATTGTTTAACACTCTATCCACATTCCTATCACTCAAAGTGTGGCATTAGGGCTTTGTTCAAATTCTAGCACCCTTTTCCCGAGGGAAATAACTCCACTAAAAAAAATGAATATTTCCACCGGATCCATGAAATAATTCCCAATTGATTTGGAGTTTGGAGTTAATTTCACTTTAAAAAGTGTTACAAATCGCTTGTACAATATTCCACTTAAATTGCAATCAAATAAAAAAAATACATGTGAATGAATTTATCGGAGCACCCGCATATAGGACCGAAATTCGGACTGCTTCTACGTGAATCGTAGGTCCAATATGCGGTAGGAAACCAATATGACATTTGCATTTAACCAAATGCAGAGAGTGAGGAGCTCATTTATATTTTATATAAAACAAGCATACCGTGGGAAAATGCTCGCTTGTTAAGAAATACTTGCCAGGACCAATTTTTTGCTGAATGGAAATTAAGTCTTTCTAATGCTTTTTCGCTGTACAAATTTTCAGCATGCAATCGATATTTAAATATCGTCTACAACATCACCTCATATCTCATTACAAACTCCTTGATTCCCTTTTGCATTTGAAATGTAAAACAAAAGGGATTCTTAAGGCATACAAGTCTGCCACCTACAAGAGGAAACCATTCAAAAGTGACACTTTCTCAGTTCCCTGTGAATAACAATCAAATCTGAAAATGACAACTCAGCGATGTTAGGAAAACGATTACCATTTTCTCAGAGACACACACACACACACAAGGACCCCATTAAGAGTACAAAGTCTTTTCATCAGGCATTTCCAAAGAAAGAAGAAGAAGAAGTACCATCCGGAGGAGACGACATCAGTACAATTCATTTCAACTGACATCGTAATGAATTAAAAAGTTCACAGTTCATTTCAACAACAACCGACAACCAACTGAAGTGTTAACATCCTCACTTCTGTATGAAACGACAAAGGATGTCGTACAAGAACTTCGAACACTGCCGCCACACCTACTTAATACAATTCATGATATTCCCTCCTTCTTCCCGTCTTGTTGTTAGCTCGAGTGAGTATTACTTTGGCTTTGTATCAGCCTCTTCAGGAAGGATTTCCGGACACATTGAACAGCAGAAAGGCATCCTCTTTTGAAACAAACTAACAAAATCTGATGTCAATTTAAACAGCAACTGGCAAAAGGTTACATTTAAGCTATATTGTCTTCGACAAAACTGCACAAGAACAATGATCCTTTATCCAATGCAGCAGCAGCAGCTGATTTTGGCTAGACAAGGATTTTGCGGAAAGCTTTTAAGTAATTAATGAAAACATCGCACACAGTTTGTTGTAGATACACAATGTCCCTTCTCTCAATTGACATTCAGTGAAATCGAATCAAAGTCAGTTGACACTCGCCTCTGCTACTTCTGGGTCAAGTTGGACCAGAACAATGTGTAATTGGCACCCATTTGAGCAGCCGACTCCCAATTCAATCTGGGGAGCTGTCTTAACTTAAGTAATGGCTTAAATTTATTTTCCATCTCTTATCTACCAAGAACGATGAGATAAACGACAAACATCACAAGTTGATGATGACTATGATGATGATGGTGGGGTCGAATAGGGAGAAGAAACTTTTTCTGATGCAATGATTCAATTTCGTTACATCTAGCTCCCGATGATGGACGATCATATTAAAACCATCTACAAGGACGATGCCGACATCGTCATCGTCATCGTCAACAACAACGAACGAACCAGAACCAGAACGAGAACGAGAACGAGAATTAAATGATTGCCAACCGACGAAGTGCGCATTTTCCTAGATGCAACCTTGCAGGCAGAGGCGCGGATTGCAGAGGTCTCTCTATTATTTTCAATTTGATTTCTGATACTGCTATGCTTGCGTATCTGTGCTCCCAGTGCCGGCAAAGATAGACAAGTTGACAGCAATGGATGCGAGGTATCTTTTTGATGAAGTTTTTCTCTTTAGCCTCTTTCCGCCCCCAGCCGCGCTCTGTTTTAGAGCAAAAACTAAGATAATTGCATTTCCAACCAAGTGTCCAGCTATAGTCTTCCGTTATTCGTTTCGTTTTTATTTCTTTGGAAGGGATACTGCTTCATCATCAAGGGTGGTGGGGCTTGCTACCTCTCCCATATTCAGCGCCCTTACGCTATGAAATTGATTGAAATGGGTCTCTTGAAGACCATTAATCTTAATTGAAATAGCTTCTGTTTTATTGCCAGCGGAATGACATTTTCTGGCCAATTATATTGTAGTTAAAGAATGTCTTTATGTTGGGGGTGCATAACTTTTAGTAAGTGGGTGATCCGTTTTTCAGAAGAACGTTTCAAGTTGCTGAGTAATTGCTTAGTGCTTGTTTCTGGTCATTTTAATTTGTTTTGTGAACTTGCATTTTGCAGTTGGAGTTAAGTGAGTTGTTTTTTCTTTCTGTAACGCTTACAAACATTTTTGTAACTCCATGGACTTGAGCAAACATTTGAATTTTAACTGTAAAAGAATTCAACCATTACAAAATGCGATAGTTGAAGTCAATTGTGACTTGAGATTAAAGAAAACAATTCACGAAGGGTATACATTCTTTGTGGATACACTTAAGTCACTTTAAAGTCGCAAGCTGTCAAATGATTGCAATCAATTGAATTCATTAATTTATTTCAAAATACATAGTTGGTCCTTTTTTTTAACTTTAGCATTTTATTTGCTGAAAATGATAGCTTTAATCATGACAAGCTCGCAAAATTTGACACCAATTGGACTCCTAAAAGAGTACTGACAGGTAACTCGACGTAGCTGGTACATTGTGGCTATTGATTGGGCTTTTAAGGTCTAAGATAATCTTTACGGCTAGCTTGACATTTTATCCCACTTTTGAATGGATAAAGCTGATAAGGATGACTACTTTATCACAAAGAATTTCAGACCTGTTCTATATGCACACATTCTAAAGGGTGTTTTTTTAGAGGTATAGTATGTTCATCAATTTGGCTTTATTGGAAGATAATTTTATGCCATTTGTTTTGCCATGTTTAAATATGATTTCGGGCATATGGCCGGCGTGGCTGGTTCGAATAAAGACAAGTCTAGAGGTCCAATTTTCAACCACTTTTTTAAGCATTTGGGGCTGTATGTCGGCAATAATGCCACGAATGTTGGCTTCCAAGTCCCCTAACGTTTCTGGTTTGTTGGCGTAGACGAGCGACTTCACATATCCTCAAAGAAAATAATCCAATGATGTCAAATCACACGATCTTGGTGGCCAATTGACAGGTCCATTCCGCGAAATTATGCGCTCATCGAATGTTTCCTTCAATAAATCGATTGTGACGTGCGCTGTGTGGCATGTAGCGCCGTCTTATTGGAACCACATCTTATCCACAGTCATGCCATCCAATTCGGGAACAAAATAGTCGGTTATCATGGCTCTATACCGGTCGCCATTAACGGTAACTGACTCTAAAGCATCATTTCAGAAGAAGAATGGCCCAATGACTCCACCAGCCCATAGAGCACACCAAACAGTCAGTTTTTGTCGATGTAATGGCGTTTCAAGGGTCTCATGTGGATTCTCTTCACTCCAAATGCGGCAATTTCGCTTGTTGACGTAGCCGTTCAACCCAAAATGAGCCTCATTACTGAACAAAATTTTGCGATGCAAATCAGCATCGATATCAATCTCATTTTCGGCCCATACACCAAAATCACGACGCACTGCATCGTATTATGATGAAATGGCAAACCAAACTGAACATAAATGACATTAGATTTGCCAGATTTGACCACAAAATGTCAGTTTTATCTCTATTCGAAAAACCAACCTCTAAAAAACACCCTTTATTTGCCAAAAAGCATGGTGACATTGAGGGCACCCCAAATTTCTGATATGCATCATGCCTTTCAGCGAGGGAAACCCTGCGGTAACACGCTTCAGAACCTCTTTGGAAGAATCGAGATGGAAAAGAGTACCCGCTGGGCATTTTGATTCTTATTGAGAGTGCAGCTCCGCTGAACGACGTGGTATTGAAGAATCAATTGTCGCATGGATTCGAGAAATGTTGGGACGCAGGACTATGGCTGCAGATGCGGATTGTGTTCATGACAGAGGTAAACAGAGACTGCAAACTACACGGCGTTCTGTCTCCGCTGTTATGATGCATGGTGGACGACTCTGTACCGACCTTTTTCCAACGATTTTGGTGTCAAAAGTCCAGGCGTTTTGAAGAATAGGTGGAAGATGTGTATGTAGCTTCAATTCAAGAAAGTCTTTCAACTCGGTGCATAACTGAACACTGCGTCATACTGAATTCATGACAAACGAGATCTTCGAAGAAATTGCTCAACTTAAGGACTTAAGGCTTCCGACATCCCTAAAATAGGCTTCCATTGATGACTGGGACAGGCCTATAAGCAGCACACATTTAGCGAGAAAAGACTGCAGGCGCTTAATAGGTGAATGTCAAACCATTGATCGAAATAGGCTCCCAGGAGCTTTAGATGCTGCTGTGGTGAGTGCTGAACGGTGCAGGGAAATAACTCGCCGGTGGGAAACATGTTCTTATTTTTGAATGTGTACTAAGTTCCCATAAGAAAGTGGACTTAGTTCCCACTTTACATGGGAACTAAGTCCACTTCACGAAAGTGGTTTTATTTCCCACTTTACAGGGGAACTAAGTCCCTCAGTAGACTTAGTTCCCGGGGACTTATTTCCCTGCACCGTGCTGAACATCTAAGCTACTCGCCACTGAAGTGCCTTCTCGACTTTCTGAAAAAGTAGCGTAAATTGTGCTTCAGCGGACGAACAAAGCTTCTGCCAAAAAACAACATCTGTAGTCGCAATTGAAGCCATTGAATACAAACATTTTGCGAAACATTTCGCAGATTCTTTCACGATTAACACATTTGGAATGATTATACAATATCATTGGGTCAACTTTGGAGTAACATACGCTGACTACATTTTAACAATCTATAGGTCCTTACTTCTTACATGGTTTGCGCCTAGAGTAAGTGAAGTATATATCATCCATCGCCACAAATTAAGCTGACTTTTGTCAAGCGGCCTGAGTATCGCATCGGGTATTTTGGTTCAATCGTGTACTCTCAATGCGGTTTATGATTTTTAGCGGTAGCCGATTACCAATTCATCAAAGCGTTCGTAGATAGATACTTCTTAGGGAAGAAAAGAATGCAACAATTTATTTATGTCATTCGCCGCATTCTTCCCGAGGCAGTGATACCTCTTGAAGTAGGCAATATATGCTGTACGCGTACAGTACAGTGCGAACAGTGAAGGACGTTATGCGGCCACAGGTGTTTGGTGGTCTGTAAACATTCGCTATAATTAGTCCGCCAGTATGGATCGTGACAGCCAGGAAGGCATTAGACATATTTTCTTGGGAGAAAGAATCTCTAACATATGCGGGGTAGTATGTTGCACCAATGAGAGAGTTCCCTGTGATCTTGCCCCGAGTCCAAGGTTTTCTTCATCTTAGAAAATAAAGTGCACGACTGCGTCATACGAAACTTTCTCCGTACATGAAATGCATTTTTGAACCACAAAATGAATCGAAAATGTATTTAAATCACTTTTTAGGTTTTGGAAAATTAGATTTTCTCAAAAACGGCACTTACGATATTGATGTAATTTCCCACATTGGACACTTTTAATATAATTGTTTGAAATACAAAAAATTATCAAAATCGTTTGAGTCGTTTTTGAGAAATCGAATTTAATTTAAATTTAAGAAAATCGTTATATGAAAAAAAAATTATTTCGAAAATCGAAGTATGCGAATTTCTTCACCTTTTTAGTAAAAAAAGAACTATAATTTTTTTTTAAATTCCCCTTATTAGTTTTCGAGATATTGCAAGTTTTATAAATTACCGTTAAACGATTTTTTTTCCTAAACCTGAGTATGCAGAATTTTTGACCCCATCCTAAACATTCTTAGTACAAAAAAAGGCAGAAATCCTTGGAACCATTTTTGACAAAAAGGGAGATAAGTGATTTTCACAAAAAAAATTTGTATGGCAGGTACCGTTATTTTAAAAGATAAAGCAAAAAAACAGATGCCCCGAGATGTAACCCCAATAACCTTATATATGAACTTTGAAGCAAATCCGTCGAACCGTTTTGCCATACGACGACAGGACAGATAGACAGACAGACAGGCAGACCGACGGACGGCAATGGCGAACCCACTTTTTTGGACTACTCTATAGACGTAATACCATCCCTCATACTCAGTTTGAGTTCGAAATTTCCCCACGATCACAATAACTTTCTCTTTAGTAAACTAATGTATACGAGAAAGTTAAAAATGTGGTTCACTCCAGACACATTCGAAACAAAACCAAAAGCCAATAAATCTTGAGCCAAATACATGTAGATACTCAAATCACATCTTTAACAGTTGTTATCTTTATTGCAACAAAAAAAAAAAAACACGCACTTGAAACAAGCTCGATACAGCAATGCAACTCTAACTTTTATGATTTCGAAGTGGAAGACGACTTTCATTTAAGCTTATTACCTTCCTACCTACTCATAGCTATGAAAACTTTTCCAATAACGTAATAAATCATACTCTCTTTGCCATTGAATTTACGCTCGAGAATCGTGTCTCCCTACAGCTTAACTTTTCGCATTTCATAAAATTTGCCCCACGCTCTGTAGGAAATTATTCCGGAGCACCATGACACAGAGATCCCATTGTGTGTCATACTATACCACTTTTGCCGGGAAACGTTTCATTCTTTTCCTGTAAGACAAATAAGCTTGCATTATGCAAGGTGGTAATAATGGTATAATGGTGGTGGTGGTTCATGCTACCTATTCCTTATCTCATTACTTTCGTTGCATAAAATTGTTCAGGAAATGAAAAAAAAAAAAAAAAAAAAACGTCAGGATTAAGGAGAGCAGAGCAAAAGTCATTTTCATTAAAAGTGCAAAAGTAGAACGAACTAGAAGTACACCCGAAAAGATATCTCGCACTCAGCCAAGATAGCAAGAAAAGGCCGCCAGCATCATTTTGTACTACTACCGCGCCATTAATGTTTCCTTTTATTCAAAATTCAGACTTTATCTGTGGGGAGGGGGAATACATTTTATGTATATTAAATTTTCTTCTCCAATAACTCGACACATAAAGGCTTTGGTCGGGAATCAAAGTTTTTATTCTCAATCCTCTTCTAACATAATCCCGTAATCGGAGGCAGACAGACCCACACACACCCACACGCGGTTATGTGAAAATTTCATCCCCCTGGCATATCACCCGACTGTTAGAAATCTGTGCGTGTGTTGGTATAAATACGAAATACGAGCATGATAAAGCAACAGAAGAATAGAAAAATAGAATCCTATGAATGTACAATTAACAAGGAAAAATGTCTTTGGTATCTTCTTTGTTTTATTGTGGCGGTAATCCTTTTAGATTCACACTTTTCCTTTCCATTTCTTCAATCTGATGCTTTTGAAATATAAATTTTCAAATAACCAGATGTCAGCCTTTTCCGGTGGATTGCTCAAAAGGATTTCAGCTGAGATGAGCATGAAAGACGTGTCCATTTTAAAGAACTTTTTTGTTTTTTTTTTTCTTTTTGTCTTGGGGGAGGAAAAAAATCAGTTCAAGGCAAAGCTGTTGTTAGCCATGCTTTAGGATTTGTTTATGATTTGTTTCTCTTTTTTTATTCGACTTTTGAGAGCGTTTTTTTTTTTTGTTTTGTCTGAGATTTTAAATTTATAGAACAATGTGAACAAGAACATCATCGGATACTTTAATGGAGGTGTTAAGTGCCAAGATATTGCTTACACTTGTACGGTTTATTTTTTGATAAAATCATTGGGGATTCCTTGGAAGCCATAAATAAATCCCTCATGAATTGTACGGATTTAGATGGTTTATTTGGTTCATTATTTAGAGCAAAAAATTACGAAAACTAACCATTTTTATGGGTTTTTTCGTTTTTTTTTTTTAGTGTTTTGCTGAAAGATGAGAAGAGCTTTGCAGTTGTGATCTGAAAAGAAAAGCTACTGACCCAGATGTATAAGATTTAGATATTTACTTAAAGCTCAAGTGGTTTAAGATTTTTTTAATATTTAAATTTTATTGCTGAATAAAAAGTTTTTATATCTAATTTTTTTTTGTTTTTACAGCATCTGCTCGGTTTCCCTAGAGTTGTTTTTAATCAAAAATAAAAGAGGCACAAAAGTGCAGCTGGCAAAAAATTGAGTTAGTTTATTTTCAAATTTTATTAATTTCTGGTTTATTTTTATTTTATCGTCCAACCCCACTGAGGGAAACAGTAGCGATGCAGTGAAGTGGATTGAATTTTTGATTTTTTATATCCCCTAGATTGTTGTAGGAACATCAGACTTCCTTACAAGCGTGTTTCACGAGTGACTGAAACTTTTTATCAACGAACCCATTGAGCCCCATTGGTGCGATTCTGAGAAATCTTTACGTTTGAATGACGTTTTTAGATGACAGAACAGAGCCAAGGGCGTCAAAAGGCGCCACAGGCTGGAAACGCCATACACAAATTTACCTCAGTATCCAAAAAATTTTGCAAATGATTCCCCATCCTCCCACCTAAATTTCCCTTTTAGTCCCAAAAATGTTGATATCGCTCTTCGGCGTAAAAAAATGTCCCAAACCCCCAAAAAAATCTCCTTTTTGCCCTAAATATGTCGCATATGTCAAAAGGTTCCAAAAGTGTTCCCGAACAGAGCCCGGGGTGAAATAACGTTTTGCACCTATGGGTAAACGTTTAAATGACTTTTTAAGAAAACTGACCAAGGCAGCAGATTCTTGAGAAAACGAAATGGCGCCAGACATCTTTAGGTTTACTATAGGACCACTTCCAGTTTTGGCATCAAGTGCCGTGTCAAAGTCGGCGTGGACCTTTCACGTTAAATAAAAATTAAAGCGACTATGTGATGTCTTAAATTTTATACTTCAACAAATTGTGCAAAACTTACAAGTTTTTATGAATCCATCTCGAAAAGAGTCTTCAAGACTTCACAGAAGAAATCAAATGTAATAAGTTGAAACCAGAAATGAGGTGCTGGAAATCTTTAATGGCTTATCCCATTCCACGTGTGTTGAATGCCTGAGCAAGGGTTAGAATCTTATGAACTCAGCCGAGAAATTTCGACACTGCCTACTGAGCAGATGGAGATCATTGATAGTGGCAAAAAGGTACAATGAATAAACTGAATTATCTAGATCTAGATCATGTGTGTCATTCTGCAGGAAGCACCAAGAAGTTAGTACATTCCAAGGCACGGAGAGATGTGTAGATCGTGTTTATCCCAAAGCGGGCAAACAAGGCCGCATGACACGAAGAAGTAAGGGCCTATATTGCTTTCTTAATCCGTCCAAAAAAACTATAGTTAGATATCCACATTATAAAGCTCTGTGGCAATAACGGACTATAGAACAAAATACAATGTCATAGGTAAGTTCGTGAAAACCGCCTGGCACAACGAAACGGGAAAAATTAAAACAAGTTTCCATCAAGTGCTTGGTCGCCCGCTTTTTAACATTATTGAACTCTATATATCGAAAAAGGCTGTAAGAGCTATTTTTATCATGGAGGCTGCGTAAAAATTCTTAACAAATTGGATATCTACTACGGATTAACGTCAATGGTGCCCGACTTAAAAGGCTATGAACTTGCAAATGACCCAACAAAAGAAAAGTGGACAAAATACAACTGCAAAACTTGGGAATAAATATAACATGATTTAAGGTAATATGTCGTCGGCTAAGAGTGTTGACAGGGCATCCAAGGCTTTCCGGCCCTCTCTTCATATAAAAAGTAGAACAGGGAAGCAAGGCATCTATCGCATAGATATCGACTTAGGATGACAATCGACATCCTGTCTGGACACTTTTTTCTTCAGAAGCAATAAAGAGGACTGGAACTCTTAGAGATAGATAAGTGCGGGTATTGTTATGTTATAAAGAAGAAAGCATTTGGCAACTTACTTCTTTAACAACTTGGAAGATGAAGAGGGATGTTGGTTGATGTTGGAGACTTTTATACTTGGTTATTTTGGAAATAACTGTCATAAGTATGAGTAAATAACCCATACAGATCTTTATAAATAAGACAGCTGCCAGAAGCGCTATTAGCTGCAACTTGAATATAAGTTTAATCCGGGAGACCTTGATGGTCACCTGAAAATACTTAAAGAAATCCCAAACATGGACATGTTTTACTGTATCCCTAAAATTATGTTTAGGAATCTATTCGATGTTAAAATATTAGACCGCTCTAAGTGAGCAAATGGTGTTCCGACACTAGATCCGAGAAATCTGATCTGGTACACCGACGGTTCAAAAATGAAAACTGCAGTTGGAGCTGATGTCTTTGGACCCAACACTAAAGTCTCGATACCCATGGGAATGTGTCAGAATTCATATCTTCTCGGATAGTCGAGCAGCACTACAGGCACTATCATCAAAAACTATTAATTCTGTTACAGTGAAGTGCTGCTACAATGCTTTGCAAAACCTAGCCAAACGCAACAAAGACAAACTTGGATGGGTACCTGGTCACCAAGGTAGTGCAGGCAACGAATCTGCAGACGAGCTGGATCAGAGTCTGCATTCTTAGGACCAAAACCCTACTGCAGAGTCAATTGGGCTGCTGCTGTAAAGCTAATTAACGATTGGTAACAACAACCTTGTCTGAAGCACTGGGAGAGTGTCCGAGGTTTAAGACGATCCAAACGATTAATTAAGACCTACTGCTACAAGGAAATTCTGCTATTAAGTAAGGAGAATGTAGAGACTATTACAAAACAAACGTTGTTCTTAACAAAATGAACTTGTGCCTAGAGACTGAATGTCGGTTCTGGATGATGAAACTTCCGAACGCATCCTCTGTGATTGTCCGGCCCTTCATTGGTTAAGACGACGGATTTTCAATAAAGACCTCTGTGCATCAGCAGAATTCAGAAACTCTGCCACTAAGGACGTTGTTACATTCACTGGGGAAGTCACTCTGCTAACATCACTTTTTCGATACAATGGACCTTTGAGGTCGCAGTGTCAGCCATGTTTGCAGGGAGGAAAAAAATGAGGAAATAAACTTAATCCAAACTAATCTTCTAGCTCTTCCAAAACACTGAGTACACTTAAGTTCACTAAGTACTATAAGACTTGAATAATTGCTATCCTGATATCCTGGTCTGAAGCATGAACTTTCTCAAAGGCGGAGAAGTTGTTCGTGGGATATTTACTCCCATTTGCATTGACAGGTCCCAGAGAAAACGATTCAAAGACAACACAAGTAAAAGGGGACATCAACTAAAAAGAACTGGGTAACTGAAGCGAGAAGACCCCGCTAACTGTAAAGGCCTATTGGTTTGTCCTCAGACCTCTAAATAAATAAAAGCTTTGAAAAACATTTCTATCAGTTGCCCTAAAACAATTGCGAAAACACAAGTAGGTAGTAATTGTTGCAAAGAAAAGTATTCACCCGTTACTTCTTTGCCTCCTCTTCCGACTTCTAATTCAATTACTAAGGAAGCCAAAAATAGATACATCGCGACACTTAACACTAATTTTTGGAAAACCCAAATCAGAAAAGAATTCCATCCTCTAAATTAGATATCATGACAGACAGTTGTTGCGATATCCGAACGATCCCATGTTGTTCGAATAAATAAATTAACCTTCAAAACAAATAAGAAACAAAAATCGAAAAAAAAACCAGTTTTCATTCTACAGGCCTGTCTGCCACCTCCCACACCGCCCTATCATAAAATATTAAATTGTGTCGAAAAAAATTGACCCTTTTCAAAATGTTGAATCCTGTCCATATCTTTCATTCATGTTGATGAAGGATATTGTTGTATATCTGCAAATTTTTTTTCTCTCTCTTGTTTTTTTGTATAAAATTTCCATTTCAGCAACATGTACGTGTTCATTGATTTCAAAAACCCAAAAAACAATAAAACATTTTCTTCCTTTCAATTTCAAAATGAATTCGAATTCAAATTCATTTGATTTTTCTGCAGATTTGTGTGTGTGCGTGTGTGTGAGTTTAAACACCGCGTGTGCCATTCTATTTTAAGGCTCTCACATTATGCGAGAAAAAAATTGTTTAGAAAACACAAAATTCCTGTTTAATTGAGGTTACTGTACCGCAACATGCTGTTGTTTCCAGAGAAACATAAATTAAGTAATTATTCTCTACAAATAAAAAAACATACCAAAGAACATAACAAACATTAATACAATTTTTCACATTACAAAAGTGGGAGAAAGAGAAAAACAAATGAAAATAATGAGGAAAAGGGAAATTGAACAAAAAGAAAATCTTGTCCTAGTTGGAATTGTGATTAGGTAGTTAATTAATGAATTATCTATCTGATTAACGAAGCGGATCTGCAATCTTTGTATTGAGTTGCTGGAGTATACTTTCAAGAAAAATGCGAAACGCACAGTTTGAAGGAGGTTTGTCTTTTAAGGGTTTGAAGTATGAGGTATGACGCTGAAGGCGATGAATTAATAAACTTTCTGTTCTCCTTGACTTGGACGGACTTGGACTTGGACTTGGACTTGGTTTGAATGAAAGAACAATTTTCAATGACATTAGAATAACTTATAGAAAATTGTCAAAATAAAGCCTTAAAGGCGAATGTAAAACAAAGCGAAATGAATACAGGGACTGCTTTTTTGGGTAAAAGAACAGGAGGAGTCCAATAAGGCTGCTAAGCAGGACAATCTTCCTGTCGAATAAGACTTTATGCCAACGAGTGCTTTACGGTGCGTTTTGTATTGTCTTTTGGGACAAATTTTGTGATGTTGAAATAGCGCACCTTAATTATCTCCTAAAGGAAGTTGTTTTTATTTACACATTATAATTATATTCTCTTCAGTTTATTGCGAGAACTTAAAGGACGAAGAGATTTACACGCTGCCTTTCCAGGGAACAAAATTAAAATTTTTGTGATTTTTTTTCTGCTAAAAAAAAAATTGTTAAAGTTGCGAACGTCTGACAAACATCCAAGAGTAAGACATGTCATGAGAAGCTTCTCAAAAATAAATTGCCGTTTGGAATCGGCATTAAACTGGAGGTCCCAGCCATTCGTGTCGAAAAATATATCTTCGCACACGCAGTGGTTGGAGAAGCTAGGCTTTGGGTCCTGTATGGGCCGTTTACGCCTAATATTTTTATTTTCTGCCTGCCGTTCTCATGCAAAATGCAGTGAAGACATCATGTTTCGACCAGCATGTCTAAAGAAAAATAAACAAACACGTTTACCTTATTTGCACAGGAACATCTAAAACTTTGGCGCCTATAGCATTTCCCCCTCTATGCAAATTTGTAAGTATTTTTGGTTCAATTATTACTTTTTACACGTCTTCTAATATATTCCCAAAACTTCACTTACAACAACAATGAGTAGGCATATCAAGACCGAATGCAATAAATATCTGCATTTTGGATCTCCCTATTATTTATGCAACGAACTGCAACAAAAATTTGTAGGCCTTATCAAAAATTTGGAGTTTATTGAGTGGTCAAAAGTTGCGCCAAAAGTGGTCTCATGATACATGCACATCATACGCAAACACGTGCAACATATGTAGTAGCAAAACCATGAAGAAACACTACTGCGCCACATCACACGCCCTATAGGGGGATATGGTTTATTCTATTTATGAATTTTTTATAACCTTTTCTGAAGACTGAAAAAATGTCTAAGTTTAGCATTATCGTTTAAACAAAGAGAATTCCTATTTTTGTGTCAATAAAAAGTGTTTGCTTTTTCTTGAAAAATCATATCCCCCGCTTTAACCCCATGTGATTTACCACTTAAAACAAAACAGATCTACAAACATATAAGAAAACAAGGAAAGAACAAAACTGGATCACCCAAAACTAAAGACAGGGATCAAAGGTCAACCAAGTTTCCAGCCAAATTTTCTAGCAACGTAAATACTAAAACCTTACTTACAGAAAATCAACTCAATCTATTTTGATTCTTTCCCTTTAGCTTATTCAATAATAAAAAAATATTATAGACTTTGTGAAGACGAATACTAACCGGCATCAAACTTTGGATCACAACAAACAATGCACGCGTTTCGCTACCGTGACCATAAGCGAAAGATAAGACTGAGTCGACCGTGAAAATAGACTCAATCTATACTTTTTCATCCCTTGACGTTCACTCATTCACAAATCTAGTTGAATTTCTTACATAAAAACTGAAGTGCACGCATTCCAAAAAATTCTTTAGGGACAAATTGAGAACAATCCAAACCGCAATTAGGAGCCAGTAATTGGTGGAAACATCGATATATCACGGTTAAATTTGAAGGTGTTTTTATTGCTATTTTTCCAAGTGTTGCCATGCATATAGGACTGGAACAGAAATTCTTTAGAGAATGAATAAAACTCGACACATTCTATAGGACACTTCCTTTTGTCAAATCCAACAATGCATGCCTTACACGTCATAAGAATATTTTACAACCATCCTTTGCATCACAAAGTTTGTACTTTTATTAACAATGGAGAGAAATATTTTATCACAGAAATTAACAGAATTTAACAAAGCAAATGACAAAAAGCATTTTCTAATAAAATTTTGCGATTTTTCTGGTACACATTTTTCTAAGTTCAATTACCCTAGAATTTATTCGACTTCTTTTTATAAGAGTTTCTCACGAAATTTGAATCTACCACCAATGAGATAAAATTTCACATCCAATATAAACTTTGTCAGATAGCTTTCACATCGGTCTTAAATCAAACAAATGAGAGCCGTTTAGAACGATATCTGTTCTTTGAATTACGAACGTCGCTTTTCAATATTGCTAGAACTAGCATTCATAATAAAGGGTGATCCATTTCGAGGTTCCCTACTTTTTTAAAGAAAAAAACACAGAAAATTCAAATTTAATGGAGAATGTTTATTATCATTTGAAAGAACATTCTTTGGCATTTATTTTTTGAAGATTATGTCTATCAAATGTTGGCCGTTGCTACGTCGCAGATGGTCCAATTTTCGATCACTCGTTCGAGCATTTCGACTGGTAACTGGTGAATGACACGCGTGATGTTTTCCTCCAAGGCCTGAATCGAAGCGGGTTTGTCGGCATAAGCTAAAAGTCTAACGGTGTGATATCACACGATCTTGGTGGCCAATCGACCGGCCCAAAACGTGAAATGATGTGCTCACCGAAATGTTCTCTCAATAAGTCCATTGATTGATGCGATGTGTGGGAAGTGGCGCCGTCTTGCTGAAACCAAATGTCGCCGAGATCACGAGCATCAAATAGTCGGTTATCATGGCAAGATAACGGTCGCCATTGACGGTTACGTTCGCACCGGCATAATTTTTAAAGAAATATGGACCGATGATTCCACCGGCCCACAAACCACACCAAACCGTTGTTTTTTCTGGATGAAGTGGCAGTTCTTCAATCTCTTCAGGTTGCTCTTCGTCCCAAATGCGGCAATTTTTTTTGTTTACATACCCATTGAGCCAGAAATGGGCCTCATCGCTAAACAAAATTTGCCTCGAAAACGTCGGATCTTCTTGGAACTTTTCAAGAGCCCATAGAGCGAAGCGATGTCGCTTGGGAAGGTCGAGCGGCTTCAGTTGTTGCACAAGCTGTATTTTGTACGCTTCCAATTTAAGATCTTGACGTAAAATGCGCCAAGTCGTTCCATACGTCAGTCCGAGTTGCTGCGAACGGCGCCGAATCGACTCTCTACAGTCTTCGTGTACACTCTCAGCTACGGCCGCTATATTTTCTTCACAGCGTGCTGGACGTGGTCTTTTCGGTCGAATATTATCCAATAATGAATGCTGGGTCTCAAAATGGGTGATGGTGTTGCGAATAGTACGCTCAGTAGGCCGATTATGTTGACCATAAGTTGAGCGAAGTGCACGAAACACATTTCTCACAGAACGTGAATTTTCATAATAAAGTTGAACAATTTGTAAACGTTGTTCACGCGTAAGTCTTTCGATTATGAAATGCCAAACAATACTAAACAAAAATAACATGACAGCATGACACGACTCACACGTGATCTGTCAAAAAAGGCTATTGAAAAGAGTATCTCTACTTGGATCACCCGTTATTTAAACGGAAACACTGCAAATGACGTGACATTGCTACTGCTGTGCAGAATGTAGTTTCAAAAATGTAGAAAGAAGTCCGTCGCGTATCAAAAACTATTTGAAGTTTCCTTTCATCCTTATAAGCAGGTCGATGCGGCAGATAAATTATGCTCATTGATGCCATCATAAAAATGCATTGAATCTCTTTTGGGATGACAGTTTTCTAAGACTCGGAGAAAGAATTCAGTGTTGATGTCCTACATCCTATTATTTTGTACTCCATTCATCACGATGTTTCCCTCATCATCAAAATATTCACGAAGGAGTGAACGTCGTTCTTGCTTAGGTTCGGCACCGCTTGTGGGTAATCAAGAGACATTAAACTGTCAAACGGCGGGTTGGACATTTTTTTACCAACATGCTAAGCAACCATTTGCCCCCGTTGCAACTTCAGCGGATTACTCTTTACAAAACCATTCGATAACGTAGGCGTCGACTTTTTTGGACCATTATACTACCCTGCTCTTGGCAGGACGTCTTTGTGGAAAACCTACATTCTATTCTTTAGGTATGCCGCCATCCGAGCTATTCACTTGGAGTTGGCCACCAGCGTATTAACTGACAGTTGCTTTTGGCAATAAGGCGCCTCATGGCTAATGGCGCGTTGTTCCTTGGGTTATTTTTTTCTGAAAAAAAATTTTCGAACTTAAAAGTGCTGATGGTGAGGCCTTGCAAGGTTTTCTTTCTCAGAAGAAGATAAGATGTAAATTTATTGTCGAGCGAGCACCTTCATAAAGTAAGGCAAATCTTAAGTATGATCAGCTTCGTACTTTTCTATCTGAGGTAGGGGCTATGGCCAACGACAGTTACTTGACGAACGGAGATCCACATTCAGCAAACACATCTCAGGTGAGTGAAGTAAACGTCGCTTATCTTATAGAGCTTTGGAAGCAACGATCGTATGAAATACGCTAAGTTGGCGAGATGATGGCGTGTTGAACATTTACAACCAAGTATTTCCACTGCTGTAATGTTACATTGTCAAAAGAAAAATATTTAATTAAACACGTACTTTGAGACTTTTTTAAAAATCCTTGCTCGCCGAGTCGTTCCGCTCGGTTGTCTTAAGCTTCGTTTATATTTCAATAAAACATGAATGTTACCTCGAAATGGATTCTATTAAGGCGACTTTTTGAAAGTGTTAAAAACTTAACAGAGGAAAATAATAAAGAATGCATTTTTGTTTTTATTTTTCCATAACTGTTGTGGAAGGTTTTGCTGTATTTTTAAAGTATTTCTAATAATAAGTGGTGTGGTGGTTTAGTAGTTACAGTGTTGTGCAAAACAGACCGAAATATATTAAGTTCGCATATACAGTGCAAAATTCAATAATCTATATTTTGGGTTGATTTATTATCATCAGACGCGAAAAATGTGTTACAGTAGAGGGGTCTATCATTACACTTAATTTAATTTAAACCAAACACATAACGACTTGATAAAGACTACAATAAGCTTTCTTCTAGATCCAGCACTACAGACCATTGCAACCTCAGACCCAAAAAAAGAAATTGGAACAATAAGAGATCTTACTAAAATTAATCTTACTTTAACGGGAATAATACGTAAATTGTTTTTTTTTTTTTGGGACCATTGATAGGTGCTTTCGAGGTCACAATTTAACTTGAATGTGGCATCTCAAGTATGTCCTTTTTTAGACATACTCAAGATACATCTGAACATCGTCGGCATACATATGAACAGAAGAATAGGTAATGCTATCGGGAAGATCATGCATGAAAATAGAAAATAAAAGTGGGCCCAATATAAATCCTTGTGGCGTACCTATAGGCGTGTGGTTAAAATCTGTCGTCGCATTGCCTGTCACAACTGCTTGAGTTCGATCGGACAAATACGAGAAAATGAAAGAAGCTGCTGAAGACGAAAAATTAAATTGATTCAAACGTTTTAAAAGAGGTTTTGAATTATTTACTGCGTCAACATCTTTAGAAAAATGTAATACCGCTAACAGCGCGATATGAGCTTTTAGCATGGACAATCTTAGATCATCCGTTACTTTAAGCAACGCTGAGGTCCAACTATGCTGCTTTCTAAACCCTGATTGGTGTTTGCAAAGTAAAGATATTTGGACAAGAATAATTTTTCAAAACTTTTGGACAGAAAAACATTGCATGGGAATTTGAGTTCAACGGCTATCAATTTGTACTTTAAATGTAGCGCAATAACTAAGTGAGGTTTTAATATCAATTTTAGAAATTTTGGTTGGTTTTTTAGAAAATTACTTGAAAATTAAGTTGCAAAGAAATTACCTATATTCACCATTTTCTTCCATTTCATTTAAGAGGTATAACTATTCTAAATGATATAGCTTAAGAAATATAAGATATAGCTAATAAAACTAATTAATGCATTTTGTAGACCTAATTTAATGTTGTGTGATTTTATAAGCGCAGAAAAAAGTTATGACAACTTAAGTAAAAATTGAGTAACACAACGTTTTACAGCTCTTCATTTGAAATGCATTTTTCTCAAAACATGTCTGGCAAACATCCAAGAATGGGAAGCTTCTCCAAAATAAATTTTCCCTTCGGAATCGGCATTAAACCGTAAGTCCCTTCCATTCGTGTCAAAAACTATATCTTCCACACATAATGGTGATAGCAAAGTGTGACGAGCAAAAAGTGAGTTGGGTGTGCAGTCAAAGGGTGACGTGAAATAACGCCAAACAAAGGGTTTTTCCTCTGCATTATAGTTTACAAACATTTAAAACAAACGTGCATCGGTTTCTCCCTTTCTCTAATCCTTCGTTTCCCTAATGCCCGCACTGTGTCACTTCATTATAAGGGTATCCAAAGTCCCTTTAGTGCGCGTACATTATAAAAAAAAGAAGGCTCCTTTGACAACAGAATCTTAGTGACCCTCTACGCGGGATTAAGGGATTTTAATCCTCTTTCGTTGCTCCGCTCGGGGTATGTACTTTTCGTCAGGCAGGCGCCTAAGGCAACAGTACCTGACTGGCCCGCTAGGCGGTATTAAGAGACCGGAACCGAAATTATGCTAAATTTTTTGTTAATTTGCTAATTTGGCGTTATTTCACGTCACCAGTCAAAGTCTTTCAAAATATCACAGTAACAACCTCTCGTTTAATCTCACTCATTACTGGGGTAAACATTACATAAAAATGTAATAGCAACCAGCTTTAATCCCTATTTTAATCTGGATTTTATCACCATTCACAATAATAAAAGCCACAATGACATGTACATCATCATCAATGTCCTATATGCTTAGAGCAAAAAATAAAAATAGAAAGAAAAATGAACAATAAATTTCCGAATATCCATAGAACGCAACGCACTGAAAGTGAAATATTGCCCATTTATAACACCAAAAGTCAAAACCAAACCACAGAGACATAAAATGTGCGAATCTCTTCCGCCAACAAATGCAATTAGGCAATGTTAATTTCCATTTATTGTAATCGTATTATACATGGCTTCTGTTTCTATTATAAATCATCCTCGCACGCACACATAATGGATAGCAACATATTCATTAATTGGCAAAATGTAATTGCTGGATGTTTACTGTCCTCTTGTGCCACCCAAAGTCGTAAATGAGAACATCGAATCATTTGAATCTAAATGTATTCACGAAATCCCACAACTATTTACAATGAAACCTTATTAAGTCACGTTGTTGTGCGGTGGGCGATTTTACGACACATTCGGGAACTTTACGATGGTAATTACTTCTTTTTTGCAATCCTGATGACAATTAAATGTACGGAATGTGTGAAGACGTGATTTCCCAGAATCTAATTATGTACAATTCGTAGGAATCGAAAATTCCATCAAATACAACAAATACGCACCTGAGATCGTCTCAACGTCCCAAGGATATAATCTTACGAAAAAAAAAGAGGTAAACTTTTACTCGAGAGATGAAGGATCAGATAACACTAACCGGGCTATATAAAACCATTCTGCAGCTAAAGATGATATGTGTGAAACTATACCGCTGTTGACTTGAGCTCATGTTGGAATGAAGACTTTTCACAATTTCACAGATGAAAAGTGCAAATAGTCTTATAAATTCGATCCCATCGCTTTACTCGTAGTTCATTATTTTTTCATGAATTCTCGGCGCGAACAAGGACTCTGCATTGAATCAAGGGTTTTTTTTTATACATTTTTTCAAGAAACAAAAAAAACAACGTTCGTTGATTCCTTGCCTCGTTGGTTTGTTTAAATATTCAGAGAAATTACTTTCTTCCATGGGTGGTTAGGCTGGAAGTGGGCTGATATACAAATAACTTCCAGACAGTGCGATATGAAGCAAATGGAATTTCGTGGTAGTTTGCCAAAATGGGAATTTATGATTGCGTATTGTTTACGCATTGCGGGTTCATTCAGACATTTTTCACGAAGGATTCACGAAGTAAGTTAATACCAACCCCAGACAGCTAGCCGAAGGGGCGTGCGTTTCATGTTTTTCTTATTCCAGAAACTTTTCATGAATAAATGTTTCAATTTATCATCTGAGTTGTAAATGTTTTATCTTGTTTTACATTCGCTCAACATTGGCGTTTAGATAGATGAGTAGGTATGAATTATGCCAGAAAGCTAAAGCAATGTTGGGTGTGCACAAGGAAGATTGTGTATCTGTGGATACATTCGATCACATGTGACAGATTGTAGGGGATGAGAAATAACAACCCTCTCAGGCAGAAGATATGTCCTTATTTTATAAATTGGTTATGCAAGTACAGTTCGTTAGAATTATTTTGGTTTGTTGTCGGAAGTTTTGTATATCTACGGTCCATTGTATTTCTGTTGCTATATAATATTACCCAACTTTTTGAGAAAGCCCAGACGTCACCTCAGTGGCATGTGCCTTCAGAGCATCCGCAACCTAAATCTGGTTCGAGAAAAGACAGGAGAAGAAGTATTCCGGATTGAACACAATGACAAAATATCAGGGTATGTCGCATAATTCCAGCAAATGCGTGGTGACTCTTGAGTATCTCCAAATCGAAGAATTATGCTATTTGCTATTTTGAAAGGATTTATTGTTATATGGATTTCCAAATCGTGTTGGTGCCCCTTGCAAGCTTGTTCCACTAGAATTGTTTTCCCATATTTTGATGTTAAATAATAAACCCTTCACCAGTTTTGCTTATCAGGTCCGAAGTACCTCGAGAGACCGCGAATTTTGGTATCGTCAAGAATGAAGGGACTTATCATCCTTATCCTTGCTACTACGCTCCAAGTGCTTGCATATTTGCCACTGATTGTCTAACGCCATGTGAAACTGATATTGGATGGGGTCTTTTGGCAAATGTCTTGATATCTGTGGCGCGCTTTGGATACTCAGAGCTTTAAACCATTTTAGTTAAGTCACCAGATCACTTGCAATATCATATAAGTTAAAAAAGATCGTCACTAAGACTATTATACTTTATGAGTATAATTTGGAAAATTTGTGGTGAGATGCGGGCCATAGTGTAGCGTTTCCCCGGTTATCCCAATGGACTTCTTCTCTATTCCATCATCGAATCTATTTTCTCTCCGAAGTCTGTTACTTCTAATCCGATTCATTCCTTTGCCGCTGACAGTAACCTCAGCTTTACCTATTCGATTTCTGGTCAACGCCCTATATCTTCAGGCGTTGAACTGGAACGACAACGTATGTTAAGTTGGGTAAAACTAATAAAGTAGAATTTCGTGCTTCCAAAACCCAATGCTGTTTTCCGTAATTAAGGTAAAACCCCAATAAAGTACGATATTTGCATCGCTGAAACCGAAATGCTTCCGTCCTCGGTATGTGTGTTGATTGCAACCTTCGTTCGAATGACCAAAAATTCGATGTCGCCAAGAACGCAGCGAAATGTGAAGCGATGAAAGAAGTATTTGCCCCCTTCTGATCGGGCGTTTATTTGACCCAAATTTGAGTAGAACGCTTACTTGACAGCATGGATTTAAAAACGTGCGGTAAAACTTATTGGCGATCGACGACATATGACTCTCTTAGTTATCGTTGTAATGTCGCCTGCCTGTCATTGTTTTATCGGTGATTCCACCACAAGTATTCAAACGAAATAGCCAGTTGAATTGCACTTCTTGGACAGCTCAATCTTATGCCAATATTTGGACAGTGAAATATAAGCATATCAGCTGTTCTACATGCATGTGAAATGTTCTACCACTCATCGTTTTTCCTGCACATTCAATTTTAAAGACATTCAAAACCACCAATGTGCATCGTCATCGGCATCTCCGTCTTTCCTCTAACCCCTAAATTTCCTTAATTCCCGCACTATGTTTATTCATAACCTTTCTTCGAAACTTTGCAATCGGTTTATGAGTTTTCCAAAGCCGTTACCTTCAGTAGAGGACTATTCACATGAGCGAATTGCGAATAGGAGAATCGCGAACAACTCAATTTAAATGTATTTATGCATTGAAAATTTCCACTGCGTCTACCACAAAAGCATTATCTTTAATTGATCTTACATATAATCTAAAAATACTAACTCTAAATTGATTTTAATATAGAAATTTACAATTACAACGATCCACAAATCCGATCCAGTCGGATCCACGAAGAAAAAATTCGTTCAAACATAACCTTAAAATTGACACATCTCGCTGCTGACATTTACAAATCAGATTCGCGGTTATCTGCGACCAAAAAAATTGTCATGTGAATGAAATGTCACAATTTACGAATATTCCCTTGTTCTCAGTTCGCAATTCGCTCTCATCTGAATAGTCCTTAATTCGACGCTTCTTTGTTGGTGTGTAAAATATATTTTTTTAACCCAATTAGCCAAAGTAAAATATGACAATTAAAACCTTATCACCTCTGCGAGAATGTTAGATCGTTTTTCAGCTCGTTTGGTTTAACCAGCGATTTCCTATCACATGGAGGAAATTGACTAATAAATACCATAAAGGCGTATGTTTGAGATTCCTACACAGTTTACTAAGAACTAATCGGCTATGTTCCTGAATCTACTCACTTAATACTCTCCTTCTTTTTAAGTAATTGTCGTCAGGAAATACAATCTTAATGGGTAATCATGTTGCCTGCTTGTTCTCTACACATGTCAATATTAAGGTAGGTGGGTAGGTTTTCTGTTTGCTTTCCCAATTCCAAAAGCCACCACCATCTCAAACCACATTATGAATGTGTCACGAATATTTTCTGAGTTTAGTATGCCAACTTTTTTAAAAAAGGTATTACTTTCCAGCAAAACAAAAACCCAATTAAAAATATTATATTTGTCGCCAGGGCAAAGTTGCCAAAGTAAAGTACAATAATTGTGCCTTTTGGATATAACTTCGAAGGCGAGGAAACCTGGGCACCTTGACAACGGACGGACATTGGTAAATAGTATAGACTTCAAGGGGCCGACTACGAATATTAAAAAGTTTTACAAAACTGTGTTCCAAAACGTGCTTTTAGGATACGGTATAAAAATGTTCAAATTGCATTTTGTGAAGAATCGACATTGTTGCATTTACGTCGCTGTACCACCGGAGGTGCGTATTGTATTTATCTACAGTGGTGGCCTAATATACTCTTCTTTCAGTAGATACGTAATATTTCTAAATAAAGTTCATTTTGGGTTGAATGGCTACGTCAACAAGCAAAATTGCCGCATTTGGAGTGAAGAGAATTCACATGAGACCCTTGAAACGCTATTACATCCACAAAAATTGGGCCATTCTTCTTCCGAAATGATGCTTTAGTGTCAGTTACCGTTAATGGAAACCGGTATAGAGCCATGATAGCCGACTATTTTGTTCCCAAATTGGATGGCATGAATGTGGATAAGATGTGGTTCCAACAAGACGGCGCTACATGCCACACAGCGCTCGTCACAATCGATTTATTGAAGGAAACATTCGATGAGCGCATAATTTCGCGGAATGGACCTGTCAATTGGCCACCAATATCGTGTGATTTGACATCATTGGATTATTTTCTTTGGGGATATGTGAAGTCGCTCGCCTACGCCAACAAACCAGAAATAATAGGGGACTTGGAAGCCAACATTCGTGGCGTTATTGCCGACATACAGCCCCAAATGCTTGAAAAGTGGTTGAAAATTGGACCTCTAGACTTGTCTTTATTCGAACCAATCGCGGCGGCCACATGCCCGAAATCATATTTAAACATTAATGGCATAAAATTGATGGACATTTAAACGATTTTCTTGTGTTTTATTTCAATTCGAAGTTCTATGCCTCTAAAAAAAACCTCCTGTATAATCCTACCTGTACGTCATGGCTTTCCAATTACAAAAAAAAAATACTTAGGTAGACAGATATTCGTAAAGCTCAGACGAAAAAAAAGTGGTACAATGTTAGGGTCTAGCATCACTCCAAATCAAGTTAAGAAAATACCTATTTTTGATTCTAAGGGTATACTTTCTCGAATTGATATAACTTCAGAAAACCCACTTAAAACATATTGTGCACCCAATTTAATAAAACTATTTATGCCAACGATAGTGAATAAACCGATACCTATTTACACTAAGCCAAATTGCAGGCCTCAGCCCAAATTCATTCAGTGATACCCAATAAATGCTTTTAAAGCTCCATCGCATGCTTCCACATTTATTGCAACTTAATACGAAATTAAAATTGTCTGGCGTGTAAGCAATACACAAGCTGATTTATAAGCAATGGTTTTGTATTTCAATAGCCAGCAGCACTTATGACGAAGCATAAAAACCTTAAGTGCTAATTAAATTGAGACCCACTGAGCTCAATTTAAAACAAAACGGCGAAAATACTGCTAACGCGGCAAATATTATTTGCAAATGAATACATGCGACGGCTATACACGTCAACGGGAACGCGTCTTTCTTTTGACACATCTCTTCCGGAAATACCTTTGTACCTAACTAGTCATGATAATGCTCAAACAAAACACTTTCATAATATTATGTACTGTCTATTGTTGTGGAAAATGTTCTACATCAGAAGGAACAACCTTGCCGACTGTCGTCGTCTCTTGCCCAATAAATCGGTGATTGACCCTATAAACGTGTTCGGGAATCACTCAAGCAATTAGTCACCGGAAACAAATGCGGCCATTCGGTGTTGTTTAGGGTCAAGTCCCTGATTTATTCATGTCAACGATTTTCTTGTCATGTTCCTCCACTGGTACCGGTAATCGGCAATACCATGGAGGACAATGCGCAGTAAACAATTTATCATTGATATATGTATATAGATATAGCAGCAAGTGAAACAGACCTCTACACCTACATAATCTTGGGTGGGGGCGAATTCCCATGAGGGGTGATAGAAGTGATATAAATGTTAAGCAAATTTGCCCATTAATTAATGCAGGAGCACTTTAATAGAAAAGCATTAAGGGTCAATGATTATTCTATGACGCATTTCCCTAATGAAACTTTAGTCAGAGTAAACAATAAACGAGTAATTAATTTCTTACAAAATTCTAAATATTTATCTGTGGTAGTAAAGTTCTCAGATAAATGAAATGACCTCACCACCACTGACTGACTGACTGACTGACCGACTATCATAACTAGTTGCTTAATTTGTACCCTATTTCCGTCAGCAGCAGTCTTGTAAATATTGGCAAATATCTCCAGCAAGAAATATAAATAGACTTATTTCACCATTAAGCATAAAAAAGCATAATAAGAATACTAAATTTTCTGATTTTCCATTTACCGCATATTCGAAGAAAAGAGCACATGATGCTCCTCGTTTCGAACCGCAGACTATAAAATATAGATTGAGTTTTACTACTTTTTAATGACTATCCATTAAGTTTTAAAATAGATAAATATTCTCTTTACATGTGATTTAGAGAGAAAGAGAGAGAGGGGGAGCATAAAAAATGAAATCTAAACTTCACGCCATCTCACTCTGGTTTTAGATTTATAATTTAAGTTAAAGAAAAATAAAAAAGTAAACACAAACTGTATCTCTATGTTAATTATGTATATTATGCATAAAATCAACACCTCAAATGAGTTAGTCTCTAAACTAAACCGGTCGGTCGGTGGTGGGAATACAAACAGCGCGAAACATGCCGGCTTAAAACAAATAATACAAAATTTGTTTAAACAGATACATTTTGCTTAGGATTTGTTGAACTTTCGTCGAAGTAGTGAATGAATGAATTAGAAAGACAATCCAAGTTCAAAGCGGAAATGAAAATTAGCATAATGCATTCGAGTATGAAACAAAGTTCAAAATACTTATGCACGTGGACATGGTCGGATTTGATAAGTAGGTAAATGGCGGTCATACATACTGGTAGCACTTTCAAGTTTTTAGCGCCCCAGTATTCAGTGATTTAGCTATACAAAGTTAGATATAATATTTTATAAACTGCAGGTGCAATGAGAGGAACGATTTCGATTCATCCTTTTTGATCGCCTAGAATGGAACAGCGATACCTTTGTATATATAGATGGTTCCCTCATGAACTGTCGCGCTGGAGCCGGAGTTTACTCTAGAGATTATCGGATCAAGCAGATATCTTCGCGATCGCAACTACTGCAAATATTTTTTTAAGGACAAAAGTTAAAGTTGTACTTAACTTGACTCAGATAGCCAAGCTGCTATTTAAGCCTGCTCTACTGCTACGATCACCTCCAAAATTGTGCGGGAGGTCATAAGCTGAACAAGTTGGGTAGATGGAGATCTAAGTATCTGATAGGACTAAAAACAGTCCGTGAATTACGATCCTTAACCCGTCTTCTCACTGGTTTTAGTCCTCTCAACGACCATCTCAAAACAGTCAGAGTTAGAAACTCGGGCCTTTGTGAATGCTGTCTGGAAAATAAAGACACGCTATCACTCTTTATCTGCGAATGTCTGGAAGACTGAACCAGACTGGTTATCCCTGCCAAACACTTCCTCCGTGAAGCTGATCTGAATCAGCCAACCTCATTCGCTTTGCCAAAAGTACTAATGGGTACTCTAATCCGTTGTAACCGTTGTTAGTTCCGTGGTAAATTTAGGCAGCCTTTGCTGAAGTACAATGGACCGCTAAGTCTAAGTGCTTGTTGTCTTCGGACAACCCCTACCTAAATAAATACTACTATCAGCTATCTAACTTAACTACATATATGAGACATAACACGTTTTCGCCAAAATTATGCGTCCACCACGCTTTTTAAGAAAAAAATGTAAATATTTTGGAGAAATTATAGCTAACGGTGAAATTCCAATGACATAATCTTGTACAACCATATTACGCTAATTTAAAACGGAATCTGTTTTGGCTGATTTAGTTTAAGTTAACTGATTTAACGAAACCAGTTTGTTCGATGTATTCTGTATAATTGCAAAAGATGTTAACTGTTTTTGGTAGAGCAATCAAATTAAATCTAATGTATCAACGTGCCATCAATAAAATTCGTCAAACATTTTTTCACCACAATTTCGTCAAAACAGAGACGTTTGGTCAACGAGTAGGTTGTACAGGTTTACTTATAGAAATAAATCCAAAGGCGCAAATAAGCGTGAATTAACGTCATACAATTTTGTGAAGTTAAAAATGTAGCCAACTAAAACTATCAGAGTCAGGAAATGGTAGCAGTCATCATCACCCATACAAAATACATAGCTTAGTAGTCCTAAGAGTTTAATTTTTAAGACTTGTTTTCAACTCAATGTAGGATATTTTTTTTAAATGGCGGACGAATGTTTTGAAATAACAAAATGCTGTTATTTGACACTGACAGCTTGGCAAGTCATGTGTTCTAGGTTAAGGCCTATTGACAATTGCAAAGACATATATAGGTGCAATATAGCTTAACTTTGAATTCACAAGTAATAAAGTGCACGACTGCGTCATACGAAACTTTCTCGGTACATGAAATTCGATTTTGAAATGGAATGGTTACTTTTGATCTCATAAAAACATTTTTTTAAACCACTTTTTGAAAATTTAGGCTTTTTTTTAAAAAAAAAAATTTTATTGTGTACTAAATACTCTAATCTAAGTGTTCAAAATACAAAAACAGATCGTTAAATCCATATTTTAATTTTAATTTAAGAAAATTGTTATAAGTAAAAAAATATATTAAAAACAAAATTATTTCAAAAATTGAAGTACGCAGATACGCAGATTTGTTCAACTTAATAGTAGTATTATTATTGATATTAGTTTTTGTGATTTATTGGCGCTTTTATTAAGTACAGTTACTCGAAATTTTTTGGAAAATCTGAGTACGCAGTATTCTTGGGCTCACCCCAAGTATCCAAAATTCAGAAAAAAACAATATTTTTGTTACCATTTTTTAGAAAATTTGTGATAGGTAAGAGTTCTTTTTAATTGTTTTCCAGGTACCGTTATTAAAAATGTGGGTGCAGGGGCTTAGTGGTTAAGTGCGTTGGACCACTAAGCGAGAGGTCGCTGGTTCAAATCCCGACCTGTACCACCGGAAAGTTTTTATTCGTTGCACCACCTGTTGCGAACGTCTGACAAACATCCAAGAGTACGAACTGTCATGAGAAGCTTCTCAAAAGTTAATTACTCTTCGGAATCGGCATTTAACCGTATGTCCCTCCCTTCGTGTCAAAAAATATATCGTCGCACACACAGTGGTTGGAGAAGCTAGGCTTTGGATCCTGTATGAACGGTTACGCCCAATATTTTTTTTTTGTTATTAAAAATCATAAAGCAAAAACAAAGAGCCGTGAGATTTTCCACTTAGAACTTTATACATATACGAAATTTGAAATAAATCCGTTAAACGGTTTTTTCATACGGCCTCCGGAAAGACAAACGGACCTCCCACTTTTTTGGACTTTTCTATAGTCGTAATATCATCCCTCATAAGAGCCCGAATGAAATGCAATGTACTTGTGGGCTCTTGTCCTTGTCTATCCATTGAAACCGAAAAACAACAAAATCCTATTGAGGCCGTCGTGCATAGTGTTTGCGCTTGCTTGAAGAGATCGCTGGTCTAAGTGCAGGTTCGATTCCTGATGGAGAAAAGTATTTTTCGAATTAATGACAAATATTTGCAGTCCATTTTATTTTGCCAGAAATTGATTTTGGACGAATTCTGTGTGCCACAAATCAATATGTGAAAGTACTCTAAAACAACACATGCGCCAGGCCAGAGAAGCCTAAAACAAATCGTGCTTAAATCAATTAAACCTTCAAGTGAGCAGCTTGCCTATAGAGTAACCAATAAATTGCACGAATGCCACAGCACGTGGTCGCCTATTCAGAGAAACACCGCCTTACAAGTGCCCCACATGCCTTAATCCGGCCGCTAAAAACAATCTCTAAATACACTCCTGGGTTATTAGCGCATACTTGCATAAATCATGTCAAATTCTCATACTTACATACGTAAGCTATCACATACCAGTACATTACATTTCACCTGCAAATGGAATACCTAATCACCGTTCGTTTATGTAAATTTGTGGAAAAAAAAATTTTACAATTCTAAGAAATCTATGAATCTTCAATGCACGAGGTGAAACCACCTACTTTGAATATTTTTTTAAATAAAAAGAAAATATTGAATGGGCATTGAAGATTTCCAATAAAAGACCAACCAAATCGATAGTTTTACAACGATTAATTCGCATTACAAATGAAAGAGTATGAAATTCAAATTCTGCATGCTTGCCTGGTGCTGTACTGCTTGCTACATGCTACAACCGCGCTGTAAAAGAATGTCGCTGAGTAATTCATCCGCTCAGTAACCCGTACTCACTCATGCATAGCCAATGCAGGGGTACAACTCCAATGTACAACATCATGCACCTCGGATAGCAGCAGGTGAGGTTATAAACAGTATGTTACTACGTACTACAGCGATGCTTTTGTCTATGGTGTGCTAGAGAACAAAGCAAAAATGGAATAAAATTAGCAAGAGATACTCGTACGTGAACTTGGCCCAGGCTGCGGAAAAATACAAATACATATGTACCTCGACCAAAGTGCATCTAGAATAGATAGAATTTCGATGTTCCAGCTAAAATAAACGTAATACGTGAGAATATATTATATTCACGTGAGTCATAATCTCTCATTGAGATACATATGTATCTATTCATTCAAATTAATCGCATAAATTACGTTACCAATGCGATGAGAGGAACTTGACATTCATTAGAAAATGTGATGTCGTGTATCTTAATCCAAAGTACGAAATCACCTTGCGATACGTGTGTACCTACTTAATTGTTACGGAATCCATGCAAGGAAATGATTCAATCCGAAGAAAGCACTCGGCACGGCACTTCCGATTCGGGCACACACGCTCACGCTGTTGACGGTGAGTCATTTTGCTGGTGATCTGTTTTGGCTTTATACACGGTCTCACAAAGTTCCGTTAAAGCGTGATTCAGGGGAAATTGCCGATTATTATTTTTTTTTGTTTGCGTCAATTACATCAGACCGCGGTCAAAAGTGGGTTACCTTAAATCAGTGACGTTAATGGTTTGTGTTGAGATCAAGTCTGGGTTATATTGAATTGAATTTAAAGTGCTTTATTGGAGCTTTAGAGCTAGCCCCGAATAAATGACCTATCGCTGTTAACAGTCACTGAATCAATGGCCTTTAATGTGGCGAAGAGTGTGGCCAATACTCAGCATAGTCTAACAATGAGTGGGTTACCGATCTCAAGACAACATCAACAGTGTTTTGAGGATTACCCAAAAAAAAATATGTGAAACAGAGAAGACTTGCATAAAACTTTTAAAATAGGCTCAGACTGCATGTCTGTCTTTCTACCTAGATTAAGACTGATCTGCCCTTTGCTTCTTCCCGAACAGGGATGAATTTTCTACTCGGATAATTTAGAAAGGACTATACATCCGGTGCAGATCTTTCTTAGACAAATTGAACAAGCACACCGCACTTAGGCACTTTCTTCCAATCGAAGGTATTGGCATTACGTCAAAATGTTGCTACATATTTTATTAACAGCTAGGAGGCATCCACAGTATTATAACGCCTGGACACAGGACAATGAACTGAACGACAAATTGGCACAACGAACATCAATACTTATAAGGCATTGACGGCCCATACGGCTAAGACCTATAACTACTCTAACCATAATTTGTGCGCCACTTAAGACGATGCCTTCGGCTATAGAATCAACAGAGTTTTCTAAGAGTTTCTCCAAAGTGCCTAAGTTGGATGTTCCTAATTGTTGACACCATATACCTTGTTTTGGCCGCCTTTACCGCTGGACCAAATTCTTGTATGATGTTAAATAAGTCACATGACAGCGTGTCGCCTTATCTAAATCTTTTTTTAACATGAAAGGTCTCCATCGTCACTGACAGATGAGTTTGGCAGAGATGCTAAAACTAGACATGGCTGTATATAGCTTTCCTTCTTTACGGAATTAAGTCAATAAAAAGCTAGGTATCTGCCGTAGGGCCAATATTTTCTCGCTCAATTGTGGACTAAACGGGCCCGCATTGAAAGGGTGCAATCAGATAGTTGATAAATGGTTTCAGGTGGTCGAACAAACCGGCAGACATGATCTAGTTGATAAGCGATGTTAATGAAATTGATGTCTCTATAGTTGTCGCAATTTAGAGGTCCTCATTTCCTGTGAACCGGGCAAACGATGCTGAAGTTTCATTCATCAGGAAAGAATGTATGCGGACGTGTATTCTACCAAGTCATCTTCTGCTGCCTTAAATAGTTAGGCAAGACCGTCCGACCCAGTAGACTTGTTGGACATTTGAATAATACGATTCAATATAATTTTTTAAATCACTTGACGTGTTCCTGTAACAGCTATTGAGATTTTTCTACAATACCATTACTAGGATGATTTGAGTATGCCGACTTATCAAAACCACAACAATTGACCAAGCTTTTAAAAGACTTTTTGAGAAAATCTGTATTTAATAAAATTGGGTCTTCGATACCACTAAAGACGAAATAAAAAAAAAGCAGTATTAAAATACCTCAAACCCTCTTAATATTAACTTTAAAAAAATTCGGCCTAACGTTTTGGTAGAGTGCTTCTAGACAGACTGATAGACTTACTTTCGAATTTTAGCATGAAAGTCTATACTCGTTCGAAGGTCCGGGTTCGCCTTCAATATCGTGTTTGAGAATCACTAAGAAGGAACTTTTGGTCGATTCTCATAAGTTGTACCTAATTAAGGAACAACTAACCCATCCGCATATAGTTTCGATTAAAAAAATATAACATAAGACAACAATTAACTAAAAACTTACCTTAGCTTGAAATGTAATCCCGTTTAAGAAGGCCTGCTCTGCATGCAATGGTATCCTAAGATCCTGGTCATCTTGTACCAAATCGTATGGTGTCGAAGGCATTCTTAAATAATTTAATATCACTGATTCGGACCACTTATAGTATCAAGAAATTGATTTCATTTTTTTGGCACTGCGCTTGCGTACGGATTTCTTGATATATAGCAAGAAGCCACTCTTACTTCGGGCACTCATGCAAACCACTATTTGATTATTAATTTTCCGTTAATTTATTTTAAGAAAAAAAATTGATTTATGAATTAAAATTTGGGAACAATAATTTTTTTATGTACTTGAAAGACTTTTGAAATAAAATACAAATTTTTACTCTTCACTGTACACGTTTTCGTAATTTATTCACAGCAAAAATCCGTTTTTCTAATTTTTTATTTATTTAATTGCTTTTTAAAAGAATTATAACCGAATTATAATAAAAAATCCGTTTCGCGATAATTTAAAAAACCACATAAAATTCTATGAACACGATTCTTCGTCGGGTTCGACCTCCTTCTTTTTGATTAATTATTATTATTATATTCCATTCGCTCGCGCTTGCTCTTTCTCATTCATCGAAAACAAATCTGGAAATAAAATATAAAGAGAAAAAAAAAACAACAGATCAGTATTTAAAAATGCTTTGAAATACAAATCGATTACGAGATACATAAGGCATGTCGAAGCAGCATCTTATCCGGGGAAATATCTAATAAGTGTCCAATGTCTGCAGACAGAGTGTCCCAACCAATAAGTTTATGCTTGTGATAATTCTCTTTGTGTAAGGTGAATCTTTTTGAACAAAAACAATTTGGGCATCAAAAAAAGAAGAACAACTTTTCTTATAACTTTTGAACGAACACAAGATACGCAGCGGATAGCGCGCTATAGCTATTCAAAGCGAGACGATTATATGACACAAAAGAACGAAACGAATCACTCCTCGGAGAGAAGAAATATTTCCCTCGCAGAAGTCATGTGGACTACATATAGCCACCAAACCTATGTATAGGCGGGGAGGAACAGATTTTTGGATAAACACACCTGGTCTTGACAGGTAAACTAACACAAGCGAACGAGATACACAATCTTAACAAACACAACAACCTGGCCAACAGACGCGACTCATCCAAATCGTCCATCCAAAAATGAAATGTTGCCGCAAGCGAGAAGAATTTCTTTGTGGAGATTTTCAGGTTCTTTATCTCTTACCGCATGAATTTGAATGGAGTAAGTCTTTATTACAAAACTAACACCAAAACCTTAATAGGGGGTGAAGGATGAAGCGAGCATTCTTGACTTGTTACCTTGGAATTTCGGCTAGTAGGTAAAATCCATACGGATACCGGTGTAGATATGAAGACAAAAATAAATAATTCTCCCCCAAAAAAAAAACAAAAAAAAATGAAAAACAGCCAATCGACCCCAGGAAAGGTTTGACATTGCTTTGTCTTTGGAATTAATTTTATTATACGAGTTCCCAATGAAGTAAGTCTCTGCTCAAATCTGGAAATGGGAAAATAATGGACCCACAAATGCAGGGTTCTTGTGTTGTAAGTTTTCCTTTGAAGCTTGGTAGGTGCCTACTTAATTAAATAAAATTTTTAATTCATTTATGAAATTTGAATAGTGATTATGATTCAGGGGTTTCATGTCCCAAAAAGCTTTTATTTCTTTGGTGAATAAATAAAAATAATCATCAATGTGAATAAATAATTTGAAATTAAAAAGAGATTTCGCGGACTTGGTTGCCGTATACCTTTTGCAAAGGTACGAAGTCAAGTCAAAGGTTTAAATTGAGAAGGGACAGTTGACGAACAATAAATTTAATTCAACTGTAATTATCTGTTAATGAGATACCTTTGTATATATATGGGTTCGGGAGAAGAGTCCTGAGAACTATGCTTTAGGGGTTTCGCATTAAATTTACGTTTCACAGTGCGAGCATTAAAAAATGCGGGATAAATGGAAAATAGGGAAGTGCCCGTTATAAATGTTCGTTAATTTGAAGAGAAAAAACGAGGATTTCAAATTTCTTTTGTTTGCTAGCTGCAAAACATTTTTGTAAGAGTGAAATATAGACAAGTTTGAGTGCATTTTTCTTCAGGAAGTGATTATTGCAAAAGCGAAGCGGATTAAATACATTTACGATGCTGTAATGGTAGGGTTAAGGGTGTGTTTATTTTTGAGCTTTGCAGTGGCTTGCTGCCCAACCTCTTGCGAAAGTCAAAGAAACATCCCAGATAAAAAACTGTCATAGAAGCTTCCCAAATTGGATTAAACTGTAGGTTCCTTTCGTTCATATGCCAAACATATATCTTTACGTACACCAACCATTGTGAGAAGTTAGACTTAGAATCCTGTAACATGCCTTATATTTATTTATATTTGAGGTGCGATGAACGATCAGATCGACGAGAGAGAGGCGGAGAGGCGGAGAACACTTAACATATTTTCTCATAGAGCTAGATACATTTTACATATTTGTATTTGGACCAAATACAACCAATCCAGAACCCTTAGCTTCATAAAACGCGCGTGGACGTCGATAGGCTAGTGGCCGTCAGCACGGGCCAATGGGCATTAGGCACACGCGCTGTAAAACTCGGCATTCTCCATAACACCCACTGCCGCAATTGTGATGACGTTAATGAGGCAGAAACAGTGTTTCACCTTCTATGCAGGTGCGCGGCTTTGACCAGGGCTTGGAAAACCTTTCTTCAACGACTTTTCACAAATCTCAGATATCGGCTTTAATGATATCAACACCTTCCCACAAATCCACTGACAGAAATTTACCACCTACCTACCTTGTAGCAGAGCTTTGAAGAACGAATATAGTTGTCTCCGCCTTGCAGGAGTCATCCATCCCATACTACAGGTTTAGGCTTAAAAAAACATATTAAAATAAAACGTAATTTGACAGACCAGAGATGAACGTCATAACTATGAAAAGGACACATCCAAGGACAAAATAGTTCGCACTTATTAAAGAAAAGTGCAAGAGCACTCCGATCCGGGATGCCAATCGAAAAAGCAAAAAATTTTTATTGATTTGAAGTGTATATGTCGCTGTATCTATATATGTAAATGTATTTCCGCCTCACTGCCAATCTGATGACGATGATGTTTGTTTTATAGCTAATATTATTTCTTCATTTTTTAAATTAAATTCGGTAATAATTTGTAGCTTATCTCGTCAGAGATGCCAAGTTTGTGTCATATCTTTATGCCAAAAACGTGTGCGAATGTGTGCGTGTTTCTGTTTTTGATTCTAAATTCTCTTCTTCGCAGAAGATGAACCGTCATTTATGTATGTACCGAACGTACAATTTCAGAAGAGTCAGGGAGTCTTCCGGATTACCAATAGAAAACGACATAACTATATACTCGTCTAGAACGACTAAAAGTCATTAAAATTTGCTTATATTGAAGAAAGATTTACACATACTTGCTCGATAGCACCAACACATTTGGTAGACCTTATCCTTACGTACGTTTAAAGTCTGCATTTGCTTATTAGTAGCCTTCGAATAGGAGAAATGCACACATCTCGAAGTAAAGGGTGATTTTTTAAGAGGTTTAGAACTTTTTTTAAAAAAAAAACACAAAAAATTCGAAAAAATGAATGAAATATTTATTTGAATATAGTTTGAACCTTGCAATTTAATGTTTAAAGATAATTTCATGCAAATGTTGACCGCGGCTGCGTCTCAGGTAGCCCATCCGCTGAGTCCAATTTTGGCATACTCTTTCACACATATCGGCCGGTATCTCACGAATGAATGCATGGATGTTGGCTTCCAGTCCGTCAATCGAAGCGGGCTTGTCCCTATACACATTAGCCTTGGCATACCCCCACAAAAAATAATCTAATGGTGTCAAATCGCACGATCTAGGCGGCCAATTGACCGGCCCGAAACGTGAAATTCACTGTTCACCAAACTCGCCTTGCAATTGCGCCATTGTTTCGCGTGCTGTGTGGCATGTGGCACCGTCTTGTTGAAACCACATATCATGCAAGTCAAGAACTTCCATTTCGGGCAAAAAAAAGTTTGTTATCATCGCTCGGTAACGTTCACCATTGACAGTAACGCTGCGATTCGCAGCATCTTTGAAGAAATATGGCCCAATAATGCCGCCGGCCCATAAACCGCACCAAACAGTGGCTTTTTCGGGATGCATTGGTAGCTGTTGCAATGCTTCTGGCTGATCTTCACTCCAAATGCGGCAATTTTGCTTATTTACGTACCCATTCAACCAAAAATGAGCCTCATCGCTGAACACAATTTTTCGATAAAAAAGCGGATCCTCGGCCAGCTTTCCAATAGCCCATTCACCAAAAATTCGGCGTTGTGGTAGGTCGGCTGGCTTTAGTTCTTGCACCAGCTGTATCTTAAAAGGCTTTACGCCCAAATCCTTCCGCAAAATTTTCCACGTAGTGCTGTAACAAAGGCCTAACTGCTGGGAACGGCGCCGAATCGACATTTCGCGGTCTTCTGTCACACTAGCTGATACGGCCGCAATATTTTCTCAATACGCACAGTACGTAAACGTGTTGGTGGTTTAATGTCCAACAAAGTAAATTTGGTGCGAAATTTGGTCACAATCTTCCGAATAGACTGCTCAGAAGGTCGAGAATGCCGATCATAAAATGGAAGCAGCGCGCGATGAACATTTCGAACCGAGCACGAATTTTGATAGTAAAATTCAATATTTTGCAAGCGTTGTTCATTTGTAAGACGATCCATGGTTAAATTGCAAACCAAACTGAAGCTGTTTGACAGTGACACAAGGTACTAAACACACGTCAGCTGTCAAAACCAGTGTTGCCAAAACCAAACCAGCTAAAAAATCACACTTTAGTTATAGACAACAGGCTAAGCTTTAGAATTCACTTTGAATACATTTCGAAAGCGGCATCGAAAGCTTTCGAGAATACTATCAGATTAAAGATAGAAGATTATTATTGGCTAGAGTTATTAGCTCAATAGTGCTCAATACATCTCCGATTTGGGAAGGCAAGTAAAATTTTTCAAAAGATCAACCGCTGTTGAACAGTGTTTATAGATTTACTGCACTCAACATAAGCTATTGCAGGCATCATCTCCATCTTTTCCGAATGCGATGAGTACTTAAAAAATCCACACACCAATCGGGTGAAGACATAGGGACGCCAAGAAAGAGCGGAACAGACGGATTAAAAGAGCAGCCTTAAAAACTTCTACAAAGCAAACTACCCTACATTTTCTCGAATTTTGAGATTTAGTTAGCTAAAATAAAACTAGATTTCAGACTGGAAATAAACTAGTTTCCCATATAAATTTCGATATTTGAACAAACACTATAGATATGAACTCACCAAATTGATGTTGCGACGGTTGTAGAAAGTAGTTTAAAAACTATAGTTCTTGGAGATTCTGTAACAAATGTCGAGGTCAAAATCGTTGAATGACTAAACAGTACGTTTCAGGCTAAAATGTTTAACTTTCATTGAACAGATTGTCGCTAATTATACAGACGAAGAGGGAAGTGCTTAATCTCTTTTGCCAATACCATTAGCATTTACCAGTGCAACACCGAAATAATCTTCTCTTTACAATATCCAATTTTTTAAAATATTCAAATATTGTAGAAATCTAAACAGACCAGTTGGCAAATTAGACAAAGAAAACCAAAAATCCAGAAGCCAAGTCTGAAAATCCAAAAGAAAAACACGTCAGCTTTCAAAATATTTAAATGGCGCCCAACGCTGGACATGTTTACTTCAACGTTTTAAGCAGTGACATAATTTCTTCAAATTATTTTGTGCTATCTCATATCTTTATTCCCTTATTTCGATTGTGATTGTGCGCAATGTTGATGCAGAGGTATTTTTAATCGTCCCCGATTGGCTTTAAAATAATAAGTTTTGGACAGATTCTATTTTCTTCGCACAATGTCCTGTGAATATTGAAAAATATTTCGTTGGTTTTTCGGGTTCCAGAGTTTGTACATTTGTCTTACTCTTTTCTAATATATTCTAACAACAATCACAAGCCTAAACCACTTTCACCGGATCCTCGCAAGTAAACGGTTAACCTGGTTTCCACCTAAACTCAATACGAATAATTCTAATTCTAATCACACACGTAGATGAACTATCAATTTCAGAATACTCTCAATTTCAAGAAATCCAGCACAACAACCACCTCCCAAAGAAGAAGAAGAAGACCTCTCCTAAAAGACACTATTTCTCTACCAATAAATCGAGAACACGGCATTTTTACTTTCAGGTAAAGTAACCCCACCCCCTTTTCTCATTTAACTACCAATTTTAGAGTGCACATGCACTCCATCTACAGAAGCTGATAGCTCCAAGAATCGTGACCAAGGGGTATTCGATTAGCCACTTCCAGTGCATTCAACTTCGATCTTTTCTCTTGTCCAAACAGAATTTCTTCAACTCGCTTTATTGTTATCATCCGAAGCCAATGGTTGCAGAGTTTACGGATCGTCTTTGTGCAAAGAACAAATACCTACCTAGTTTACGTTCTACAAATGGTCAAAGCAAGCCACCGCCAACCGCCAACAGAGAACCGAGAACCGCGAACCAACAACCTCTAACAACCAACTTCGTGTAGTGGAAGTTTAATCGTTGTGTCGAGGTCCTTCACCTTCTGTCAGTCAGGTGGAGAACAAAGAGAAGTTATGAAGAAGAAAAAAAAACTCACTCTAATGCAGCTGCGTTGCACCTTTGCAGCGCCATGCGTAATTGAAACCCATGTGTGCGCGCGAACGTTAAGACCCTAGACCTCATACCTTCCAACCAGTAGTATATTGTTAGTGAATAGATTCATTTGGATCTGTCTTTTGCTGGTGGTTTCTTGTGGGTTCCTCCCCCCCTTCCCATAACACTCATACGAAGACAATTTATGCATCGCATTACGAGTAAGCATGTGCATGTGGTTGCACTTGTGCACGTGCACGTTGGGCTGGGCAGGAAAAACTTGTTTTGACTCAGGCACAGGCACAGGCTTGTATCCGTCAGATACTTTTTTGTTTTGCTTCTGAGCTAACGCCGCGCCGTGTCTGGATAATTGTTGGTGCAATTGCAAAGCTTTTGTCGGTTCACCGCCGATGCATTCAAAGACTGAGAGAAAGAGACCCTGCAACAAAGCATCGCATAGTTATAAATATTGTTCTTATGCAATGGCATCTCAGCTTCGATTGCTATTCAAGATTCGTTTCCATTGAAGCCTTCATTAAACGCGAATGCTACTAGGTGCGGCAAGCGGCAAGAATGCACATATAAGGTGAGTGAGAAAAGAAGAATTTGCAATGAAAACGAAATTATCCACGAACAAAGTTGAAGTCTTGCCGTGTCCATGGCATTTCGATGCCTGGACAAAGTCAGACTTTTGATCACGTACACAACAGAAAAAAAATACTGGCCAAACACTGGACGCGGCGAGAGATAAAAACAAAAAGGCCAGATCTGAAGAACTTGAAGATCAGGAACAATGACGGCTAAGAAATTTATACACACACACACACACAGTCGATGGGGCTGCGCGTCCATTTTCATTTTCATTCGAGTAGAGCGAACTGAGCAGCAACTACAACGAAAAAATAAGGTACCTACACCTATCCATGTGGTGGTCACTATTTTTAGACTCTCGCAGCGCAGCTCCGTCGAGATCCCCAACACAAAATAACAGCAAAGAAAATAAAAAACAAATTAAAAAAGTTTGAAGAAAAAAAAATCAAACCATGGAGAGATAGAAGGAATAGAATAAATAAATTAGCATTTTTTGCATATGGCTTTGCGCTGCCTGGCTTAAAACAGGATGGCGCAACCTTTTTTCTTGCGAAATACTTTCTGGGTGAATGGAGAAGTGTGGGAATGAATAATGGACGATAATGTATAATTGAACCGCAGAGGATTTAGCATAGGTGTTGCCGAATTTTGGAAATTGGAATATATATTGGTGATGAAATTCTGTGGATTTTGTCATCAACTGAAGCTATTCAAGAGTTTCCACAATGACAAGCAGGAGGGTGTTTATTTTGTGGACCTGTTTCAAGGTGCTATCTACATTCAGTTCATGCGTAGGTAATTGCGGGACATGCGGTGTTCACATTTGCTCAAAAACTGAATCATATATCAGTACAAGTGATTTGTGTCAGTCGACATTACTGAGGTACAGAGGTCTGATCTGACAGATCCAGAACTTATAAAGTTGACAGAGCAATGCAAACAGGCAATGACTGCTAGAATAGTGGAGAATTTTTTTACTTTTTATCTTTTGATCATTTCTGTGATGGATACAAACGAAATCAACATTATTAATTTATAATGAGAGTTGCGGTGGCACTGTGGGTTCTTATGTTTATTTAAAAAAGACTCGCAATACCACCAAAACGTTTGACATTTCTTGTGTCAGTTGAAAGTTAGTAATTCTTAGTTCTTGTTTGGCTGATGCAATTTTGATGAAAATTCAAAAAGCAATAATTTATGGTAATATATAATAGTTATTAATGAATTAATCTTTATGTGTTTAATTTTATTTGAGCTGTTTTTCCATTGGGAAAAAGGTAAGGCACGCACACTTTGTCGTCCGTATAACTGGGACTTGATTTTTTAACACAAATATTTCACTTTGTTTTTGCTAAAAGTGTTTATTTTTCTTCTCCAAATTGAGTTGCATTTAATAGATTTTATTAAAACTAAAAAACACCACAAAATGTTCTGTTATTAGTGCGAGTACATACGTGTGAATCTTGCGTTTGGCTTGAGATTCGCAAAAACTGGTCTGAATCCAAAATAAAACAAATTTTATACTAATCGCATACTATGTAGAGTTCACAACTTTCTTTAAAGGCTGATTATAATACCAAACTTGGGCTCAAAATAAGCAAAGGTTATAAATATTTTATTGTAAATATTTCAATCCTAGGCTTTTTCAATTAGTGGTCTTCGTCCGTCCGCATCTAGAGTATGCCGCACAGGCTGTTGTTGATCTTAAGCCAATTAGTTCGAATTTAATTTAGTTCCCTGATTCCCCATGGCATGATTTAGCAGACATTGATTGTCCAGCAAAGTCGTACGACTTTTTCTCCTTTTATGTAAAGGAAAATTAGTTTAGGAAAATGGACCTTAAAAGTTGACCATTTTCAACTGATTTCGAACATAGAAATAATTCCAGTTCATTATCAAATAAAAGTAAGTTGATTGATGAAGGACAACTGCAAATCACTGCTAACTGCGGGACAGAAATCTAAAAGTGGCACTGTCCGCAAAAATCATGCCAAATGACAACAAAGATACAAAGTCTCTCCGTTTTCAATGTATGATAAACCGCATGCAACTTCGTTTAAATCATTAGACGATTGCAAGAACTTAGTTAACTATAAAAGAAAACAATATGGAATAAAAAAGAAATTTTATGGAAAATCCCAAGATTGGTTGTTTGTCAGACTTTATTGGTATTTCTAGGCAGTAGCCAAAACCACTTAGCCTTGTTCATCTAGAATCAAACTAAACACCACCAGAATAAAATAAAATGATTTTAAAGTCAAAACCAGAAGTAGTAGTAGTAAAACTTAGGTTAGTTTTTATTTAAGTACAATCAACAGCGGCTTTATTCCGGAAATTATTTTTGAGGTTATGGCATTTCTTAACTACATAAAACATAAAAAAAATTCCCCGTCACATTTGAAAATTTCTGTGTTCCGTCGCAGGTAAACAACTTAACATGGGAAAAATCTTCACACGGGCAAACTTTTCTGAGCAAAATTGTTCCCCATTAAAGGTGAGAGAACATTTCCACCTAAAAATTTGTCAAACACTGTCCCTGATGTTTCAAAATTGTGTACGTGTTTCCAACTGCACTATTAAACATATAGAAACTTGTTTTTGCTTGTCATTTCTTCCATGTGATAATCAATTATTTCAAACTGCTTCCGAACATTTTGGTGCAAGAGTGTTTCACAAAAATAGAAAACCCGTTTTATGTTTTCCGAAGCTTTTTTCTTTTGTTATTTTTTCGAAATGAATTGTTCTTTAGTGTTTAATTGTTTTCTTAATTGAGCATGTACTTCAGATTGGTAAGTTTATTTATGTTTTTTTTTCCTTTTGCTACTGTATACATTTGTAGTGATATTAATTTGCAGTATTTATTTTTATCGCAAAAGTGAGCCTTGAACCTATTGAAATTGGTTCATAGAAATTGGCATCGATCCTAAAGTAGAGATTAAGGAGTCAACTGGAATTGCAATAAATACAATACATTTTTGTAAAAACAAATAGGGTCTGTAGGTACCTACTACTTCTTAAAGTTTTGTAACAAGGGTAGAAAGTTATTCGTTAATTTAATTTTGAATTTCTTGTAGTTTCCTTCCTAGATGCCTCTTGCAATCCTGTACCAGCTTTGGCACTCCTTTCTTAGAGATCAAAACTGAAATATTTTGCATATATTTTCCTTACGTGAGCTCCAAAACGAATGCTTTTAATTCTCATGAATTGGACTCGATTGATTCACACTGAAAGAACAGAGGAATGTTTAGTCAGAAAAATAGGTAAAGATAACCATTTCACATGGCCCGCGATTGTCGCCATGTCTCAAGCCCTGATCGTGAACATAATAATCTTATCCCTTTGCAACAAGCTAACAGCCAGGTCAGTAAAAACAGACAGAAGAAGGAGACGAGAGACAAAAAAAAATATCGTCGCGGGAGAAGATACATGGAGTCGTCAATATGTAGAATGTATATTCTTTGTCTTTGGCTCTTTCTCCGTGTGCGGCGTTCGTAATAAATTGCAGCATCAGCGGCAGCCGCCGCCGACGCCATCACACACAATAATATAGGTGGAGGATGAGCATGAGATCCAACAAAATTTGTTTAAAAATAGACAGGGAGGGTGCCCCCCAGCATCAGCAGCAGTAGGCTGCCGCCTGCTTTTTGTGTGCATCTCATGGCCCAACGCATTCTCGAAAAATTATATAGAATATTTTTTTTTTTTTTTTTTATTTATAACCACATACAGAGCGTGTTAAACTAGATTCAAAATAAAAAATATGCAGACGTAACGGTCACTTTATTACCTAATTTCAGGTATTTTTTTGTATTTATTTCGCAGTTTTCATTCGCTTCGCACCTTTATTTTTGTCACGGTTTCAGTAGGATATGGAGGCGGAGTGTTGTATGACAAATGAGTTGGACGCGCCACAACTTCTGCAACTCGAATCCTTTCACTATCAGGCCGATTTAATTGCTGATGAAACACACCAATCACACACTATGTATGTCGATCCGACTATAAATATAATTAACAAAAACACGGCGACACGATGATGAGATGCGAAGCCAACGACGACCAAGACCACGACCACGACGAAGGAACTTATTGGGCGTAGAAGGTTGTTTCCAGAATGGATGAGATAAAGGCGAATCGAACGCGTAACGAAAATCTCAGCTAGACACTCCCGCGAAGATAAAAGAGGGCGCTCTTACTAGTGTAACCGCCGAACAACAACTGTCAGTAGAACCAACGAAACCAGAAATTCAAAATAAAATACCACACCGACGACCGACATCGAGACACACACACACACACACAGCAGTTCTTTTATTTTTAGGTGTGTGTTCGCAGTTTATTATATTCGTCGCTACTTGTTTTCTAGAGTTTCATCATGTCGTTTTGTGCGTTATTATTGTTCTCTTGCTTTTGAATGCGAGTCGCTCTCTCACTGTAGTCTGCTGCTTTGTTCTGCACAAAAATAGCCAACAGATGGCTGTAGCGTAGAGTGGCTGTATGGATACAGCATAGTGCATGTGTGTGGGAATGTTTTGGAGCCAATCACGTGGAGCGCGCACAACGTGTTCGCTTTGCAGATGGAAATCTGTTGTGTTTTGGCGTCTACTGAGGTTTTAGCTGAGAGCATGTGCGATGCTCGGAGGGGTAATTGTTTTGGTGGATTACTTGTGCAGAATTTGTGGGGCAAAGTAGCATGCAACAGCATAGCAAACAAACTGTACGTTATTATTTGATTGGATTTGTGTTGTGGCGCTAATCAGAATGAATCTTTTTCTTCAGTCTATTTTTGTACCGTTTCTTGATTTAACGCACTCAGTTTGAGTTTCAGATGTCAGTTGTTGAAATGGAAGAAATCCACATGCAAAGTTTTGTTGCCAAAGAAGCTGGGAAATAACTTGACACCGCAAAATCGGAAATTTTTTCCTAAAAAGCATTTAAAAGTATTTGATTTACTGAAGAGCGAAGCCTTGTAGGTACCCATCAATATAAATCCTTTGTGGTGCTCTTGGGATTATGGCAGTCATAGCCTGCCATCTAAAACAAAAAATGAGGAGCTCACAAACCTACCACAGGCATTTAGAAATATTGACAGGTCATTTGCAGACCTGTAAGCTTTGAAGACTTCGAGGAAGTGCCTTCTTAGTATCTCGTTGTGTGGCAGCGTGCTGGGCAGTGGCATCCCTATCACCGCATCCTCTGCACATGTGGTCTGGTCTGTACTGAGTCTCATTTCATTTGGAGGTACATAGGTTGGTATCTGAGCATTTTGTTGATAGTATCTTGATTTTGCTACAGATTCATTTCCCAAATACCAAGAGTTTAGTTAAAGAGACGGTCCCACCCTTGCCAGGTCATCGGCTCACTACCGTTCGGTGTGGGAAACTGGAGGCCCTAAGCTAAAGAGATCCCATTCAATCTGGTTTACGGATGGTTCAAAAATGCCAACGGGTGTAGGAGCAGACATCAGCGGACCCAACCGTAAAATGTCAGTTCCCCTAGCAAAAGTTTATGCCATTGAACTATGCGCAAGAGAATGATTAGGACGTAGGATGTATAGAGCCCCTAATTTAACAAAAAAAAGATCACAAACACTGAATTTTGGTAATTCTTAGTTTTACTTCAAAATTTGACTGATGTTTGAACTTTATGTTCGTTAAAATGTTTTTTTTTTTTTGTTCTTCTTCCTTATTTCCAATTAAAACCGCAACTTCGCATTATTAAGGCCGAAACTACAATGACCGTCATAACCCGCTGACCGTGATTGGACCACATTCCCCTAATCTCAGAAGATCCGATACCTACATTCTCTCAGACAATAAAGCAGCACTCAAAGCTCTTAACTCCTACAAGTTCAAGTCTCTACTTGTTTGGAACTGTCTAACTATTCTAAAACAACTCACGTCCCATAACAGAGTAACTCTTTAATGAGGCTGACGAGTTAGCACGAAAAGGCTCTGCATCCTCTTTCATCGGCCTAGAGCCCATCTGTCGACTAGCCACCAGTAATATCAAATTTGAACTTAACATATGGGAACACAAACTCAATCCAAGGATCACGCCATGCTAAAAAAAATCATTGGCCTCGTCAACAAAAAATAGCTTTTCAGATGCTAAGATCGTAACTGATTTCCTAACAAGTCACTGCGCCCTGAACCATCATCTCATAAAAATGGGAAAAAGCTCTACAGATCTGTGCAGACTCTGCCTCGAACAACTAGCAACGGCAGAACACATCCTATGCGAATGCCCTGCAATCATCCAAAAGAGGCTTAAATGCTTCAACAAAGGACTCACCGAACCTCAGGAAATTGCTAAATCATCGGCCTCAACAATCGTAAGGTTCATCAAAGACCTACGATTGTCGCCTGATCAAATTACTTACTAACTTTATAGGGAGCACAAAAGATATATTCTTGGTCGCAGTGCTATTCAGCCCCATTGAAAAAAAATTGAGTATTGCTTCAAAGCCGGCTGGCGGGTTGCTTCTCATTGCTCCAGTGGGACTGAGTGTGACTATAACTGGCATTTTTGAATTTTAGTTAAGGTCTTGAGATTGGAAGATTTTTCCTTTGCTTGTCACCAAACCAATGTAAGTAACGATCATGAATTGAAGGTTTATTAACAGCTGCTATAATCTTCTTTTAAGTAAAGGGGACTACTTCAGTCTTTTGCTATAACGCATTTCCAAGTCCGCACTTTTTGTCCAGATATGTTGCTTAAAGTTGATATGAATTTTCCTGCCGCTAACGGTGCCAAACGTCTGCATAAGCGGCTGTCATGATTCCACTGAATTTTAATCGGTTTTAGCAGATTAAAGTGGATAAAAAGTCACTCTTTAAAGTAAGTAATTTCCCCAATAAAGGTGGGAAAAATGTATACCCGAAAATATGTGAAGTGAAGGAGCCACTACTAACTAAGAAGTAACCGGTTTAATAGACGTAGGAAGTAGAAAGGCACTTCAGAGATATCCTCTCAGTTTAGGAAAAATATGGCTCTTGTTTCCAAACTTATGAGAGGCGATCCAATGCCAATTTAAATTTATTCTTTGCACAGGAAGGGAGATACGCGATCTTTTCTGGCACTGATGTTATAAATCAACCCCAACTGCAATCAATAGGTTGAGAATCATTTGGTTGATTTTGAAAAAGATAGTCAAGAAATCTAATACAAGGCGTGCATGTACGAGGAAGCAGCAAAAACAAGAGCTATATGCACCTTTGGAGTCACCGAAAAGTTGAAAGTCGGTGTGCACCAGAGGCGCGCCTTAAGTCATTTGCATTTAATTCCTGTTCCCAGTTATTTGCTCAAAGGAAAAAGGAAATCATTGGGACCATCATGAGCGAGAATCAAACTTCCCTGCAAAGAGAACTTGATTTTTGCATTTATTTCGAGGAAGAGTTTTTGAAGGGAATGGGTACCGTCATACCCCAAAATAAGGGGGCGTCACAGTACTGCCCATTCCCTAACCCACTACTAAGTAGGTTAGGGAATTAATTAAATGAAAAAGCGATAAGCAGGTCACATATCGCCTGTGACCGCAAAAGCCCCCAAAACTGAACCAAATGCCTACACCGCATTTGAGAGAGAGTAAACAAAAAATACAGTTCAGATTATATTCCCAAAATATGTTAAAAAATTTCCCATAAACCATTTACTAAATTCACGTCTTATCCAGAGATACCCGAAACTTGTTTGATCCAATCCAAATAGTAAGTGATACGACTGAAACCATCTGGCAAGCCCTTTGTACAGCCGTTGGCAGCAGCAAAAGCCACAACCCCGACCAATGTGCGTGAGTTTTCCAAAACCAATGGCCCACCAGAATCACCCGAGCAAGTTCCGCCAGTATCCTTCGTAGTGGTGCACAGGATGTGTGGTTTTTTTGCATTCGATCCATAAATGGCGGCACATGCTTCCTTGTCTATTATAGGCATAGGAGTGTACCTAAGTCGATCGCTGCCCGTACCATCTGCGTCGAAAAAGCACATGTTAAAAATGGACCTACACTTACATTCCTATCCTATACTTACTATCATCGATAGCTCCCCATCCAGAGGCGACAGCCTTTTGGCCTACATATTCCGAATATTGGCTACTTTGAGGTGGTAATGATGCAGGGGCAATATAATCATCATAATCAACACGTTGCATCTTCACCAAAGCGATATCATCACCATTGCTGGCCCAGCCCGGATGGACGAAGTTCTTAACGCCCATGCTAGTGCGGCGCGGACTGTCACGGTAGATGCCTCCCAGGCGAACTTGAACAGACACAGAACTGTAATGGAAACAATTAGTATGCCAAAGGAAGGCGTAACCTGCGTCTTACCCAGAAATGCAATGCGCCGCTGATACAATCCACTCGTTGTTTATGAGGGTGCCTCCACAGAAACCGTATACGTTAGTTGTTGCAGTGCTTTCAAAACCAATAAGGAGTGCAACCTGAAATGGAATCTGTTTCTCATTTGCCAAGTTTCCACTGACGATTCTGGCTTGTGGAGTACCAGCCTCCCGCTGAGGAATAACTTCACTTATAGAGCCTCTCTTCAAACCGGGAAATGGTTCGCCCACTTTCACGAGTTTCTTGAAATTTCTAGTTTTTTTCGCAGCCCTGACGACAATGCTCAGTGCGAAGACAAAACAGAAAATCGCAAAAAACTTCATTGCATTACAAGAAACAAGACTTATTTTTCTGAAACTGATAACAAGATTGGATCATTCCAAAGTATTTATACAAAAGTCGTTTTGCATAGCATATCGTTCAGTAGCAGCCTGTTCTTAAGTCTATTTGCATAGCTGCTTTTTTCAATTCAATATCAATACATTATTGAAGTGCGTAAATAACGCCATCTATTTTTAAATACAAAAATAAACTCAACATTGTTTATTTAAATTGTGTTTTTTTTTTATTATTCGATTTTTTGATTGAAAATCGTGAGAACAGAATGAAATATACAGTGACATCGAAAATTATTCATAAGCCTTTAGAAACTGATTTAGAATCATTGAACGACAGCGTGCGCCTTTGAATGTAACTTTGATCTCACGACCATCTTTTAAAAAATACCGATCAATGATTGCATAAATCGAAGGGTCCTTCCTAAAATCAAATTTTTCCGGGTGTGTTGACAGCTCTTGTAATGCCTAAGCTTCAGGACCAAAAAAGACCTGTGCCGCTTAAGACAATTTTTCACCGAAAACGAATTTTGATAATAACATATATAATATTTTTGAATTGTCTGCATGTAAGTCTTTCCGTGATAAAATGGCAAAGCTTACTAAGAATGTTTCATTTTGACACATGTCACGATAGAACACTCAAAACAATCAGACTATAAGAGCGGATAATTTAAAGAAATATAAGTTTACGAATAATTTTGGGAGACTCTGTGCGTTTAGATGAGTTAAGCTAAAATAATATCAGATAGTAGTGCGAGTAAATATGCATGTACCCTCCTACGTCAATAGATAAAAATGCGGCCACGATCCAAAGACCCAATATGCCAATGAGATTATATTATAAAATATAACTTTTTTGTACTTAATTATGAATTATTTTATTTCCGACTTGCAGACGATGCAATAAAACGATATGCTTTATCGGCGGTGCTAGCGGCCAGTCAGTGGAAGTAGTTATAAGAAGAATATTGATAAGTCAAGCTCATATAGGAGTACTAAAAGTCCAGGGTACTAGAACAAAATACCACAAGTAAATGTTGTTGTTCAATAAGCGTTTGACTTTGTTTAACTTGGGAACTTTCATGATTATTATACTTTTTTTTAGCAGGATAAATAAGTCCCAATTTACAAAGTCGGGTTCAGCCGGTCGCGCTTTAACAGATTCTGTAAAAACAACGAGTTCTTACGTAAGCAACCAGTACAGACGTTTTTCCGCTTTCGTAAACAACATTCAAGTTTTTTAGAGCACGACCCTTGGAACGCATATTTGGAAAAGGGTTTTATTCCTAAAATATAGTGAGTCAATTTTATGAAAAGTGTATAAAGTAATAATGCCCCTAAACGCAAAAACTTTATAAAACTTAATCAACGTTGCAGATAGGTTAAATAACTCAGACGCGTTTGGAGATTGTTTAACGCCTGAATAATTATGTTTTTGTATTGAAATGTCATTTCTCTTTAATCACATTGACTTGATTCCGTCCAACAAGTTGTTTTGTTATTACTACTCAATTTATTTATGGGGATTGCATCAGATAATTGACAGCGATACGACAGTGTAGGCAGGCATTAGCTTTGCAGTCTCTTTGCAGTCAAAGTTGCCATACGAATATGCCATCAGGTGAATACCCCTAATAAAGGGTGATCCATTTCGAGGTTCCCTACTTTTTTAAAGAAAAAAACACAGAAAATTCAAATTTAATGGAGAATGTTTATTATCATTTGAAAGAACATTCTTTGGCATTTATTTTTTGAAGATTATGTCTATCAAATGTTGGCCGTTGCTACGTCGCAGTTGGTCCATCCGTTGAGTCCAATTTTCGATCACTCGTTCGAGCATTTCGACTGGTAACTGGCGAATGACACGCGTGATGCCTGAATCGAAGCGGGTTTGACGGCATAAGCTTTTGACTTTACATATCCCCACAGGAAAAAGTCTAACGGTGTGATATCACACGATCTTGGTGGCCAATCGACCGGCCCAAAACGTGAAATTATGTGCTCACCGAAATGTTCTCTCAATAAGTCCATTGATTGATGCGATGTGTGGGAATTGGCGCCGTCTTGCTGAAACCAAATGTCGCCGAGAACACGAGCTTCAATTTCAGGCATCAAATAGTCGGTTATCATGGCACGATAACGGTCGCCATTGACGGTTACGTTCGCACCGGCATAATTTTTAAAGAAATATGGACCGATGATTCCACCGGCCCACAAACCACACCAAACCGTTGTTTTTTCTGGATGAAGTGGCAGTTCTTCAATCTCTTCAGGTGGCTCTTCGTCCCAAATGCGGCAAATTTTTTTTGTTTACATACCCATTGAGCCAGAAATGGGCCTCATCGCTAAACAAAATTTGCCTCGAAAACGTCGGATCTTCTTGGAACTTTTCAAGAGCCCATAGAGCGAAGCGATGTCGCTTGGGAAGGTCGAGCGGCTTAAGTTGTTGCACAAGCTGTATTTTGTACGCTTTCAATTTAAGATCTTGACGTAAAATGCGCCAAGTCGTTCCATACGTCAGTCCGAGTTGCTGCGAACGGCGCCGAATCGACTCTCTACGGTCTTCGTGTACACTCTCAGCTACGGCCGCTATATTTTCTTCACAGCGCGCTGGACGTGGTCTATTCGGTCGAATATTATCCAATAATGAATGCTGGGTCTCAAAATGGGTGATGGTGTTGCGAATAGTACGCTCAGTAGGCCGATTATGTTGACCATAAGTTGAGCGAAGTGCACGAAACACATTCCTCACAGAACGTGAATTTTCATAATAAAGTTGAACAATTTGTAAACGTTGTTCACGCGTTAGTCTTTCCATTATGAAATGCCAAACAATACTAAACAAAAATAACATGATAGCATGACACGACTCACACGTGATCTGTCAAAAAAGGCTATTGAAAAAAGTATCTCTACTTGGATCACCCATTATAATAAATCAGATTTTCAAATATTTTTATACCTACAATCAATACAATTATGTAATAGCTTTTATCGTACACATTAGCGGACACATCCCATTTGTACTAGATTCCACACAACCACCATCTTGTTTCATTTCCACAAAAGTGCACTTCATTTTGACAACCGCGACTTTTCTTTCTTTCATCGCAGAATAGTCAAACCGAACGTACGTATTAATTTTAATTTCTTCAATTTTTGTGTTAAATGTGTTAAATTTTTTATAAAAATTTACATCAATTCTCTTTAACTTTTATGCACTTTAAATAATTTTCGCTGAAAATTGTGAAATTCTCCAATGATGTCTGAAATAAAAGTAGATTTTCCTAACCCACAATTTTTTTCGTTTCCCCTTGTAGTAATCGGTTTATAAAGTGATAAAATGGTGAACGGACGTATCCCATCCGTCTTCTCGAAGACCTATGTGACTCCTCGTCGTCCTTATGAAAAGGCACGTTTGGACCAGGAGTTGAAAGTTATCGGCGAGTATGGTCTCCGTAACAAGCGTGAAGTCTGGAGGGTGAAATATGCTCTTGCAAAGATCCGTAAGGCTGCTCGTGAGCTCCTCACTTTGGATGAGAAGGACGAAAAGAGATTGTTCCAAGGTAAGCACAGAAATTCTCTCTTCAGTGATTTCAGATTGATAGTGATGATTTTATATTAAAAAATATTCTGACACTTCTTGTCTGAAATAAATTTTGATCGAAAAACTTAATAGCTGACATTTTTTCACATTCCATTTGTTGGACAATTGTATACCATTTGAGACTTATTCAATGTTTTTGTTTACAGGTAACGCTCTGCTCCGTCGTTTGGTGCGTATCGGTGTGTTGGACGAATCCCGCATGAAGCTCGATTACGTGTTGGGTTTGAAAATCGAAGATTTCTTGGAACGTCGTCTCCAGACTCAGGTCTTCAAATTGGGATTGGCTAAGTCTATCCATCATGCTCGTGTATTGATCCGCCAGAGACATATCCGGTAAATATTCCATAAAAGTCCAGGACTAGCATGTCCTCTGAGAGACAATCGTATGGTTTGTTCAGTAAGACCACTTGGAAGTCGAACAGTCGTCATTCGGCGGCTGTACCGGCTTTCAACGTCTTGAGGTATTTGCATTCTAAGCAAATTTATCGTAAGTCACTGAACTCTTGATCCCACTTAGCGCTTCTCCATAGTACCCCTTTGCAATTCGTTGTACTAATGAATGTTATTTCTTGTTGTCTTGCAGTGTCCGCAAACAGGTGGTCAATATCCCATCGTTTGTTGTGCGTCTGGATTCCCAGAAACACATTGACTTCTCCCTGAAGTCGCCCTTCGGTGGTGGCCGTCCAGGCCGCGTGAAGAGGAAGAACTCAAAGAAGAACCAAGGTGGCGCTGCCCCAGCTGAGGAAGAGGAAGATTAAACAAGTCGCAACGTAAGGCAGATGGATTCTGTCGTGCTTTTTGTATCCTTTGGGGGATAATAAAGTTTTTTAAAAATAAATATTCTTTGTGTAATTCATTTTAATAGAATGTTAAAAAAAATTGGCTTCGCTAGCCACACAGTCGCGGCTTGCATTGGACTTTGACGAAATTTGTACGTCGTATTGCGAGGTAGATCTTATTAAAAGCACTTTCATTTTGTCAACTAAAGAGGCGTTTCTAATAGGTTTGAAGCAGACATGGTGGCAATCAACATAATACCGAAATGGTTGAGTTTTTAAGAAATTAAACCGACGAAAACTGCACGAACTCACATTTGTGCCAGCATCGCTATTTTAAAACCATGACCCCGAACTGAGCTTAGAATCCATAATGATCTTAGCTCTAACGCAAGTTAAATCACGACGCTAATGTGGATCGAATCATGTGGTTGTTGCAAGCGGACATGGAATCACGGAGTTTCTGGATTTGGTGCATCTGTTGCAAGGACGCATAATTTTGTTATCTTTGCTGGGTAGCTGAAAATTATTTAAATTATTCGGACTGTTGCTACAGTTAAGCATTTATTCTCTAAAGGTGAAGTTGGTGGTTGAGGAGGCGACACCATCCGGGTTGCTCCAGTACTGTTCCAGGCTTCGTTTCTTGTTAGCTATGGACGGAGGTCGTACTCTTATGTTGGGTCGGTATTCAATGCGGTGCGTGTTTTTCTATTGTAGCATCCTTGTATGGCAGCTGAGTAAGACGTTCAATGTCCGGATGGGTGGCAAACATTTACTGCGGATGCTTGCAACGTGAGTGCAGAAGCTGAGTATGTTTTCAAATGTAACTTCCAGTGGTTTAGTAGTCCCGGCGGGTTGTCCGTTGTTTTCAATGTTGAGTCTTTATTTTAAGAAAGATTTAAGGTAGATTTGTCGTCTGAAATTTGTAGTTTCCATTCTTTGATGAAATAGTTTGTCTTCGTTAAACATTCGTTTAAAATTAAGAAAAGCTCGGGAATTTTTTGAGCGTTGGTGATGAGCATTTATAGGCGTTTAAAACAAGTTTATGTGGCTTTGTGGTGGTGATAGTTTGATCTCATACATTTTGACCGAGCTAACAACGCTCCAGCCAAGTAAATCTTCGAATCCCAGCCCCCAGGCTCGAGACGACAGGGAAGACCGAACCTCCGTTTTAAAGACCAAGTCATCGCGGATGTCAGAGCGCTTGGTCTGGACAACTGGAAGCAGCAGTATCGCAGGAAGGGACTCTTCACGTGTCGGGAGCCCGTTAAGTAAGTAAGATCAGCTCATAAGAATAAGCTCCTCGAAAAGAGATGTTAAAGGGATTATATTATGAGTTGTTTCAAAGCTTTGGGTCTAAATATGGCTTTGAACTGACGGTCTTCCAAGTCATAAATAAAGGTCGAAAGCCTAGTATTTTTTAGTTTAAAGAAATGAATTTCTTCAATTAAAAATTTAATGTTTTGTAATTCAAAAAGAAATCAAACAAAAATTTTCAAAGCGTCCAATGTAGTGGGATGTAGTACTAAATATTCCCATCAGCTTAAAAGGATACAGTCCAATGCTACAGATTTTTATAACATAGCAAACTGCTTACTGACGAAGTTGCGATGTTTATCTAATGAAATCGTCTTGTCCAAAATAAACCAAAGGTGATCAATAGGGTTAAGCCATTCCAATACATACACATTTTTTGGGTAAAAAGCTTCTTAGCAACTCTTAGCTTTGGGTCGTTATCTTGGCAACAACATCTATCTCTGCTTTTACCTAACAGGATTTTAAAAATGAATCAACTGCTTCTGCACATTATTTTATCCGACAGTGTACATTCGACAGCTCAATATTATCCCAAATGTGTGCAAAATTCCACCAAACACAGTAGTTGATGCGTTTCTTTCTTATATTACTTTGTTTCCTTGCCCTTCCTCAATTACTAGGGTTTAACTCACAATATTAGATAAGCCGATCGCCGATGTAAGTCGTACTGAAGTTTAGTCTTGATTTTTCCCTACACACTTAACGGAGTCGGTTATGTTTTTCTAATATAAGGTCCGCCAAATAACTTTTTTTTTTGAAAATGCTAAAAAAAAAAAAATTACTGAAAATTTTCTCAAATTTCTTTTTTATTTGAAAGTACAATCCCTCCGCTTAGTAATGGAAAATAATTTCATTCAAATGGGTGCCTCGGCTGGCCATGCAGTAGCCTACACGATCGGTCCAATTTTTAAGCATATTATCGATTGTGTGCAGCTGTATTTCACCAATGGCTTCACGAATATTGTCCTTTAAAGCGTCAATTGTCTCTGGCATGTCGGCGTAACACTTATCTTTTACGGCACCCCACAAATAATAGTCCAACGGTGTCAAATCGCAGCTCCGCGGTGGCCAAACGACATCAGCTCTGCGGCTGATAATGCGATCTTCAAAACAGGGCGCAAAACATCGAGTGCAGCTTCGGCTGTGTGGCACGTAGCGCCGTCCTGTTGAAACATAATGTTGCCAATATCCTCCTCTTCAATTTTTGTGAACAAAAATTCGTTCAACATGGCCCGATACCGATCGCCATTGACTGTAACGGCCACTCCTTGCTCATTTTCGAAGAAAAATGGCCCAATTATGCCTCTGGACCAAAATCCGCAACAAACAGTGACTCGTTTTGGGTATATCAGCTTTTCAATGTGTGCGTGCGGGTTTTCTGTGCCCCAAATGCGACAATTTTGCGTGTTTACATACCCGCCAAGATCAAAATGAGCTTCATCTGAAAAGAAGATGATATTTTTGGCTAAATCGGCATCTTCTCTATGTCGCTATGTCGCAATATTTCCCTGCGTTGTTCAAGCGCATACACAACCATATTCGTTCAGCGGAAGGATAAAACTAATTATCTGTGAAATCAGATATGAGCTAAGTGTTACCATTCGCGAAATAAGCACTAGTTGAAAAAAAAAACGTTAAATGGCGCACCCTATACAATGGAAAAGTGTTATGACCTTTAAGGGCCCAATTCATAGAATCCGTCGCGTTCATTGCGTCTAGTGACGTAAAGTTACGTGGACTTCTTTGACGTTTTTTAAATGCTTCAATCATTCTTTTAAGAAAAGTATTACTTCGAAAAACCACGAAAACACATTCAATGATGACTAGTACCGTCATTTTAGTCTCGCGGAATGTCAAAGTTTCCACCAATCATAGTGCTTTTAATACATAGTTCTCAATAGTGGTGCAAATGCTCTCAATTTGTCTAGCAACGAATATGATTAAATACCTCAGTTTTAGAATGCGTGAACTTAATTATGAGAATGGATGCAATTAAAAAAAGATGACGGAACGCAGATGATGTATTCTACGTCTTTTTGGTAGTGACAATGGCAACACTGTAATCGATATATCTCCATTGTTTTCCTGCTTTAACGTTTGAATTTGGAAATGTGCGCCGATAGTTGAAATTGAAAAATACTACCTATGTAGTCTTTAAAAATAACGTTTTGTCTAGAAAACACTGGATGGATGTTTTTACCAATCGTTGTAGTTATCCAATTCACCTCCAACACTGGAATTTATTTTGTCAGCAGATACTTATCGGATTTATGTAGTCTTACAGCTGCTAGCCTTTGTTATTTGCAGAATATACAAGTTTCACTACTATTTTAGACAACAATTTAATTTTCTGGGGTTAAATGAAGGTCAACTCTTAAATGATAATCATTCTGGTTAAGTACCAAACCGATCTTTTCTCCAGACCCTGATATTCCATGCTTAACTACCTACCCAGATGTAAAATTTGTTGAATAAATATGATCTGAAGAATAGGTGCGTTGATGTAATCTGACCCACAAAATCAACCGAAGAAAAAAACAAAAGAATTTTTTCAATTTATCTTAAGAATAGAGTTTAATTTTAGAATCCGACACATTGGTGTTGGCCTTGACACTATATTGTAAAAATGGTTTACATGGAGTTTTCTACTGCTCACTACATTTAAATGGATTTCATAAAGCAGGTAACCGTGATACCAGAATCTCCAAATTTATTTTGTCCATGATACTTTTGGAATGTCAAAGTGCTCAGTTAGAGAATCCAAGTGCTCATTGAATTTTTCCACCCGCTGCTTATGCGTCAGCGATGCTTTCTCCATAATCCGTTTCGTTTGCTATAGGAAATAAAATTAGATACCGGGCTGTGACTAAAAATAAACTATTGTGTATTACCATTTTCTCCTGCATTTGCTTGAAGGATTGTTCTGCTTTTGTTAGCTTTCTCTCTGGACGTTTTGTTGTTTCTTCCACAATCGAAGTGGCAGCCACTGCCTGCTGGAGTTTTTTCTTTTCTTTACTCTTCTTCTTTTTTTTTTTCTCCGAACTATCTTTTACTTTAAGTTTTAATTTATCCTTGGAAACGCAGTCATATTCGTCGGACATTGTAGAATGTTTTTAAAGAAAAAATGCGTCTCAAACTTTGTGATTAAAATATAAATAAAAACACAGTTGGAAAAATTTTATTTGACGTCTGGTTATTTGTATGTTCAGAGGAATATTGGAAGGTAAATGAATACATTCAGCGGTTTTTTTGTTTGTTTTGTATGTCGTAGATAGAACTCCTTTTTTTCAGAGGCAGCGAGATGCTGACAATTAAATCGCGAAGCAACTACGAGGAAGAAGACATATGTTGATGTTTTATAAGACATTTATCCACACATACTCAGTGCTCACTACAGAAAAGTACATATGAAGTAACCCTCGACGTTTTGATGCATTTGGAAGTCAGCTTTAACGTGCTTGTTTATAAGTGCAAACTAAATAAAACAAGACAAACAATATTATTAACTCATTTAATAGATGTTCATTAGCACCATTCAAAAATCCTTGACATTTCATCACGTTAACATCTGCAATGCTTCGAGAACTCGAGATTTCCCTCAGGAGACTTTAAATAAATGCGGAGAGCAATTTTCGAGTTTTCCCGAACCCTAGTGACATATTTTTGTTTTGTTTTCCATAGAAACAAATTAAATTTAGTATACAAACCAGAAGTAAAAATTTACTCCTCATCAGGCAGAAAAGAATCTATTATTTTCCACTCTAGGGAGAATGAAACAAAATTTAGCTTTGTATTTTTATTGCTTAGTTTTAGATCAGGACATCAGAATTATGAACAAAAAATCCTACTTAACGAATTAGTCATATAATTGCAATTTCTGACAGTTTGCAAATGGACAGCGAAATGGTCATCGTTTGACCTAAGACTAAGTAGCCAAAAGAGCTAGAAAGGCATAGACAAAATTCGCCGAAACGGCTTAGAAGAAAATTATCAAGTGGCAATAAGATTTCACTTTACTTATAATCGAATTCTAATTCCAATTCTTAAGCAATAATAATTCCTAATGAACAGACAATTTTACAACTCTAAATTTATTTTTGCAGAAGCCGTAAATTTATTTCGTTTGGCATCACTCTACTCTTTTTCTCCAACAACATAAAATGTTCACCGTCAGATGCCGTGAGCATCTCAAAATGCTAAAATCAAACTTCATTTTTCCAAACGGATTTTTCGGTGCATTTTAAAATTTGACAGTGGTTCGCTTGAATTTTATTTTAAACGACTGGGCGAGGATAATTTCCTAATTCTTGTACTGCTTTTACTTATTTTCACTTAAAGTGAAGTGAATATATTTTTATAAAACAAAAACGCAAAATTAAACGAAGAAATAAGCATCGAAAACTGTCCAAAATGAACAGTTCCAGTGGCACTAGCTTAACCAGGCCGAACAAGCCCAATCAAAATATTCAAGTTTATGTCCGCGTCAGGTACAGTTTTTTTTAAATTAAATTCCTTTCGATTTGGTGTGATTTTAGTAATTTTTTAGACCAATCAATGCTCGCGAGAAGGGAATTCGCTCGGCGGAAGTAATAGAAGTTCATCCGCCTCGGGAAATTGTCTCTCGGCACAATGTCGACACCAAACTGACAAAGAAGTTCACATTCGACAGAACCTTTGGTCCGGATTCGAAGCAACACGAAGTGTACGAGGCAGTGGTGGGGCCTTTAATAGAAGAAGTACTTTCGGGATACAACTGCACAGTGTTTGCCTATGGTCAGACGGGCACAGGAAAAACACATACAATGGTCGGCACCGAGTGCGCTGAATTGAAGTCATCTTGGGAGGATGTAAGTTGCGCAAATCGCATTTATCTTTCGTAGGTTTGGTAAATCTTTTTTTTTTTTCTATAGGACTCGGACATTGGCATCATTCCGCGTGCTCTAAGTCATTTGTTCGATGAGCTCCGAATGATGGAGTTGGAGTTCTCAATGCGAATTTCATATCTCGAACTGTACAACGAGGAGCTGTGTGATCTTCTCGCATCGGAGGATGCGACAAAAATTCGCATATTTGACGATAGTACAAAGAAGGGTTCGGTTATCATTCAAGGCCTCGAGGAGATCCCAGTTCACAGCAAGGACGACGTTTACAAATTGCTCGAAAAGGGAAAGGAGCGCCGGAAGACTGCAACGACTTTGATGAATGCCCAGTCCTCCCGATCACATACGGTTTTCTCGATTTTGGTCCACATAAAGGAGAACGGCATGGATGGCGAGGAGATGCTCAAGACTGGCAAACTTAATCTGGTCGATTTGGCTGGCAGCGAAAATGTCTCAAAGGCTGGCAATGAGAAAGGAATCCGCACCAGAGAAACTGTCAACATCAATCAGTCATTGCTGACATTGGGCCGCGTGATTACAGCTTTGGTCGAGCGTACACCACACATTCCGTACCGCGAGTCTAAATTGACGCGGCTTTTGCAGGAGTCTCTGGGCGGTCGCACGAAAACTTCAATCATCGCTACGATTTCGCCCGGACACAAGGACTTGGAGGAAACGCTGAGCACGCTGGAGTACGCACATCGTGCAAAGAATATTCAGAATCGACCCGAAGTCAATCAGAAACTCACCAAGAAAACGGTACTCAAGGAGTACACCGAGGAGATTGACAAGTTGAAGCGGGACTTGATGGCGGCAAGGGACAAGAATGGTATCTACCTCGCGACAGAGACCTACAACGATATGCAGTTCAAATTGGACTCGCAAAATCGGGAGTTGAACGAGAAGGTGCTACTGCTGAAGGCGCTCAAAGACGAATTGTCAAACAAAGAGAAGGTCTTCAACGAGGTAAGTCTTAATCTGGTGCAGAAAACCGAGGAGCTGATAAAAAAAGACAAGCATCTGTCCAAGACCGAGGGGGAATTGCAGATCACGAAAAAGGTTTATATTTTTTGGCATAGAAGCTACGGGGCTATTCCTAATTGACGTCGTTTATTTTAGGTGCTGACAACCACCAAGCGGAGATACAAAGAGAAGAAGGTTCTGCTGGAGAGCCACGTCAAAACTGAAGAGAAGTTGCTGAATCAGGCTACGAAACTGATAGAAGTTGCTGATATTGCCACAAGCGATACCGTGAAGTTGCACGTAAGTTGAAGGAGAGCTACTTTCTATCACTAGACTTTTCTCATTCATTTTATTTTTAGAACACAATTGATCGCCGCCGCGATGTTGAGGTCAAGATCCAGAGTGCCTGCGAGCAGTTCACCAACCGCATGAAGGACTCCTTCGAACTCATGGACGACAATCTGAGGAGTTTGCAAAAGGACCACAGCTCCCATTTGGAGTTGATTATCGAAGAAATCACAAACAATACGAAATTCCAGGATAAATTCCTTGCCGAAGCGATGGCAAAAATTGAATCGGTCTCAAGCATCTACGACAAGTCTCTGGAATCATTCACTGGCTGCCTTCTGAATCATCTGACAACATTGTCCACCTCCAGCGTGGATCACAAGTCGACAGTTGACACTATGTTATCGGAGTTGCATCTGAAAGAGAGCGAGTTGAAAACGAACTTCCAGCTGCGTCTGACCGAAATGAAGGTGCTTTTCGATCAACTCCGAGGCGCGCTTGATAGTACAAATGAGCAGATCACTGATCGGCTTGCCGAAGGCAGCACCACCCTCTCCACGCACACGGAGCTGCTGAAGGAACGACTTCAGGGTATCGCCACGAATTCGAACATTTCCTTCGAAGAGGAAATCCGCAAGTTGAACTTGAACGTCGACGCCAGGAATGAGTTGGCTGTCCGCCGTCAGAATGCCTTGGCTGAGTTTGTTAAGCAAATGCAGCAAATGGACTTGGAAGACCGCAGCCTCACAGAGACTATCCAAAGTGTGGCTGGCAATCTGGAGGTCACTAAGAAGCAAATTCAAACTGCCACAGACGCGGAGCTGACGTCTGCTGATAAATTCTGCGAAACCCGCCAGCAGCTGTTTGGTGCGCTTCAAGAAACCTGCTCCTCTTCTCACTGCGAAGCTACAGCAAATCTGGACAAGTGTACCGAAGTGGCGCTTGCGGTGGACAGTCAACAGGACGTGATACGAAACGATGTTTCCGAACATTTGGAGAAGGTCAAACAGTCGATAGAGAGCAACTGCGAGCAAGTAAACAACGCTGTCGCCAGACACAAGAAAGAATTCGACGACATCCGCGGGCAATGTGCGAAGGAACTGTCGACCGAGTATGAAGTGGTTAGGTGCCTTGTGAAGCAGGAAAATACTCGCTTGAAAGAGCACGACACTCAGAATTTGGCTCTCACGACATCGCTAAAGAATAACGTTCAGGATTATGCGGACGTCTACGAAGCACAAATGCGCCATTGTGTCCAAGATGTCAACACATTCCGGACGAGTGAAATCAAGACATATGCTCCGACTGGTGAGTTGGGTTGGGTGTTTTTTTTCTCCCTGTAGTTCGTTACTAAGTTCTATTTTCTAGGACAAACACCATCGAAGCGAGACTTCTCATATCCCAAGTCGTTGGTGTCAACCTCGCCACACACCCTAATTGTGAAGCGTCTGAGACAGGAGAACGATTGGTCTGACCTGGAGATGACTATTAACGAGGTAAGTGGCTGTATTCTCCTAAACAGATGGGATCTGTAAATTGAACTCATTTCAGGACAGCGAAATCGTCACTGATCTATCCGAATCCGAGACAATGCTCAACTCAACTCCAATCGAAATGAATTCCGTGGAGAAGATCAATAAAGAGTCGAACAACAAGAACCGAGAAGGTGCTTACTTGATGAGTTTAAAAGTGCCACCACCAAACAACTACAAGCCGAATTCGCGGAAAAACTCTCCAGTTCTGACCGCCGCATTTAGCAAGCAGAACAAGGAGAACGTTTTCTAAAAATGCAACGACACTTTTTTTGTTTGTTTTTATTCTTCGTTATATTAATATTTTTGTTTTATTTTATTATTATTATGATTTACTTTCATGCGCACGCACATTTCTTTTAATAATAATATACTATGTATTGTGGTATTATAGATTATAGCATTTATATGTATAAAGAAAATAGCATAGCAATATCGTTGGGTTTTGTGCTCTTCTTATTGGAAGTTTTGGGTGGTTCACTTGTGGTTCACCCCATGTACGAGGATCTCAATTAGTGTGCGGGGAGCTCATTTCGCTCGTTGGAGATAGTTAAGCAACGATTTAAAAGCAATAGGCAACGCATTTTTTTATCTTTACGTTGGTTAGAGGGCGGAAAAAATGCGTAGCGGGACGAGTTAAAAGTTAGCCATTGATCAATTTACGTAGCTGAATGATTAATGACGTCCTTCAACTTTCTATGGTAACGGCACGTTTCTCAACATCAGATGTTTGCAACCTCATTGAATATGCAGTCGAGTAACTTTGGTTGTTGTTTCATTCTAACATTCGATTGAGCAACAATCAAAGAAGTTGATCTATTAGGCCCGCAACGTGTTCAACACAAACATGGATGGGCTTTTAATAGTATTGCGTTGCTCAATGCGAGCACAGTGAGTTTGTATACTATATACTTAATATTGCTTAAGTTGAATTAAGAATTAAAGACGGTTGCTTGATTGATCTAAATTTTAACGACACGAAGGTTGGTAACGTCCGGTCAATATGTGGCCATTGGCAGTTGATTTGAAATTTAGGCGGATGAAATAAAATGAACGTGTCAGTGTGGTTTTTTCTCTTGTCGCATGCTTGTTGATGGATCAATACAAAGTTTTCCACATAATTTAGACTGGACTCATAGCAGCACTTGCTTGGTTAGCTTAGGTAAGGTTAGGCTAATTGGGTTGACTAGAAAGACCAATCGCCGCCTCCCCACACTTAGGTTCCTGTGGATAAGCCAGTGTGGTGGACTCCCGTGTGGTTCCTTCCCTCCATTCGTGGCTAATCAATTCAGTTAACCCATCACGATGTATCCAGAAATATGTAAAGGCCAGAGCATGAGACATCTGACAATTCTTCAATGCCTTGGAAGAAGAAGCTTCCAAGTGTTCTGTTCCTCAAGTGACAGACAGCCGGGCAGTGGTAGAGATAGTGAGGTATCATGAAGCTCCTCGTCGCCGCAGACTGTACAAATGTCGTTTCTTAAGCAACTTTTGTAAAATCAAAGATCATTTTGTGATAATATCGTTCCTTTTATTAAGTAGTCGTATGCGACTGTCGATTATAAATTTGCAATATCTACGTATTCATTGTTTTTGTTCACCAGTCAGCAGTCACCTTGAACACTGCAATTTATAAAAAAACGGCTGCCATATTTGAAATGTTACTACTTGCGATGTGAACAACAATTTCGACAGTCTTTACAATTCTTACGAACGAGGAACACGGAAAAATCTTGAGTATTTAAGTGGAATATAAAACGAGTGAACATATCTTCTTAGATGTTGCCAACAACCTTGGGTAATGTGTGGAGAACTGACTGGCCAGCACAAAAACCGAAACACTTAGACAAATAATTGAATGCATGTACTGTGATACTACAAGGATATAGGAAAGAGTTCATCTCTACTCGTTAAACCAATTGGACACTCTGACGAAGCAAAGAAGACGTAGATAGCTTCAAGCTATAGTTTCCTCCTCATCTTCGTCCGAGCAACTTCTGCAAGAGCACTGAATTCCAAAGACTTGATTGCAGCTTGACTGTCCGAAATCACATGGACAGAGCACGTTTTTCTTTAGACAAGATAAGACTTTATTTTCTATTAAAACAAGCTAGAATAGTCACACAGACGAAAGATGAGACTAAGGTCTAATCTGTCCGAGAGTGATTTCCCACTCATTTCATCATTAGATTTTGATCCGTCGGTGTAGAAGTGGATTGATTGAGGTCGGTTTTGCCGGGATTCACGCCCAGTTTAGATCGTGTTGGAGGAGTTCTGTTAAAGTGTTGAGGTGCTTTCCTGAGACGACAATCACTTTGAAATCCTTCGCTTGCAGTCATCAGTATTTCATTCACCAACAAGGTGAAGAGAAGGAGAAGAGAATGCTAACTTGTGGGGTTCCCTTACCGGCAGCACTTCTTGCAGAAGATTTAGTCATTGTTGAATGGGTAATCCTACTGATTCACATTACATTAGGCCTGATAGTGAATTTGCGTTCGCAGATGTTTCGACATTGTTAAACGTGGCTTCTTTGTGTACTGTGTACATTATTTTGCAGGGAATAGGTACTCGATGGAGCGTAGCAGCGTATGCAAAGCCGTCTACAGTGCGCATATATTGCCATAGATTTGCACTTAAGATAAAGATTAGGCTTTCTAAAGTTTTCAACAGGAAATGATGGACTTTTCTGAGATCATTATGACGTGAAAAGAGAAGTATCAACTAACTTAAATTGTTTTTTTGGGAATGCATAGGGACTAGAAAAGTTTTTGTTCCAGGAGAAGCGCATGAACTTCTCTCCATTGAATTAGGGTCGCCACATAACTTTTTTTTTTTTGAAACAGGGCGCAAAACATCGAGTGTAGCTTCGGCTGTGTGGCACGTAGCGCCGTCCTATTTTAAACCAAATGTTGCCAATATCCTCCTCTTCAATTTTTGTGAACAAAAATTCGTTCAACATGGCCCGATAACGATCGCCATTGACTGTAACGGCCACTCCTTGTTGTTGTTCGTTGTTCGTTGTTCGAGCGTATACATAACCATATTCGTTCAGCGGAAGGATAAAGCTAATTATCTGTCAAATCAGACATGAGCTAAGTGTTACCATTCGCGAAATAAGCACTACTTGAAAAAAAAAGGTTAGATGGCGGACCCTATAGATCAAACGAGTTGAAAGAGAGATCAGAAAGATTTAATCGCTTTGCATTCATATCATCATTGAGTTTTGTATAATACGAACAGAAAGATCTCTACCGCTCTTTTAAGCTTGTCATGCGATATTGGGCTGACGAACACTCCAGTTTACTTATATTATCCAGAATTCTCTGTCCCTATTTCTTTTAAACAAAATAAGTAAGCCTTGGAAAAAGGGAGAAAAAAAACAAAACTTCTGGAATGTTTATTTTAGGCAATTTTAATGCAAATAAATTCCGTATTCCGTTCAATAAATCTTTTATCAAAACTCTTGGGATTTTCTATTTCTTCTTTGCATGGAGGGGGTGCATCACCACCTATTTAACTTCTTACCTTACCAAAATACCCAGATGCTGCCTTACCTTTGCTTCATGTCATATCATGGGCGTTGGTTGGATAAAAGAACAAACATCCTAGTGGCGGTACTCCTTCAAATCCTTCGTGCCTTCTCTTTGTTACGAAACAAAACAAGCAAGCTTTGAAAAAAAGTTTATTTATAAAAAAATCATCGAGAATGTAAAACGTTTGTGCTAAAATTGAACTCAATGAACCCCTTCTCTGTCTGCTTTATGCCTTCCACCCTCAAAAATCTTAATTAAGATCGTATTCAAAGATCCAAAGGCGCTCCGGACTTCGTACTATTTTTTTCTCCCTTCGATTTCTTCTTCACAAACTAGCAAGCTTTATGCACGAAAAAACTAATCAAAATTCCAGATAAAATTTCAAATGAAAACCACAACAAAATTTATTCATATTAAACAATTCCATTTTAACAAAGTTTCAAACAAGACCCTAAAATTATCATCCCTTAACGACGTCTCCTAGAGCGGGACCTACGTCTGCTTCCTCGACGACGTCTCGATCCACCTCTTCGACGACGTGATGCGTCTTCTAGCTCTCCATCGGTTGGCTGTGAAATGAATTTAGTTTTTATTTAGTTCATGTTTGCTATTTAAACTATTATACGGCGGGAATTTTAGGTTTTGGCCGCCGAACGGGGGAATATGAATCTTCATCGTAGTCCGAGGAGCTATAATCATCGCTATGTTTATCGCTATCTGGCTTCTTTTCAGCTTTAGTGGGAGCCTGTTTCTTTTGGTCCGCCATTATAAAATTTAAAAAAAATAGTTTTCTTTTAAAATTTTTACAAAGAATTTTTTTTTCTTTATTAAAAAAACTAATTTAGCTACTTCTTGCCACAAGAGCGAGTAATAAACTGAATTATTTTTTCGTTTAAAATGCCGTATTGATTTTTTTCTAAATAATGAATAATCAATTATTTTTAAGTAAGCAAATTTCGGCACAGTGGTTTAGGGTAAAGTGTAGTGTGTAGCAGGCTCCACGAAAAGACAACAGATAGGGGCCAGCGACTAACACAGTAACCTGCCGGTCTTCTGACGGTCAAAGCGCCAACCAAATCGACCTTTTAACATTTTGAACACGCAAACTTTTCGAGGTTCAAGGGACAAAAAGTGTCCACAAAAAGTGTACACTTTGCTGTTGCGCATACTTAGCTTCTGTCACAAGTTGCACACATAAAAACTCATCATAGGAAACAAGGGCAGCATGAGAATAGCATCGATTCATGAGAAGTGTCAAAAGGTTTCATGCACAGGCAGAAAAGACAGTACGCAGTCTTCAAGCTCAAGAAGATCGAAAAGGCGCGTGAACAACATCCGGATGATAATGAAACCCAGCCACTGACATGGCCAGAGAATAGTAGATGTATTAATTCAGCTGCCAGACGGACATCATTTTTAGGGCTTGAAGAAAATTCGTAACAAACAGGTTAGCTATAAAAAGTAAATATTACGAACAACAAATACGGAGGTGATGTTTTGGCAGGGCGCATGGGTAAAATCTTCATCAGTGTGGGTAAAAAAGGAACCGATGTATAGAGGCTATTTTATGTCCCTCAAGAACTATTGAGGCATTTCCCTTCTCGTCGTTGAAAAACACTAATCTCTACGTACTAGCGCGGCTTTAGGCCCGATTAGGTCGGATTTATCGTAGACCAAATTTTCGCACCTATGCTTATCCTAACAAAGCCGAATTTCAAAAAGAGGCACATCGCATATGATAGCATTCACCGCTAGGAGCTCTACTTGGCATTGATCGAATGCCTTCAAAACTGATCCAGCTGATCAGCGTGACCATAGAAAACACGAGGGGCGAAATATATGATGTACAGAACCGTCACTCTGCCAGTTTCGATATAAGGCCCCGAGTGCTGGATGATAAGGAGGAAAGGAGAGCTTTTTGAAATACAAATACTTCGACGGATATATACAACATTGCCGAAAGAAGACTGCCCAAAAGAAAATGACAAAGCGACGCTAATGCAATAATTATGCAATATTGTGCAGCGTTGCAGTGTATTTTTCTGGGAAGCGATAGCAACCAACAGACGCGAAAAAGCAAAAAACGGCAATCAATGCATCCAATGGAGGTCTTAGCCGTTGAAATGCTGCCCGTGTCATATTTCACGTGACCGAAGCTCGTTGATGCCCACTTGAGCTATACCAAATGGATGTTGTCAAAAAAGCCGAAAAACCTGGACTTCATTGTCTCGGCCACATCGAGCGAGCGAATTATGGACACTTTAATTATTTTTTATAAATAAAACAATTTAAACTAAAATTTCAATTAAAAAAAAACTTAGTAACCCTACATAAAATTCTTTCAGGTTTTTGCTGATTTGCAATCCTTTGTACGGAAACTCTGTAAGTGCTTTTGTTAGAATAGCACCTTACGGAAAACAAAAGAGTGCGAGTGAGAAGCAAACATCCCTATCTTCCCTGTATTTCCAATTTATGTTGGACAGAGTATTGTGATCCAGCCAAGAGGATGTTAGAATTCAAATTATTTGTTCAAGGCGGTACTAACCTCGAAAGCCATCGCGTTTGCCAGAGCGCTGCAGTGTGACGAAGTTGTCGTGCCTTAGGCGGCGACTCTTCACGGGTAGTGCCTGTACTACATCATCGATGTATCTCTTCAAGTCTCCGCTTTCATTCTTCCAGCTTCTCCAATCTGCCGCTTGAGAAACAAAAAAGTTCTATATCGTACAATTAGTTGGTAAAAAAAAATCGGTTAAGTTTAATACCCTCTCGAGACATTCCCTTAAAAATCAAAATATTGAAACAAAACAAACAGCTTCTGGAATCCAAACCAAACTTCTGAAGTCATTCACAAAATACCAAAAGTCAAAACTACCCCTTAACATTCCGAATAAATAAATAAAAAAAATGAATCAAATCCCACAAAGATCAAACAACAAAACAGCCAAAATAATGCACCATGTGCAGTAACTTCAAACGAATAGCGGGAAACGTGTCGGTGTCAGTACATTATGCATCGGATTCAGCAGAATCGTTAGATATCGCTCTACCAACAAATGGTCACTGGGGTGAGTTCCTTGCTCGCATTTTCATAGACAAGCTCTCCAGGGAACTCTGATACACTAATGGATGCCATGCATCAACTATCCTCTGCGCATGTACCTACCACCCCCTACCCGTTATTGTGATTCGATGGTGGTAAACAGTAAAGCATCACTCTTCTGTTTCATTCACCACACCACCGTGCCACCCCTTCGCATAATTGTGTTCATTCAACCCTTCGTACGTGCGGAATAATAATAGTACCCTCTGACAGCTTTGCTTGCTTCAAAGGGCAGTAGTTGTCATTTTGCCGCGAATTCGTTTGGGGGTGTTCTACGCGTTTCGTCCTGCTACTACCGGTGTGTGAATGGAGAATAAACATTCGAGCATTCGATTCGGAAACACCACAAATTGTGCAACTTTTTGGTAAATGTTATTTGAAAATAAGTAAAAAAAAAAAATGTTTTCTGTTGTTTTGTTAATTCAAATAAGTTGCGGCGAAGCCACGAAAACCGCGACGATTTTCGAATTATGGTCTGTTTTGGTCAAGAACCGCATTGTGTTGGCAAAGTGGGTGGCTGGTATGGGGGCAATACGGATGGAAGGCTTGTGAAAGTGAAGTGATTTATTGATTTTCTGCATAGCACCAACGGCCCAGACTCAGCTACCCTTGTAAACCATTAGTGTGTGGCCAACTGGAGCAACAAACAACAAACAACATGCATAATTAATAATCTAATTTTGAAATTTATTTCCATGTTGCTGTTTCGAAGCAATGAAATTGAAAATTCACCACCCCCTACCCCCACCCATCAGTGACTGTGATTGTAAGGATTCTGCGCTAAGAGGATTCGTTTTTTTTTTTGTTCGTTTCAAGTTCTCAGTGACAGTAACAGTAGCAGTACAGTTTAAGTGTAAATATTCGTGTAATATTTTGTTTCTGTACTTTGTGTCAATTTAAAAGGGTATAAATTGTAGCGAATGGTGGTCCAACCACCCACCTAACTACTACAAGAGGGTGCAAAACAGTTTCTAGCCAAAGGACTTGGCAATGACTCCTGCCAATTGAGTCACGTGAGAGTGTGTATGGGGAAATGTCATTATTATAATGGCTTGTAACTTTTGCTTTAAACTCGGAACGGTTTCTTGTTGTTGTTGTTGTTGTTGCCCGTAGTCATGTGTCTGGAAAAGATCAATAACCTTCCGAGGATGCCATGTGACTAACGTGCTTAGGTGCATGAGCACGAAGGCGGTTGAGTGTGTTTACTTGTTTGGTTTGTTTATACTACTGATGGCAATGATAACGTCATCACTATGTTTACGATTAACCAACTGTCATATTGTGGGTGAATTTTTTCAGGAAATTTAGTGTCTTCTTGAGATTGTCACTGTTTGAGGCGAAATTCATGAGGGAAGTTCTTAGACATAATTCACTTTTAAAAAAAAAATTAAAATGGCGACTCGGACATTGACAAACATATATTGAATATTTGCTTGAATTTTGACGTCTTCAGCAGTGAATAGTGCTGAATAGTAACGCGGTCTATATTTTTGACCTTACTTTTCCGTCGGCTTTGCACAGATTTCTGTTGGCCAAGTCGCAGTTCTACAGCTGTTGTCAGTTTAACTGCTCCCAAGCCAACTTTGACTTCGCAGTTTGCGATTGATTTCTATGAGTTGACCTTTCTGTTTTAAGTTTAATAAATAATTATAAATATAGTTCCCGCCAAAGGTTAGGTTTGGTTAAAGTGCCAGTCGGTAAGTCCGACTCACTTAAACCAAAAAGGGGTCCGTTGTGATACCACGATCTAAACTTGTACTACGTTTAACGATTTGGAGCCCTAGATGTAGCGGAAGAGATCTTTGGCGTCAGTAGTTGAAAGATCTTCAAGATTGTCATGGAAAAACTCAACCATGTGGACCTTGCATCCTTGAGAGAGCAGGACAAGTGCAATGAAGGTGTAGGATTCGTACATGCAGCTTCTGTAAAGTGCTGCATGTGATTTGAGTACATGCCAAGGCTAGTTGCATGCCTGCCTAAAAGACAGTGACACCTATTGTGAAGCTGACGTACAGTCTTTTAAGAGAGATCAAACACTTAGAGCGTTTCAGATCCAGGTTAGGCCAAATACGTTTCTGATTTTAGCATTAGTTTGCTTATGGTAATTGGAATGCCTAAGGAACCTTTATCAGGTGAAATATTAGGCAGCGTTGTTCCATGCTTTGCGAGTTCGCCGGCCTTGCAGTTCCCTAAGCCTAGAATATCTAGTTCCCACCATAGAACATCAACAATCATACAATTTAACAGTCATTTTTCTGACACTGACGTTGTCGCGAAAAGCTAATAGATATAAATAGAAATAAATCCTCCTATTTTCTTAAGAAAAAAAATAAATGCAAAACATAGAGAGGCTTGGGACGGTTACTTTGTATTCTATGATCCGCTTATACCCTCGCTTGGTTGTATAATACAGACAATAGGGTTTTTAGAATAGGGGTTCAGAAATAAATTGAGGTAGCTATGCAGGTAAGTTGAATTTCGGCAGTACATATTTCCTTTAATTAATTTATTTACACATTTCAGGCATTGCATGTCCAGTTCATGCCCAGGGATTTAAACATATCCTGAGATCCCCTTGTGATCACAGCGGCGCACATTGTAAATAAATCTCATCCTAAATTATTGTTTAACCATAGTTCTCGTTTTTCATCAACCTATTTTTAAACCAGGGAATTACTTATTGTATACTAGTACTTATATATTTAACTAGTACATGCATTTTAGTCTAGTTTAACTAATTAATCAGAATTATCTAAATCTGAGAGTAAGAAATTCTTAAAAAGGGGAAATAGTAGTGGCCCAATGATAGACAGACTACAGAGTGCTTTTTTTTAGTCAAGTCAAATATTTCTTTTAGTTGTTTGAGACATTTTTTGACCGGGTTCCCTCTTACCCTTTTGAGGGGGTTATAAAAAAAACATGCATATTCGTTAAAGGACCAAAACCGCTAAACACAATAATCTGAAATTGCAAAATTACGGGGTTTCAAGGGTGCCTCCGTTCTTTAAAAGACATTTCTAAGGCTTTGAAAAACTTTCAGTGGTATTGATTTATTACTCTAAGCGTTTGCGGAAAACGATAAATTAGTTAAAAGGTGTTTTATCACCTATGACGGATTCCCCTGAAACAAACCCTTAAAGCGGAAAAGGAAAGAACAAATTTAATTTTTTTGCATTTATTGTGGCTTTATTAGTAAGACCAAAAATTCGAATTTTTCAAGACCTTGTTGATAACATCGGTCCTTCACGGTTCCTCACACCAAGAAATACTAAGGTGTCAAATCGCAGGTCCGAGGCGGCCAATTGTCATCACAAAGATGGCTGATACCACGATTTGGGAATTTGGTGCGGATAAGATCGTTTGGGGCATGGGTTGTGTGGCATGGCGCTCCGTTCTGCATGAGCCAGAGGTCGTCAAAATCCATGCCTTCAATTTCAGTATAAAGAAAAGTCGGTTAACATGGCTCCGTAACGCCCACGTTGTTCCCAGTCTCATTTTCGAAGAAAAATGGTCTCTCACAATGGAGTCTCAATTCAGCTACAGAAGTCATCTGTGCAGCCACGTACGGTGCACGACGACGGGACCATGAGTGTGGTCTACTAGTATACCAGTCTCACGATCTTTTTGCACAAACTTGCGTACAGTAGGCGCATTTGGTGCTTCATTTCGGCCAAAACTTCTTTAAAAAAAATGCAATGTTAGGGCTCAAAAGCAGTCACTTTGGAAATAAGTTTTCAATGTTTCCCAACGTTGTTCAAGCATAAAGCGACTCATTTCGTTCCGCGAGGGAAGGATACTGAATTTCTGTCAAGATTTCGAGTGGGAAACAGCTGTCAGTCTCAAAATAACATTTGATTTAAAAAGAACCCACAAGACGCCCCATCCTGTAGATATCGTCTGCACTGCATACCTTACAAAAACAGAAAAGTGGAACCAATCTGTACGCTACTGGAGTGATTGGCATCACTCTATTTTGTAGAAAATGTCGAATGCACCCTTTTTCAATTGATTAGAAGTTCCCTTTCGGATCGTTCGTTGTTTTGGACGGTTTCAAGGCTGTAAAATCAATCCCTTCGCTGATGGCAGTACTTTCTGCTTCTCATAGTCGTTTCCTCATAAACAAAATGTCCTTTGTACCAACTTTTAGTGAAGAGCAATCTTTATACTCGGTCTTTAATGGCTGGTTTACATGGCCACGCATGACTTTGCACGAGATTAGAAAGAGATCTCTGCCATCAATGGTTTTAAGGATGCAAGAGTTAGATCAGAGATCAAACAGTCTACATTTGGCTGCTACTACTCAAATTAACATTACCGAACGAAATACGTGTCACGCATTTTTGCATGTTTGGTAGTGCTGTCCTTTCCTTGCAGTAGACTTTTTAGTGTTGTGCATCCCACTTATCCTGCGTGGTAGACTTGTGTGGCCATGTTATACGAGTTATACTACTCGGTTATGAATGGCCTTGCATCGCAAGTCCGTTATGGACAACTTTCGGTGGAGTGACCCAAGAATACCACGAAATGTTTGCCTATTTTCGATGAAGAAATATTTATCCCCGCTTTGGTAAGTTTTAAAGGAATCATAATCTACCTAGCGCAGCGTACCGGATCGAAAAGAACTCTGTACCTAGTAATAAATGAAAAATACTTTTTGCAATCCTCCAGCCCCTTGGCCTCGCCAATAAAGTAAGAAAGCACCTTCACTAATACTCAAAGAAACTAAAAATAAACCGTGCTATATTGGACTAAACGCTGTTTAAAATTGGCGTGAGCTTTGATCAATAAAGGTGCTTGCATTCAAAAGGAATCAAACTCAAACTATTTGCACAACGAGCAGCGGAGTACGTTTTAAACTGTCCTTTGATCAAATCGTATTTAATTATTTCGTTATGTACGTACATATTTCCATTTGACTTTGACCATTGCACCTGTGTATTCAACTCCTATAAAATCCCGCAGCAAAAAAAAATGCAAATACAATTTTTCAAAAAATATCTACTTCTGCATATATTAGTAAGGGATATTTAAAATTGTTTGTTTCATTGAGCACATTACTCGAAGTTTCACGAAATTTCACAACGAAATGAACACAATAATTTCTTGTGCAAATATGCCTGCATTTATTACCCCAGTTATTTATAGTTCATTGGATACTTAATGAGCACATTACAACCGCATCATTTAAATTATTGTAACAATAATGCCTTGTGTATGTTATATAACACGTAATTTCGTGCTAACAAATGCGTTAATTAAAATTCAGTTAACTGTAAGTAAAAAGACACATATCGAACTATTTAAAATAATTTCAGTAATTCATTAAAATGTTTAACATTATTGGCAGCGCGCGGCGGCGGTGTTTAATTCATATATTAATCAAGGGTTAATTATTATGCATTTTTCTTTTGATAATAAAAATATGCGCTGTTATTTTGATAACAACAACAACAAAAAGGTGTTTCCCGAGCATGAAATAGACTACGGTATCGATAACCGTTGGTCTATGATTAATCGGGATTTTTCCTCTGGCCCCATCGATGGTAGAAAATTCCTATTAAAGAAGAATTATCTTGAAAACATTTCAAGGGCATGAAATAAACAAAAATTGTCTCACACATACTTTGTGTGGGTATTGAACCCGAGCTGACGAAGGCAATGCCAATGCGTTAACACATGACACCACTCAAGCAACCCACTTTCATCTGCCGAATGAAATATATAAAAAAAATGTCATATAATTTTCTTTGCATACTTGTAGGATCAAAGGCAATTGGATTTAATTTCGGAGAAATAATTTTGATAGAAAGAAATCGACGTCAGTACAGTACGAAGAAATATCTATAGTTTCTCTGCAATGCGTTCGGAGAGTTAGCAATAAACTTGTTCATTTGGTGTGGATTTATCTATTTAGTTTGAATGGAAAAATTAAAATTGCCAACAAGATAGCCCGACGTTAAGAATGTGGACAGGATTCGATCGGTGTAGTTCGCGTGGCACCGATAATTTGAATCAAAATACGAGCACCAGCCAACAGGAAACACTGCCAGTTGAAGTGGAGCATATATCGACGATAGCTGGTTCGTTTGTTTCCATTGGAACGCTATCTCAGGTAATTTTTTAAATTTTCTGTCATGTTTGAGTTTAATAAATGCATTGCATATTTTTAGTGCGTTAACGATGGAGTCTACGACACAGACCACACGGATCTTAATTCGGAGTTCGATGAAGCGGAGCTGCGGAGGGAACTTCTACGAGATGTGAGTGAATTTTAATTAAAATCAAATTAATATTATTGGGAATTAATTTTTTTTTTATTTTCATGCAGAAATGGAAACTTCTATTTGATATGGTAAGTTGAACAAAGAAAAATTAAAAAAAAGCAATTGCATCGGCCGGGAATCGAACCCGGGCCGCCCGCGTGGCAGGCGAGCATTCTACCACTGAACCACCGATGCTTGTGAAAAATGATAGATAAAGTAACATCTTGAAATAAAGGGACTACACCATCAATAATTGTAGGGATTTTGGTGATGATAACAATGCAACAGTACTTTAAGACGAGGGCGTGATAATAACAATAATAATCGATAAATATATACGGGCCTTCAGGTTTCGTGTCACTTCATGATCACATCTAGTAGATTTTAGACCTGTTTTCGACGTTGATTGACATTGCCGTTAAGACGGTGTTCGTAGGGTCCTCCTTCAAACATGGAAATACAAACTGTGACGTGAAGGCTTACATCGGAAAATTCAAAAAGCCGATACCCGAAAATGCAAAACATACAGCTTATAGGAAGTACGTAAACTAGATTTCCTTTCTACTGCAACGCTTGCAAGGCATTACTATTTAAAGTTGTTCTTTATGATTATGGTAAAACCTCTTCATTCCAATAAAAAAACAGGGAATGCTCTTCCTTTTATAACAATTCCTTGCTACCTTTTCGAAGCAAGTAAAAACAAAGCTGATACGCAACCTTTCAGATGATCTCGAATTAGTTCAATTCGACTAGCAATAGAATGGGAAAACAATGGCAAATTTTAGACAGATAGACCATGACCATTTAAGCCAATGAGATATCTTATATTTCCGTACTAACATAATAAGTATACAGGAACGAAAAATCTTGCACATAATCTAGCTAATGCGAAATTCATTGGCGGACTAGATAGAATACCAATTTCCGGTATCAAGTGAATAATTCATTGAACTAATTGGAGACCGACATGTTTTGTGGGTAAAACATTGGATATTTATAAAAATAGTAGTGCCTTGACCAAATCGAATAGGCTTTGTGTGAGCGAGGGCTCACTGTTAATTACGGGTGGAAGCTTCTCCGCATTTTATAGTAATCTTTGACTGAGCGTGCCTTATTCTTAAGTATCGTTTCAAAGTAACTTCAACGCCAACTTAGTTCACCTGTTCTTCACTTGACTTATAGCCTCTATTATGAACGTAGTTGAGAGCGGGCGATGATGTCGATATCGTCCGCATACCTCATTAAAGTATTTTGTGTTGTTCAAGGAAAGTAAATATTCAAGGAACTAGTTCCTTTTTTGCTATCCCGATAGATTTTATTTGCCTGATGCATTGACTGGCTACAGTTACAGTAATCAATTAAATCAAATTTGGAAAATTTTAGTTCGAGCCATTTGCTAGCCCAATACATAAAGCTGGTATACAAAATGCATTCACGAGATTTAACTATCTGCATAACAGAAAGTCTTTCTCCGTCGTAAGGACTTCTTTTTAATTTTAATTGTGGTATAGTCCCGATGGTGGTGATCTAGATATCCTTTTGCTACCCTTGAAAGGGTCAAAAGATTGCAATAAATGGCTCTCCCCAAAATCCGTAGAGCCTGCCTCCAAAGAGTGTGGATTTTCCAGTAAAACTGGTCCGCCACCTGGGGTATTATATCTTTCAGTTTTGTCCGCTGCATTATTTTGTATACACTATTACACTCGTTATACGGAGGTCGATTTTAGTCGCCTCTTACGACAGGCATGCCTACCTCGGGTATATTCTAATACCTACTCAAAGGGTATTATGAAAGGTTAAAAATGAACATTTAATATCTCTGTTTATTTCACAGTGAGGTTTACCTATAGCCTCTGAGCTTTGGCATTCGATTTCACTTTATGCATATCACCTGATTGTCAACCATGAAATAAATAAATAAATTATTTTTTTTCCAATTATTTAAGGCGACTTTGCAGTAATAAGATACCTTAACTTCGTCAGATGTGCTAAGACTTGAGGATTGTATCCATTTATGAAGATTTAGGTTAAAGCGGCTGTATCTATCTATCTATGCAGTGATCCCGAAGCTTGTTTCAAGTATATTATTCTAGACCGTTCTTATACCATTGCGATCAGTTGATGGCGTCTACGAAAGCTCATATCCAAGTGCACATCTCCCCTCGAGAAGCTACCAGTCCCTGTACCATACTTTCATAAATTATTTTGCTCAGGTACCCGGCACACTCAGAACTTCAAGAAGGTATTTCGCGTGCAATTTCAAGGTTTTCGTAAATAATGAGGATAAGCGTGTTTCCAGCAATAACCAGCAAAACACGAGATGTTGAATGAAAGGTGAAATATTATTTTTATATACAATTACTCGCAGTCTTCCCAAAATTCCTCAAACTTGCGATGCATTGAACATAAAAGACTCAAGATACAGCTAAAGAAACCTCATTCTTACTGCTGTGGACGACTAAGAAATTTGTTCCAAACAAAATTTCAATTTTGCCAGCTTTTTATTGAGTTCTTTCCCCATTCGTAAAGTATACCGCAAGATATTGATACTCCTTAATGACTTCTACTGTTTCACCGTTGTAGTACCGTTTTTCGTTTCTTCTTTTCCTCTTTTAAAAATTCATGCCCTACGTACTCAACGCCTTCTATATACTCGATGTATATGGCAAATAAACTTGGACTCAACTAACAGCCCTGCCTTAGCCACGAAAACGACTGGAACAATGCTTCCATTATTCAACTATTGGACAATTTTTAGTGGAACAATTTTTAGTGGAATATATCAATCGTACATGGTTACGATCAATAAATGCAATCGAAAGGGCATCTATATAGAATGCTATATGATTAGAAAGCTGGCTCCTGTGCCTTGATGTTTTCATTAGAACTTTGGTATAAAAGTTGAAGTAGGAGAGTTTTTTTTAAACAAACAAATCGGCGGCCAATGATCTCCCTAACGAGTTGACAAAAATAATTCTGCAACCGAAGCTTTAAATTTACGACAGTCATTTTCCTTAAATCAGCAAGGAGCGCTAATTGCAATCTGTAAGAATGAGGAATTTTATTTTCGTACAAAAACTGATCTATTTTTTGGCCATTACTGAAGAAATAATTGGCAGAGACATTCAAGGAGTATGTGCGGTTTCTACAAGCGTCTGTTTCATTAGAACTACTATTTCCTGCCAAATTTCGGTTGTCCGAAGTTGAAATCTTCTAAGATTTTATGACCCCCGAGTCTCCTTTCTAAACAAGGCCTTGGTGTTCCAAGTAAATTCTTTTTTGAAAGTTTAATTTTGTAATACTTTCCAGCATCTTACTTTTAAGGGCTATTTTATGTCGACTCGCAATGTCGACTTCTGCATTCTCTTGCCACTTCATCCGTGACATTACCCTGCCTCGCAAACAGTTCAATTTAACACGTATGCGCCTATCAGTCTTGATTCCAGTGCTATGAGTTCGTATTGACTGTCAATCAGTACGGTTAAGTTTCAAGTCCCTTGCGAGTCCTTTTGTTATTCAAACCTCTCTGATTCCTCGAATGGTGATTACGTAAAATGTTCAATCAATTTTAACTATCAAGAGACTTGCAACATGAACGCACCAAATGTATATGGTAGAGCACTCGATTTAAAGACTGCAATGCAATGCTCACGAAACCTCTGTCATACATTGACACTGACAGTTGACCTAACTTAGTGACTGATTTATTTAGCTTTTCCTCTTTATAAGAATACTACGACCAAAGGATTAAAAAATATTATGCGTAAACGGCCCATATAGGACCTAAAGCCTAAATGAAAGGTTTCATAAACTTTAACTTAATGTTGGCTTTAAATGTGCCTTAATATTTTATACAAATTTTCTCACTTGATAAGGTCGACTAAAACACCAAGTTCGATATTTTGTTAGTTCGTCAACATACCTAGATACTTAAATTTGTTCTTGTTTTAATTTCCAGTTCGATCCAGAAGGTTTCGGCGAAATTCCTGTTGATGATTTTGTAGCAGCTCTAAAGTCGGCTGAATTTTTATCACAAGTGCCTATGAATAAGCGTGAGCTTTTGTACGAGAGAGCCATGAAAGTTAAAGTACCTAATGGACCCGGATATGTGACATTTCAGGACTTTGTGAATGTGGTAAGTGCTAAATTTTGAAACGTTTAGTCATTAAATTTCAAATTCATTGCATCACTTGTTTAGTTTGAAATTGAAATTTAACCTCTTGACGTCCTGTTGAGTGTGTTTAAATGTAGGTACCCTTGTATAGGTACACACCTCATCAATGTTCCTTCTCCTTCTCTTCTCCACGGTGAAAAATCAATTTTGCAACGGATACTTCTTGGAAGTTATTCCATCTACATGTATACATGTATGGATGACAATTGTTCAACAATATTGTCCACTTCAATGGCATTCTCTCGAAATACACACGTCTTATCGGGAATTAGTTTTAACGTGAGCATCCTTGTGCACTGCACAATTGTACTTTTTTGTTTTCAAATTACACCGCGCTTGGAATTTCCTAGTCCCTGCTTTCCATGCTGGCGGGTTATTCCGAAATGTCAAACGACAACATATCACATCCACATGTTTGTGATTACGTCGGGAATCCCCTTTGGTGGTGTGCTGGTGCTCCGTCGATAAATACGAGAACAATCCACTTTAAGGTTACACAAATAATCCTACAGGTGAACTAGGACTTTATCTCTGAATGTTTTGCTTTGCTACCAATTGAACAACAAAGTCAAACCAACGAAGTGCAAGTATTGCACAGTGGTGCACTTGCACGCCTTAATAACAAACATGTGTGTCAATTTTTAAGGATACCTGTTTTGATGGGCTACTCATGTATTTTCCCGAACAATTTTCGTCATTTAATGGACATTGTATTGAAAGTCGTTTGTTTTTATTGAAAAAAAAAAAAAAAAACATTCATCATCGAAATGGGTACGTGTTTGCAACAAAACAAAAATCGTGTAGCCAAGTAGAAGTTTGTTGAAAACAATTAGATTTATCCGAAGCCATATCCTTCGAAAAGAGAACAAGAGGAAGACGAAAGGATTTATTAGCTGGGAAAATGGTCTCTAATGAGCTGGCATATTATACCTATACTACCTGATCAACCTGTGTGTTTGCATGAATAAAAAGAGGAAGGAAATAAAATGGAGATGATTTCGAGGAAAGGTTGTTAAGAAGTCGCATGGTCATTATCACTCCCTTGGGTTCCGTGGGAAATGTTCAAGACTGTAACTTAAATCTGGGTAATCAGATTCAGGACACGTTGCCTTAAATTTTAGTTTCTCAAAGAATGCAATGCTATGGATTTGAATGGAGAAACTTTCGTTTCTGACACGTTTTTACAGTAAAGGACAATAGCATGGTGTGATAAAATGCAAGTCGGAAGTCGCTTTGTTGAGTTTAAATTATTTAGTAACAAAAGTTTCTCGAAATTTACTGGTCAGAGAAGTCGAATTGTGTACGAATTTGTTTGCCATAAATAATATGCTCAAAGCATAAGATTCTGGTGTTCTAAAACCAACTATTTCCCTATATTTCCAGGGGAAACAAGGCTTGAATTAGAATTTTTAAAATCCGCAGACCCCATCTCAATTCAAAAGGATCGCAACTGAATTAGTTGGTATTGGTTTAAGATTTAAGAACCTGGGAGGAGATATTTGAAGTCGCACCAGAAGCATTAAAGGAACATAAATGCAGAAATAAACGAGGTTTCTAAAATATAATTTCAGCCATGGTTAAGGAAGAAGACAGCAGATAGCCATATTCTTTTAAAGTCGCGCTGCAATTAGGGCTATTGTCCCAGTTAATCTTCTTTCCTTTTAATAGGCGTGGTTATGATAAAAATTATAGGGATCATAACCCTCCCATTTATCTGCATCCATATAGAGTACAGATCTGCTGTGGCGTTCACCGATTAGACCCCAAAAACTATCTGCAGGCCTCCCGGTTACGTATCATTTCGTTACTGAGGCCAATCAAATGCTGGTGTTGCTGCATTTGTGCGATTTAGGGAATGACACCTTTGAACCATCGCTTGCAGACGTACAATCAAATCAAACAATCAAAAAAGGTCAGGAAAATGTTACTAAAAGTATGTACAACTTAAAAGAAGACATTGCTTAATCTATCATGAGGGCCCGTAGCATGTTCTTTAAAAATAGGTGGGAAGAAGGAAAGCTCCAGGAAAACTCCAGGGTGTAACAAAAGAACTCAGCGACATATGAAAAACAGAGAAACTACAAATTTCATCAAAGAAAGTTCAAAGCAGAAACTCAATGAGCAAAATGCTGTTAATGAAGAACCTTCTGCAGTGAAAAAGAGAACAAAAATAAATCAGAAAAGTCCTCGACGCTTTTATTTTAAACAAACTTCCCAGAATGCACTTTCAATGAGTCCGCATAGTACTAGTGGAAATAAAAACGGAAGAAAGGTTAGGCTGGGCTGTTAACCCCTTCTCGTCATAAAATATATTGAAAGCCTAAATCTGATGAGTAATATCTTCTGAAACGACATAATACGAAGATACGTGCTTAGTCTTAGCGAGAGGTAAAATTGGTTTTTATACCTAATCCTAAGTACCGCAAAAGACTTCAACCTAACATCAATTGCTTCAAAAACATTTGAATGGCTAATCGACAAACACATTCCGAATAAGCTGAGCTGTGAGATCATATCTCCGGCCCAACATGCTTATCAAAGGTAAGTTGGTTGAGGTAGCCTTTCACTTGTGCCCGCCTTCCTCTACTATGTCGCCTCTTCAAATTAGAGTAGAAAATTCTGCGAGCTGGAGTTTTGGTCCCAATCAGCAATTTTTTTAACGGGGTTGGTGTCGGTGTTCGCAGCTCTTGTAGATTTTGTTGTTGAATCGTCTCCTTCAAAACTCGTCACCGGAAATGGAAGCAAATATCTCACGAACAATTTTTTTCCTTCGAAACGAAAAAGAAAGCCTTTATCCGCTTTAGAAAGAGTCTACGCATTAGATGCCCAGAGCAGGAGTCGCACTATCAAGATCTTGTTTAGAGTTTCTTTGATTGTTCGGGAGACAATAGTTAGCCGAAATGCCAGCCAACGATTGACAAGCTTTATTCTTGCTCTAAATTCTGAAGAGATGTCCTTTTCAGAGGTGATAGCATAGCCACTGTAGACAAAGTTTCTTAGTACGAAAGTTTTTTGTCGCTTTTCCGGTTTGCTGGTTCAACAACAATGAATCCGTTGTATTCCCCTTTTATGGTGGGCCACTTGGCACATCTACTCTTAACAATCCATTAGAGAGCGCCTTATCCGCCTCATTACTCATTAGAGGATTACAATTTTCAATAGTGCCAAGAATTTGCGAGTAATCCTAGAAAGCAAACTAAACTTCAACATGAATATAAAGGAAAGACAGCTTTATTAGCTGGACAACACTTTATTAACAGTGGTCAAAGCTATCAATCTCTAGGCTATGACAAACATTTAAAGAATAGCCTGCATCGGCGCGACAGTGATCATTGTACAAAATTTCCTGGAACTTTCCCACATAGTTAAGAGTTCAAAATTGCAGACTGCTAAGCTAATATCCTGTCAGAGACAAAAACTTCCAAGCCAGTTGCAATGTTGGCAGTATTTATTACTTTTTTATTGACAGCTAAGTAGCAATAAAAGCGATATCTGCTAAAGAAATAAAATCTGAGCTGTCGCAAAGGATCTACATTGATCCAAAAGGAACGGATGCGAGCGAGGTACCTCTCATCTCGTCAACTATATAACCCAATAACTATAACTCGGCAAGCAAATTTCCTACTCAGTCAATCACTGAAACAAAATAAAAAACAAATCCTTGAAGCAAGCAAACAAACAAGCGAAAACCTCATATAAACCTCCTCAAACAACCGTGCACAATGACATCAAACGCAAATCACTCCAACACAGCCTACCGCCAGTCAAAGAAGCTACTTAAAGTGTAAATACTCGAAAATGCCTAAACCGAAAACGTTAATAACTCCGAACCGAACATCCAGTCAGTCCTTCATCCAAGTCCAAAATGCCTAGTTTGCCGAAGTAATTAAATTCCCGTCGCATATGATTTGCCTAAACTCTCGACATTGTTGTTTACTAAATGGAAATAACAATCACCGTCCGTGGGCAAACATCTTATCTAGCCCCAGCTTAACATCCCAATAGTGTGTATTCAGTTCAGGTAGACTCGAAGACCTTATAATGATGAGACATAACCTCGTCGTCTTACCTATCTTCTTCTGACAATGACAGCCAGCTTCTTGTTGTCCCAACGAAATCCTGTAAAGTAAAGAGTCTACCTCTGTTATCCCGCATTTTGCAAGCAAAACATCTTGAAGGGCGCGTGCTGCTTAAGTAAACAAGGACGCAAACACCCCACAGAGCACCTGGTCCAATACAGACCAAAAGCAAATAAGACTCGACTCGTTTTATAAGTTAAACGATGTCGGTTGCTCAAGGATGAAACACCTGTCTTAGCCTTGCCTTGTTTCCTCACCTCATAGTGTACATTCTGTTCGTCCATTAGAGGTGAAGGGCCAAGTTAGTTTCCGTATTCTTGAATGTTTTTATTTTTGATATTTTATACAAATCAATGAGCCTTTTGGGTCACGCAATTGGCAACCACAAACGCGGGATGTCATTCTTTTTTTTATTTCTTCCTCCAGGGATAATATTTACATACAAACGTTTTGTATAAGGACAACCTTGGAACGAGTACATAAATCGTAGAAATTTACACGAAAAAGTGTTGTAATAATTTTTTGTTGAATTCGATAACTGGCTGAATGTTCTCATTTTTTGTAGCAGTAAGTGTTTGGGGGGTGGTTTTTGTTTTGCTCATTGCGTGACGACTAGCAATTTGGAGCAGATTAAGGTTGAGGATAGTAAGTTGTGAGTTGCGAGGCGTGTGAATTGCTTAATGTTGGGTGGGATATGGGTAATCGATATCGTTTGGGGAATTATTTTGTGCCAATTAGGGACTGCTGTAGGTAGTTTGTGGTGTTTACTTCAACTCAAAGGAATTATTTTAAAATATGTCTTTGGCACTCGCATTAAACCATAACCGATATCGATTTAAGGGTTCAATTTAAATTATATGTAAGTCTAGCTGTAGAATGAATCTCTTCAAGAATCTTTCATCAAGTTGGGAAAAGAAGATTTCGTAGGCAGATGGATTGTCTCCATGCTAAAAAAAAATCAAGGATCATTCAGACTAAACTAGGTAACAGTACTAAACAGTGACCCCTCTCTTATGGATTATAGTTCTCAACAAAATTCAGTTTGAGACTTGAAAGTAACAAAATTAAAGTGTAAAGTTGGTCTGAACTTAAAGATGTTTTTTAACCCCCAAAACCGAAATTCCAACCTTCAGATATCCCCGTCTAAATCAATCAATGCCCGGCACCAATAACAAATTTGATGTAGAGCTTTAATTTGTCGTCCCTTATGCACTTATGCCAAAGAAAATTCGAAAGAACGGGACCACGCATTTAATCTTTACATTAAATTTGTTATTGGTAAGGCCGAATATCTATCCTTATCCTCCAGTGCAAAGAACCTATACGCGCCGCTCTAGAATCTAAACTTAACTGAAAGTTAAATATCGAACAACGGGTGCAAAAAGCAAGTATTCCTTTTAATACTTTTAACTTCAACCAAAAATGGTTCTCTGGTTGTGCATGGTACTTAAGTCCCATTCATATTTACGGGTCTCTGTTATGGTGGGCTAAAATTTAGCAGAGTCTAAAGAACAGCTGAAATTGGTCCCACAGGAGCACTTCAACGTGATAGTGAACATTCTTCCACTGGATGTTGATCAGACCTACGGAATATAAATGCTTGTCCACAAGACCATACGGGCCGATTTTCTGACTGACTGTCTGTAATATCCGAACTAAGATTCTATAAAACTGTCTCTATAAGCTTTTCGTACAAGCGGATACCGTTACAACAAATTTTGATTCTTGGTTGGTTCTAAAATGGACTGTGGGGTTGGTATCGGCGTTTTCTCAACTGAACTATTTACATGTAAATTGCCTTCCCAACATTTCTTGCTGAAGTCTCTGCATTCTGCGTTCACAGTCAGGCCGCGATCAACCGTGACCACATACAAGCTTATCGAGGACTGCAGGGAGAACATCACTCTCGTTTGGGTTCCGGGCCATAGGAACATAGAGAAAAACAAGCTAGCCAGACGTGACTCTTCTTTTTGCATTTTTCTCAATGGCAGAGTCTAGGTGGTCGAGTTTGACGATTGCCGCATATCCAGGAAGATGTGGCCAACTTACAATTAATATAGAACACTGAACCTGAACCTTAGAACTCCTGCAGACATCGCTAGGCTGGTGGCCAAGTGTGGCTTTCCTCTGGATGTTAATAAGAGCGAAACCGGCTTTAGCTATAGCTTGATTTCACCCACCAGGCAAGCAATTCTTTGCTGACCACATCTTAGCCGAAATTTCTTTCCTTAATTCCACGGGCTCGTTATAAGCTATACTCCTATACTCCCTTGTTTTCCCACAGGTCCAGTGAGTGATGGCAATAAAACGGCGCTCAAGCGCTAAATTTTCAGGAAGCTGCCACTTTATATTCCTGCTTACCTGTAGTCTGATTCAACACAGCCTGTTCTTGGGTACATAGCTGGATACACAGCCACAGGTCTAAAAAGTTTAAAGTTCGGCGTTGTTACCGACTTATCTCTTCGTGCCTTAAAAGTCTAATAAAAGCCTCAAAAGCTACTCAGTTACCCTAGAAGAAGCATAGAAAGTCTTTCAAGCTTCCTTCCTACTTCTGCCGTCAACAAATAACCGTAGTCTAATCGCCAGTCATTCATTAAACGCATATCCGATGTTGATGATGGAAATACCTTCCTTACATTCACAAGCATCATCACTCGGACGACAAACTCTTGAGTCTTGACCATAGATGGTGATATGGTCAGACTATCTGACGGTGAATGAAAAATTGTAACTCGCGCGCGCCGTCACAAGAAAAACACACAATTCCGTCCAGCGTATTTAGAATCATTATAAGCAACGACGCTGTCATTATCCACCACGAGCAACTCCGCCGTGGCATTTGTTGACATTTGACAAGAGATTGCGCACGCGCAGCCATTAGCAACAATTCGCTGGCATTTCATGAATGAAAAGCCTCTAATTAATGAGTGAATTATTGTGCGGCTACAGCTGCATTCAGTGTATGTAGTTGCAACAGACTTAACAGTGCGCACATCACAGCGCCCACATTCCTTTTAGGGACTTGATCGTTTATCCGCAGGCAGGCGCAGGAATCTTTGCTCAGGTGGCACGGAATGAAAGCGCGGTTGTAAGTGCGAGACATGATCTGGTTTTGTTATCACTGAGATCATCATCATGCGATGCGTTTTGACAAAGAGATGGTTCTGTTCTGTACTGTTCTGAAGCTGGACAAAAAAAATGGAGGAACAAAAAAAAAAAAAAACACTCAGAATGTGACGTAAAGTTTATTCAATTAACCAGTTTGCCCGCAGAACTTGGCTCATAATGGCGGGCGTATGTGTAGGTACGAACGCTGCTGAGGTTTGGCGAGTGCCGACACTCGCTCTGCGATCGGAGTGTGCATTTATTATTTATGAAAGGACACGAGATATTCATTCTGGTGAGGTTCTTAAAAATGCGGGAATTTAATTATCTGTCCGGGACTGAGCGGTCGCTAACGCTCGGCTGGTGCCTTGCTGTTGTTTGCCGCATAACTTCGGGGAAACTGTCCATCGCTTCGACGATGGCGACGATGACAACGACAACAACAGCGACGGCAATGCCAATGGCAGCCAGATTCCAAGGGTGACTTGGCGAGTTTTTCTCTGGGGGGTTTGTGGCCTTCTGCACGCCCTCCCCCACCGCTTGTGCTTTTTTGTTAACGCTTCTGTCTTGTATTTGTAAAATCATTAATGCCGAACAGATGGACAACGATCGACGATGATCAGTTCTGATCGATCGATAGGCTTTTCGTGCGTTGCATAAATAGCAAGGAGGCGCGCGTTCCATCTACCGATGTCAGACAACTGGCAACTCTTGTATTTTGTTGCATCGCTGCTTTGCAGGATCTTTGCGATCGTGGACAACCTTCCATTTAAGGATTTGTCACGTGCGATCTTTTGTTACCAATTCAGTAATCATTCAATTGCGTATTATGCATGCAGAAGGGGAGAGATGTCACTGCGGAACTTGGGCCGCTGCGCGCCGCGCCATCCGAATGCACCTTATGGCAGGAGGAGCAAGCAAACAAAAACACGGCAGGCATTCAACAGAAGCATCACAGCAGAGCTCACAGGTACTGGGCGGCGACGCGGCTGCTGCTTAATGTCCGATAGTTGTCCTTATATGGCTGAGGCGGTGGTATGCGGTGAGCGTTCGTTGGCTTAACGATAAGGGGCGCCTTTTGTTGACCATATAGAAGACCATATGGTGTTTGGTCTGTTGTCGCTTGTTATAAGTGCTTGGGGTCTATGTGTAACGTCGTTGTGTATGGACGTGGTTTTTAGCCATTGCTTTGTTTGGTTTAATTGCTTTCACAATTACATTGGACCGGCTGTGTAATGCGTTCTTAGATATGATCTAGATTATGATATGAAATTAATTCTTGTGTTTGTTGATGAAAATGATCCCAATTAATGCATAGGCCGTGGACAAGTTGTACAATGTTGTACAATTGCTAAGATAACATGACTGATTTAATGGAATTTCTACGATGAATAGGTACATTCGAAATATTACATTAAAATTGGTGCTTTTTACAGTAGATGAAAAGTTAAGCCACTTTCATCCCGTTCAATATGAGAACAACTCGACCAACTGCTATATAATCAGATCCGAAATAGATAAAGATGACTGTTTAAAGATGCCTGTTGTAAGTAAAAACCTAAAACCCGAGGCATAGAGATATTCTAGGGTATTGCAAGGCCGCCGATCTCGCAAGGCACGGAGCCACACTGCCTGATATTTCACCTGATAAACGTTCGATAGGCATTCCAATTGCCACATGCAATCTAATGCTAAAATTGAAAGCTATTGAGCAAAATAGTTTCCTTGTGACACAACTTGTCTAGCGACAAAACGGATTTGGCCTAAGCTGGATCTGAAAAGCTCTAAGTGTTTGAACTCTCTAAAAAGACTGCACGTCAGTTTCACAGTAGGTGTCATCACTGAACAACACTAGGGTTGGCATGTACTCAAATTACTTTTGCAGAAGCTGCATGGACGAGGAGGAAGAGGAGACAAACCTTCACCTTATTTTCGGTCGTCTTGTTTTTTCCCAGAAACGTAAAGTGCCTTCTTCCATAACAATATAGAAGATCTGTCAACTACTGACGTTAAAGATCTCTTTCGCTATAAATAGAGCTCTAAATGGTTTAACGTGGAGAGTAGTAAAAGGTTAGATCCACGTGGTATCACAACGAACTTCTTTTTGGTCTAATTGTAAGTGAGTCGGACTCACCGGCTCCCACTTCAACCTAACCTAACCTAAGTAAAAACATCTTCTTTTCCACCTACATTGCAGACGCTACACAATATTTTGTGGTCTTGCGGTAAGTAATTTTTACTAAGCAGTTTCACTCTTGTCCTAAGCAAACATCAAAGTTTATTATATATATTTTTGATCCTGAAAGTTGTTTGCTTAAGGCAAGTTATGGGAAAGAGTATATTCTATGTCGATATATACACCGAGCTTACTGCGTGACGTTCAGAAACTTCGCTAGATTGAATGTCTACACTCGCAATCAATTGGTACAAGTCTGGTTTTTTGGACACAGTTTGTTCTACTTCTACATCCAGGACCCTCTACTACAAAACTATAATTCTTGCTAACCTTAACAATGGCTTTCGTGCCAAAAAACTACAAGCAAACCCAAACAATTGGAAGATTTTAAATTTACTCACTTTCTGCACCACTAAGCTACTAGTGTTCAACAAACGGTTGTTTCAAAGTTGGAAAAACTAAGCCAAAGTTCTATGAATTGAATACTATTTAAACCTTTACAAATAAGATTTTATGTGGTTTTAAAGGGGAATTTGAATCGTTTGTCTTCATAAAGTATTAACTTAATTATCCTAGGGGTATATTAATTTTGACACATAGCTTGTAACACCCCTTAATATTCGTCGTAGATCCCTAAAAATATATATATTTATGATCAGGACCAAATTCTAAGACTATTTAGCAATGTCCGTCCGTGCGTCGCCAATTAGTATGAATTCAAATTTAAGCTAGAAGGCTGAAATTTGAAACATATATTCCCTAGGATCCCGAAATAGTAGAACATTTGTTTTAATACGCCCACTGCCATGCCTATAATTAAGAAAAAACTGTTTTAAGGCTAAAGATGATGGAATAAAGCACTTAGACCTTCACAGAATATGTAGACACTGACCTCCTTAACAATTTGCAATATAAAATTTTAGGGGCGGTTTTTGAACAAAATTCTAGGTAATTTTTCTACAAAAAAAAAGTTGTATAGCAAAATATTTAGACAATACAATTCCCAACATACCACCCATTCCACAAAGTTTTTAGCCGCGCTCAATTTTTGGGATATGAACAAATTTTTTTAACAAAATATTTAGAAAATTTTTTTTGGGGCGTTTTTTTATGAATTCAACATACAGGACCTTCTTACACCATTGTGTGTGCGAAGATATTTTTTTTTGACACGAATTGAAGGGAGCTACAGTTGGCGATTCCGAGCCGCAATTAATTTTTGAGAAGCTTCTCATGACAGTTCTTACTCTTGGATATTTGTCAGACGTTCGCAAGAGTTGGGGCAGCGAATAAAAACTTTCAGATGGTACAGGTCGGAATTTAAACCACCGAACTACCTAGTTTCAGCCTTTCATTTGTATTCTAATAAATCTGACAACATAGTGTATTTGCGTTTTAATAAATTTTCAGCATATATTTAGCATAATTTGGCGTATTCATTGGCAAGTAAAATGTTCTTTTGAGGAAATTCGCCTGAGACACAGTGAGTTATATTTTTGTTTTTTAAAACTAATGAAATTGGAGATTTTATATCTTCTCTAAGAAATGCATATTAATGGCTCTGATTTGACTCGCTTTTACCAGAGGTGCTTTTTCTTGTTAATACTCCTAAAGGCTCATTTATGGAGCTGCTATCAAAGTTGTAGTATTTGGAGCAAAAATATGAGATTAACCTGTAAAGTCGTCGGACTATATAGTTCTTAAAAATGAAGCTCGTTACGGTCATCTATATTCTCTAAAGAGCCATGATTAGTGACATATTTGTTTTCCGACTGAATAACATGAATGTGGAATAGATGTTGTTCCAGGAGGATGCCACTACGTGCAAACGAAACACGAAATTCATGTAATGGACCCGTAAATTGGAGCCCAAAATCTAAGTGGTCGAAGACTTTGTCTCTCGACTGACAATCATCAGACCTAGCTGTGGTGCGCCTGATGTTGTGTTTAAAAACTAATTGCAAAATGTATTCTGACTATTGAAAAGAAATAAATGGGCGGACTATAATATAGATCATGAGCCGCCCAGAAGCGAATCATAATTTGTGGTACTCATTATACTTCGGTACTATATTTAGCGCTGGTATCTGCAATGATTTCGTATTTAAGAACAAGTCTCGGTCTTCTTAGCTGCAGATGAAAAGTTTATCTGTTGAAAGAGTTTTCTGCGTTATTACGAGTTTGTGTATACCTCAGACGACCATCTTTAATTTCAGCTTCTAAAAAAACACTGTTCCGCATCGCAGTCAAGTTGGAGTCCTAATTTAATAGCCTTAGTAAATTCTCAAAACTTCTTATGAAACGATAAGTCCAGCTTATTCTCTGTGAATTTTCCAACCGACTCATATTTAAGATACTTAAAATCTTTATACGTTTAGATTAAAATCTAGATTAAGTCTCCTTTTCTTTTTGTTGATTTGAATTAAACATTTTGTTGTGGTATTATTAGAGAATTTAAGCTAAAGTAGTGACACCTAGAGTCCGACCCAAGGCCGAACTTCGTCTTTTTCATCACCTTGCTACATGAAATACCAAGGATCATAAAATAAATCATCCGTTAAATTAATTTGACAGGTATACAATTCATTGTGAATAACTACAAATGCAAACTAACTTACATTCAAATACAACTTCCCCTATAAAAATGAAACAAGCATGAAATGACTCGCTCGAAATCGCTCATGTGAAAAATTCACGGAGAAACGGTTGATAAATTCAATATTCGGCTTCGGCTAAGCCGTCGGCCATTTTTTGCCGAAGCCGAATGTTCTGCCGACGGTCGAAAATTTGGCCGAATGTAACCGAAGCAGAAGCCGAAGCCGAATGTTCGGTCGGACTCTAGTGACAACTTGGTGAGAACGTTTTAAAGCAATATGTGTTTTAAGCGTTCCTTAGGCGTTGATTTCGAGATAAATGATTTACTTTTTTGATATAAGATGCTTTCATCTGATTTTAGGGACTAATAAGGCTATTTGCGAACATTCGGACTGCAAGGAAAAAAAATAAATATTTTAAAACTTCCGATTGTTTCGTACTGGATTTTCTAAGGTTTACTCCCATTTTCCCCCAAAGGTAGCTGCACCCCTATCCCTTAATCACGAAGACAGTTTTTCGTGCAATCACTTCCCGCCGAAATAAGCTTCCTTTCGAAGGGAAAAATCAGGACCATTTTACAATCAAATACCCCTTTGAATCATTAATGATCTGCTGCTGAGCTATAAAAAATAAATAAACTGCTGCCCATAGGTCAGTTCCAATTTCAATACTTTGCCTTCCATTTAATATGTATTAAAAAAAGGACAATTATCCATAACCAACAGGTATGCAATTTAAAATTAATAACAAATTGCATCGTTGTAAATATTTTGCCATGCCAAACATCGAACGGCAACAACCTTCATCAGGAATCAATAAACCAACATAACTCAGGTGAATAAATAATCCTGCCTCGTCCACAAAATGGAATTTCGTCCCGCACGAAACTAATCAATTTGCATTATTTAATACATTTTGTGTTGGAAAACATTCAATTGTTATGTTACGACCATTTTTGGTCAGCAGGTAACTATGCATTTTCTCTAAAAGCGAATCCTTTTACGATATAGCGAAAGAGAATTTGCCACGTCCTCTTTTGGAAATCCGCAAAGCGCATTACAAACATAATTGGATTTTGTAAACTGGGCACAATCAGTGCTATTGCAGCACACAATGAATACCAAAAAAAAAAACCCATAGAACTATATAACAAATAAGCAATGATTTCGGGGTACTAATTCTCATCAAAATAGCAAAATAATCCCAAAATTCCAGTAAATAATCGCTTTTCCTCATTCAGAGGGATAATAACTATATATCGGGCAGGACACAACAGATAACAACATACAACATGTCTGTATAGTATATTTCGAAATCCCCATGCCAACCAATTTGAATCTGCATCATGCTAACAGCTAACTCCTTCCATAAGAAGTTCCATTCCATAATAGCGTTCGCATTATCCTTTGAATGCAACAAATGCAACTCAAATAAGGGATGCAAATCCGAACTACTGTCTGAGGAATGTAGCCTTTTTGATGTGGTTACTTTCGGACTCATTTCAACTCAATACAATGTCCTGCAAAATGCACATTTACTTGATCCTTGCCAAGCCCAAGTGTATAGGGGTTGACAATGGGGAGATTATGTCTATGTGTCCAGCTTCTATGTTGATTTTTCTCTTTATTCTTTCAATGTCCTTTTTACCTTGATTTATTTATTGTCCAGCAAATTGGAATTATTCCCAAGGGGCAAACTCAAAAAAAAAAACGCGTTGTCCTGGTAAATTTACGCGTTCCATTATCTTTCATTGGACATCGTCATCGAACACCTGTTCAATTAATCAATTCGAATGAAATAAATTTCGCGAACTGTTCTCTTCCCCCCTACCAATGACCGATGGTGGTCGGAGATTACATGATTGACCAAAGCACTGACCATCTTGACTGGGATTATTGATGGGTTAATCAAATCAATTAAATTTTCATTAGTGCAGTGCAGGTACATAAAGTGCGTATCGGTTGCATTGAAATTGATTGTGGGACTTTAATCTGCGATGTTCATCGGTCATCGGGTTAACCAGGGGAAGGAATCAACCCAAATGTGCTGCGATGCAATGTTGTCGTCCAAAAGGGAGACGGTACATATTTATTTTTTCGAACTTTGCTACCTATCGTTGTCACATTAATATCAATTGAATCTTGGAGCACCTTTAAAATAAAATTAAGCAGAAAGATGTTTTTTGCGGAGTAGCTATTGGGATATTGGGAATGAGAATAGAATTTTGAGATTTGTTGCTTGTTATTGTGGACTTTAGAGATAGGCCTATGTTGGTTAATTTTGAGTCTTTTCCAGTTTTTTTTTTTTTCTTGCAAAATGACTAAATAGCCCCTCAAGCCCGCTGTTGGCTCGACAAACATTTGTTAATTGTGATCGGGTTTAACGTGAAAAGTACTTTTAAGAGGATGGGAGAAGCTATTAAAGGGTAGATTTAAGGGTATCTAGCTTTCAAGTTAAACATGTTATACCATCCTACGTATTTGGTTTACGTTGCGTACTGTTTACAGCTTCAATACTTCGATAACTAGTAAAAGGATGGTTAATAACAAAAAATGATGGTGATAGCGTGAGAGAAATTTGTGGAGGACCTCAGAGCATATAATTTCCCAAAGACGTTTGGATAGGTTACGTTGGGTTGAAGTGAATGCCGGCACCTTACCGACACCCTTAGATCAATTTTGGTTCCTTATTATATCACAAGGATCTAGGAACAAGCTTATCCTTACCATTTGGAGTTTCTGACGAATCGAAGGAGACATTGGTAAGATCACTTATATCTAGATCGAACAAGGCTGCGAGATGGAGCTTTCTTTTTTTGGAGAGAGTAGGGCATGTACAAAGAAGGTGGGAGATAGTTTCCTGCAACTTCTGCAAAAGCCATTTGAAAATGTGCCAAGCCTTGTTACATCCTTGCCGATGATACAGTGTCCAGTAATGATACCTATTGCAGTTCTAATGTGCCGACTGCTAAGAGACATCAAATCCTTATAGCATTTCAGATCAAGTTCACGTCAGATCTGTTTTGACATTTCATCCACTTGTAAACCTAATGTTTTCTTAGTAGCAGGCAGCCTTAGCGACAGTATTGGTAAACCTTACTCTTCCTGAGGTGGGTATACCTTGAGTTAAGAGATATGGTGGTTCCCAATTAAGCAAGTACAGCAGCCTTTGACATTCCCGGGAATGACTCTGTCTCCCGGGACCCAGCAATGCCGATACCGATTGAGAATATCACGTTTCTCTTAAGCAGAAATAAGACTTCTTTGATCGACATTATTTCCGCCTGGTTCTGTGGGTGTAAACATTGATCGACGTGTCCTCCATGAATGTACTCTTATTTCAGAATGACTGGAATAGATCGTCCCGAATTCATTGCTATAAAAGTCCATGTGACTGTGATGAAACGTTTTTCACCAGACAACCACTAATGATTTGAAAGTGAGTGATGTGGGTTCGAAGGGCCAATTTGTTCCCAATAGATTTTTGCTAGAGAAAAGTGCTACTATATTTTTTTTAATTCTTTCCTGGATATTAGACTTTCGGTTTAACTTTTTATATAAAACTAGACAGATATTCAAATTCATCATAAAAATTAAGTGGAATTTTATATTTTCTTGAAAAGAGGAGTAGCTTAGTTTGGTTGACACCCAGACTGTACCGAGTTACCCAACTTTACAACTAAAGGGTGATTTTTTAGCTGGTTTGGTTTTGGCAACACTGGTTTTGACAGCTGACGTGTGTTTAGTACCTTGTGTCACTGTCAAACAGCTTCAGTTTGGTTTGCAATGTAACCATGGATCGTCTTACAAATGAACAACGCTTGCAAATTATTGAATTTTACTATCAAAATTCGTGCTCGGTTCGAAATGTTCATCGCGCGCTGCTTCCATTTTATGATCGTCATTCTCGACCTTCTGAGCAGTCTATTCGGAAGATTGTGACCAAATTTCGCACCAAATTTACTTTGTTGGACATTAAACCACCAACACGTTTACGTACTGTGCGTATTGAAGAAAATATTGCGGCCGTATCAGCTAGTGTGACAGAAGACCGCGAAATGTCGATTCGGCGCCGTTCCCAGCAGTTAGGCCTTTGTTACAGCACTACGTGGAAAATTTTGCGGAAGGATTTGGGCGTAAAGCCTTTTAAGATACAGCTGGTGCAAGAACTAAAGCCAGCCGACCTACCACAACGCCGAATTTTTGGTGAATGGGCTCTTGGAAAGCTGGCCGAGGATCCGCTTTTTTATCGAAAAATTGTGTTCAACGATGAGGCTCATTTTTGGTTGAATGGGTGCGTAAATAAGCAAAATTGCCGCATTTGGAGTGAAGATCAGCCAGAAGCATTGCAACAGCTACCAATGCATCCCGAAAAAGCCACTGTTTGGTGCGGTTTATGGGCCGGCGGCATTATTGGGCCATATTTCTTCAAAGATGATGCGAATCGCAGCGTTACTGTCAATGGTGAACGCTACCGAGCGATGATAACAAACTTTTTTTTGCCCGAATTGGAAGTTTTTGACTTGCATGATATGTGGTTTCAACAAGATGATGCCACATGCCACACAGCACGCGAAACAATGGCGCAATTGCGAGGCGAGTTTGGTAAACAGTTAATTTCACGTTTCGGGCCGGTCAATTGGCCGCCTAGATCGTGCGATTTGACACCATTAGATTATTTTTTGTGGGGGTATGCCAAGGCTAATGTGTATAGGGACAAGCCCGCTTCGATTGACGCACTGGAAGCCAACATCCATGCATTCATTCGTGAGATACCGGCCGATATGTGTGAAAGAGTATGCCAAAATTGGACTCAGCGGATGGGCTACCTGAGACGCAGCCGCGGTCAACATTTGCATGAAATTATCTTTAAACATTAAATTGCAAGGTTCAAACTATCGATTCAAATAAATATTTCATTCATTTTTTCGAATTTTTTGTGTTTTTTTTTTAAAAAAAGTTCTAAACCTCTTAAAAAATCACCCTTTATATACAACTTTAAGCGCCCTGCGCGAATGTAGATGTTTAGATATTCTTTAAACTGAACAACCTGGCAAATGTACAAAAGCTAAACATATATGGAGTTTGAGCACTCTTCCGTTTTTAATATTTTTGGACGATCTTGTTACAAATCTTCTAGAGATCGCAAACAAGCAAATCTGAAATTGTGAAATTTTGAAAAAAAATGGAGACAATACGAAATGGCACGTCAACGAATGCAAATACTTTAGAGTTCTGCTCACAATTCCGATTGCTTACAATTATCTTTAAGAAAAGGTCTCATATGAAACAAAAAGTAACGAGATCTTAATAGAGGGGAGAAAGTGTTTCTTTTATTTATTTTTGAGCACGAAAAATAACATACTACCTCTTAGACTATCCAGTAAAGGTCAATCGGAATAACTGTGGCTTGCAACGACTGATTTTTTTTATCATTCTATATTTCCTGATTTTTGGCATGAAATTTTTGGCTTTGGGATATTTATAAATTTGTAACTTAACAGACTGCCTGAGATACAGCAGCTTTATATCTTCTACGATACCGAGCATGTGGCTTCCAGTCATGCACACCAAGTTCTATAGACCATCTGCGATGGCTTGGGTCATTCTAAGAATAATTATCATCGAGGCAACGATTTTGACTTATTTTGGCTTTTTGGACTACATCCGTATCTTGATACCGTTGAAGAGTTTGTGGTTGTATTTTCTCCTCCATAGCCAAACAGAGTCGACTCCGTTATTTTTCTTAAGCCTTCTTAAAGCTAGGTAAACTTTTCTATACTGACTGGGCGCGAGTTTACTTCTTACCCTTTCCATCGATTTTTCAGCTCCTCCTACAGTCTAATGCCTAGATAATTTGCCTTAGCTGCTCTAGCTTTGCGCTGCAACGCTTGAAAGTGTGCACGTTCTGTCATCAATTTGCATCGACTCTTTTTCTAGGTTACCGACCACCTGCTGTGGCAACCTACCAACAGTGCCTACCTTCTTATTGATGTTGTGATACTTGCTCATGGTGTTCGCATCCGGGGCTGGTTAGTGCATAGCGTAGAGTTTCTCGCTCAGGCGCTCTCTGTAGGCTTTGGCTACTTCAATCGCGCTGGGGTGTCCAACGTTACATTTTTTTTTCTGTGGGGTTTGAAGAATATTTTCGTTACACAGTCAAACTAAATTTAGCAGCTACACGAAAGTGGTTTGAGTCAATGTTTTCGTGACTTGCGCTGTTTCGTTAGCTCGCGGTTGATCTATTTGGAGAGCGCCAGGTTCCTTTTTAGATTTTTAGTCTTGAAAACTTAGTGCTGAAGTCCTTGAGTACGATCTTGAGATTCTGCTCCTGACAGGCTCCGTCGGCACTGCTCATAAAAGTCATAAAGGTCATAAAAGTGTCCGTCTATTGGCTCTTCATCTTCATCGACTGGGGCGTGTGCACATGTTAAGCTGACGATGTATGACGCGCCTTAAATGGGTCAAACAGCTATAGCCAGTCTCTCCTTTTCGGCATCCAACGTATCCCCGGGATCGCGATAAAATCTGCCTTATACCGCTCTAGGATAGATTCCAGTTTTTGAGTAGCGCTCAGAGTAAACAATGGGCTGATGCCCCTCTCATAACATATTTCTTTTACGTGGCATAAAAAGTTACCCCAACTACGCAACACTTAAAGTTCCTTAAATGCTTTATATCTTCAAACTCTGCCTACTCAAAACCAACCCCCTTTAAATCCAGCCATATTGAGGTCTTCCTATTAACTTGTACGGACATAACTAAAGTTTATAAAGTCATAAAAATCACTTCTCAGAAGTGTGCATCTATAAACCCTCACCACATATCCCCAGGTATGTGGGAAGTTGCTCTGTTGCAGCATAGAACAGAATTTCTCAAGTTATAAAATGTCCTTAGCATCTCATTGCATACTGGTCGTACCGCTGCCAGGCTATTACTCATAAGAGGCTTAAAAATTATGCCATGCATGAAATAATTAAGTGGGCAAACATGCTGTAATAACTTTCAATCACCTAATTGCCACAAAAAAAAGAACCTCACATTTTGTTCACCCATATTTTTGTGAATTAAAAAACCCTTCTACACTACCCTTCATTCGCTAAAGCTTACGAACCCCGTACGTAACCCATTTAAACTTTGTTTATAGGTCATAAGAGAGTAATTAATTTTTACTCAACCTTATGATAGTTCCTCCATTGCGATGCTGCAGTGTGGAAACCACTAGAGTTACTTAATTTTTATTTAATGCTTGCATAGGGACCAAACGCAAACGAAATAGTGTTTAATTCTTTCCAAAAAAAAACCCATATTATCACACTGCAGCACTACCCGTTCTTAACCTCCCACAATAGGTTAAAAATAAATTCTATTAAATAAATCGTGGCCAGAGACACCATAGGACACCAATCCCAATATACAGTTAGTCCCTCTACTGCCTTAATTATGACGACATAAGCGGAGCGAACCCGAAGACTTAACATTCTCTCGGGGGAACTTAAATACGGCGAAAGCCCTCTAAATACATTGGATGAAAGGAAGCGATTTCTTCGTGGTCACCACACCACAAGTCTTCTTCTGCAGTTTTATGATGATGGCAGTCATTAAAGGCGACTCCTTTCTTAATTAGTTGCTGTGACTTTTCTTCGTCCAGAAGAAGACGAAGAAGTGAAAGAAGATGGCCAAGCATTTTCGGTCCTCGGGTTAAGTATAGTTTGAACACTCATAAGACGTAATTAGATACTTTGGGGATGCGATGTTAACTGTTTTATTTGGCGATTAAAAGAGAGCACATCCTTTTCAACTGAATAAGTTGCTGTACGTGTGCTAATAAACACCAAATGAAGAAAAGTTACCAAAACTTGTGACAAAGTTTAATAAGGCTTTTTTCTAACATTGATTAGACTCAGTGCATTGCACCACTAAAAGCTATAAACCGAAAAAAAAAACACAACATAACAAACTGCAACCAACAGCATTGGGTAAAAGGCAATTAACTTATTTAAAACAGCGCAAGAGCTCATTTGCATACATCAATTATGAGGGCAATGTAAGCTCGCGTGCGCTCGCATTTCTTCTAAGGAACACCGTGTACGAGTGCTATCCGTTGTGCTGGCTGTTATCGCACTTGGAGCAATTATAAATCACTCATTTGCCATGCAAATGTGCTCCAACCAACTTGAATAGCATGAAGTCACTCTCTTGTAACTAATTGGAACGATGATCAATACCAGAACGGTCAATGAATCCGTTCACTTCTATACTACGTTAGTGTATAGAAGTGTTTGTATTTAAAAAAAAATTAAATCTTAAAGATGGGTTTCGATTGCGAAGCCCTAAGCCAGACAGGCTACTACACATCGGAGTTGCAACATAATTGACCAAGTTATAATAAGCAAACGCCACGCTATCAGGCGGCAAACGTGCGCTCATTGATTTCACACGAAGCCATTATAACTGAAGTGGGATGAGGGATTGGTTGCCTGTTAGACACCTGTTGCCAAGTTTGCACGAGCCAAAGTGATGTTGAAGTTTTTCGGTTGTATTCTTTTGGTCAGACATGACATGGCAAACAGATATTTGAAAGGTGATTTAGCCGAGTACTTCTGATCACTGTCATTAGGGGAAGATAGTTTGAAGGTTCATAGTTTCAGTTGGAAGATCAGGCTTTGGTTTTGTCAATTATGATACCGACACTGATTTTCCGCAACAATTTGTCCCGTATATTGGTTGAATCTCCATGGAGGGACTCGTCTTCAGTCTTTGCCTAAATCAAGAACATATTTGGGAATTATTTTGAGCCCATACAGCTTGTAACCTTTGGGAGTCTCAGATTGGATTACTATGCAGCGAAATCTTGCAAAGCACTTTAACACGTCCCGTAAGGAGAGTTAGATGCGAATGAGCAAGGTGGCTCATAATAATGGGCCTGCAGTCGTTGTTATAGCTAAAATACCGCAGACTTGCCATATAGATTCGGTTAAACTACTTTGAAAGCCTTCAAGGGTGGCATTTCCTGTGATTTAAGTATGACCCGGTATCCAAACAAATCTTAGGACAATCAGTCTTCCGACCGAGCTCAAAGAGTCTTTGAGTGCGGATATACTTACTTAGAAGTTATAAAAGAAGTAAGTAAGGCCTTAAGTTAAGCTTGGATGTCACTATACCCACATATTTTTCGATTGCTTACCTTGTTCTATTCATTACATATGGTATAGCCATTAGAAAAGCATAGAAATTGACTTGGAAGACCGATGCATAGGCAGATGAAACACCTGGGTCCAGAGCACGTAAGTCGATAATCGTCTGACAATATCATTTTACCTGTAGCTGTCTCTATCATCTCAATGCAGAAAGATAGAGATAGCTATTGCCAACACGACGTAGTTACATACTACGAACCCTCAGGGAATTCACCGGTAATGTATTTCGATCATATCCAACGCTGTTCGTATTCGCACAAACATTCGTTGGGCCTTATCCGTCAGAAAGAACGGAACGTCACGATAAGACCTGCAGCGTTGAGCATCGTCAAAAAAACACCGACTTGTAGGGATAAGGAACATATGCCATTTCCAGGCTATCCGTGAAGATTCTCTGAAACCAGAGTCTACTCTAGAAGTAGTCAAATTACACTGTCTGCAGCCTTGGGTGGAAAATACCTTTGCGTCCCCACTTTTAAAAATATTCTTTTAAAAAGACGACTACAAAATTATGTACTTAATTTATCTGTTTTTATAGTCCAGAAAAGCTTGCTCCGCCACCAAGATCTAAGCTTTTAATAGTGTTGAGATAAGTTGACTGATGGCCTTATCTAGCCAAAAAAGTAGCTATTATACTTAATGTTCATAAACTTAAAATGGCCGACTTCCTATGACAATAGCATTCCCAAAAATGTGAGTTTATGATGTCATAAACATATGCACAGGATAAAAATATTCAAGCAGCGTAACCCCAAAATGGCGCTTAGTCGTATCTAGGAAATTTTTGACATCTTGACTCCCCACTAATGCTTACCCGAGGGTTAACAAGACTAGAGTGGTCGTTGGTGTCATAAAAGGACAAAATAAAATTCAAAGACAAAGTTCAATAAAATTCTTGAAAAAAGAATCATTAGATCCAGCTATCCACAGAAAAAACTATTCAAAAATGGGTGGCCTGCCAAAACGTTTTTTGGTTGAACCGGCAAAATCTACAGGACAGACACACAGGGGCTGCCTTTTCACATGTTTTTTGGGAGTATAAATCGATCCCGCGCAGTATTCGATATTACTGGGCAGTACTCTTTAAGAATAAATGATTTTTTTTTAATTTTGGATGCAAGGATAATAGGAACAAAGGGCTAATTCAGTGCATCGGCGTCGTAAGGCCCTAAAAAAGCTAAGCTTAATTTTTTGATTTGGGTTGAGCAGTATTTCAGGGATTCAGAGGCAACTTCCGTATTCATTGTTAGAAGAAGGCGAAATGATTGTGGTTGCTCGGCTCAATGCGAACAAGGTCCGCTCACGTCAAAAAATTAAAAATGTAAAGAAAAAGACAAAAAAAGACGAAAAGACTCCTCTATGCAGACCTCGGGTGGAAAAAAGCTTAGAAAGAAAAGTAGAAAAATAAAAAAGTTCTACAAATATCCAAAACCCAAAATAGAGTAGAGAAGACGACGCGAAACATGTCTTACTAGTCTAAGCTTATCCTAAAGTAAATGAAAACTACCCCAAAACTCGCTATAAACGTCTTTTTCTAAGTCTAGAACAGATACGGGTTTGTTATAAATAGTTTGAAGATCAAGGGTTAGGCATTATGTCTTTGGACACATCCAAATTGGTTGATAATCGGCAGTGATAGAGCCTGTTAGTAGATGAACGTACGTCATCATAATCAGAAAGGACCGCCTTCACTGTCTTTCACACGCCAAAACCTACAAGCAATGAATTGGGCTGTGGCTGCCTTAAACGTCATATGGCGCATGATAGATATAGATAGATGGTTTTAACGCAAGCTAAACCACTCACAAAAATGAATTTGCCACAAAAATAGTTCATTTTGAGAGTCTAAACCATAAAAATCCTCGCAACAGCAATTTCAATCACTTTATAGCTATTTTTTTTTTGCCTTCAAAATATACCTAAACCTACTTCTACTCTACTAGCGACCACTTGCATGCATATTCACCTATTTCATTGGTATTCAAACTCTGCCTGCACTATATCTGTTTTATTTTTTTTTTGCAATTTTCATATCTTTTATTATCCTTGCATGTGCAATCCCTTTGATACAATCAAAAAACAATCTCACAAATTGCAGCTTTGTTTACCGACTAAATGAATGCAATCGATTTATGCACTGCAACGAGTAGGTAGGTACATGGGAGATCCTTTTTTTTTTTAACTATTTTAGTCCGTTTCACCTCCCGCGCTTAAAACACACCAACACACCATGGAGTAGTTCAACATACATATATACATATGTGGATACAATGTTTTTTTTTAAATCACAGTAGCAGGTGCTTGATATTACTTTCAGCAGGATTCGCTCCCGTCATACATGGAATAGGTACACATGGCGTCGTCGGCACCCAGTGCAGGAGCAAAGGAACAAAATAAAAACAACCAAACAACAAACCAAACTCAAATCAATTAACAAAATTGTTTGCCACTGAACGTTTCGTTCATCGGCGTCGTCGTCGTCGTCGGCCAGAATAAATCCACCTCCTGAATTGTGCTTGTGTGCACAAATGGTCGCCGTTATTATCCTTTTTTCTCAGGAGGTAAACATTCAATCGTTTGGTTTCAGCTTTTTTGCAATCGTTAGAAAAATCTGTGCACACAGAATAGCGGTGCGGTGGAGTTCGATATTCCAATTTTATACATTTCCATTTTTGAAAACTTAAACAAATACGTATGTAGCTATAAATAGAAATATTGATTTCTTGTTTTACTATGTCCCAGATGTTGGAGAGGCCGCTCGTTCATGCATGCCTCATTGACCGGGATACTTTGATATCACACCTTCGGATACGTTGAAGTAGGTATCTTCCGTTTGTACCTAACTAAGAATAGTTACTTAAATAGAGAAGGAGTGCGACGTAACAAGTATGAAAAATCCCTTTTAAATTTCCAGACCTCATCTCGATCCCATTAAAGAAATCAAAATTTAAAACAATTCGTCCTTATTTATGCACATAATTGAAGCGACAGCAACACACTCACACACGTCATAGTGCCTCAAGCCAAACAAATAATTGTTAAGTGCGTTTGATGAACTCATCCGCGAAATAAAACATCTGCTCTGGTTCCTTCTTAATTTCACAAAGGAACAAGGCACACTTCAACCAAAAAAGAAAAAAAAGAAAAACAAGGAAGGACAAAATCGGAAGATGGAATATAAGTATATATAAAAATAAAAATTCCCTTCAGGTGGTTCTTATCAAAAATGTAAAATAATACCACCGAGCAAATAAATCCGAGTCCTTTTTCTTCTCAAATCTGCAGCAAAACACATTCGAATAGGTATATTGTGCCCCACCTAACGCACTACGAAGTAGGTACATCTGTTTGCCACTTAAATGAACTAAATCACGAAATACTTAGTTCCACACATTGCTCTATACCTTCTATTCAACTTCCGTTTGAACCTGACGTCGACGACGATGACGACGACGACGACGACAGCATTGCTGTTGGCAGGAATCAATTGTAATGCTCGAAGAGTACGAGGAGTTCGTATTCGTAATAGCTGCGGCAAAAACTCGCGAGCTATCTTCTTGAAGCGTTCTACATTATTATATAGTTTGTAAAGCAAACTACGAAATAACACTAGGATTTTGCCTTATTCCAAAGGATATGCAGATGTTTTTCGACGAACAGGAAACAGAATGACACGCGCAGGCGATTCCTTTTGAATTGTGAAATCCGCACTCGTGAATCGTTAGTGATGTTAACTTTGCTCGTAATATGAGAGGATCCCTTCTGTCGTCGTCATCGTCGTCGTAGTCGTCGGTGGATGGTGAATCGGAATGGAATCTTTGTTTGTGTTTTGTTTACTGTTTGTCAGTTGTCATTTCGAGCTATATATATGGAATGGATTGCAGATAGAGGATAGAGATTTTGCAGGATGCACTTTTAGGTGAGACGCATTGGAGTGAAATTTACAAAGGACAACAAGGATTTGAGAAATATTTGTGTTCGCTATTTTTTTTTGTTTTTTAGGTAACAGAGCATGACTTGATGTAATGTAATTCATGATCCATCCACTGAAATGTAGGATTGGAAATTGGAAATCAATAGCTTTTCCGGGGTTTGCAATTTTGTGTACGTTTTCTATTGTAACCTACTAATGGTGGTACAAAATTTGTACCTCACCTAATGAATACTAATATTGATCGTATAGACCAAGAAAATATTTCTAATCATCATCGTTAAATTACGGCACGAAACACAGGCAGAGCTCGAAGAAAACTGAAGCAGGTAATGAGATGGTTGCATCTCCGGATGGAAAACCATGAACTGGGTCTGATCGCCGAATAAACAAAGACAGTTCTCCTGGCACCAAAAAACGGATTCCGATTCTGACCACCCATGTTATTTAGGTTTGCTTAGGAAATAAGCGATAAAATACTTATGAATGACCCTTAACTCATTTTTTACTAGCAGATAAGGTCTGCATCGGAACGAGCAGTTCCCAAATTTACTACGCAGACTCATGTTAAACGTAGGCGATCCGGCAGCAAACAAACGCAGGACTAATACCGAATGCTAAATTGCTGCTGTACAGAAGCGCAGAGCTCTACGAGTTGCAAGCTTATGTCGGTGTCAAAAGCGTTCGTACTCGTTACTGCAGGAGTGACCCATATTGGTCTCCCAGAGGCCGAAAGAAAGAACGTTTACGACAAAAAAGTGGAAATCGGAGTGAAATCGGTAATTGGGGGACTCCAAGAAGCCCAATAAAAAAAAAAAACAAAACACCGGCAAATATTTGCAATGAACGGAAACATGGCGAAGTGAACTACGCCATCACCCAATTCTTTACTCAACCCTGTTATTTTTCAACGCCTTTCTTTACTAAATAGACAAAGCATCAAAAAGAACCGCAGCCTGCCAGTAAGGGGACCATGCATTCTTCACCTGATTCTGGAAAAAAATATTTAAGCCGTCAGTCAGGTGATCTGGAATAAAATTGTTTTTTTTCCGTGAACGATCGCTACAATAATGGGTGATGGAAACTCTAAAGAAAATTCAATATAGAATACAAGTCCTTGGTCATTGAAGGCAACCTTATCAGGTCTTAAAAACAGCACCACCGTTTAAAATAGTTCCAGGGTGGACTCAATGCCGTCCGCGGGTAGAGCGCAGTTCACGGACTCATCAAGAGGTGATATCCTGCGAGTTGAAGGTACTTTAATGTATTTTCTCCTCAAAAAAAAAAAAAACAACTTTTAACTTATGTCGATGTCGAGAGCGTCGATTATTCGAACTAATTGCGACCGAGGGTGTTCGAAATAATCAAATTCGATCAAAAAGTCCGAAAATCAGAAACTTATGTAAAAATGAGGTGTGTGGACGCTCCTTAAATGTCATGTAACTGGAAGGACTTCTCAAATTTATATATTTATTTACCTACTTAAGGGGCTCGCGAGCAGGAGGATACACGTCGGCCTTTCATTCTCTATGATTAGGGTCACGCTGTTATCCAGACCCAGTTTGGTATTTGAAATGGAATTAAAACTCGGTCTTCGCCATTCCGGCAATGGCTATTCCGGCCATTTCCAAATATCCTGGCGATGCTTGCTATATGGGGTCCTAAAGTCGATAAGTAGATAGTGTGTCTCGACTTTAAGGATTTCCTTAGGACTTTTCCAGGATATTTATTAACGTGCAGATTTGGCCTATGGTCATACGGATTTGGTAGTCACGTTCATACACTAAGTTTAATGGGATGTTATATGCGACACTTAGCAGAGTAGTTCTTGCAAGATAAAGGAAAGCCTGTTTTGTTGATGGGGCAAGTGGAGCTGGTAGTCCACCCTTTGAACAAGACTTCTTTAATTCATACTTGGTTGATGATTTGTATATGAAAAGGTCCACTGGTAGCTCTTTCAACCCTTTCAGACCCGAATTGTTTCCAGCGATTGAAAAAATTGAAAAAATTTGGGGCGTGTCCTTTTCAGAGTGTGCATAAGAAATAAATAATATATCCATACCAATCGATTCGTGCCTTGAAGGGGCTAAACTGGGTGGATAGATTGTTTCTTCATTGACGGGTTCTCTTTTGGCACATCTCTTTCTTTACATAATAGCCGTTGAGAAGCTGGTCAATATGCTGCTAAATACATCTACTATTTTCTGCCCGTCGACGACTAAATTTGGCAGAGTCTGAGTTCCGTTCTTAAAGCCAGCAGCCAATTGCTTCGTTTGCTGCTGTCTTTGTTTATTCGGCGGTCAGTTTGCCTACGCAGCGTCATCTTCTCCCGTCATGGCTCGAGACGCTTTCCTTTTTGTCCTTGCTTTTGACTGCAGCGTTTTCATGTCTGAATTGTCTGCACATTCCAGATAAATAAAAACTCTCATCGTCAACGGACGTTCCAGGTCTGTTAACCGTTTGCGGAAAGTTGGTATCCGAGGCTAATATTCTCTCTTTCAAAACTCGATTAGAAGTTATCCCATCGGCACAGCCCGCCACATGGAGGGCCAGATCTTGACTTTGATCTTAGTGCAGCAGCTCGGATATTTCCACCACTTTGAGACTCATCCGCCATTACCTCTTTACTGACCTCAGCTGCAAATATGTTGAAGCAGCTCGTTAGGTTTCGTTATCATCATGAGCTCGCCAAACTAACAGGCTTTTACAGAACGACAGAGCATCACTGTCTACGCTGGTAGTTTCCTGAGAAACCGCATGATGAAATAAAATCTTAAAGTTGAAGGAGCTCCACGAAGATACATCTTACTATCTCTGCCATTGCCCGGCTTTCTGTCACTTGAGGAACAGAACGCTTCTTCTTCCAAGGCATTAACGAATTTTTAGATGTCTTACTCTCTGGTCTTTACAGGTTTCTGGAAACGTCTGGATGGCTTGACGAAATAGAATAGTCACGAGCATGGGGAAGGAACCACAAGGGAGGCCAAAACACCTATCACGATCGATTGCGACGTCGTTGTTCCAGTCTAGTGAATTCATCCGCTTATTTCCTGCTGCTCAAAATGACTTTTGAGACTCGTTCAGCCAGTCGTCTTAAAACTAAAATACTTATAATACTCCCAAAAGGCGCGACAGCACGCATGACATAAAATATAAAACTGCACGTGTTCTGGGACGATGTCAAGCAATTCGCTATCTTCGTCATGACCCGACTTGACCACCCTGTTATTATGCATTGAAATAATATGATACTGCTGCCAATTAAATGAAAATATTGTTCATAAAATCGATATGTCAAATCTTCTTTGCCAGACCAACAAAACTAAAGAGGAAACTCTATGAATCTGTCAAAACGAATTTACCATTAATCTTTATCTGCCAAACCGGATTTACAAAATTGCACAAATAAAAAACCGAAAAACTACAATCAAATCGTCAATATATAGCTATATCGGAATAATTTCCTTCCGTTAGGTACTTCCGGTATGCGGTGCATTTGATACGCCCCCAAGTCTTTGTCCTTGGGAAAAATGTTTACCATCGATCATTAGATCCGATTGTGGTGGCCTTTCACGTGCACACACATGCACACACACTCATATTTAATGTCGCCACCCGAATTGATTTTTCCAATTCTGTGCTATTTTGTTTTGTTGATACTCGGACAAGATAAAAGCAAAATTCTGCCCTACACACATTTAATAAAAAATAATACCTCCTTGTAGTTTTGGCTTGCATTGAACGCCTTAAATTGGCGGAAAATTACAAACAACATTGGGCATGGTCATTGGGTCAAACACACAATAATACACAGACCCATTTGTAGTTGAAATATTTATTACAAACACAAAACAGAAACCGACAGCAACAACAACAAAAAAAAAAAAAATAAAGTCCTTTGTATCGTCTCACTGATAATGACATTTTGCCAACTCCTCAGCAGGGGTTAAGAATTTTTTTTTTGTGCTACCAAAAAGAAAAAAAAGAGTCATCATCATTTCAGTTCAGATAATGGACATCAGGTAAAGATGTGCAGAAAGGATACATCCTGGGTGTTTCTTGTGCGACAAATTGAAGCAATAATATTTGGAATTGGAACGCACACAATGAATGGACAATTATTGAAAAGTCACAGCGTACAGATAGATAGATATTGGCGATGACATTTTTACTCATCTATCTCCCATCTGTGACTGTGGTGTCGGCGTTTGTTTGTTGTCAAAGGATATCCAGATGGACCACCATCGTCATAACTTGGGTGAGAAATTGTACAAAGTGGTTGCAGATTTTTTGTTTTGTTTGTTTTTACCTTCCTGGTAATGTCGTTGCCCCACGTCAGAGGTTGCAAGGTTGCATTTCATGCCGAGTTTAAGGACATTATAAGGACTCAATGTTAAGAGTGCGTTTAATGATGTTAAACTTATGCTATGCATAAATTTGCATCGACTCGTGCAAAGTAGAAAGCGATAAAAATACAAAACTTTCTCTCTTGATACCTACGGAGAATTTGAACTTGTTTCGGTGTAGTCTTTGTTAAGCAGGATAATGCTTCACCTGAAGCTTTGTTCGAGAACTAGGGATGACGTGGATGTTGTTGTTTATTTAAATAAAAAGAGAAGCGTATCGAGCAACGTAAACTTGGAAAGTTTTAATGGGGAAGTGCATGCAAATTGATGGACTCCTTCAAGTTAGAAAGTAAATCGCCTTTTTTTTTGTGAGAATCTACAACAATTGGTTGCTCCTTTGAATTCATTTTCATTTGAAACGCCTGAAACTCTCTGCTGCTGTGTGCGAACTCTTCATTCATCTTTTAACCCTTTCATGCCCAAATTAATTGGGGCGTAGCTAAAATTTTTTGGAGTTTATAGAGTCGTTAGGCTAGACCTAAATATGAACTGATATTAATTTCAAACTCCTATGTATCCTGGTATAGCCGTTATGAAATGTTGCCTATAGGCAACATTGGGCAGTAGTAGACAAATTTTAAAACAAACAAATATTTAAATTTTTTGTTCTTTATTGAAATTTTTATTAATTTTTAGTACAATTTAAGTGTGATAAGAAACGAAACAATTTTTTTGTGGGTTTGAACACAAATTAACCTTGCATTTAGAGCACTTTGAGCGGGGATACCCAGTGTGACGTAGCCTGCATCTGCCTTTTGAACCGCACTCAATCCAGTGACCGACTTGGTCAAATCGCGTAGCTCTTGCAGGTTCCGCAACATAGGATCTTTTAAAGAACTTGACGAAGAATGTGATGATGGTGCTGGTGATGACGGTGCTGGTGATGACGCTTTTGATGAAGCTGGCGATGGTGGATCTGACTGCGTTGTTGAGAGAAGTGAAAATGGGCGGTCTCTTTTGCGTGCTGGAGCTGCTATTTTGCTTGCGTTGAGTAACTCGTTAGCAATATCTAACTGAAAGCTTAGTAATGACAAATACTTTTTATCTCCGCTTGAAATTTTTAGATCTCTGCGGTACAACAGCCAGCTATTCACTACTGATGAGCTTATGCACCAGTAAACGATTCGCATATACCACCTCTTTGAGCGGTGGTTGATCTTATATAACTCCAACAGCATGTCGGCAAGATCAACCCCTCCCATATGCTTGTTATAGCATTCAACTATACCTGGACGATGAATGTTTACAAACTTCTTCTCTTTTCGACACTATCGTTTACACTCGCTCATTGGGTTTTTACCTATATAATTCGAGACCAGTTGCACACTTTTGTTGTCGTACCATCGACAAGCAATTAAATTATTTGTTGCTTCAAATTTAAAATCATGAGATCTTCTTCCTTTTTTAGAAAGATCCTTTTCGTCGCTTAGAACACAATTTTTTAATCGATTGTTTCGAATGGTTCCTACTGCTAATATACCCTTTTGTTTCAAAGAAATCATCAGGCTTATGGACGTAAACCAGTTGTCAAAAAACAACTTAAAATTTTGATTTTCGGGAATATTTGAAGCTAAGTGTAAGACAATATCAGACGATATGCCCAATCCAAACGATTGACACGTTCCTTCTCCAGTGTAGAGGCAAAAGTCGTATACAATGCCAGATACACCAGCCCTAGTAAACATCTTAAATCCCCACTTGTGAGGTTTTTTTGGTAAATATTGCTTCAAACTGTGCCGACCTACAAGGAAAAATAGATAGATATTTACTATACCCATTACAAGACTATATCACTAGGTTACCTTTATAGGAAATCATTTGTTCGTCTACGCTCTGGTATTCCTCCTGTGCTATTTCTTTAAATTTTTCTTTGATTTTCTTCAATAATGGACGTATTTTATATAATTTGTCGTATGTAGGTTGTCCTTTTTGAGGTTGCTTAGTGTTATCATTTATATGAAAATTTTCCTTTATTTTTTCGAAACGATTTCGTGATAATGCATCCGCTACTGCTGACAATTTGAAATTTTTCGACCATGCCATTCGCATATTTGGAATATTTATTACGCCAAGGTATAGTAATACACCTATAAATCTTCTTATTTCGGTAGTTTCACATTTTAATTCAGTACCATTGGTTTGTAATGCATATAAATTCGTTTCATCGCATATCTTTTGCACTATCTCGTCATCGAAAAATTGAGTAAAATATTCGACTGGTTGTTTGACTCGGCCGAAACTAAGTTTGTTTTTCCAGGTCGTATCGCATTCCCCTAACTCTGCACTCCTCCATCTCGAACTTTCCAAATTGATTTTTTCAAAAATCTTTTGTATCGTTTCTTCATCTTGAATTCTATTTTAAACTTCATTGTCATCACTTACAATCCTCTCAATCAAATCAACCTCAATATTTTCACCTCTTCCAATTGCACTTTCTATGCTCTCTTCTATAATGTTTTCCAAATTTGTGCTAATTGTGTCCTCTTCATCTTCATTGTCCTCATCACCAGAATCATCCCAATCGAATTCGCAAATTTTTTAAATTTCTTGCTGGGTTAAACCTTTTGGACGCATCTCTAACGCAAAAAAAAGTATTATGTGATTTGAAACCATTATGGACCAATGTTGCCTATAGGCAACAATGTTTTTAAAAAATTACTGACCCTAAACTAAAAGTTTTTTTCGAACTTTTTTTTTTTTACTAATTTACTTACCTGTATTTAATAATATTTTACACTTAGTTATATGCACTTTAGTTTCTTTATATATTTTTTTTAATTATTTGTAAACCCTTTTTTGCTGCAAAATAAACTGTACTTGTGCATTCACCGAACATCTGTTACAAAGTGGTCATTATCAATTCTAAAGACAAAACATTCGCCAATAAACTTGCACAATATATCAAGCTTTTCTGAGAAAAAAAGCTTTCAGCGAAAAAATTACCGTTACATGACTTAGAAGCTAAAACATACAATGTTGCCTATAGGCAACATCGGGCATGAAAGGGTTAAATGTTCGCGTCAGCTTTGAATTGGCAAAATCAAATTAAAACCTAAGTGCCCTGCTGCGAGAGATCAGGAATGAGCGATTGAAAACTCGTAAGCCACCCAGTGCGATCCGTCATCACACTCGCTCGCCTTTAATTATTCTGTCTACCTGATTAATGCTGTTGCATCCATCTGCGAATAAACTCTCGATCTCGATAATTATCGCATGTGTCAGAGCAGCGAAATTCATTCCACATCCAGGCTGTCGTTCGTTACCGCAGAAACAGAAATTTCTATACACAAAAGAAAGCGCGTACTACGTACCTATAATATGCCACCCAGCCAGCGTCGGCAAAAGCGCCACCGCTAATACATCGACTGATGACGCTGATATCCTCATTAGGACGTGAGTGATGGCCAACGGAGGTCATTTGTAGCGGTACACACACAGATGTTGGTCGGATTGGATTGGAACACAGCCAAAAGCAATTACGCCGCCGTGGATCACAAGGACACCCCTGAGATTATCGGTAACGCCAACGCCTGTGGCGATAACACGAAACGAGCCGAACCGAACAGAACACCGCACCGCCATCAACATCACGAATAAATAAACGACTGGCCAAAATCCTTAAACTAACTCAATTGGACCCGCAACACACACACGCATACACACACACTGAACTCTGTGATTAGGTTCCAATTATATGTTCATTAGGCAAACGGACAATGGAACAGGATAAATCGCAGCCAAGGATACTCATCTTATGTGTGTAGTTCCGCTTTTGGGCTCGTTTATATTTTTGTTTTCCTGGGATTCGGTGAATCCTTGTGATGTGCGGTCTCGATTCATCTCCGCGCTGCCAGCAACTGATTAGCAATCGGTAAACATAATAAAAAGTGGCTAAATCGATGACGATGGCGATGATGGAGTATCTACGACTATCCCTCTGCTGAATTACTATATTTAGTCCTTTCATCGTGGGATACGGGATACATACAATAAGCATGCACGTCTTCCCAGAGGATATGCCATGTCGATTGTGCGATGCGAGCAAATTAGTGTGTGCGTCCTTGTATTTGTTTGGCTCGGTTACCGTGTCATTAGTTCGTCGGGTCGGGCTTAGGTGTAGGTGTGGGCGTACCATCATCATTCCGGAACGATTTTCTGTGGCAAAAGTGCCGCAATAACAAATTTCGCCAAAAGGAGGATTTTATTATTTTTTTGGAAGGGCTTATTGCATTCTTCTTGCTCGGCGTAATGGGAACGTTTGTCACTTCTATTGCACAAATAAATCGTTCCGTCACCTCGTTATACACCGAGCTTTGCGAACACATTCTGCAAGTGCGGCAAGGGATTGGGATGCAAAATGGGTTTCGGTATGCCGTTGGAATTATTTGAGTGCGGAAATAGTTTACAACTTTTCTGCATTTGAGTTGGTAAATTGTAGTGCTGCTGCTTGTGGTGGTGGTAGTGGTGGTGTTGTCGTCGGTGGATTGTAGCATGCAATGCATGTAAGTGACACTTTATCTAATTTTTGTCACCCACAGCCTAACATTGGTGCATGTGGTTTTGGATGAGGAAATAGATATCCATATCATGCAGTATCTGCATAGTTCTTCCTCCTGGGTAAGCCATGAATAACAAAATGAGTCAATGAATTCCCGCCGGGGGTTTGCATAAAGCATCTCTCTGAATAAACACAGTGATGCTTCGAAATACAAAATTTAAAACAAGAAAATAGGTGGCAATAAAAGATTATATATGGAAATTCATTTTAATGGCAATTCACAATATTACTTCCTTTATTGCGGAGCGTTTGGAATGATTTCGAGAAATTATTTAGGAAACATGTAGTTTGTTTTGACAGAAGAAGTTCATAGGTGGTAATTACGGTGACCATAAATGTCGTCGCAAAACAAAGGACAATCATTTCTCTTATTTATTTGTTTAATTAAGCTGCTATGGAACTTTTGCTCCTTGTTTATCTGCCCTAAAGCTCACTGTTGTAGGTGAAGCCATAAAGGGACTTTAAAGCATGTGGGTGACACTTAGACCGTAGATCGATATCGGCGAAGGAAAACAGGTGCTAGGTGCAGGCCGCTTATTGATGACGTGCCTATTTATAGGGAAGGAGCACTCGACTCCATGTGTCCAGTATAGAGTTATAAGCATCGCTTTCGAGTCTTCCTTCCTGACCGTCTGGATTGGAACAGTAATTGGCATTTGTTGTATTCAGATGGTTCCCTCATAAACGGACTCCGGAGTTTACTCTAGCGATTCTCAGATCAAATCTGCTCCGAATATCTTTTTAAAGACAAGAGTGCTGCCTTTTGCATATGTTCACATTAAAGCCGGCTGTGCTACTACGATCACCTCCGAAATTGTGAGGGAGGCTATAATCACTGAATAGGTTGGGTAGAAGTATCAGTAACTCTAACCTTAGTCTCCGCTCAAACGGACATCCGGGGTAATGAAAGAATTCATTGGCAGCCTTAGTTGGCCCACAGCCATATATAGGGTGTTGCTCATTTGTCCACAAAAGTAAAATGACTGAGTAAATTGACGTAGCAAGTTTGCCAACCTTCCTCTTATGACTACTTAGCAAAATTCTTTGCTAATGTCCAAAGTAAAACAAGTACATAGTAACGTCTACCCTGGCCCCTTTTTACAGGAGAGGGTTTAACAGGGGTGTGGTAAAAACAAAATCATGAATCAACACTAGGCAGAAAAACTGGCTCATCGCGATCCCTGGGATACCAGCTGAAGTCACATTCAGAAGGCAGAAAACCTTAATAAATTTCCCTGCTTAAGCAACTAAATTCCCTGCAAAAACCTAGAAGGCCCTTGAAGTCTATGCCATCAATATTTCCTATAAGTTTTTAAAAAAGGATTTCTTCCGACTACGTGCTATTGCTTCACATTCACACAGTATATGTGTTATGTCCTCAGCAGCATGCAGATCTCCGCAGAATCTGCAGATATCTATATCCGATAATGCGAGCCTTTTCGTGTGTTTCCGCAGGAGACAGTGCCCTTTCAGGATTCCTAGTATTGTTCTAAGCTTATCCCTGCTCAATTTTATTAACTCCCTAGATCTTTTACTATCAAAAAGTTGCCATAGAGCCTTAGAGCCTTAGAAACCCTGTTTCGCTAAAATCTTTACCACCATAGATTGGTAGACCTAATGATTTTTTTTCTTAATAGTACCCCTTATTATGCAGAGGGGAGGTTTGATGTCTGCAACCTCACTATTAGCGATTAGCCCGCCTAGTATTGCAAGCTCATCCACGTGCTCACTTCTCTTAATACCGCAGTGCTCTCATACTTGTTATTATAATATTGACTAATTTATTTATTTATTCCGTTTGAAAACGATATTAACTAATTTTTTTTCTTAAGTAACTCCATAATCGGAGGTCAGGATTTTGATGAACGATTTTTAATTGACATTTTTTACTACATCCCCAATGGATTGGACTGACAATTGCCTATTGAGATTTCTTTTATTAAGACACTGTGAGAAACTTTTGTGAGATTTTGGTGCAAAGATATAAACAATTGATTTAAGTTCTAATGCTTTGATATTAGCTGTCATCCTTAGTGCTTTTTGTGCATAAAATATATTACTTCAGTGCAATCTACCTTTCCCCGATAGGTATAAACACTAGAATTCGATCTAAAATGCAATTTGCGCAACACACACTGTTATACCCAAAAACTGCTTGCAGCTAAAGTTACAATAGTTTTTACACTATAAATAATGAAACTATTACAAAAGCTGTTTTTTTTTTTTAAAATAAACCAATACCAGCTTGGAGCAACGTGTAGCTCTTGTTTATTGACCAAACAGGGCGTGCCGAGTAAAATTCGGAGATATTTAGGTCATGTTGGTACGTGTGTTGCGGAGATTTTAAGAACAATTTAATAAACCGTCAGACGTAAAATATTTAAATGAAAATATTGAGAATTGCTTTATCTGTTAATTGCTGTATGCGAAGGAACCATTTGTATATAATCGCATGTTTTACCAGAATTCGATGCACAGTTATCTATAGAATTATCGCATTCGGTTTTCAACTTTCAAATCTAAGAATAATACTCTTTATACCCTATCCTAAGGGTATATTAATTTTGACACATAGTTTGTAACACCCCTTAATATTCGTCGCAGACCCATAAAAGTATATATATTTATGATCAGGACCAAATCCTAAGACAATTTAACAATGTCCGTCCGTACGCAATTTTTAGGCCTTTAAAATTAAGCTAGGAAGCTGAAATTTGGACCACATACTCCCTAGGGCTCCGAAATGGTTAAGTGTAAAATTTTTTTGAATACACCCACTGCCCCGCCCACAATTTAGAAAAAACCGTTTTAAAGCTAAACTTAGAGAGATAGAGCGCTATAACCTTCAGAGGATATGTAGACACTGCCCTCCTTCATAAGTTTGTCATATAAAGTTTTTTGCCACGCCTGCTTTTTGTGGGCGTTTTTGACTAAAAGGCTGTTTTCTTCGAAAATTTTCATAAAAAGCGAAACAAAATGTTAAACAAGATATTTACCCAATATTTTTTCCAACATATCGCCCATACAAAGTTTTTGGCCAGGCCTACTTTTTGGGGGCGTGTTTTCAAAAAATATTTTTTTTTTTATTTTTTAAATTTAATAGAATAAAATAAAATGCTATCCATCATCCATCATCTTCTTAATGCTTTTTTTTTCGGGCATATAGGGATATGGATAGGGTATCATACTGTTCGCCCCAAGCGGACTGTAGCCTTTTCTTATGTTTTTAGAACAAAAACACATCATTGGATCTAATATAAATTTTATCATGTCTGCTTAGCTTAAAAACGTACCAGCAGTTCATTATTATGTGATAATGAGTTCATTTAAATTTCGATCTAATAAGGAACGAAAAAAAAATATATATTTTATTAAATGTAATCATTACGGAGTAGGTGCGAGAGAAATCAAATAAAAATCTTGAAGAGATCTTCGAGTCAGAAAGAAGTATCTGCTTGATTTGTATGAATATTTTTTTCTCTAACTTAATAGGTTTCTCCGACCATCATTTGCTTATAATTCTAATATGTGTACCTTGCCAAAGAGTATAATATATAGTAAAAATTTGTACACTCAAAATAATATTATTCATAAACTTATGAATTTTCATTCATTAAGTAAAATACATTGGTTCAATGAACGAGTTCTTTGGCTCAATGTACAAATTCATTAAAAAAAATGTTTGCTTAATGAACAGTACGTTAATTCAATGAATGTGTGTTCTTTAATATTTTAGCATAGTTCATACATTATTGTCAAAAGTCGTATAATAGACAGGATGGCAGAAAAAAGGGAAAAACATTTTGTATTCTATCGAATAATCTAATCTAATCTGTAGAACTAATTAAAAAGCTACAAAATGATCAGAGTCTGATATTTGAGTCTGAAGCTACCTATATGAATCGGTTGTGGATTCTAATCGGATTTTCCAAAATTGGGAGAGTGCACTAGCATGCCGCCACCTACCTTAAATTCCAACTTTGTTTGAAGCTTATAATGGGTGATTTTTTAAGAGGTTTAGAACATTTTTTAAAAAAAAAACACAAAAAATTCGAAAAAATGAATGAAATATTTATTTGAATCGATAGTTTGAACCTTGCAATTTAATGTTTAAAGATAATTTCATGCAAATGTTGACCGCGGCTGCGTCTCAGGTAGCCCATCCGCTGAGTCCAATTTTGGCATACTCTTTCACACATATCGGCCGGTATCTCACGAATGAATGCATGGATGTTGGCTTCCAGTGCGTCAATCGAAGCGGGCTTGTCCCTATACACATTAGCCTTGGCATACCCCCCACAAAAAATAATCTAATGGTGTCAAATCGCACGATCTAGGCGGCCAATTGACCGGCCCGAAACGTGAAATTAACTGTTCACCAAACTCGCCTCGCAATTGCGCCATTGTTTCGCGTGCTGTGTGGCATGTGGCACCGTCTTGTTGAAACCACATATCATGCAAGTCAAGAACTTCCATTTCGGGCAAAAAAAAGTTTGTTATCATCGCTCGGTAGCGTTCAACATTGACAGTAACGCTGCGATTCGCATCATCTTTGAAGAAATATGGCCCAATAATGCCGCCGGCCCATAAACCGCACCAAACAGTGGCTTTTTCGGGATGCATTGGTAGCTGTTGCAATGCTTCTGGCTGATCTTCACTCCAAATGCGGCAATTTTGCTTATTTACGTACCCATTCAACCAAAAATGAGCCTCATCGCTGAACACAATTTTTCGATAAAAAAGCGGATCCTCGGCCAGCTTTCCAAGAGCCCATTCACCAAAAATTCGGCGTTGTGGTAGGTCGGCTGGCTTTAGTTCTTGCACCAGCTGTATCTTAAAAGGCTTTACGCCCAAATCCTTCCGCAAAATTTTCCACGTAGTGCTGTAACAAAGGCCTAACTGCTGGGAACGGCGCCGAATCGACATTTCGCGGTCTTCTGTCACACTAGCTGATACGGCCGCAATATTTTCTGCAATACGCACAGTACGTAAACGTGTTGGTGGTTTAATGTCCAACAAAGTAAATTTGGTGCGAAATTTGGTCACAATCTTCCGAATAGACTGCTCAGAAGGTCGAGAATGCCGATCATAAAATGGAAGCAGCGCGCGATGAACATTTCGAACCGAGCACGAATTTTGATAGTAAAATTCAATAATTTGCAAGCGTTGTTCATTTGTAAGACGATCCATGGTTAAATTGCAAACCAAACTGAAGCTGTTTGACAGTGACACAAGGTACTAAACACACGTCAGCTGTCAAAACCAGTGTTGCCAAAACCAAACCAGCTAAAAAATCACCCTTTACAAGCTAAAGAGGTAGAGAAAAAGCCGATTATAAGTTGGGGATATAGGTTTATAAAACGGCACACTTTGGTCTTTGCTGACCTGTTGTGATACCCTGCAGGCGTGTGATTAGCCGTTGTTGTGGCTACCCTAATTCATTCATGATATTAAAAAATTCTCTATTATATCACTTCTAAACTGAATAGGTTTATTGGATAACCACACGTGACACCTACAGTCATGTTAGCTACTGCTCACGCCTTGAGAGCTGCAACAAAATGTAACCTTACTTTGCTCGAAGGTTTCAACTTAAGACCGCAAACATATTTTAAAAATGGCGGTCGAGTTCTCTCTTAAAATTTGTTTCCTCTGCACCTTGAGTTTAAAGCCCAGTTTGACATAAATGAGACCTACGTAACATTTAAATTCGAACTTAATGCTTGGGAGCAGTATCTAATGCGATTCTGTGCATGAGCTGGCTCATTTAATTTGCATGCAAAAAAGTACACAGATGCAATTCTGCTCCTCTTTCATACAAATCAAAAAGGAAGTGCAGAAGAACATGTTAAAGTAGTTCTAGACCCTAATTTTAATTATTTTAATGACTTTATTTTAGTCTTAAGAAACGCAATGCTCGCAATCAAGTTATTTGACAGCTGTCAAATTTTACCAACGAGTTTGATATGCCTAAAATCATAGCCACAAATTTTTGTCCGTTAATATGATGTTCGTTTTTTAATACAGTACTTTGCGCAAAGTGATTGGCCGGGTACTGTATGGGTGACAGAAAGAAGTACATAAGATCTCTAAGGGAATGCAGCGCCTTTGTGGTCGTTTCTGCGAAAAGATTGCAAATGAAAGAACAAAAACTGCATCGACGAGAGAATATATCGAACTTCCACCCAAAAAAAAAAAACTGCAATCGAGCAGTTCATCATAAGCCTGTCTTGTTATCATTTCCTATTGCTTTAAACTCTCTTTTAAATTCCAAACTCATTGTGAGGGAATAACAAAAAAAAAAATCGAAAACACAAAACTTGTTATCCCCGACGAAAGCTAAACAAAATTCGCCCAAATCCCAATTCTTTCTATGCTGCACAATAATCAAAAGATAGCTATTTCGATAAGAATTCTCCGGAAGACCGACTGCGACTAGCTAGCGATAACGACAAAGGAAAATTAGGACACTTGAGTGGAGGGAAAAACGTGAAAATCATTAAAGATTCTCATCGCAGAACGAAACCCATAAAATGCCAAACCGCCGCGCCGCCCCTCCCGCCAACGATAACGCCAAAAGGAAATAGCGCTTGCATATTGCCTCGGTTTGAGGTAGAGGTAGAGGCGAACGAGACTGGTGGCGGCCAAGGATACGGCGGAATAAATGGTTGCCAAATTGACCATCGGATGCAGGATATCCTCAGGATTTCATAGCAAATCGAATCAAGGAAATAAAATCGTGGGTAGAAATTTCAAATTTGGTTGAATTAAAATTGCAACGGGTCTCGTTCGAATCGGTCTAGTGTCTGCGACGTGCATACATACATACACATACAGAAAGGATATTATACACTTGGACTTCATGCGGAATTGGCAACTTGCGCCAGACCGACCAAACCGACAGCAAATTGTGCGGAGGTTCTTCTCCTGTTCGATATCCTCTGCAGAACGATAAGTATTTCTGCATCATTGTAAACGAGCAAGTTGTCCTGCCATGCACCAGTTGAGATTCACTCGATTTACAGATTCACATCGATTGGGAGATTGGTTACACCACGCGAAAAATAAAAAAAAAACACCAACAACATTCAATGTCGCTATTTATCCCTTGGCTGCTATTTGCCATTTGCCATTCCTTTCCATGATCAAAACAACAACAGGGAACAGAGAAAAAAACAACAACAACAAAACCCAAAACGATTTTCGTAAATTAAATGAAGGACATTTTAATTTGATGGCAGTCGGGTGGGTTTTTGTTTCCAGACAACACTGCTGGCACTTAATCGCTTATTTATTCTCATTAAAATGTGAAGTGACATTAACATTACATTACATTACGGTACACAGGGTACGCTCGCTAGCTTGTAAATTATACACGAGCAAAGTTGGGCTGGGGTGCGCCTCGGCTTTCCATCCAAATTAGGGTCGTTGAACTGATATTTCAACTTTTCTGTTTTTGACTCCGGAGAAAGAAGGAGCTATTGTTTCTGGTAACAAAGCAAAAAAAGGGAGAGTTTTGCGTTTTTTGTCTACGAATCTCGCTTATAGAAACGAAACATCGATTGATAGGACCGATTTCTATTTGAAAATTAATAGAAGAAAGAAATTTGACTCATAGGGGAGCGTTGAATTGGCGACTTCTATCGCTTGTCAGCGTCGTTCTTTAGCGGAACAATGGGTGAATGAATTTTCTAATGAATAGTTTTTTTTTCTAGAGTAGGGGTGTCCTTGCGCTAGGGTTCCTTTGTGAGGTGCGCCCGTCAAATAGGCATACAATGGGTAAAGTTGGTAGAAATGATTTTAGGCAAAAAAAAAAGCTTTACTTTTTTAAACTACGCGGTAGTCAAAGGGAAGTGTTTTTGGTTTTTTTTTCTGGCAGATGTTTATTTTTCAAAATTTCAAGGGTCGGTTTTTTTTTAATGATTTTCGACAAAAAATGTATTCGTTTACTTAAAGATGTTTATGTTGAAGTTATTGAATAGAAAAAAATTAGATTCGTCTGTTCCTTGTATTTAAATTTTCACGGTAAAAGGCATAAATTGGGGCTCTTGTTAGTCCTCGGGCCCGTCTTACAATCATTTTCTGTAGGATTTCAATGTCGATTTGGTAAGACTGGTTGAGGTTGAGAGGGAACTATGAAAGAACGATAGAGTCATCAAAGAATAAAGACAAACAGCTTAACGTAAGTGGTATGGAACATTGCTTTTATTGCGGCTTTTGGTTAACCTATGAAATGTACTACCTTTTGAGAGTTTGAAGTCGCCTGGTCCTGATGGAATTCTGGCTGGCTTGTCACTGCCCTACATTCCATCACTTTTGGTAGGATGCAGTTCATACAAAAGGTATTCATCCTTATCAAAGGTTGACGAGGATGACTACTCTATCGCAAAGAATTTAGGACCTTTGATATACTTTTTGCTAAAAAGCATGGAAAGGCTGGATGATCTGCGTCTGTAAAAAGTGGCTTTGAGAGCCCAATGAGGAAAATCTTGCGAAACAGTCGTCGCTTCAGAGCTTTGATTGGAGAGACCATTTTCATTGATTTTATGATTTTTTGACAATGCTACTTTTGACAGCAATTACAGTTCGACGACATGGTGTTGGAGAATCACTTCGCTCGTTGATCCGCGCAATGTTGGAGAGCAGAAAAATTATGGCAGATGCGGATTGAGGTCCGTATGTAATGACAGAGGGTAAATAGAGGCTGCCAACAAGTCGGCTTTCTGTCTTTACGCTAACGCTGCTCTTTTTGTCAGATCAATCCTAGCGACAAGTTGTGCTTATTGCAGGCGAGCGTTAGACTTGATCGACAATTGGTGCACTGAAAATGGACTCTCAGTGAATCGTCTTTTAGTCTATTTTTGGGAAGGCGGGTTTGTTTAAGATGTACTAAAAATCGTCAATTTGAAGCTATCAAGGAAAGGTAAACATCTTGGTGTTATCATCGATAGCAATCTTCTTTAAACCAACCATTTGGAGACGAAGACACTGTCAGCTTTCTGGCGGTGTATAGTGATGCCTTTGGCAGAACATGTAGTCTTATGGATCTTCACGACAAAACATCGGTTGTTTGTATGTTTAGGTTGCATTGGTTTTTGCTCTAACCAATCTGGCTGTGATATTTTTATCATGGAAGTAATCATGAAGACCATTTTTCGTTTAAAAGTGGGTTTTCCCTCAACTTGCCCTAGAGCTTCAAAGACAGTAAGGTATATGCCTTCTGATGCAAGTTGACATTTTCCATATTCAAGGATGGTTTCGGCCAGATGCTGAGCCTCTGAGCCAGAGGGAAAGCTGTAATCGCATTTTCACGGATGGTTCAAAATCTATCAGGATTCCGTTGCTGGTGCTTTCGTGGAACGGGACAACGTCCACGCCTTTCTTCTGCTTCCAAGTGGAGATCTTATGCATAATATTATGAAGCTAAAGAGCTCAAGTTTTTATGACTGTTTTCACATAGTTAATGCTTCAACTCAGGAACTCTTTGCACTCGGTCGAAGGAGTAACACCCTGAGTCTTGCTTGCGATTCGGGTTATACTGGATTCACGGGATATGTCAGTTCTAAGGAACTGAACCCGCGTTGCATCCGTGAATGTGTGACGGAAACTATTGTAAGGTCCTCGTTGGAACGATTATTCTAGTTGCAGACAGTTGAAATACCTTCAACCGAATGTCTGTGGGAATTTTGCGTCATTTTTGCTATCAATAGCGATAAAAGAAGCCATAGGTACTCTGATTTAAAGCACCTAAATGCGATGCAACTATCTGCGACGCTATTGGGGAATGCAAAGGCATCGCAGAGTAATTCCTGTATGAAGATCCAATGTCCTGCCTTTGCTTGAACTAGGCTGCAGGCTTTAGAAGCTTCCTAAGTCGTGAATAAACTTTTCTCAAAGATTTCCTTGTTCAATCTGGCTTTATTTCTCTCGGTGGGTGCAGGGGCTTAGTGGTTAAGTGCGTTGGACTACTAAACGAGGCGTCGCTGGTTTAAATTCCGACCCGTACCACCTTAAAGTTTTAATTCGCTTTCCCACCTCTTGCGAACGTCTGACAAAAATCCAAGAGTAAGAAGTGTCATGGGAAGCTTTTCAAAATTAAATGCCGTTCCAAATCGGCATTAAACTGTAGGTCCCTTCCATTGGTTGGAGAAGCTAAGCTTTGAATCCTGTATGGCCCGTTTACGCCTAATATTTTTTTCTCCCATGATAGCTACCTCATTTTAAGCAAGTTCCTTGACTTGGGAAAGTGTCTGGGACTTCCCATTAACTCTTAAAAAAAAACTAATAAGTGTCGCCCCAACATAATCACTTGGCATGATGGTTGCTATCAATTTCATGTGCAATTTAAAAAAAAAAGTGGCTAGCTATCTGCAGTGAGAGTAATATATATTATTTTCACATTCCACTATTGTTTGTTAGTACAATTCCTACATCCAACACGCACCTACAGCAAACAGACAAAAACAAAACAAATTAAATGACTTGCGCGAATTTCAGGTGCTCTTTGCTGACATCATCATTTCCATCTGCCTAGTGCCTACCTCCGCAACATCATCATCATCCTCATCATCATTATAAATTCGAGAACAAACATCTTTGCGGTTGTTCGCCTCTCTGGGTGACATCCGTGAAATTTAAATTGTCACAATGTGATTATTTGTCATTAGACAGTCTCTGTCTGACTCTGGCTCTCAAAATGAAGGAACCACCAAGAGCGGTAGTCTTCTTTCTAATTCAAGGCCAATTTACCATCGTAATTTCTCCTAAAGACCATGACGGACTGGTTTTGGATGAAAGATCCAAAGACCAAAGGTGGCACAAAACTCGAAATGCATTACATGACAACTCAGGGAGCGTGTGCGCACAAAACAAAAATTGTCAAATCTAATGTACACATTTCCTTTTGTATGTTAAATCCCCTAGCGGAACCGTTGCGTTGTCAGAAATCACGAAGATACAACCACATGATGAGATATGTAGAATAGTTATAAGATAGATTGTGTTTGTGGTGCACCGCGGTAGTTACAACACGTGACGTGTGTTTCATTTGGAGTACACCTTAAACAGTACCGCACTGTTGCAGTTGAAGATTTTCATCTAGATTGGGCGAAAGATATAGAGGAATACATTACGTTTAATGTGCATGATGACAGAGCGGTTGGAATCATTTGGGATGTACTACCACACTCATCTACTTCAAAATTAGCTACCCTTAAAAATTTGTTTTACTATAGCAAGGTGAACGTCTAGGATTATAGGGAGCACCTACATGACCCACCTACCCTGACAGGTAAGCTTGGATAGATAGAAGTGCCTTTAAGCTGTCAGTCCAATAGTTGGTCCTGTGTTGGCGTAGAATAATTTTAATATCAATTGAACATTCGCTAGTTAGATCAAAAAGATATGCAGAAGTGGATACTGATCAGAGCCCAGATCGGTGAACCTATAAGCGAAGGAGTTTAGTTGAAAATGTTTTAGTACTAAGAAAGCTAAGAAGGCTATTTTAAACTGCTCATTATAGGCAGTCTCCGATTGTCTGCAAAAGCTACGCCCATAATGTTGGTTTTTGTAAAATGTGCAGTGGTTCAGTGGTGGTCTAGCGAAGGACCAGTTCAAGATCGCACCAGTACCACCCACATTTTGTTCGCTGATCGCTGATCGCTGACCCTATTCAAGTATATGTCAATAATTCCGGCTTCGGAATCATCACATCATAGTGTCCCGTCATTTGTTGGCGACTTGGTCTGAAGTAGCTGGAATTCGAAAATCCTCTTTTGTTTATTTGATCGATGAGACCTTTCCAATGTTTATAATAGGGATTTTTAGCTTATGTCAACTCTTGGTATATGTATCTGTTGCTCATTTAGTTCTATATTCTTGTACATTCGCCTTCCTCCCACACAGGACCATATATGCGTCAGAAAATGTTGCTTTCGATGTTTAAAAAAAAATGAACTCCCCCTTTCTGCGTGACATCCATCACTTGACACAGTACAGCAATCAGGAGTAACTAATTTCAGATTCAGACGACCACATGAAATTTTGCTTACCTCTTTAAAACGATATTACAGAAGGTTCACAACGTGACGGTTCAATATTTACTGACATTCCAGGTCTTGCAGCATGCTGGAGAGAGGTTGACGTGGTCAAGGTTGATTGGAAATTGGCATCATAGCGCTCTCTTACCAGTATGTATGTATATTGTCCATGTCATCGTCATATTCAGCATAATAAAGGGTGTTTCTTTTAGAGGTTGGTTTTTCTAATAGAGATAGAATTGGACATTTTGTGGTCAAATCTGGCAAATCTAATGTCATTTATGTTCAGTTTGGTATGCCATTTCATCACGAACAGGTCGACTAATGAACAACGCTTGCAAATCGTGCAAATTTATTTCGAAAATAATGGTTCAGTTCGCGAAGCTTACCGCAAGCTCCGTTCATTTTATGGTCAACATAATCGTCCATCAGAGCAATTAATTCGGTTAACCATGGATCGTTTTCGCACTACGTTTACTCTATGTGATAATACGCATCCGCAGAGACGTCGAACAGTGCGCACCGAAGAAACAATTGCCGCTGTAGAGCAAAGTGTAGAAGAGGACCCGAATGAATCGATTCGCCACTGTGCACAGCAATTGGAGCTTTGTCCATCAACTTTATGGAAGATTTAGCGCAAAGATCTCTTCTTACCACCTAACAAGATCCAGCTTGTACATGAATGAAAGCCGCGAGACCATGCAAAGCGTCGTGATTTTGGGGTATGGGCCGCAAGATTTTGTTCAGTGATGAGGATCATTTTGGGTTGAATGGCTACGTCAACAAGCAAAATTGCCGCATTTGGAGTGAAGAGAATCCTCATGAGACCCTTGAAACGCCATTACATCGACAAAAACTGACTGTTTGGTGTGCTCTATGGGCTGGTGGAGTCATTGGGCCATACTTCTTCCGAAATGATGCTGGAGAGTCAGTTATCGCTAATGGAGACCGTATAGAGACATGATAACCGACTATTTTGTTCCTGAATTGGATGGCATGAATGTGGATGAGGTGTGGTTCCAACAAGACGGCGCTACATGCCACACAGCGCACGTCACAATCGATTTATTGAAGGAAACATTCGATGAGCGCATAATTTCGCGGAATGGCCACCAAGATCGTGTGATTTGGATCATTGGATTATTTTCTTTAGGGATATGGGAAGTCGCTCGCCTCCGCCAACAAACCAGAAACGTTGGGGGACTTGGAAGCCAACATTCGTGGCGTTATTGCCGACATACAGCCCCAAATGCTTGAGAAAGTGGTTGAAAATTGGACCTCTAGACTTGTCTTTATTCCAACTAGCCGCGGCGGCCACATGCCCGAAATCATATTTAAACATTAATGTAGGTCACCAGTTATCCTTCCAATAAAACCAAATGTATGGACATTAAAACGATTGTTTTGTGTTTTATTTCAATTTGAAGTTCTATGCCTTTAAAAACATACCCTGTATTTAGGGTCTGCTAGACTAAAAACAACCAAAGTCTTCTATTTCCGTATTGTCCTCGTTTTCGCTTCCATCTAACTGCAACTGATCCAGCCAGTGTTTTATTTGGTCGTCAGAAGCAGGCATCATCAAATGCAAAGCAGACAAATTAATAAGAAAAATCCTTCGACGAATATTTGGTCCTGTGTGCGAGGAGGGCGAATGGAGGAGAAGATACAACCGCGAACTCTATGAGCTGTACCAAGATGTGGATGTAGTCCGAAAAGCTAAAACTCGTCGACTACATTGGCTCGGCCACATCGAGCGAATGGACAACAACGCTCCAGCCAAGAGGATCTTTGAATCCCAGCCCCCAGGTTCGAGACGACAAGGAAGGAAGGAAGACCGAACCTCCGTTTTAAAGACCAAGCCATCGCGGATGCCAGAGCGCTTGGTCTGGACAACTGGAAGCAGCGTGCTCGGGATCGCAGAGGGTGGAAGGCAGCCGTATCTCAGGCAGGGACTCTTCACGGGTGCTTCGTAGAGTTGTGGAACACGTTTTTTGAACAGTTTACCGAGTTTGGAAATTGAGCAAGCTGTAGGTGGAAATATACCTACTATGAATTAATTCTGATAGATTCAAATGTTTTTATGCCTCAACCAGTTATCTCATTTCATCAAATAATAATGTAAATTTGGGAAACATTGTCTTTTTCTATTCTCGAACACTTGCTTCCCAAGCCCGAACACAGAGTTTCCATATTTCGAACATAAACGGCTCATATAGGACCTAAAGCCTAAGTTCTCCAACGCATTTAACCTCTAAGCCACTGCACCCACAATGAATGGTTAATCGAGCCAATTAGAAGAATCGACTCCGAACGACCCACATCATTGTAGTAGGTATTTAAAATTTGTTAACTTATTTTCTGATGGAAAAAATAACCACAGCAGGCAAGGTTTCACCACTTGCACTAAAAACCAGGAAAAACGTCGGATTATTTGACCTGATATAAATTCTGAAAACTTTTTGGGCCAATAACGTTCCCGGTTTTCAGTGCAATAAAGATAAAGATTCTTCAAGAAGATTTTGAAGATTTCAGTTGCAGGTCCAGGTCTTTGGAGATTATCAGGAGCTCTACCGTTAACCCTATAGACAGAGTTGTGATCGGAACTCCGCATTCTCTACTCGCTCTTAGAACACTCATCGATTCGGTTCGGTTCTAATAAAGACTCGTCGTATTATTTTTTAATTCATTTCACTGACCTATGAGAGGAAAACTACATGATATTAATTTGTTCGAATGAAGGAAACCACAAAATTGGCCTATTTTCCATTCTCGAACACCTATTCGGTAGTTGGTGGACATAATGGTGTTCGAAAATAGAAATACTTATTATTTTGTTCGCAGTTTTGGTTATATAAAATGCGTGACAGTATACTTTTCTTTAAATTAAAAAATAAATAAAAACGAACAAATATTCAGAATAAGGAAACTCGAGAAAATTTTATTCACACTTATTATGAATTTCACCCGAACAAAAGTACACTTCGAATCAGCTGTGACATTTCGAACAATTGAGTTCTTGACAAGTAATTGGAAATTGTGTTTTATTAAAGAGAGCGAAGTTTCTCAAAACATTCATTTGATTTAAAATGCACAGCATAGCTATGAGGATTTTATCTGATGAAGAAGAAATTACCGAAGTGAAAATGATTCGAAGACAGTTAAGAGATGATTCTAATCCTTTGGAGTTGCGTGAACCCTTGGATTTTAACAGTTCGACATCTTGAGTTCTCTTTTCCTTGTCTTCCTCCTTTGAGTATTCTGGCTGATCGAAGCAAATGAAGTTTTGTTCTTAGGAGCAACTTCAAAGGAAACTGAATGTAAATCTGTAGCAACTTTATCATGGTTTCGGTTTTGTTCATCTTTTTCAATTTCATCCAACAATTGCTCAGCTGAAAGTTCAATATCGTCTATTTTCCTCTTTTGAGGAAGATTCGGCCCGAAAGATTGCGACGAAGAGACCCCTTCAAATGCTTCCGTCATTCCAACAAATTGGAAAATGGCCTCCTCGGTACGAGAGAATTTCTGAGTTTTATCAGGACCACCTTCTGTCCCTTTTTAATGAATTTTGTTGAGAGCACCTTTTTTTCGCACATAGCGTTTTTGATCTGTCCAAACCTAATACAAAAATTATTTTAAACAGGCTATGAGAAATATAATAAATAGATTCTCACCTTCTTCCATTCGAATTGACTTTTCAATGGCGGCCCTGCGCCATTAAACTCGAAAGTGAGCTGCTTCCAAAACTCGAAAATTTGTATTTTATTTCCCTTCACGAAACCCCTTGGCAATTTCTTTGTTTTCCTGCATTTTGTTAACCAGAATATCGGTTTGCCTTGCATTTATTGATTTGGACCTCAGATAACTTTTTTTTTTGAAACAGGGCGCAAAACATCGAGTGTAGCTTTGGCTGTGTGGCACGTAGTGCCGTCCTGTTGCCAATGTTGCCAATATCCTCCTCTTCAATTTTTGTGAACAAAAATTCGTTCAACATGGCCCGATAACGATCGCCATTGACTGTAACGGCCACTCCTTGTTGTTGTTGTTCAAGTTGTTGTTGTTCGTTGTTCAAGCGTATACACAACCATATTCGTTCAGCGGAAGGATAAAACTAATTATCTGTCAAATCAGACATGAGGTTACCATTCGCGAAATAAGCACTAGTTGAACAAAAAAAAAACGTTACATGGCCGACCCTATATAACTTACATTTTAATAATTGTATCCTCTTCACCTACAAAAAGCAAGTGAATACGTTAGCTCTGTTTGACATTTAATTTCGCCCGGAATTAGTGTTTGCAATATCTAAGGGAATTTTTTCGACCATGATATTTTTAACAATTTCCTTAAAAAAATTCTGTTTTTTTTTTATATATAAAAAATTTAATAGAAAGCATCCTATCAACTGATCATATCTTAGCACGTGCACCATTTTTCTAACCGTGAGAAACTCTTTGGGATTGGAGATGGAATGAGCCGACATATACCTATTTGTTTGAAGGAGAACATTGAAAAAACAAGGAAGTTATAACGATTTTAACAAAACTGGGGACGTTCGGGAATACATAGTTGCCACTACCCTACCTGTATTTCCCCCCACTTATTGAAGAATAATTTTTTAAGATATTCCGCAAAAAACTGATTGTAACTATGTCGGGTGATTTGTAAGGGTGTAACCTTTATAAAAATTTGCAATTGTAACCAGCGTTGCCGCTGACTTCTTGATCTTTATTTCAGATTGTTAAATGTATCAGCTGTATCAAAGCAGATAAATCATTTTTTTTTATAATTTTTAGTTGCCTTTTTTAAGTTTGTAGTTTTTTGTATGAAGGCTGAGGTCTCGTGGCGCTGAATATAGACGATGGATAAGAAGGTTTACTAGAGTTTCTTGCAGTGATTACGAAAGGGTTCTTAGAACCAACATTTTAATCCAATTAGAGTTTTGAAATATAATAACGCACTAACGCTTCACAGGGTTGTGATATAAGAGTCATCACACACATTACTAGGCACCGAAGCGGACCTATTGCGATTCCTGGGGAACCGGTTAAATTTGTACCTAAACCGTAGACAAAAAACCTAAACACTTTCTCTTTTAAGGCCTTTGAAGTTTTTATCGTCTATTTCCTCAAAAAATTCGAAGATGAAATTTGCTTTCCACTCACACAATATGTGCGGTATATTCTTGACAGTCTGCAGATCAGCACAGAATATGCAGATGTCGGTATCTGACAGTCCGAGTCTGCATGTTTTCGCAAGAGGCAATGCACTATTAGGATGTCTACTAATATTTTAAGCTTACACCTGCTAAATTTAATAAACTTCCTGTAATTCTTACAGTCGAGAAATAGCCATAGAGCTTTTGACACCGTGTGTCACCCACAAGACTTGACCACCTTAGATTGGCAGTCCCTAGGGTTATTCCGTCAATAAAACACCTGATTAGGAGGTTTGATGTCAACAACTTCACTACTAATGAGTAGCACTCCTATTGTTGCAAGCTCATCCGAATTGGCTGTCGATATACAAGGTGGCGCAAAAGTAATCCTCCTATCAGAAAATGCTATAAATTTTGCGATTGGCCCCTAATGTCAGTTCTGTTTTGACATTTGTGTAGTAAACACATGCGAAATACACGTTAATAAACAATGTTACGCTATACTGCTCCAGAACGCGGAATATTGGTGACTATTTATTTGAGCAATAATCGGTCGGTGACTTTGGCACAACGTGAATTTCGTCGCAGATTTCCTAGCCGTCCAACGCCTACTGGTGAAACACTGCGACGTTTAGCCGCTCGCCTCGAAGAGACTGAGGTGGCAGACCCCGGAGTAGCCGTTCTGCAGAGAATATTGCTGCTGTAGCCGAAGAAGTCATGGAAGCGCCGTCGACATCGACCAGACGACGTGCCACGCAAATGGGTATCAGTCGACGGTCTTTACAGCGAATTTTGGTACAAGATTTGAAGATGTTTCCGTACAAAGTCCAGACGGCGCATCAGCTGTTAGCTGCTGACCGCCAATGGCTTCTAACATACGCTCAAGCCATCCTTAATCACCACCAAGAGGAAGATGATTTTTAATCAAAAATAATCATGAGTGATGAGGCCCATTTCCATCTTAGCGGGTACGTAAATAAGCAAAATTTACGTTTCTGGGGCACTGAAAATCCGCGTGTAACCCTTGTAGCGCTACAGAGCAATGATCAACGAGTTCTTTTTGCCGCAACTTGATGAATTGGGATTGGAAAACATGTGGTCCCAACAGGACGGTGCAACGGCACACACTGCACGTGCCACAACCGATATGCTGAAGGATGCATTTAGCGGGCGCCTAATCTCCCGTTTGCACTGGCCAGCAAGATCGCCTGATTTCACCGCTCTAGACTTCTTTTTGTGGGGCTTTTTGAAGTCGCGGGTTTATGTCAACAAGCCTCAGACTCTTGCAGCTCTTAAAGACAATATCCGTCAAGAATGTGAGGACCTATCGCCGGATGTTTTGGCCAAAGTGATGGAAAATGCCATGAAAAGGGCTCAAATGACAATCAACTGTGGCGGCGGCCATTTACATGACATCATATTCTCGACTTGATGTAAAAAAAATTAAAAGACCAAATAAAAATAATCCACAAGAAGAATCAAAGTTTTTCATTTTTTTTATTAAATTACAGCCAAAAAACATCGGAAGGTTATTTTTGCGCCACCTTGTAGATAGCAATCTTTTCCGGATATTGATCGCATCTGCATTTGCTCACCCGCCTCGAGGAACCTCTCTAGTGTCTTATAGACACTCTTAGTACTGGATCTTTTGAGAAGATCCCAGGCCCTGTACCCTCTGTTGTTTTCGAGCCATCTTTAAAAATTGTAATTTCGTTTGATTTGAAATAATCATCGAAAAATGACTTTTATTTAATAGTCCATTTTAAAATTTTAAAAATTATAGTAACATACCAACTTATTCTTAAAATTGCAAAAGAATTTTAAAATAACAAAACCCAAACCACCACTAAACAATACAATTGATACTGCCAGATTTAAAATTTTTGTTTGAAAAAATTAAAAATATATAGCAAAACTTTGCAAATTTTTGGTGAAAATTTAAAAAAGGATCAAATCGAAGAAAAAACGACAATAAAGTATCTAACGGGTGATCCAAGTAGAGATACTTTTTCAATAGCCTTTTTTGACAGATCACGTGTGAGTCGTGTCATGCTGTCATGTTATTTTTGTTTAGTATTGTTTGGCATTTCACAATGGAAAGACTTACGCGTGAACAACGTTTACAAATTGTTCAACTTTATTATGAAATTTGACGTTCTGTGAGGAATGTGTTTCGTGCACTTCGCTCAACTTATAGTCAACATAATCGGCCTACTGAACGTACTATTCGCAACACCATCACCCATTTTGAGACCCAGCATTCATTATTGGATAATATTCGACCGATTAGACCACGTCCAGCACGCTGTGAAGAAAATACAGCGGCCGTAGCTGAGAGTGTACACGAAGACCGTAGAGAGTCGATTCGGCGCCGTTCGCAGCAACTCGGACTGACGTATGGAACGACTTGGCGCATTTTACGTCAAGATCTTAAATTGAAAGCGTACAAAATACAGCTTGTGCAACAACTGAAGCCGCTCGACCTTCCCAAGCGACATCGCTTCGCTCTATGGGCTATTGAAAAGTTCCAAGAAGATCCGACGTTTTAGAGGCAAATTTTGTTTAGCGATGAGGCCCATTTCTGGCTCAATGGGTATGTAAACAAACAAAATTGCCGCATTTGGGACGAAGAGCAACCTGAAGAGATTGAAGAACTGCCACTTCATCCAAAAAAAACAACGGTTTGGTGTGGTTTGTGGGCCGGTGGAATCATCGGTCCATATTTCTTTAAAAATTATGCCGGTGCGAACGTAACCGTCAATGGCGACCGTTATCGTGCCATGATAACCGACTATTTGATGCCTGAAATTGAAGCTCGTGATCTCGGCGACATTTGGTTTCAGCAAGACGGTCCCACTTCCCACACATCGCATCAATCAATGGACTTATTGAGAGAACATTTCGGTGAGCACATAATTTCACGTTTTGGGCCGGTCGATTGGCCACCAAGATCGTGTGATATCACACCGTTAGACTTTTTCCTGTGGCGATATGTAAAGTCAAAAGCTTAGGCCGACAAACCCGCTTCGATTCAGGCCTTGGAGAAAAACATCACGCGTTTCATTCGCCAGTTACCAGTCGAAATGCTCGAACGAGTGATCGAAAATTGGACTCAACGGATGGACCATCTGCGACGTAGCAACGGCCAACATTTGATAGACGTAATCTTCAAAAAATAAATGCCAAAGAATGTTCTTTCAATTAAATTTGAATTTTCTGTGTTTTTTTCTTTAATAAAGTAGGGAACCTCGAAATGGATCACCCTTTATCTATGTATCAAATGTTTGCACGAAAGCAAAAATGTGTCCAAATTGATACAATTGTATCTTTGTGGCAACGCTGATTGTAACCAATTTTCCATCCTTGCTACTCATTTCTACATGCAAAATCGAATAATCCATTCCACCAAATCATAAATACGACAATCGCCCTAAACTGGGTCATTGTTGTAATGAACCTTAATATAAATTTCAAATGGATCTGTTTACTTAATAAACTCCGCCTGCAAACCGTATCCTTGTAAACAATCGTATAAAAGAAAAGGTCAGTTCCAGGTCCTTCCTAGTGTACAGGTAGCACAAATTGTAGCCACACATCAATAAAGGCATCATCCTATTCCAAAGCAAATGGCACGTTCTTTTTTTTTATTTTTTCTACTGATTGTTTTGGTTAGACAAATAGACATAAATGGTCTCTCTTGTTATTTTTTCATTAAACTATACAATTTTCTCTTTTTAAAGAGTAGGACACTGTTTTGTGACAGATCTCTTTCTTTATTCCTTAAATATGTGAAAGAAAAGAGACATTTTGGGACAGCAATTTAACAATACTCTTTCAGATATTTCTCTTTTCAATTGTCTCTCTTAGGCAAATGCCACTTCTCTTTGTTTATGTTTATTTGTATATCGAGTCGGTGTTTGTGTGTTTGTTTTTGTGTATAAACAAACTGAGTGAAGGAATTCTATGAATTTTGAATTCAGCTGATTTTAGGGATACACACATTTTCTAGATGCTCGCCAGATATACGTGGCGTGCACAGAGGCAGAGGGTATGGCATGGCAATAATTTTTATTGCCAAAGCAGAAGACATGTTGTGGTAACATCTGCTTATTTTCTTTCGGCTCAACATTGGCGTGTGCTGTTAGACAAAGCATAACGAATAACGCATAAGCAGGTTGTGGTAGAGGTAGGTGTTGCGAGAATGAAATGAGTGACATCATTGTAGGCAACTCCTTTGCCTTTCGGACTGTCGATAATCGACGACGGGCTTTGATTCACTCCCACACCACACACACTCTCCTACTCTTTAAAATTTTTGGATCAAATATGCATCAAAATTATGTTGTTTACATTAATGGCTTTTGCTTTGAGAAGCACTTGCCGAGAACTTAGAAAACAGTTCCATTATTCAGTGCTCTTTGAGTAGTGCTATTGGATTATTATTAACTTTCTGAGTGGTAGTGGTGGTGGTGGTCGGCGTCAAATTGGTTTTGCTTTGAGCGTAGGTTCTTCTTCTGCCTACATAAGTTTTGCAATTTTAAAGCCTAAAAATGAACTTGTGAAATATATTTGAGGAACCATTAAAAAATGGGTAAGTTTTGGTAATTAATTGAAAAATATTTCTAATTGCGTTTGAATGTTTGCTGCAATTCGATCGATGACAGCTCGCTGATAATTCGTTCGATTAAAAGAAGATGACAGGAGCTATTGTTGTTTCGTGCAAAAAACAACTACATAGCTTATTCGGTTAATGATGTCAGATTACTGTGACTGTGACACATTTTTGTTTGCAAAGAAAGATGTTATTCTCATTTTATAAAACACTAAAACAGTTTTGCCAACTTGCGCTCTAATTTTTAAAGTGTGTGAAGAAAATAGGTATCGGGCTGTTTAGTTGATTGCAGATTTAATTTAAAGGGCTAAAGAACCCGTGGAGAGTCTCTATTTGAGCAGCAGCAGCTATAGAACGTCTACTGTCCTGGGTACGCTACTTAAAGTTATCTATCTATACCAAGGGCTCAGGCATCCGCTTTGGCTTGGTTAAAACCGAGCGTCAGACTTCCTTGCCTTCTTGAACCTGGGAGCTGGCATTCGACTTTTGTCTGACACTATTGTCCATTCGCTCGATGTCGCTGATTTAATGTAGTCGACGCTTCAATATCGGCTTCTCTTTCTTGCTTATAGTCCAGCATTCATAACCATTAGGCAGGATCACTATTTTAAAGGGGTTACTCTTCAATGAGTGTGGAGTTGTGATCCTATTTGTTTTGCCAAATCAAAGTATGGTAATTCTAAGGAGTCTCTAAGGAGTATTTTGTGGTGTTGTTGTTTACCCCGAGGAATGTATTCTTAAACTATCTTGGTGTTTGGAATTTAGCCTTCGTTTTCGTTTGGTCTTCAATTGCCGTAAAAGCCTCTATTAACGAATGTCACATACTTCAGTTATTGGAAGAATCTGTTGAAGAAAGTGCCTCATGCGCTCTATCTGCTCCAGGACAAGATTTAAGAAGTCACATAAGAGCGAATCTTCTTGCCAAAATCCGGTGCATGTTTGGAAGTTTAGATGATACAACAGCGAATTCGGCAATCGCTATATAGAGCTCCTGAAGTCGATGAAAATATGGTGTGTCTCGACTTGAAATTTGTTAATCTCTTCTAGGATTCTTCGGGTCGGAAGCCACACTGATACACGCAGATTAGTGTTTTGCAAAACGGATTGAGTCGTTCACACTCAACGTCGTATACAATTTTATAGGTAGCTATGCGACTTTAGTTCCGGGAAGACAACGGATCGTATGGAGCTGATGTTCAGATATCGGGCGCTTCCCTTAGTTGCCTTAGTTGATGTCTTGATGCATGCACTCTACCAAAAAGTCAGTACCATGCTTAAAGAATTTCGTGGAATTGTTGTTTTTGAATGGCCTTATCGACCTCTTCTGAACTGGGAGGTAGAATTTCTTCTACATTGACTGGGGGAGGGTTCTTTCCTTGCTGCTTGAACACCCAACAATTTCCTGCTCTTCGGTGACCAAGCAGCAAAGAGTATTTCGAGGAACTTGCGTTCTTTACCAGGACTTGGCTTTTCAGACAATGGTAAAGAAATGACAAACTCTCATCGAAGCCAATTCCGAAGTTAAGACCATCGATGTCTACTTGCTCCGCGTGTTCTGCTTTGGACTCACCGCTAAAGACCAGATGTCCCAGCGCATGGCAAAGAAATTTGAAATCAGGAAGATCCTCACTAAGATGACTGAAATCATCACCAGTGATGTTGAGGACAGTTGTCAACGAATTGACTTCAGATTCCATTGCCAAGGTCCATTGTTGAGAAGACATGCCAAGTCATTTATCTATTAGACGCTGTGCATATTCGCAAAGAGAAAATTCTCAAGGGCAACGTTTCGATTTTTGCAATTTCTTGGAGTTCCATGGCAACTGCGGTAGCCACGCAACAGAAGATGTTCTATCTGAAGGCGCTAATTTTGTCAGGCCTGAGTAAAACAATCTGCTCATTTTAATGGAATTTATTTTGTAAAAAAAAATAAATAATTCCTAACTCCATCAATTCCCAGAAGGATTTGGTTGCATCTGGAAAACGCAATCAAATAAACATCCACGAGTAAAGTTTCTCAAATGTAAGCCTTAAGAAGGCAGACATTGTTCCGGCATTGGTTGCTGCATCAAATAAAATTGTTAATTTCTTTTCTATTTTCCCAAAAGTGGAGTTTCTTGTTCCAAACCTTTTCGACTACAACAAAAAACTACATGTTTCTAAAGCAAATGTTTTTAAAATAAACTGCTTGCATGCTTTTTATTTTTAACCTCAAAGGTCTATTGTATGAAAAAGAGTATGTTAGCCTAAGAGACGAGTAACTTCCCTAGTGAATGCCACAAGGTCCTTAGTTGCAGAGTTTCTGAATTCTGCTGATGTACAGAAAAGGCACTAGAATGGTTTTGGTAGGATTTATGTAAAATCCTTCCTGTTCGCAACATTCTAAGACTTGTAGCAATGCATCCTGCATACCACTAACAATAGTTGCACTAAGCTTACCAGTCTTGTAATTTTATATACAAGGTGGCGCAAAAATAACCTTCCGATGTTTTTTGGCTGTAATTTAAAAAAAAAAATGAAATACTTTGATTCTTCTTGTGGATTATTTTTATTTGGTCTTTTAATTTTTTTTACATCAAGTCGAGAATATGATGTCATGTAAATGGCCGCCGCCACAGTTGATTGTCATTTGAGCCCTTTTTATGGCATTTTCCATCACTTTGGCCAAAACTTCCGGCGATAGGTCCTCACATTCTTGACGGATATTGTCTTTAAGAGCTGCAAGAGTCTGAGGCTTGTTGACATAAACCCGCGACTTCAAAAAGCCCCACAAAAAGAAGTCTGGAGCGGTGAAATCAGGCGATCTTGCTGGCCAGTGCAAATCGCCAAAACGGGAGATTAGGCGCCCGGGAAATGCATCCTTCAGCATATCGGTTGTGGCACGTGCAGTGTGTGCCGTTGCACCGTCCTGTTGGAGCCACATGTTTTTCAATCCCAATTCATCAAGTTGCGGAAAAAAGAACTCGTTGATCATTGCTCTGTAGCGCTACAAGGGTTACACGCGTGGTTTTCAGTGCCCCAGAAGCGTAAATTTTGCTTATTTACGTACCCGCTAAGATGGAAATGGGCCTCATCACTCATGATTATTTTTGATGAAAAATCATCTTCCTCTTGGTGGTGATTAAGGATGGCTTGAGCGTATGTTAGAGGCGATTGGCGGTCAGCAGCTAACAGCTGATGCACCGTCTGGACTTTGTACGGAAACATCTTCAAATCTTGTACCAAAATTCGCTGTAAAGACCGTCGACTGATACCCATTTGCGTTGCACTTCGTCTGGTCGATGTCGACGGCGCTTCCATGACATCTTCGGCTACAGCAGCAATATTCTCTGCAGAACGGCTACTCCGGGGTCTGCCACGCCTGGCAGCATCTCGTGTTGTGCCAGTCTCTTCGAGGCGAGCGGCTAAACGTCGCAGTGTTTCACCAGTAGGCGTTGGACGGCTAGGAAATCTGCGACGAAATTCACGTTGTGCCAAAGTCACCGACCGATTATTGCTCAAATAAATAGTCACCAATATTCCGCGTTCTGGAGCAGTGTAGCGTAACATTGTTTATTAACGTGTATTTTGCATGTGTTTACTACACAAATGTCAAAACAGAACTGACATTAGGGGCCAATCGCAAAATTTATAGCATTTTCTGATAGGAGGATTACTTTTGCGCCACCTTGTATTATAGCCTTGTCTCTCTAGGATAACAAGCAGATTGTCAGTGATTAGTGCCCATAGGAGTGGGGATTGTACCCCTCCTTATGGGTAGCCTTTAACTGCCGTTACCAAACACTGATAAATCACCTGAGGAGAAGAATATGATTCGACTTTCCAGTATGAGTTTGATATAAGTGTTTTTTTATCTTTCTTACAAGAAAGTAGGAGCCTCAGCATCATTGTGTTCAGATACACGTAAATCGTGCATTACTGTCGCACTTTCACCCTTCCTGAGACTTAGCAAATTAAGCAAACAAAGAGTGCGGTTTTCAGCTTAATATTCTAGCTCCAGTTGCTTACTGCAAGTTGATTGATGTCACCTTTCTATTCTTATTATTCGTCACTTTAAGGTGTTGTTTTCCATTCACAAAAGTTGCACACTTCTCTGACTAGCTCGATCTGTTAAATCCCTTTCATCCATCATTTACCACAAAACCCATTTATGAAGCTTCTGAATCAATATTTGTAGGCGGCACAGTTTAAGCTCACTGTGCAACTCAATATGTACTTGTTCTTCGCATAATAATCTAAACTGCACTGAATAAATCACATGATAATATGAATGAGTTTGGGCTCATTCCAATTAAATGTAAACTCTAACTCTGTCTTAAAAATGTGTAGGTGCTTCGAGGAGTTTGTTGTTCATTTTTAGGAACACAAAACACATAGAGTTTAATTATTCATACTTCTATCGTCCCCCTTCATACGACTCGCTTAGTTTCTTTCATAGCGCTCGGCGTTGTTGGAGTATATTATTTTAGGTCAGGACCCCACAGTGAGGCTATTATATTTTCCCCCAAATTTGTTTGGTTATTTTTCATATAAAATTTGCGAAGTTCAATTGTTGGTCATATTTCATTTAGGTAAAATAAATTGTGGCATTATTTAGATTTTTCCAGTTTCATGACAGCTGGGGGCGCAAAACAGATTTTATTGTAGCTAGATACTCTTATGCATGGTTGGTAATTTTTAATTCCTGGAAACAGGTATTAATTAGTTTTCGTAATAAAACGTTAGTAAGGGCATTTTTAAGCTTTGGAATTTAAACCACAACAGTGCGTTTGGCAGCAAATAAGAAGATTTCTAAAAGCTTTGCTATCGGCATCAATTCTTTTGAGATACCTAGTAAACGAATTTTTAAAGTGCACATGATCTGGGGTAGGTAAGTGCATTTAACTGCTGCCCCAGCTGTTGTGAAAGTCTAAAAAAGTCTCGTTCCTTCTGGTGAATACCTAGGGCTGGAGCGTCGATGTTCATTGGCTCTAGATGCCCTAGCTACCTTAACCTCGTTTAGTTCTGGGTTGTATCCTCTTCGCCTGGTTTTATTTTGCGTATTTGACACGAACCGGTCCATAAATTCTGCGTAGTACTTTTCTCTCGAAGATACCAAGGGAGTCTTCACTCGCCTGAGATATGGTCCATGCTTCTGCACCAAAGAGCAAGATCGGAATGATGAGAGGTTTGTGCAGCATCTCCTTGGTACTTCTCGATAGGGTTTTATTCCTCAATTGCTTACTAAGTCACCGTCTGACCAAATCTGCGATGGAAATCGACTATTTTGATGACCAGACCCATTTTATTTGCTTCTGACTTCATGTTAGAAAAGGCACTTATAATTGCTCGTTTGATTCTACCCAATATGTCGAAGTCATCCTCATAGCCAAGATATGGGGTGGATTTTTGAACGATAGAGCCAGTTGTGTTTGCCCGGGTGGTAGGTGCTATATTCTCTCAATTGAAGCATCTAAATGAGAGTGCCTCGCCTTGTCTTAGTCTTTCGATGATTTCTAAGGATTCGGTAGAATCTCTTCCAATTTTGGCGGAGCAACAAAAGGTCATTCTGATAAGGCGTTTCAACTTCTTGGCAAGGATACCAACAATCGATACCATCTCTGCCAACTTAAAATTTCGTCAATGGCAGACTTTCCAGGCCTGAAACCACACTGCAGGCTTTCACATAATAAGCTTGATACGATCTTGTAGGCGATTTTTAACAGACTAATGCTTCTGAACTTGGTACAAAGAAGGAGATTGTCTTTTTTTGATTCGGGCAGATGCTGCTAAGGTTCCACCTTCCTCCGACCCTATATTTTATTTACGAGTTTATATATGCTCCTTAGCATTTAGCCCGGTAATTGCCTGTAATAGCTACCTTAATCTCACTTGCTTGAGTGGGTGTACATCCATATTATCAACTAGATATATACCTAGTTCGTTTCAACTGCCTTCGCCAATTTAAAAACACTCAAACTTTTGGAGGGCAACTGGAAGTGGCGTCACTAGGCAAAGAAATAGGGAGTACAAGCTGTAAAAACAATCCTCATTGCAGCAATATGAACCGATTCAAATGATAGCAAACGAAGTGTAATTGGCTAATCAGTGGCCATCACTCCATCAGTCAGCCGACCGATGATTTGTAACACTCGATTTGTAAAAATTTTTAAATTTAAAACCTTAAGGATTGAGTGCCTTGCAAGAAAATGGCATGGAAGGATGAAATGAACTATACAATTGTAGGTCCCTTAATCTGGTTTCAAACATAAAGCTCGGCACACATAACTGATGTAGAATAAAAGGAAACATAGGCTAATATTTATTTTAAAACGAATTTCCCATCCACAATAAGCTCTCAAAACTACATCAAAGTCTTTGAATGAAATCAAAATGAGCTGTGCCCCTTAATACTTTCCAATTATTATTACTTTTACCATTTGAACGTTGCGAAGATAACAGATCCAACAAAAAGTAAGCATAAACTTTCCACCCACCCACACACACACACACACTCACCCACAGAGAGTGCAAAAGTTTCACCCTATCACTTACCTTAGCCCTGTAACTACCACTAAAACCCAGCGAAATATCTCTCTATCTAGGACAAGCAATTTCACAGAAAGAACTGCATTAGAGGCAAAAGAGCCTTTTGCCGAAAATTGCCTTTTCCATTACACCACCATTAGAAGTCATCTGCATGTTTTCCCATTCGAATAACAAGCCAGAAAGTAGGATGTACTACTTGTATATCCTGCCAGTAACCTCGATAACCATCTTAATGTTAATAATGCCGGGCTTCCTTGCCTCATTTTGGCAAGTAACCAACTTTCCAAATACCACCTGTTTACCATCAACAGTAGTGTTACCTTGATCTTAGCCAATAAAACTGCCATTGTGTGCACACTCGGATAACAAATATTCCATTGTTGGCCCAGGCCGTACAGCACTGAGGCAAACCAACATACATACATATATATGTACATACAGCCAGCCACTGTTTGCCTTTGCCTTTTACTCCCTGCTGATGTTCTCATTAGTGAATTATTCATAATGACCCAAATAGAAGGCCTATATACTGTTCGGCTTTAAGCTGTTGCGGTAATCGCCTAGTCCCACCATCTCCTCTACCTCTACCGCCACATGACACAACTATAAACTTAATCAAACTAATTTAAGTTCCCTGCCCCCTTCTTCATCGCCATCATCTTCTCCTGCATCTCAACTCAAGACATGTTCACCACATTCCCGAACGACGACGACGTTGAGCCTGTCGTTCTGCCTCTGTTTCTATGTCAACTTGTACGATCTCCTAATGAGATTTCCCTAAGCATCCATAAAGAAGTAGATAAGAATATGCGGATGTTGCTAGCCTGACAAGTTGCAAAATATATATAAAAAAAAAAAAAAAAAATAATAATAATACTAAATGAAAGGAGAACGAGAAAAGACACATCTCCTTCTGCATTTTAATGTTGTTGGCTGACGAAACATTTATAGAGATTGGGGATGGTTGGTGGAAGTGGAAATAATTATGAGTGAGGTTGTTGATTCCTTGAGTAAAGTTTGCCGAGTAAACGGGAGCTGTTATCCTGTCAATTATGTGCAAATGTACTCCTACATGTGAGTGTTTGTTCCCATTTCCATTCATGTGGGAACTTGTAGTATTTTTAGTTCAATTAAGGAGCTTTGATCTGGATGGTTGTTTAGGTGAGTAGATTAAGACTGCAAGTACCAACAGCTCGAAGGTGTTACCTATTCTATTTTTCTTAGACGTGTATTGTCAATAATAATCCAAAAAGAGGGAAATTCTTATTTTATACGAAAAGGGCTGGCGCATGTACGCCTATGACTGCTGACAACAAAAATCAATGATCCTTCCCCGCAAATTACATAGTAACATTTCCGTCGTATATTGATTTTATTTTTCGTAAAAGTTTTGAAAGGAGCTAGTTACCCACATAGCATTTGTAGGGTTAAATAAGTTACGAGCATATTCGAGCAATTGTTTTTGAGGTTTTGTTGAGGGCCCGCTTGTTGTTTTTGTTTTTTTTTTACGTCAAATCGAATGGAACGTGTTTAAGTGTGGTTGGTTGAAAGAGAAATTGCATGAAATTGGCATAGAAGCAGGAAACTCAAACTGAATTAATGATTGCAACAGAAAAAGTAGGTTTTCTACTTATTGTTATATATTTTCAAAACCCATTGAAGTCGGTAAATAATTGCAGAGTACAAAATTGGAAAATTTAGAAATATTACAATTTTCCAACTTCAAAAATAGAATTTTATGAAATTATATTGTGGGTGTGATTGTTTGGGCTAACTGTTTGAAACTCTATTAATATTTCTATTGGTTCTTACTCTTTAATCTAATACAAGCTGGCGCAGAATTAATCATTAAATTTTGTATTTCAATTACTTTTTTACTTATTCTCTCCATTTAGAGGAGGAATTACTTTTTTACTAAATAAATAAAGTGCACGACTGCGTCATACGAATCCTTCTCGGTATATGAGATGCGTTTTTGAATCGCCTCAAAAAGATTTGTAATATTTGATCACATACCAAATTTATTTGAATTACTTTTTAGTTTATGAAAAATTAGATTTTCTCTAAAACGGCACATTCGATTTTGATGTACTTTCGCACATTGAACACTTTTAGTATAGTTTTTCAAAATACAAAAAGTTATCAAAATCGTTAAAGCCGTTTTTGGGAAAATGAATTTAATTAAAATTAAATTAAATCTTTATATGAAAAAAAAATTGTTTCAAAAATCGAAGTATGCAAATTTGTTCAAATTTATAGTATAAAAAACACAGTAAATTTGTTTGGGGGTCCCTTTATAAGTTTTCGAGATATTGGCGGTTTTGTAAATTACCGTTAATCGATTTTTTGAGAAAATTAGTAATAAGTGATTTTCACAAAAAAAAAAAAAAAATGTATTGCAGGTACCGTTATTTTAAACGATAAAGCAAAAAATAAAAATATGATGTAACCCCAAAAACCTTATACACGAATTTTGAAGCAAATCCGTCGAACCGTTAGCCTTACGGCGACCGGACAGACAGACAGACAGACCGACGGACGGCATTGGCGGACCCACTTTGGACTTCTCTATAGTCGTAATATCATCCCTCATACTCAGTTAGAGTTCGAAAATTTCCACAAGATCGCAATACACACTCTCTTAAGTATACAGTTAAAAAGGTGTTCAAGTTGTTGTTAGGTGGGTGAAAATATACATTTGTATTAAAGAACCTACCAACGGTTGTAAGAAAAACTTTATTAAACTTTAGGTCTGTTCTTTCTATATTATAAGGATTTGAAAAATATTTACACTTCATCACTTCGGGACTCTAGAGAGTTTTCTTCCATTTAAATCGGCAAGGTTTTGCTCAGAACACCCCTCGAACATTACTGCAACCCTACTGGCCTGCAGAAAACCTCCCGGTTTCCTATAATTGAGCGCAATCAGTGGTAATGTGGTTGCATTCAGTTTTTCGGCCTGCCTCTTTTGCGCGCTTTTATAGGATCGATGATTGACATTGCTCATTGTCCAATACCAACTTAGCCGTTCATGCTCTAAATTTTTTGAGATGGGCTCTTTGTCATGAAGGCTTGAAATTCTAATCAAACAAGCTTCTTTACTCCTGATTTCACGAAAATTATTATTATTTTTTCGGTTAATACTTTTTTTTAACTTAATAATTCTTGCACATTTTCCAATATTGCGAACGGTATGTGAATGCCGGACGAACAACTGCGTTGTTGAGCCTTCCATTTTCAGCCACAACAGTAAGCGGAGTTTTCCTAACATTTCAGACATTCCAAGCTTATTGGTTTCGTCATTCGCGGCTGCTTCGCGTTTGTTCATAGATCGCAGTTATTTTAACTTTTCGCATTTGGAATAGGCAGTACTGGTATTTCTATAATTTTTGGGTTAACACGATACCCATTCCCCTTTAAAACACTCATTAGTGCTCATTACAGAGATGTTTGATCCTCGCCTATGATTGCTGCATCGACAGAAAAGGACAACTGATGCACTTTAGGGCCCGTCTCTGAATTCCGTCGTCCCACTGAATTTGTTTGTGAACTTTTTGTTCTTCAGTGGGGCATCTAACTCTTGTCTTTGCTCCCTCGTGTATGGCAATGATCATCTGTACGTAGGTTTTAGGAACCCACTTCGTCTTAGTGCCACTCATATCAGATTTCTTGGCTCTCCATCGAATGCTTTTCAATCAAGCAAATTCCTTAAAGAATCAAAATGTTTATTCTTATAATCTTTTTAATCTGTGAATCAGATAGCCGTATTACTTGCCACAATCTCTAGTACGTAGCTGCGACCACTCGTACGATCTTATAAAGGTTTTGTTTTAATTTTGTTAGAGGTTGCTACTATCAGTAGCTTCAGTAATGTTTGGCACCCGCCATGTAAGCCCCGAAAATCTGCCACCTGATTCGAGCATAGGCCGGACAACTGCAGAGAAAGTGTTCTGCTGTGTTACCCTTCCGGTGGTGCCGCTTAAGCCAAACACAGTTAAGTGTTTAGCCAAAGCTTGGTGGCACTACAAGCAGCCGACATTCGACTCTCCTAAGAGATAGAAGAATGTCCGGGCGCAATAGTTTGGTCTGTCTACATCCACCGCAATCGCGCCACCGGATATTGTGTTCACGAGAAACCGATGCATCAATGGAAGGCATGACAAAAGATGCAGGCAGACCCAAGACAGGTTCGGGTAATGAGAAAGCTTCTTCTGAACCTTGCCTAGTAAGCTCATTCACAATCTCATTTTCCTGGATGTCAGTGTGACCTGGGACCCAGACGACAAGTTTCGTTGTGTTCAGCCTTCCGACCAAATTCAGAGAAAGCTTGAGTTCTATCGCTAACTTGGACGACGTAGGAGGGCTTTAATGCAGCTTGGCTATCACTGCAGACGCAAATGCCTCTAGCCCTCAACCTGTTATTCACAATATAGCGCATAGCCATTAGGATGGCAAAAATCTCCGCTTGGAAAACAGACGCATGTTTACCCAAGGGGTAGTAAAGTCTTATGTTATCGCGTTCCACCAGACCCCTGTCCGGTCTTAGAGCCATCTGCGAAAATGCGATGGTTGACGTGGTAGTTTTGTCGCAGAAGGATTTCTGGTGTCATTGCATCAGACGGCATTTCCATAAGACAGGGATCAAAGGACAATTCTCGAGCAAGCTCTTCAGAATTCCAGTGCTACCTCTCTTTAAGCGAAACATGGTTTTTAGCGTACACCCCATGATATATAAATCGAGGGCGGAAAATTCATCAAAGCATCTAGAGCAGAGCCCGGCGTGCTAGGGAAGACCCCCGTGCAGCCGAGACAAGCCGTCCTTTGGAGTTTGGAAAAAGAAGCAGTAACATGCTTCCGCCAAACAACCGATGCGTATGAGAGGAGTGGTCTAATCATGGCTGTATTGATCTTAATGAAGCATGTTCTCCAATAATTTTTTTGGCAGTCAGTTGTTCAACGATATTTCTAAAATATATACGATTATATTGAAATTTGAATTTTTACAATAATAATTCTCTAAATGCTTTACATCCGAATTGAAATATCAATCACCCGCTTCATTTGGGAAAGAAAAGAAGGCTGAAGAAATATCTTTCCCCCAATCAATTGTACTTAGCGCTGCTACATTGTGTTCGAGTTTCAACACCTTTTGTCCTTCGCAATGATAAAGACTTTGATTCCATCCTATTGCCTATTCACATCGTAACAAGTAACAAAAAATTTACAATAAAAAGTAGTAAAACAATGAGAGTAATAGCTCAAGATAAGATCTGCGAGCGCTGGCACAACTTTCTACATCAAAACCCTCCAATTAGTAAATTAATTTTAATTTTCCTAATTTATTAGCTCAAAACAAATTTGCATAAGTTTCATGGAACAAACTTCACAGTTTTAGTTGTTAGTTGCCCTCCAGCAACCAACTGCTGGTGCTACTGATTTTGATGGTCTATTGTTAGTAGCAATGACCAAAAATCACATAAAATCCATTCAGCAATTTGTAAGCACATTAGGAGTTATAAAATTCAACATTTTTACGAGCTCTTTCTTCGCTCCCCCAAAACTAAACTAATTCTTCGTTTTGAGGGTCAAAAATTAACGATCCATGTTCCGAGAAAATAATAAAAAGAAAAAAAAAACCAAAACAAAACGGAAGAAAAAATATTCCCGACAACAAATTACCCAAAAATAATAAAATGAATGAAGGAAAACTAAAAGACCACGTGGAACCTTGAAAGTTATTAGCATCATTTAGCAAGCTTTTACATTCTGACAAATGTGTGGAGTTATTTAAATTTATACCTCAACAATGAGATACATCAATTTGCGCTGTCGTAGGTATTGCGCTAATGCGCGGGAGGTACAGGCAAAGGAAGGGTGGCACAGATTTCACCACGCACAACGATTATGATGGGAATACCGAAAACTGAACCGAACCGAACCGAACCCTAAATGTTATTCACCTGCGTGTAGACTCAAAAAATCGCTTGGATCTAGTTTTATTGTCCATCATAAGACATAGTTGAAGTGGAGGAAAAAAAAAAATTCATAATTAAAAATTGTTCAGCGCTATACCTACTCGCACTTGGAATACAAATTAAAAACTTTCAAACTCATCTGCATAGTGGGCTGGAGGTTGGTGGCTGGAGGTTGGAGGTTGGGGAGCATTCATCGCCATTTTTCATTGCATTCTTCTTTTCGAGTGCTAAGTAAATTCGTTTTTTCTTAGGCTCTTAAGGAGCGCAAAGATTAAGCGCTAGGTTCGTGGTGGCTGAGGAGAAAGAAAAGGAAAGGGCAGAGCCAAGGACACAATGGTGAAATTGATGGGCCACTGAGTGGAGTTTGAGTTGATTTGTTTCCTCAGGCGTGTTGCCTGTAGAAGATGTATTGGCAGGAACTGAGGACATGGCGAATTGGGTAATTAGTTATAATGTCAACTGCGAGGATATAGAGCGCTATTATTTGTTTCTTATGTTTCCTTGGGCATATTTGTAAATAAAATTGGATTAGACGTTGCTGTACGTGACACTATGCATTTGCAGTTGACATAGTCAAATTGCCTTTCAGAACCTTCGCACATTCATTTTGGGATTCCTTGAATTATTAATTCAGTTCAGTGAAGAGGGAAGATAGAAAAGTTTAGTCTGATGTCAAGTTAATATTAAAGTTTTGCTAAATATGAAATGAGTGGAGAGCAAACTTAGTCAGCGAGTGCCGCAGGATTCTTCGTCAAAACCTTGTTTTCGCACTAATAATTGATCTCATTCATTAAGGTGACTAACTGTTGATTGCCATCTGTGAAGACTTAAAAAAAAAAATGGGTGATTGTATCGACGAAGGCCGGCTTAAGGTGCTTCTATTCGTGGAGCCATTTCCCAAATATAAAGCTTCAGAGAAACTGTTAAGAATATAACTTAGGCAGATCGTTCATTCAAGTTCAAACGGAGTATCATTCGATTTCATGCTTTGGGTTTGAGACATTTCGCTGAGTTCTTGGTGACATCGAATGTGTGGTTATGTTCAACAAAAGATATTTTTAACACACATACCGGGAATGGAAAACCTTCTTTTACTACCGATATAGGTAGATAGGTAACGTGATTGCTCCCTAATGCCCAGTAAAAGGGAAGCATTTAGGCGACGGTTTAGAATGTAGATTTATTGTTATTTATGTTGTTAAATTGTATATTCGATATGTCCACGTGGAGGTCGTCAAAGAAATGCTTGTCCAGTGTACGATATCTGGTTTTGGTACCTATCGGCCAGTGAGCTGTACATATAGCCATCAGCCTTGTTGTAAGTGGGCCACATCTTCCTTGATATGACACAGTTTGTCAAGCTCCACCACCTAGACTCAGCTCATGGGGTAAAATGCAGGAATATATCTCTTTTTACGTATCCTAAAGATGGATTGACTTCCTCCGACACCAGAGCCGCGTCTATATATGACTGTCCATGTATAACTGTCATTCATGGATAATGACGTACAGGATACAGCTGTGCGCTTTGGAATCATTAAATTCTCCACTGAAAAATGCTCAAGTTCATAATAAAATGATCAGCACCATACCACGACTAGGAGGTCCAAGACAAGTACCCAGACCACTGTAGTGTCAAGTCCTGGACTCGCCAATAATAAGATCTTAGCTGGTAAATCAGCGATAAATAGCCCTGTGCTGGGTTCCCGTGCACATCGACATTTCAGGCCACTGCAGAGCGGACAAGGCACTGGACTGTATCTATCTGAAAATAAAGAGGTACAATTGGATTCAATATATCCGGCACTGCCATCAGAATGTGAGTACGGTCAAACGACTTCTGCTGAAGCGGGCGAGACGTCGACGGAAAGAAACCCACCATATACTCTCTGTGCAACACCGCTCTTGCTAGTTTAATTTTTATGTGAATACATATTCAAAGTATTCATCGATGTATTTATTAGCAAATACAAAGCTAAATCCAAAAGGTTTGAATAAACCTTATTTGGCAGTAGTTTGGGTTTTAATTGAATCAGTCACCCCATACTATCTCGAGATGAACTCTGGGGGATTTTATCAGCCATCTCTTTCTTTTTCTATAAATGTGTAGGATTGCAAAGAGGATCAGTCACTCCGCTCTTCTCTTCTCAGCAACATTGTTTCATAAAAAGTTGTTTTTTTCAGAGTACCTACAAATTTAGCTCAAAGCATTAGTCACAATGGTTTCCGCAGTTGTCATTTAGAGAACGGTCTATGGATTGTGATGCATTGATAGGACTTCCTCTTCGTCTGCTCGAACTTTTCTTTTTTTTGTCCTCGGCCTGCGGCTCTTCTGTTGTAGATATTCAACGTCTCGTACGAGATATGAAGCTAGATGCAATAGTTAGCATGAGTTGATCTGTAAATCCGACTCTATTGCCCGGGTAACACTTGTAGTAGACACTCCACAGGATTCGCTGTTATCAGGAGCCGATGCCTGAACAAATCCTAAACCACGAACACACTGAGCACATCCATTTGAATGCTTTAAACTATATCTCTTATGTAAATAATATCGAAACTAAACCCCCCCCCCATCTGGTCTGGTCTTCATGGAAATGAAATAAAAAGCTAAACTAGTGGGAAGGCTTCCTAAACCCTATTTCCTAAACTTTACACAGAATTCCGAGTACTTGTCAGGCAGAAGCGGATTTTTTTATATATAATGTTTTTGGAGCTATGGACTTGGATTAGATGAGATTAGGAAATGAGGTGGAACTTGGTACCGATATTACCGCGGCCACAGTGGGCCTATTGTGATGTCCTCGTTTAGAATTCGCCTTCGATGCCGGATTTTTGGATAAATTCGACTAAGACTTTGGGCGAAGAGGCAGTAATATTGGTTGCCACAAGTTGGATACTTTCTAGAACGGAAAACGTGTTGTTGCTAAGCAATCACAGTGGCACAGAATGTGCTCTGCTGTTTCTTAGTCTTCGTGGCACATTCGCCAAGTGTTTTCTTGAGCAATTCCCATAGCAATGAGGTGTTTTTTTTAATCTGCAGTATCCCGTCAAGAATCCAGTAACTGTATGTATTTACCCTCTGGATAGTTGGAGGAGTTGCTTAGTTCTTTTTGGAGAAGGGGATGGTAGAAATACTTTCGCATCGTAAATGGTGTAGCAGATCCTTTCCTGGCTAGTTCGTCAGGCTTTTCATTTCTATATTGGTGCTAGTCAGTGTTGTGAGTAGTTGAAGACAGTCTCAAACTGGGTTAGAAGTGATTTCGAAGGTGCAAATAGCTAGAAGTGCGGCCTTGTTGTCAGGCAGAATATAAATGTACTTGTCATTGACGCTCCTGTTTAAATTATCTCTGATGCAGAGCTCTACTGCATGTATTTCGGCTTGAAATATGGAGTTATTCTCTTCCATGCTGGTATAGAGGGAAGATTCTGTGGTCTCCCCGTAGACTTCCGCTCCAACTTCGTCATCTGTCTTGGAACAATCCGGATCCCAGACTAGTGAGTTCCTACCAAATGTGGGTTTATTCTGTTCCCAGTTTTGCTGTTCTGGGAATTTAACCTTGTATCGTTGTATCGACTTGGACATCGGTCTGTTAGTGTGATGCCTAATACATTGAGCCTACTGAGCTCTAGTTCAAGTTCAGGGTTATTTTATGTATACGGATTTTTCATGAGATTTTAATTTTTTTCAACTTCTTCTTCTATTATATCCTTTCCACTTTAGGTCCCCCTGTGCGGTAGGTACTCTTGTTCTACTTAAACAAATTTCGTCAAGCCTCCCATTTTGACTTAGGCCAATCCAAAGCTGTTCGTGTTATTTTTATGTTATCTAGGGGTTTTTAAAGCTTAATTTTTATTAGTTAAGCTCGTGTGAGTTTCTTCTTTCTTTCTTTTATTCTTCTGTCGGGATCAACAAAATACATTGAGGATGTATGTCATTAAACAGCTCTTCGTAAATGTTTTGAAGGTCGTGTAAGCCATTAGGCCATTAGAAGGTACGGATGATCAAGAAACTTAAGAGTGAGAGGCACAGACACAGACACAGACACGTTTGTACGACCTATTACATTCGCACTTTCCATCCCCCACTCTACACTTATCTGTCTATCTATTTTTTTCTATTTCAACAAATGTTCATAAATCTGCAAGTGTCCTCAGCATAATTACTCGAATTTATAACAATTTTCAAAATCAATATATCACTCAATAAAAATGGGTTTTTATCACAAACAGATTGCAGTCAATTAGCCTATTACATGCAGATAAATGTGTAGTAAATGCGTTGAAATGCATAATCGGAAATCGAATTACACAAAACGATAAATCGACAACGAGTTAACAACTTTTATCGAATTTAATTGCAATTCATTTGTTTACCCGCTAAATCGTGGGTTTTATCTGAATCGTTTGTGTAATTAAAAAAAAAAAACAAAAACCAAAAAAAGAAGAATCATACGCTTGATTGAGTGATTTCAGTGTTTGGAAAGTTTTCTTTTTATTTCAATCTACCACATTCCCTTTAATCGATGAGCGTAATTGATTTTGCTATAACGGTTTTTGTTTTGTAATTTTGAATGGAGTTCGAAAACAATAAGACAAAGAGTTCGCACGCTACGAGGAGTGTTCATCAGAAATTTCAATGAATACACCTCTTAGTGTTTCCAGGTAGATCCTCATTGAAGTCGTGTAATTGTATTACGAGGACATTCGCGCATGTAAGAGTATCTAGTTTCGAAACAGTATAATATTGATGAACTAGTGGAATCAAAATCAATGCGTTCATGATTTTCACTGTTTTGGCGTAATGAGAAGGTAAATTATTTCAAAGGACCCCAATCGATATTGGAAGTAATTATCGTCATTCCTTTGATGGGATATACCTTCAAGGTACATACATACATACATACTATAAACGAAATAATAATAAATTAAGCCGTTTCTTTGCAACAACCTTCCTGGCTTTGATCTTATGGAAGATGGAAGATGGAAGATTGCCTAATGTATTGTAGGTACATGAGCAAGCAAACATATATAATTCAATTTGGAGAGGACAAATTGGGGGCAATTTTTGTCGAGGAATATCAAAAGGACTGGGAATAAATTGAGCAAATAAATAATTGTGGATTTTTTCTTATTGTTTTTGAAGGTCGACGGAAGGACACCAATTCGGCAGTGTGGAATTCAGCAATCACTAGAATCATTTCCCTTTTTATTTACGATCGAATGCATACCCAAGTTTTCCAAATGCTGGGGTAGGCGGACGATATATATATCATCGGTCGATCCCAGCGTGCCGTGATAGAGGCTTTCACGGCTATTGAAGAACAGGCGAAACTAGTTGGCCTTGAAGTGAATGAGGACAAGACTAAATATATTCTATCAACAAACAAACAATCATCAGTCCACCGACTAGGACAAAATGTCACTATTGATAGCAGCAACCTCGAGGTAGTTAAGGAGTTCATCTACCTCGGGGAAAACTTCAACTCCACAAATGACATCTAAGTGGAGATCCATCGAAGAATTACCCTAGGAAACCGCTGGCAAAACAAATGGGTTCAAAACTCCTAACTCCAAGGACAAAGTGCATGCGCTACAGAACCCTTATCCTGCCAGTTCTGCTATACGGCGCCGAGTGCTGGACGATAAGCAGGAAAGGAGAGCCAATACTGGGCTCCTTCGAACGAAAAATTCTACGGCGGGTATTTGGTCCTGTGTGCGAGGAGGGCGAATGGAGGAGAAGATACAACCGCGAACTATATGAGCTGTACCAAGATGTGGATGTAGTCCGAAAAGCTAAAACTCGTCGACTACATTGGCTCGGCCACATCGAGCGAATGGACAACAACGCTCCAGCCAAGAGGATCTTCGAATCCCAGGCTCGAGACGACAAGGAAGACCGAACCTCCATTTTAAAGACCAAGCCATCGCGGATGCCAGAGCGCTTGGTCTGGACAGCTAGAAGCAGCGTGCTCGGGATCGCAGAGGGTGGAAGGCTGCCGTATCTCAGGCAGGGACTCTTCACTAACTAATTTTGGAAGAATGGCACAGGATGTCCATTGTTCGATTGTTTTCATGTTTGCGTTTTGGTTACTTTTAAGTTAAATGTTCTTGAATATTCTTCAAGTTGCCTTGAATACTCTTCCTAGTCATGATGGAGTAAGCCGTTGAGTTTGAGAGTGATATACGCAACTGTTCTACTCAATATGCTATTTTGCCCAATTATTGTAGCAGTAGGGCATGCCTTGATAACGTGCTGGGTATATTAAAAGTTTTAAAAAATGGTTATTCTTCTCCATAAATTCTTTCTCCAGAAAGATGATTTGTGTACACTTGAAGCCAGCCACAAAAATCTAAGTTGGATTGTCTATCAGGTGTCGGTCTATTCTCAGAGGAGTTAAAATTGGTATACATAACTCAATTAGAATCCAAAGATGAAAGTAGTGTTTACCAAGCTGAGGTTCTGGCAATCGTGGAAGCGGCCCATATTGTTGCAATGTCAGCATAACCATGGAATGATATTACCATATTCATTGACAGTCAAGCGGCCATTAGGCAGTTAGTGCTATTGAAATCAAATCCAAGCTGATTCACCGCTGTCGCATAGAGCTTAAGGCTCTTGGCTCACAGCACAAGGTATATCTCTGCAGGGATCCTGGACATAGGGACATAGAGCGGATGAGCTAGAAAAGTATCCGAAATGGATATTTACCGGGCACTGCATTTGATCAAACCGCCACTCAGCAATATCAGAGAACGAGTGTAATACAAGATTAGAATGAAAGCCAATAAAAGGTTGAAATCCTAAGGTGTTAGGTACTTTAACTGGTCATAATTTCCTAAGAAACAGTTGAATTAAATCTCAAAGATGGCGACATTTGAAGAGGCTGCGGCGTCGAAGAGCTTCTAACAGCCACTGCCTGTACCTCTGTCACTTGAGGAACATAACGCTTGGAAGCTTTTTCTTTGAAGAGTTGTTAGGTTTCGGTGTGGCCTTACTTGCAGAGAGAATGAACCACAAGGGGGGCCACAAGACCAGCCTATCCCTCACTGAAGAGTATCACCTTGGATCCACGCGGACCTAAGTGTGGCAAATTGATCAATTAACCTAATCTAACCAAATCGTATCTAAGCGATCGCAAATGGAAGAAGCCTTATATCATTCAGGGTACCATTTCCGTTCACCCGTAGAAGAGAGTACACGACCAGAATATGTCTCATGTAATGAAGCGACTTGTCGACCACATTCATATCATTCAAATTATTTAAATTATTCAGTTATGATGTCGCGATATCGAGCATCAGTAAGATGCAGAGGCCAGATCGGCCTCATTTTCGAAAAAGTATGGTCCAATGTTGACTCCATCTTTAAATCTCCACCAAACAGCTGCACATTATGGATGCTTTTTTTTCAACAATTACATGTCGGTTTCCTCAACCCTAAATGCGGAATTTTTGACGATTAACGAACCCATCCATGTGAAATTAAGCTTCATAGCTAAAAATGATTTTGCTCGAAAAAGCAGCAGCCACTTGTTGAACGTATCCCAAAAAATCCCTTTTTACTAGGCATGGTCATTAGGTTTCAGTCCTTTTTTTAATTGAACTTTGTAAGCATTGAGACGTAGATCTTTAGTAAATCGGGCGAGAGCTTTTTGAAATTTTCAGTTCTTGTCTTCGTCACCGAATCGAAGTTTCTGAACTTAAATCAACACTCTCCCGTGCTGCCTTTAACAAATTCTTATTAAAGCCTGCTCTGCTGATACGAAAACCTCGAAGATTGTGAGGGAGGCCATTAGCAATGGGATCAGGTTAGGCAGATGTAACTCTGTAACACTCATCTGCATGGTGGCTGGAAAATCACTAAACAGCATCACACTTTATCTGTAAATGTCCGTCCTTTGCTAGAGCCAGACTGGCTGAAAGATGATCACAATCAAATTGAACTAACCAACCTCCTTCACTTTGCCAAAGGCACTATCACATTCTGTAAAATTTGGGCAGGCTTGCTGAAGTCTAAGAACTTGTTCTCTTCGGGTAACCCAATAAAACACTTAAATTTTCATCAAATTTTCAAATTTTTTTATTGTAATCGATAAATAGGCCTTTGCCATTTACGTTTTAAAGACAACTTCATGTAAATGTTGTCCGCAGCTCCGATTCAAATAGTTTTCGAGCATTTCGGCCTGTATTCCACGGATTGCCCGTGATATGTTATCCTGTAAGGCTTCATTTCTTCCACATAGACTAACGACTTTACATAACCCCAAAAGAAATAATCAAGAGGCGTTAAATCGCATGATCTTCACCAAATTCATCCTTCAACATTTCCATTGTTTCACGAGCTGTGTGGCATGTGGCACCGTCTTGATGAAACCACATGTCAACCAAGTTCAACTCAGCTAACGGGGGCAAACATATGTGGCGTATCATGGCTCGATATCGTTCGCCGTTGGCGGTACCGTTTCTTCAACGGTCGTTTTTAAAGGCAAAAGGGCCGATGATGCCACCACCACAACAAACTGTCGTTTTTTTTCAGGATGCATCGGTGATTCTTTTATGGCATGTGGCTGTTCATCACTTTAGATGCGATAGCTTTGCTTATTTACGTATCCGTTGAGCCAGAAATGAGCCTCATCGCTGAACACAAGTTTTCTTAAAACGGGGATTTTTACATTTTTCAGAGAGCACGAATTTTTATAATAAATTTTAATAATTTGCAATCGTTGTTCGTTTGTAAGTCTTTCCGTGATTAAATGGCATTCTAAATGGATTAAATACTAAAAACTTACTTATACTTTTGACAGATGACGTTTGGGCGCCATTACTAAGTAGTGCTACTGCTTCAATATTAACATTTGAACGGCTTTCTTGCCAGAGTGTTTAGCATCAACAATTGATGCAGTCCTCTTGAATTTTTCTATTACTCTCCTCACAGTGGACGAAGTTAAATTAATATTCCGACGATAATTTGACAATTTGCCGCCAAACTTTCATTTATTTTTCAAATATTGTTCAACAATGATAACGCGTTTTTTTTCTCGTGTCGTGCTCCGTTTTTACTTACCCTTTTTTAAGCTGCCTACACTGAAACTAGGAATGATCATTCAACTCCTTGATAGAATAATTTTCAGCATGACTTGTCTACAACTGCTGCTCATATCATCAATAAAATCGTCCATTAAAATACAATGTACCAATACAATACATAAACCACGCAACATCCTTAAAATCCCCATCCTTACACTGCCGGAATCATTTGTAACATAATTTTTTTTTATCGCGCCCTTATAAAGTAAACGATCCACACTGCAAGATGTTTTCTCCGGTTTACCAACAGATGAGCCCCATTAGCAGCAGGTGTCATTGTGGTTATCTCAATATTGTCCTTCTGCAGGAGCAGCCACTAGCACTTATTGCAATTTCTGGTCTTAATTTTCGCCATCTCTTCCATTCCGCTCCGATCCGGTGGTGTTTTTCACTGCTTGTCTTCGTATTTTTAATTACGACCAAGAACTAAACAACAATAGCTGCAGGAGCAAGAGGACGACGAGAGCGGCACATCACGGCGGCGCCTGGCTACAGGATTATATTGGGTTTAATTAATTACTTCAGCAAGAGAACTTGTTACCGTTATCATCAGTGTTAGTTGCGCTTGTGCTGTGCATCTGTGTCTGTCTGGTACAGGGATTGTTAAATAGTTTACTTACCTTTACCCAACTGCTTGACTGCATCGAACTTAAATGTGGGTGAGCATTTAAATTGAGTGTTTCCCCCTTGCAGATGTCAGTAATATTTTTCTTGATTTTATTTTCATTAATTCCTTGTGTCCCATTAGAATCAGCGGAGTGAGTGCAGGCATCAAATGCAGTGTTCGAGGAAGAGGAATTATTTTCTCCTTCTCCTTGTGTGCGATTCATCCCAGTGCAAATTCATTTTTGCCATCGCTTTTCAATAGAAATTGAAAATTGACAGATGAAATGGCAAGGTCCTGTAGCATTGATTACATCTCTGCAATTGGCAAATGAGTCTGTCATCGCTGTCGTCTTCGTGTCTTCGTCGTCGTGCAAATGGCGACTTTTAATTAATTGGTTGTCGCTTTGAATTTATCGCTGCCATTTGTCAAAAAGAAAAGAAAAAGAGACAACAAACTACAGGCAGTCAATAGAGAGGTGGTCTTCATGTTGCTACTGTTAGTGCCACTCTCACCCGCTCTTCCGTTTCCGCAAGAAAAGCGACGCTATTCTAAGACTTTGATAATGCAATAATTTTCTGTTTGTTCGCTCGGGCGTATACGTGCTATTTTTTTTTGTTCTTCTGTTCTTCTGTTTTTCCCGCCTGAGATTAACATTTTGAAAATTATTATTTTAACGCTTCTGTCTGAATTAAGCTGTACGCTTACCGGGCGCTATTTATCATAACCGAACACCTGAAATGGTAAAAAGCTCATAATCCAAATTACTTTAGATAGTAAGTGGATAATGGAAATTAATTTGATTGTCAAGCAAAGCCAGCGGAAATTTATATATTTTCTGGAAATATTATTACGCGCTTAAGAATTTGAGTTATGCGCTCGATAAATAATTTTCTATTTAACTTGCGCCTGGCGCTCTGGTGTGGGGATTTATGTGGATGAAGGATAAAAAAAAAATCTCCTTTGCACAGGGTGGATCTGCGGTTGCAAAGAGATCTGTGTGTTCTGTTAGTCGAAAGACGTAGTCGTAGTCGTCTTTCGAAGGATTAATTAGGTGTTTTGGGATTTGGAATTAATCAGCTGTGCCTTTTTTTATGTCGGGTTTTTTGCGGGATTACAAGTGTATTATGTTACCGAAGAAAATTCAGGGATTATCTAAGATTATGTAAAAATGTGAGCAGGTATGACAGCAAATGAAAGGACAAAAATGTGTATTGGGAAATGTGTTCCAGCGATTCCGTTAAAAGTAATCTTGGTAATCACCTCGGGGTTGATGGTATTGATTTTCTTTTGGATAGGGGCATATTAAATGAAGTAAATAATGCATCAGTGAGTTGCTTAGATAATTGAAAAGCTGCCATTAAAGACAACTTGAATTCGGTTCTTAATTTTTATGTATTTATTTTTCCCAAAAGATTTTTTAAAATTAATTTGCTGAAGACTTAAAGATGGGTTGGGCAAATATACATGGTCGTTGCCAAATCGAAATTGATACGCCCATTCCAACAGAGTAAAAGTACAGCATTTTCATAAGCGTTTAAAATTTGGCACATCTCCGGAAAACAACTATAGCCAACAAAACATACTCAATTAGGACATACGAAATGAAGTGCACAAGATGAAACATTGACGAAAATATGTAAAGGTGTGTTTTACAGAAAATCAGTTTTGTTTTAGTTTGAAATCTGACCGGTTTCTAAAAAATTCAATTAAAAACGGGACTAGATAGTAATAATTTGGAATCTATGCGCTCTTTAGTTACATTTTTTAAAGTGTGTCGAAAACGTGCAGGGCAGCTAGTTTAAATGTGGACAATATTCCGCAATATTTCACCCATACAAAGATTTTGGCCACGCCCACTTTTCGGGACATTTTTGTCAGCCATACGTTTTCAACGTCTTTTTCTTGGTTGTACACTTACTTACTTACTTATCCGGCTCCCGACCCGTGAAGGGTCCCTGTCTGAGGCACGGCTGCCTTCCATCCACTGCGATTCTTGGCTTGGTCCTTAAAACGGAGGTCTGGCTTTCTTGTCGTCTCGAACTTGGGGGCTGGGATTCGGAAATCCTCTGGGCCGGAGCAATTTTGACTTTTCGGATTTATAGAGTTCGCGGTTATATCTTCTCCTCCATTTCCTCTCCTCGCACACAGAACCAAATATCCGCAGAAGAATTTTTCTTTCGAAGGAGCCCAGTATTGGCTCTCCTTTCCTGCTTATCGTCCAGCACTCGGTTCTGTAGAGCGTGCACTTTCTCCTTCGAATTAGGAGTTTTGAACCTATTTGTTTCGCCAAACCGAAGTAGCAGCGGATCTGCACCAAGATGTCATTCGTGGTGTTGATATTTATACCGAGGTAGATGAACTCCTTAACTACCTCGTATTAATCCTGATATTTTATACTAAATTAGTATTTAAGCCATGTTCATACTCATTTTTGTGTAGTCAGCCAAGTCGGCCAGTTAAGTATTTAGTATTCGGCTCGAGTTTTTACATTCAGACTTTCACTATTTCAACTGAGGTTAAATGTTTTTTCTTCATCTTTACAATATTTGCTTAATTCATAAAAACATTAAAGTATATATTTAGCTATTATATAGATCTTTTAAAAAAAAAACATTTACTTCTTTTACTATCTCTGTTCTGTCTGAGCTATCTAACACCATCTTCAGAATTTCGCAAATATTTATTTTGGTGACAGCTTTGCCTGCGTTCCCGGAATGCTCTATTCCGTATTTCTGTATTCCTGTTTTAGCCTTTTAAACTCGCCCACCTCGGATGGCTGAATGAAATGTGTCGTGTTGGGCAATAGGATATACAAAATGATATTATTTTTCCGGCAAAAATCGCTCAGGTCCTTTGTCAGATGCGACTTATTGCCATCGATCAAAAACAATATTGGCCGCTTTATAGCGTTTTCTGTTAACCCGTTACTAAAACTGTAACGTATGTTAAGCTCATTGAATTCCGATCTTGACAGCATTCTTAAATGGGGTAAAACCAACAGAGTGGAATTTAATGCTTCCAAAACGCAATGCTGTCTGCTGTCATTGAAGCGAACCCCTAATTCTCTGCCATTATCCATGAATGGCACTTGCATCGCTGAAACCGAAAGACTTTCCATTCTCGGTATGTGTGTTAATGACAACCTTCGTTGGAATGACCACATATTTGATGTCGCCAAGAACGCTGCGAAATGTCTAGGCTTCCTAAAGCGATGCAAGAAATATTTCACCCCTTCTGATCTGGCTAGAATCTACAAGGCGTTTATTCGCCCAAAACTTGAGTACAACGCTCATATCTGGTCTGGTGCACGAACAACATATTTGGAGCGAGCTACTTGACAGGATCCAAAAACGTGCGGTAAAACTTATTGGCGATCGAGACATCGCGAAATCACTTGACTCTCTTAGTCATCGTTGTAATGTCTCCTGCCTGTCATTGTTTTATCGGTATTTCCACCACAAGTGCTCAAATGAAATAGCCAGTTGCATTCCACCCCTACAGCAATTCAACCGCAATACTCGCCTTTCGAGGAATGCACATAAGTTTACCCTTAAGCCTGTTTTCGGACGTACTGTGAAATATAAAGATTCCTTTCTCAACCGTACAATACGAATGTGGAATGCTCTACCAAGCTCTGTTTTTCCTTTGCATTATAATTTACAAACATTTAAAACCAACGTGCGTCGGTTTCTCCCTTTCTCTAATCCTTCATTTCCCTAACGCCCGCACTGTGTCACTTCATTATAAGGGTATCCAAAGTCCCTTTAGTGCGCGTACATTATAAAAAAAAAAAAAAAAAACAAGACTGAAGGGGGTAAAGTTTCATTATTAGCACTAAAAAGAAACAAGACAGTGACTGTCTCCTTTTCGTTGCCTTGGCTAAGCCTGTAAAGGTTTTTCCAGCAGCCTTAATGTGCCAAAACAGTCTAAGATTTTGGAGACATGCTGAACGATATTTCGTCCTCATTAAAAATCTTGGAACGGTCTTCAACAATATTTGCAGCATAAATTTCCTGCAGATAATTGTTTAGGTCTAAAAAACAACTTCCTGACCGGCTCTTCGGTGACTACCGCTCAACCTTTTCAGACGCCCTCTGGTGTTCTGAGGGACAGTTCAGAATGGCGCTTTAGGAAACCGTAGTGTGAAGTCTTTCCTGGTAGACCGTCTTTGTTTAGCAGACAAGTTGGTAAGTTCAAAAGCGAGTATACCAGGGTCTGTTCTTCTGCTCAGGTGATTGAAAACGTATAGAATAGATAAACGTGTACATTAAATTTTTAGACTTCAAAAACATTTTTTTCGACTTTGTAGAGTAAAGGACATTTGCCCTGGCTTTTCCAAAATTCTCTTATGAATTCAGACTTGGGATTTCTTCCTTGCTTTTCCTTATTGGCCAATTTTCTGCCCTGATCGTTTTCAACCCTCATTAAGTGCTTCTTCTGAGTACTGAGGCTAGGGCGGACGACATTAGAAGAATCACACAAAAAATGTCTGTTATTATGCCTCTCTTTCTGTTATTTAAAATAATTTTTTTTTAGAATGTGTCCAAAAACTGTAAAAAGAATCTATTAAGCACTGCAGTGCCTTCCAAGCTGAGAACTATGCGGCTAAGAAAGCACCGATTGGCACTCAGGGCTTTACGTCATCACTCAATTCTACTCTGCTGGGTTCCTGGACACGTTGGAGTGGAAGTGAACGAAAAAGCGGACGAATTGGCCAGACACGGCTGTGATATGAATCCACTACTAGCGGACAGAAAGGTGCTAAGACTTTTATTGACGGCGTCACCACACAATTGGCTAAGGAACAATGGAGCAACATCAACGGTTGCGTCAAAACCCGTAGTCTGTGGCCTGTTGTTAACACCAAAAGATCAAAATCCGTAGTCTCTCTTAATAGAAGTCAAATCCGGATGCTCGTCGACGTATTAACCGGACACTCCGTCTTAGGAAACAAGGCTAAACATCTGCAGAAGCTGGAGAGACGAGGAGGAAATAGTGTTGCGAAAAAAAAAATTACATGTGTGTAACCCGACTACTGGAAAGGGCCGACCATCACCTGTAGTTTGAAAACAATTTTGTATGCAAAGCCGTTTACTTTATTTTTACATTTCTAAATTTTGCTTCATAAAAAGACGACCCCCTACAAAAATTTGCCATTGTTATGGTTCACTTTAATCTCTCAACCTTAGAACTCAAATGAACATAATGGAAATGCCAAATTCTCGAAATGGAACAAAACCTTAAATTTAATGAGGTTCTACCGCAATATGACGTTTTATCCGCAATTCAGTAGAAGAGGAAGCGAAAAAAAAACCGCATATTTATTTAGAAAAAAGCACTCGTATGATGTTGGTTAGACGAACTTTCCCTTTGAATGCAATTCACTACTAAATGGTGAATAAAAGTGAACAAAATTCCCCAAGGGATGTACACTGCGGGAGTCGGAAGTTCCTACCTACCTACCTGCTACCCTAACTCATTTGTAGCGTGCAAAATAAATTAGCAATTTGCTTGGCGAAGCTTATTTCAATGAAATCGCTGTTTGTCCTTTTTTTTTGTGTGACCATAGTTCCGACATTGAATTAAATTTACCTCTACAGTGAAATATAATAAACGGTACTGATTGGCTTTTTGATAATTTTATTCCATCCCTTTCCAGCAGACCGACATCTCCCCAAGGTTGTATCGGATTAATACAGAATGGTAGGCCAGCACTACCATCGATGTCCATAAAAAATAGCGGTGTGGCAATTCAATATGAACAATTTTCCATAGACCTATCACTTACCTGTGAAGGTTTGCGATTTTTATTAAAACTTTTATACGAATCCATCCATATACAAATATTCCCGAATATAAGATTCAATTTGGTTTTCCGCTTAAAAAAATAAAAAATAAAAATAACACGCACTCGATTTTTAATTACAATAAAATGGTGAAAATAATTCACTTACCTATCCATCTATCTTCGGCAATCAAATAAAAGAAATCAATATGTATTTCCCATCCACGATAACTAATTGCGTTCACAGTTCTTTTCGAAAACATTTCCCGTTATATTTTTTGTTCCCCCCCCCCCCCCCCCCCGTTGGACTAATTACAGTGGGGGATTGTGAATTGGAATAATACCTCTCTCTCTCGTTTGTCCGATTTGCTGTATATTTCAGATTCGATTGAATCTGAATGCAAAAAAGTAAGTAAAATGTCATATTTGTCCTTCAGTAGATATCGCATAAGTATCTTTGTGTCTGTCGCTTGAATTGAAGTTATTCTCGTGCCTCGTTCTCGTTATGCTGCCAACAAATGAAATGGACGTGATTTTAATTAATGTTAACATTGTTCCTTGTAAGTCATGTGTCACAATTCGAAAGGAAAATTTCGAAAAGTTAATTAATGTTATTTTAATGAGATAAATTTTTCACTTTGATCCCGACGTTTCAGCTCGCCAAAGAACTTTTGATTGTAACCTTATTTTTTTTTTTGAAAGAAATCGAATTTTGTTCGTTGTTGTTGTTTTATATTTATATGCATGCGGGATGGTATTCATTTAAAAATATTTGTAAAATATTCGGCCTCGGGGAGGATTACTAGGTAGGCTTATCATGATAGCTTTTATCCCTTGTCCTGAATTTCATACAGAGTTGTTATTTATAGTTGTTGGTTTCTGGAAAAAGGGAAACATAAAGCTCCCTGAACAGAGAGCTAACAGGTCCGTTTTGTATAGGAAAAATGTTGTTCATATTCAAGATATTAGGCAACTACGTTAAAAATAAGACAAATGTTATTGGAATGGGATTACTGCATACTGTAGGTGTTTATGTTCCTGGGTCTATGTCTAAACATAAAAACAAGTCAAAGGCTTTCTGGAAATTAATAAATTCTGAAATAGAATCCCTTGGAATGAAATTCAATCATCACGAAAGTACAGACCTAAAGCAAATATGTGACATGTTTTCAGCATTTTTCCAGTCAAATTTCATTTCTGATTTTGCAGTTCGTAAGTCCCCAAGTAACAAAGATTACAGCCTTGATTTGGGAGTTCTAAGCTTATCTGATGAAGAAATTCTATCAAAACCGGCAGTTCATGAGGAGAGGGTTATTTTGCTCCTGATAGCATTCGACTCATATTTATGAAAAAATGGAAAATGTCGTTTCAAACAAAATGTAATCTATAGCTAAGAAAAGGTGTATTTCTAGACTGCTGGAAATCATCCTTTATTACTCTGATTTTTAAGTCCGGTTCAAGACAATAAAATGTGGCTTAGTGGTTAAGTGCGGTGGACCACTAAGCGAGAGGTCGCTGGTTAAAATCCCGACCTGTACCATCTGAAAGCCCCACCTCTTGTGAACGTCTGATAAATATCCAAGAGTAGGAAATGTCATGAGAAGCTTCTCAAAAATAAATTGCCTTTCGGAATCGGCATTAAACTAAAGGTCCCTCCATTCGTGTCAAAAATATAACTTCGCACACACAATGGTTAGAGAAGCTAGGCTTTAGGTCCTGTATGGGCCGTTTACGCCTAAGATCTATTTTTTTCAAGATAATAACTTGAACCTGTAGTCAAGAAAAAGATATACGCCATAATTCGGAATCATTTGTCTATATTTTATCATGGATTTGTGTTTGGAAGATCAACGTCAACCAATATTACTTAATTAATTAGATACAATTTTATTTGATCATGTGCAATACGACGTCTACGAACGTAAACTAGCTGCTTTTGGAATTCATTCAAATTTATTAATGTGGATTGAAAGCTATCTTACCAATCGTATTCCATTCGTCAAAATTGGATGAGTGATTTCGATAGAACTACGAAACCACTCGGGAGTTCCACAAGGAAGTCATCTAGGCCCACGTTTGTTTCTTTTTTCATAAATGATCTTCCTTCTAAAGTATCCGTTTCTAAGTGTTTGTTATATTCCGATGATCTTAAAATTTATCTAATTCTGATTAAGATATTTTAACTGTCTATGTTTATGGTGTGAAGAAAATTATATGAAATATACAAACTTAAATATATCTAAATGTGCAGCATTGACATTCGCACTTAGAATACGTTCATTCAAATTTGAATATAAAAGTACTTTTATATTCAAATACTTTTTGCTCGTGATGTAATTTGTTCAAACATTGATTGTCCTCCTTTACTGTCGCTACTGGGTTCGTTGCAAATGACTTCTGCAGAAGCTGCAGAGACGAAGAGTAGATATATTCTGTGGAACATATTTTATGCCACTGTCCAGCTCTATAGGAACGCAGCTCATCCTGCATGAAAGCACGATTTTTTGAAATCTGAGAAATCTTTAATTTCGGGACTCTAGAGAGGATATGTTACTATTTTAAGGCCATAGTTCAAGTTTAAAAGCCCTAGCCTTTAACTTACTACATTGAGTCAAAGTATGTATCAATAAGAATACTCCCAAGATAGGGTACAAACACAGTTTAAAGGAATGATGTATGCGCAGAATACAGAGCTTAGGTTGGGTTTTGCCGATAGGTGAGTGAAGTAAGGGCAATCTCTACTTCGTCACACTTGGGAAAAATGAGTGTTTCAATATTTTATTATCGCTATTACTCCAAAATCAATATATCTTGAAGTACGTGTCCGAAAATTGTCTAATATTAATTTTGGTGGGGACCAAAAGCCCCCTTTATTCGGCTCAATACAAGCGACAAATAACTAAAAACAACGTACGTTCTATGGTTTAAACCTAAGACTACCTGTAATTTAATGGAATAGGGAAGGAAGATCATATTGAGAGCGAGAAGGGCTACATTGGAAATCAAAAGCCCTCCGCTTTAGAGTAAGAATTCTGTAGCATATGAGAGATACTTTCTTTGGAACCAGAAGTGCGCAATCAGCAGACCTAGAGAGGAGCCCATTTATGAAGCAATTAATTGCTACGTCCCTCTATATTTTCAAAGTTCGAAAAGATTTTGATAAAATTGGAGACCAAATTGGAGAAAACGACGAAAAGTTCTGGAAATATGCCCACGGTGTTAGTGCAAAGAGTAAGAACTGTCATGAACACTAGGTCCCTTCCATTTTTTTTAATGCCTACTTTTTATTTTTTTTAGCAGATTGACCATCCGTGAGTGGCATGGCTAATATTAATTTAGTTATGTGACTTTGGACGTAATGATTTTTTGTTTGCTTTAAATAGCTTTGGATCTTATTGCCCAATGTAAAAACGTTCAATCTAAAACGCTTAAATGAAATTTCAAGAACGAACAGGTCTTCTTATTGGTATTTCCGTTGCATCTCTACTGGTCTGCCTGTGGGGTTCGCCGTCACAATTATACTAAGCCCAGATCACAAATAGTCAAGATTGTGTGATATTTTTGTTTTTATGTCGAATCCCTAAATATTTTAACATTTATTTTCTTGCTTCTGCTTTACACATTCCAAAGAGACAGCCAACATTAAAAAGCAAACTATGTAAATGTTATCACCACGAAGGCGTTGTCGCTTTGAAGCTATAAAACTATACTTGATCTAGAACTTATACACATTTTGAAGTTTGTGCATTTGTGTCACACTGCTAAAAATTTTTTCAGATCTCTTTTAATAGTTAGGGAAATGTCTGGTCATAGCTCTATAAATAAATGTTTGTCAACTGGTTGAAAGAGTTACGAGTCAATAACAAACGAATTCAGTTCTGATACCTTGCCCCTCAATAGCTAAGTCGGTTGCAATTGTTTAAAGAGCTTTCTCATCCATAATCGCTATTAAAACAAAACTCAATTTAATTCATTCGAATGTAAAATAAATTTGGTGCAACAATTTCAAATCCACCACACGATCCTCCACGATGTTTTCAGCTTATATAGGGTCAAATTTATTTTTTTATTTGAAAGCACAATTCGTCCGGTTAATAATGGAAAATAATTTCATTCAAATGGCTGCCTCGGCTGGCCATGCAGTAGCCTATACGATCGGTCCAGTTTTTAAGCACATTATCGATTGTGTGCAGCTGTATTTCAATAATGGCTTCACGAATATTGTCCTTTAAAGCGTCAATTGTCTTTGGCATATCGGCGTAACACTTATCTTTTACGGAACCCCACAAATAATAGTCCAACGGGGTCAAATCGCAGCTCCGCGGTGGCCAAACGACATCAGCTCTGCGGCTGATAATGCGATCTTCAAAAACAGGGCGCAAAACATCGAGTGTGGCTTCGGCTGTGTGGCACGTAGCGCCGTCCTTTTAAAACCAAATGTTGCCAATATCCTTTTCTTCAATTTTTGTGAACAAAAATTCGTTCAACATGGCCCGATAACGATCGCCATTGACTGTAACGGCCACTCCTTGCTCATTTTCGAAGAAAAATGGCCCAATTATGCCTCTGGACCAAAATCCGCACCAAACAGTGACTCGTTTTGGGTATATCGGCTTTTCAATGTATGCGTGCGGGTTTTCTGTGCCCCAAATGCGACAATTTTACATTGTTTACATACCCGCCAAGATCAAAATGAGCTTCATCTGGAAAGATAATTTTTTTGGCAAAATCGGCATCTTCTCTAAGTCGATCGCAGGCCCACTTAGCGAAGCGAAAACGCATTGGATGGTCAGTTGGCCTCAACTCCTGAACCAATTGGACTTTGTATGGCGTCTTACCAAGGTTTTTATGCAAAATTCGTCTCAATGATGTCTACGAAATGTTCAATTGTTGAGAACGACGGTGAATTGATGTTGATGGCGCTTCTCGCATACTTTCTGCCACAGCAGCAATTTTCTCGGGTGTACGCACTGTTTTTGGCTTTTCACGCTTTGGTTTATCGATGAGGATGCCAGTTTCTTTCACTTTTTTCACAAGATAACGAACATACGGAGCCGACGGTGGTTCTCTTCTTCCAAAATCCGCACGCAATTTTCGCACACATTCTGCAACATTACCATGATTTTCAAAGTAATGTCGCAATATTTCCCAGCGTTGTTCAAGCGTATACACAACCATATTCGTTCAGCGGAAGGTTAAAACTAATTATCTGTCAAATCAGACATGAGCTAAGTGTTACCATTCGCGAAATAAGCACTAGTTGCAAAAAAAACGTTGACGGACCCTTTATTTCCTTAACTTGTTTTTTTTTTGTTGCTGCAATATATCTTTATTTAATTTATCAATAAATTAAGTTTGAGGTAGGTTTTTTGTTTCATTTATATTTTGAATTATGAACATACTTTGTTTTGCTTTTCGTTGTTGTGCAAATTTAAGAGTCAAAAGTACTTTGCGGTTTTATTTTCTAAATTTAGCTTTTTTTGCGGAAAAAATATGAAAATGTGCGTTATAGCCTTATAGAAATCTGGCAAGCCTATATTCAACTTTGCTTACCCCTGTACTTCTGTGAACACTTGTGAACTATAAAGGGTGCAGTTGACTATCAAAAATATAGTGTTTAAAGCTCAGTTTGACATTAATGATAACTAAAGTGATAAAAGAGAGAGCCAAAATACCTCTGGTAAATTACTCATCTGTGGTCCATAAGTATTAAAAAATGGCCCAACAAATTCGTTAAAAAAAAACGTAAAAACTCCCAGGTAGTCAGCACTCGAATATTTAGTGGTACATCCTGGCATATTCCACAAAAGAGAATATACCGACCTGTGGACGGAATACTATTTTTTAACTTCTCTAAAAAAACAGATTGAGTTCAACATTTCAACACCATTGCCACAACTCTCTCTAAATACATAAGTATATATCCAAACAAAAAAAAATCACAGTGGCAACACACAAAAGGTACGTCTTTTCTTTTACATTTAATTGGCATTTTAAGAACTAACAAAAAAGATAATAGTAATAATTACGGAGCAACTTACATCCAATTATCCTCTCGTGCCTCAATTAAATAAATCCTTTACTTTTTTTTATCAAACACACGTAAATGATTTTGAAACGAGAAAAGGGCTTCTCCTGAAAAAATACAAAAAACAATGTCAATGGTTCATTCATGACCACTCTAGTTTACAAAGTCAAGCAAAAAAGACCAACAACATCGGTATAATTAATTTTAGGTTTTTTTTTTTTTAGAAAGAAAGAAATGCAACTTTTGCAGTTTGTGTTGTAGTTTTATTAAATTTCTCATAATAAATACCAAAGCTGCTGTGCTGTGCTCTGAGCACTACAAACTTCTCACCATAGTGCTGGTGCACAGCCTCTTTAGATTTTTTCTGTTTGTAATTTTGTTACTTAACTCTAACGCAAGAAATGCAAAATATAAAAAGGAGACCTCTTGGAGCAAAGAGAATAAATTACATGTTTTTTTTTTCTTTTTTGATTTGTTTGTTTTTGTTATTCTTGGTATATACCAGAGAGGGTATGGTGCTCCAAAACTCTTGGACAGAAGAAGCGTGTCAAAGTAAAACAAACACTCTGTACAGGGAATAGGCAATGCGACGATGACGACGACTACGATGGCGATGGCGACGATGCCAACAACAATGACGACGACACGATAGGGATGTTGTAACTTTTGCTGCTTCACAAAGTCTGCAAAGTTGTTGAAAATATCACCTGAAAATGCCTGTTGTTCTCACATGTTTTAGCATAATCTCATTGAATTTGTTAAGCTTAAGAAAAAAAATAATAGAAAATTGTATTACATTCCTGATAGGGGGAGTTGCACGGGTTAACTTTGCATGAACTTTGTGGTTAGAACTATAATTGTTGCATGAAGAAAGAGAGTGTCATCAATTTAAAGGTGTTTAACTTTAAACGTGGACATTTTTTTATAATAAGTTTTAAGAGTCGAACAAGTGGAGATGCTTCTGATGTTGAAATACCGGGTCTGTGGGTTATGTTATCTGTTTTCTGGATAAGTCCACTTCTAAGCTGCGTTTTTTCAATAAACTTGTATGCCAATTCGTCTTTTTTTGAAGTGCACCCAACTTTACATAAGTGGGAGGCCTGAAACCGCTTAGTACTCAACAACGAGATGTCAGCTGCTTTTATACCGAAAATACGTGATTTTATTTGACTAAGAACTTCAGACATATACTTAATTCTTCCTGAAAATTGTTGTGCAAATATTGTTGGTTGAATCGAGAGCCTATCCGACATTGGACATGGTTTTGATAATTCAAAATCCTGAGTCGGTGGTCGCAACTCATTAAATTCCAATATCCAACATTGGAGATTCCATTGCATCTATAAAAAGTGGGCGAGTGGTGAGGATTTGGACGGAAACATACTTCTTTTACACAAAATTGAAAAAATTTGGTCCAAAGAATCGATCGTTGCTAACGTAATCTGTGGTCATATGAACGAGCCATCCTTCGTGGCTGCCTCGGCTGGCTTCGCAGTAGCGCATTCTGTCACTCCAAGATTTTGCAAGACCTTGTTGATGGTTTCGGGCTCTAGCTCACTGATTGCTTGGATAAAATTGATCTTTAGTGCCTGAATCGTTTCCGGATTATTGGCATAACATCGGTCTTTCATGGTTCCCCACAAAAAAGACTCCAAAGGGGTCAAATCGCAGCTCTGAGGCAGCTAATTGACATCGCCAAGAAGGCTCATAGCACGATTTGGGAATTTGTCGAACCATGGGCTGTGTGGCATGGCGCGCCATTATGGATGAACCGGATGTCGTTCAAATCCCCAAATCCATGTCTTCAATTTCAGTAAAAAAAAAGTCGGTTAACATGGCTCTGTAACGACTAAAGTTTACCGAAACGCTATTCCCAAAGTTTACCCAGCGATGGCAATCCGCATACTCTCGGCTATGCGCACCGTACTACGATGACTGGGTCCATGAGTGTTGCCCACTAGCATACCAGTCTCACGAAATTTTTGCACAAACTTGCGTACAGCAGGAGCGGCGGGTGCTTCATTTCGCCCAAAAAACCACTGTCTGGGCTACACAGCACTCACTTTGGAAATAAGTTTTCAATATTCCCCAACGTTGTTCAAGCGTAAAGCGACTCATTTAGTTCCGCGGAGGTATGATACTGACTTTCTGTCAAGATTTCGAGTGGGAAACAGTCAGTGTCAAAACCACCCATGATTTAAAAGAAACCACCAATTGACAATTCCTAATTGCTTGATCCTTAATTGCATATTTCTAAGACAAAACCACCTAAAAATTACCAAAAAAAAAAACCGCTGTTGGAGGTTTAAACTGTCGCTCTCTTGGAACCATCCCGACTTGTACACAAATCTTTTAGCTGCTTACATCCTCCAGCTTATCGTAAGAGTGTCTGCCAAGTTTCTTCAAGGTCCCTGCAGCTTCTGCAGTAGTCGTTGTGAAGTACGCTCAGCCGTTCCGCATGTAGACCCACAGGGCAGTGACCCGTTAGGACTCTTTTTAGTAGTCGGATATCCTTGCGGTTTAGCCCAATCTTAATGGATTTTGATCTCGCTTTGTTATCCGCTGGCCATGGCTCTTTTGTATGCCTACACGTGTTGATTTGTTTACAGCATAGGTTAGTTCTTCTCAAGAATTGAATTTAGATACCCGTTTTTGCCACCTTGCTGCTGCAGGATATGTCCAATGGCGTTAGGTTAAGCAGTACCTCCAAAGCTGCAGTGGATGTTATCCTTAGGGACACTGTTATACTCATGCAAGCCGCCCATTGGACTTTAGTGAGGTAGGATAGAAGGTATTTCTTTTCGGTGGCCTTCCAACTCTTATATCTACTACGCTTTTCAAAGTCAAAAAGTGATTAGTGATAAGTCGACTTGATCTTAATTTAAATAAGATTTGAAGACTTAAAAGAATTCTTCTTAACCTTACGCCATTTCAATTAGTTATTTGCCCTTTTTAAATGCCTCTTCCTTTTAAATTTTACCTTTTTTTTAAAAAAAAAAATTAACTCTAACTAAAAAAACACTGTTTTTCTGCGTCAAACTTTATCTGAATATAATTTGAACTAACTTCTCAGCCACTGTTTGAAAGTGCTGCTGCCTTAAAAGAAAAACTCTCTTCGAAAATGCAAAAACTATTCACGTCAAGATGTGAAGACTCCATCAAAAGCTACGCAAAACTATTTATTCCACCTAATTGCTATTTAACTGCTACGCGTTTTGCGATTTGCCTCACTTCCGCCTGTGTAAGCAATTAACCAACTTAAAGTTCAAACAGCACGTTAACGTCATTTCATTTGAAAGCATACCATCGGCTCTTATGCCATCGTTCACACACACACACACACATACACAGACGCAAACGAATTCCTCTGGAATTTAATTGTTTCAATTAATCTCAGTCGCATATTTCCTCATGTCGCCCTTCCTCCATACCCCCATACAATAGGAGTTGTAGGTGTACACGCTTTGTGTTCTTTGTGGGAGAATTCCTCGATCTCGAAACAATGGCTGAATGCAAAGCGAAGCCAACGATTAGTTCCCATACTGCGTGCGGGGTGAAAACGTTTAGAGTCTCTGTAACTGGTGTAACTGCAACAGGCCGACCAACCGCCCGCCTGAATTGGCAAACAAATGCATAATACGATCTAAGAAGGAAATACAAAAAGGAGTAGCGCAGCAACTTCCATCATCATAATAAAATGTTGACAAAACATTCACCGCGTTCCCATACTTTAGCATATTGCATTGCATTGCATATACTAAAATTTATGCTCATGAATATGTAAGGAATGGGGAGCCTCAAATGTTGGTAGTTCTTCTCTGAATTAACCAGACAGAGCGCAAGCACACCAGCCCAGCCATAGCACAGCGATTATTAAGTGAAGTCGCAGTTGTCGTCGTCGTCGTCGTCATCGTCGTCGCATTGTCGTATAGTATTAGGAGAAGTTACGTACACACATTCATGGGTAGGTAGCTCCATCAAGTGTGGCGAGAACTAGTTAAAAGGAAGGAAGGAAGGAAGTCCTTGGGAAAAATGTATCCTCTCGCTTCCCGCCATTAGTCAAAATAATGGCATCAAAAGGAGATGAAGAAAGGTGACAGAGCGCCAACACTATAGGAGACTAATGGAGTTGCCTCTCTGCCCATAACCCCCCTCACCATACCGCATGCTATGAGTATTGTGAGAAATGAGCTGAGTTTACCTGCGTTACCGTTAAGTGCGGGTACCGAAAATTGGAAAATTGCAAAATTTCATTTACATTTTCGACTTGAACCCAAAATGACTGATGATGTCTGGCTGAGTGTTGAAGTTTTACGTGCGGGTGGTGTGCCATATGTACATATATAGGACTTGACTGTCTTTGGGTTTTGTCGGCAGCCATATTCCAACTTTGACCGGGACATGTGAAATTGAAAATTATGAAGTAATTCGAAAAGTTTTCTGTATCCTTTTGTTCGTCTCCGGCTTGGTGCAGGTATGTATACTATTAGTAAACTTTCTGAAACAATAAGAGGAGAACATCTTTCATTGCATGGTTTTGTACAGATGTGAGAAGTTACTTTGAAACTTTGAGTTGGTAATAAATTATTGTACGATCCATGGCAGTGTAAATCTCCGGATGGAAGAAGTACACGAATAATGTACTTCTTAGGGACTTGTCACTTTTGCTTTTCAACTAACGTTTCAGTATCAAAGATTGATCGACCGAAATGTGCAAAGTTTTTAGAAGGCCTTAACGACAATTTTTCATAGAAATGGAGCTGGGCAGGACAATTTCGTGTTGTCATGGCAATACTAATGGCAATCGTCTCGCTCTATGTGGGTGTTTTTGGTTTTTGCGTTGGAATACTAAGCTGTGGGTCGTATTTTAAAATCCGCAAGAACTCCATAAACTCTTGCTGGTAGATCCTATCAACTTAACCCTTACTAGCCAGATTTTTTTTTTTGAGCTGAAAAAAATTAATGTTGTAAAACTAGCGTTTCTGAACAGGTTTTGTTGTACGACTTTGCAATTTCACAAAAGTTTTTTTTATAGAGGTTGTGACACCTTACTGAACATACACAAGTCACATAATTCGGTTTCAAGTGTGCAAACAGTGGCGCTTGTATCAAGAAAATATTTTTAAAGTGGCAGCGGGAAGTTTGAAAAAAATCATTTAACAAAGTCTTAATTATTTTTGGTTGGTTCCTGGCGGTACCAGTGGGATATTAAGGGTTAAAGAGTTCTGATAAACTTCTGCGAATGCTTCATAGTTTCAAACCATACAAATCGGCAGGGCCAAATATCATAGTACCCGTCGAACTGAAGAAGAACCTCAGAACTCCCGACGTTGAATGTTATTATGAGGAGTTGTATAGATCTAGTCAATATCGCCGTGTTATGAAGAGAAGTAAGAAGAAGTGATTTTCATAGCCAAAGCCGGCATATGCTTCGATTTAAATCTTAAAGATCTCAGACCTATCATCAATTGTTTTTAAACTCTGAATAGATTAATATATATCCACACTAACATTAACAAGAGGTTGCAATGATCTTTGGATGCAGCTCTGGATACGCTTGTACGCTCCATCGAAAGTACACTCCACCAAAAGAGAATACATTGGTAGAATTTTTGCACATAGGGGCGCTTTCTAGCGGGTGATTTTTTAAGAGGTTTAGAACTTTTTTTTAAAAAAAAACACAAAAAATTCGAAAAAATGAATGAAATATTTATTTGAATCGATAGTTTGAACCTTGCAATTTAATGTTTAAAGATTTTCATGCAAATGTTGACCGCGGCTGCGTCTCAGGTAGCCCATCCGCTGAGTCCAATTTTGGCATACTCTTTCACACATATCGGCCGGTATCTCACGAATGAATGCATGGATGTTGGCTTCCAGTGCGTCAATCGAAGCGGGCTTGTCCCTATACACATTAGCCTTGGCATACCCCCACAAAAAATAATCTAATGGTGTCAAATCGCACGATCTAGGCGGCCAATTGACCGGCCCGAAACGTGAAATTAACTGTTCACCAAACTCGCCTCGCAATTGCGCCATTGTTTCGCGTGCTGTGTGGCATGTGGCACCGTCTTGTTGAAACCACATATCATGCAAGTCAAGAACTTCCATTTCGGGCAAAAAAAAGTTTGTTATCATCGCTCGGTAGCGTTCACCATTGACAGTAACGCTGCGATTCGCATCATCTTTGAAGAAATATGGCCCAATAATGCCGCCGGCCCATAAACCGCACCAAACAGTGGCTTTTTCGGGATGCATTGGTAGCTGTTGCAATGCTTCTGGCTGATCTTCACTCCAAATGCGGCAATTTTGCTTATTTACGTACCCATTCAACCAAAAATGAGCCTCATCGCTGAACACAATTGTTCGATAAAAAAGCGGATCCTCGGCCAGCTTTCCAAGAGCCCATTCACCAAAAATTCGGCGTTGTGGTAGGTCGGCTGGCTTTAGTTCTTGCACCAGCTGTATCTTAAAAGGCTTTACGCCCAAATCCTTCCGCAAAAATTTCCACGTAGTGCTGTAACAAAGGCCTAACTGCTGGGAACGGCGCCGAATCGACATTTCGCGGTCTTCTGTCACACTAGCTGATACGGCCGCAATATTTTCTTCAATACGCACAGTACGTAAACGTGTTGGTGGTTTAATGTCCAACAAAGTAAATTTGGTGCGAAATTTGGTCACAATCTTCCGAATAGACTGCTCAGAAGGTCGAGAATGCCGATCATAAAATGGAAGCAGCGCGCGATGAACATTTCGAACCGAGCACGAATTTTGATAGTAAAATTCAATAATTTGCAAGCGTTGTTCATTTGTAAGACGATCCATGGTTAAATTGCAAACCAAACTGAAGCTGTTTGACAGTGACACAAGGTACTAAACACACGTCAGCTGTCAAAACCAGTGTTGCCAAAACCAAACCAGCTAAAAAATCACCCTTTATAAGGGAATCTGCGATTCTTAATTCACTTTCAGACCTGAGGGTGGATGCCTTGCTTTGTGTTCCACCGATTGTAGGCAGGATTATTCACTTAAAACTGTGTGTGACATCTAACAAAAGGATCTGTTAGTCTAGGAACTCCACAATGTGCAGTTCTGTACCCCATTCTATGGAATTAAGTTGTGAACAAGCTGATATTTATTTTGAAAGGGAAGGTTACAGAATAGTTGCTTTTGGGGATAACGTTGCTATTGCCATCCCAGGAAAGCATCTTAAGCTACACCTTTATATCTTATAAGAACTTCTTTAAAACGCTGTTAATAAGCTAATAAAATGGGGCAGACCGTTGTATGTTGGGGACCAACCCCCACAAAATCGAATTTGTCCATTGCAGCAGGGAATACAAAATTCCGCACATAGACCGCCGCGTCTATTAAAGATACTAGCTTGCACTTTTCCAAAGAAGCTAAATGTTTGAGACTTGATTTGGATAAAAAGCTAAGTTGGAAAACTAAAACAAAAGAAATTTCGTATAGCTGCAGAAGCACTCTTCTCTCACAAGAATGCGGTTGGTAGCAAATGGGATCTCTAGCTCCGAATCACACGTTTGCTATGTATCTCATAAGTTAGACCAGCAACATTTTCTGAACGGAATGGTAGTCTCATGGAATGTCTTACTGCATAGATCGTTTTTTTTTATGGATGAATAGAGCTCTTCAGACTACTCTTTCCGAAGCTCCAGACATTCTGTTTGACCAGAAAGGGGTTTTTGCTCTTTTGGACCCAGATGGGCTTTGGCCACTCCGCTGTACTAAATACATTCAGTATGTGAACAGCATTGTCTACACTATACTTCGACCTAAGTTGGGCAGAAACTTCTAAGTTACCATTCCCTCTAGAGCACTTTAGATTTCTGACTTTTATTCTAATGGATCGCCGCCTGAAAAAGAGATTGGGGGTGTTTATTCCTCTAACAGTCTTAAACTTTATGTAAATCTAAATTTGGGGTGCCTTGAACCACTAAGCAAGAGGTCACTGGTTCAAATCGCGACCTGTACCACCTGAAAGTTTTTATTCGCTGAATCATCACTTGCGAACGTCTGACAGACATGCCGTTCGGAATCGGCATTAAACTGTAGGTCCCTCCATTCGTGTCACAAATATAGCTTCGCGTACATAATGGTTGGAGAAGCTAGGCTTTATTTATTAAAATTTATTTTTGGCTTAAGAGAAACGTAATACCAGCCGAAAACCTTAGACAGTAAAGCTGAATTAAAACCGCTTGAATCAGTATCCATAAAAGGTATTGCTGCCAGTTAGACTGTCAATAAACTCTTGTATGGATAATCGAAGCAGTCAATATTCACCTCTGTTGGGTGCCGCCTTATGTACTCGCGAAACTTAGAACCACACTGCCTATGTCACGCCTCATTTCACCTCCTGCTCAGTCCTTATGTAGTGTTACAAAACAGATTTTTTCCAACCGAAGTCTGAAACGCTCTATGTGTCTGATAGATTCCACATTTGGTGCTGCAACAAGCTTTGGTGAATAAATAGCACGAGGGTAAGACAATTGCCTACTTACAGGGCATGTGCTTTCTCTCTCTATTAAATGAATATAAATTTGGGGCTGGCTTTCATGATGATCTTGAAGATCTATCAAATGTTTACATAACCTCCAACTGGTTTAACGAGTAGGAAGGCAGCCGTGTGGTCAATATAGCTTCGTGTGCGTACGGAATTTGTATTTGTATTTGTGCGGAATATCACAAGTTTGTTTTAAAACTATGATCGGACCAAGAACTCTTCCTTGTGGGACTTCTACTGCAATTCTCTGAATATGGAGAATTATTTTCCATACTTAACACGGCAAATTCTTTCCGCAAGACAACATGAACTTATGGACTAGTTTCATCTAAGTTAAGTTAGTTTAATTATTATTTCTTTAAATTTAGAAAATTACAGTCTTACAGTTTTTTTCTTATCTAACAATCTATACTCCATACGCCTTGGCCGTCAACTGGATAAGTTTCATTTAGCTCGGAGTAAACCCAAATTACTTATATGATACACGATTGGATCGGGATCCGGCAAACAACTACCTTTGAAAACCACGGCTTCTTCGGTTTCGCTTGGCAAAATAGATAGGTTAAAAACTCAAGCAGTGTTTCAGGTTTCAGTTTCAAAGAAGAAAGCAATGCGAATATGATGAATATGACAACTGGAAGCAGAGTGTGTGGCCAGGCGACAGTGCATCAGAAAGAGAATCTTCACGGGTCGGAATTCTATTAAAAACACATTCAAATTAAAACACTCTTCCCTTTAAAAAATGAATTTAAACTTTACTGGGAAACGAGTAAAATTTACCAAAATCATGAACCCATTTCTCACACAACAATGTGGGTGGGGCGCAAAATTGAATTGATGAATGAACTCGTGTGCCCTGACAGTTTTGTCCATCTTGTTATCCTTTTCAATCCAAAGATCCATCACTAATGCATCATAATACCAAAAAAAAAAAAAAACAAATTACATATCACAATCTAGATCCCTGACATGACATGAAATATTGAAGAAAAAAAAAACCACTGTTGTGAGATACTTTTGTTATTCCACTAAAGAAATATCCCCTGTCATCGCACATAATCCACACCTCCACACACATTATTCCAGTGAAAGATACGTATTCTCAGTTATTTCTGCATGTTCACTTGTAGTTTGGCGAGGTTGAATTGCAGCAAAATTAATTAAATAGATAGGTACTTTACCGGTGGTAGACTGTTCGGCAGCCGCACTGTCTACATTCGTCGCTTCGTCCGCGATACAATTAACGTCAACTGCCTGATTATGTCATTCCATTATGATGATAGTCGGCCTTACGCAAATATGGCGGTTGTTATTGTTTAATTATCCACAAAGGAAGTGAACAATGACGCTGATTAAATGCTCAATTTAAGATTGACATGCTCTTTTATTTGTACGTATCTGACACTGAAGGTTAGAGAGATCAAGATACTTTCGTTGCCTCATTACTTAGAATACATTTACTAAATGTATATCCTTCCTTGGTTTTTTTTTTTTTTTTTCAGATGAGTGGGAAACGAACACGAAGCTTTAAGTGTGCTGTCCATCATCGAGATCGTGAAATTTGCTCAGAAAATGATTTCCATTTGATGCTGGAGGAGCTACCTCTGTTCAAGAAAATGGTCCAAGTCATCGCTATCGAAGTGCTGCCGGAGGAACGCGATCGCAAGTACTACGCCGACAAGTATTCCTGCTGTCCACCACCCCTATTTATTGTCCTAATGACATTTATCGAGGTAAGAGTAACCACCACCATTCCATTTACATATGTATGTATGTAGGTATCTAATGCATTGCAATAACAAATTAGCGTCATTAAGTGGTGGCACGTTTCGCTGCAACCGCTAATTAATTTAAATTAATTTATCACGCTCATTTGGCCGCACAGCTAAAATATATAAATAAATAAAATAAATTAATTACTTTATAATAATTTGCAACATAACAAAGTGCACTCACTATTGCGTTTGATTATGGTCACCACATCATTATATGGGGATACTACGGCACGGCACCCATTATGGTTTGCTGTTCGACATTGATTAAAGGACATGGCCCATGCCCGACACTATTGTTTTATGCACTTTAGTGCGAATGCTATGAGAGTTGGCTGACCTGGTTATAAGTCTGACAAAAGGATCTATTTATTTATGTTTTGTGAGAGTGAGAGAATAGGGGATAGTGTTGTTCATTTTTTTCTTTTTTTGTTGAACATATAATGTATTGTTGAAAATGTCCTGTTTGATGAGGACGATAATGGATTCTGGTATAATTACTTTGCTAAATGGCAGAGAGAGAGCGAGTTCAAATCCCTCGGTTGTTCTGTTCGCAAAAGGATATGCCAGGCTGTACCTACATATTATTGGAATGCTTTTAGGTAATTGATGGCATAAGTAGATGAGTTTTATGAAAGTACTCCTCCTCGCTCTGGATGATGAAATGAAATTGGCAAGAGTCTTTTGTTGTTCTTTTCCTGTAGGTGCTTGAGGTTGCATGAGGTGATTCAATCCGACTTTAAGGTTGGTGTGATGGGTTAATTTTGTAGCACGAAAAGGAATTGTATGTCTGATGACATGGACACTGAAACTTCATTTTGAAGTCCTTAAGTGCTTAAAGAGGGAAGCAGCTTGTTGAATATTCTCAATATTGCACTCATTAGATGTCATCCGCAGACGACCTGGGCCTCAACCAATTCTAGCCGCGTTCTTTGGCTAGCTGCCTCCAGCTGCGCACTCCAAGATGGTCAGCTCTCCCAATACATTTCTGCTCGCCACCTACTCCTACTGCGTTGTCCCTCCGGATTAGTAGAAAAGGCAGCGTGCTGGAGCGTTGGTGTTCATAAGCTCGTATAGTTCGCAGTTGAATCATCTCCATCAGAACCTGTCAAAGCAGACCAAAAATTATACAAATAATTTTTCTTCCGAAACGACCAAGGATATCCTCAACTGCTTCAGAAAGATTCCATGCTTCAGATTGATGTAGCAGGACTGGTATTAAAGGACTACATAGTTGTCTTCTCAGCCAAAAAAAAAAACAGCGATTGGTGAGAAGAAAGACATGACGGTTTGAGATATGCAGGTAGACGAAGTTACTAAAAGTTAGAGATTCATCTATGCTGGGTGTGTCTTCTTGTTGACAGGACATATGCAATTCATTTTTCCCTCGTTTAGAACTAGACCTAGACTCGCAAACACACCGCTTTGCATTGCCAAGGTCGCGGTTAATTTGCTGCAGCCGCGTGCTTTCTCCATCGTCATCTTATTCAAATGGCAGAGTTCGGCACTGATATAACAAACTAATATTCGCCAAAGATTCCTGTATATGGTATACGGACGGATCCAAAACAAATGACGGAGTTGGAGCGGGAGTATACGGTTCTCGCATAAACAGATTCATAACGAACAAAATCATTTACATTCTCTATGACAGCAGGCCAGCTCTTCTTGCAATTAACGTCTTTTAAAATAATATCAAAACTTGTGGGATTGCCTTCAACTTATCCTACTACTGGCCACTACCAACAAAGAACATTTGATCTGGGTGCCAGGTCACAGTGGATATGAAGGCAATAAAAAAAGCAGACGAACTAGCAAGAAAAATATCCGCATTCCAATTCATGATGCCAAGACTATTCTGCGGGCTCGAAGAGGAAAAGCTATATTTCTGGAGGGAGACCGAACAAAAACAGACAAGTAAACAACTTTATGCCAAATAGTTCTCACAAAAAATCCAAACAAAACCGCTGCAACTTAGGCTTCCTCACGCCGCACCACCTATCAAATAAAGTGCACGTCATACGAAATTTTCTCGATACATGAGATGGGTTTTTGAACCGCAAAATGAATCGAAAATGTATTTAAATCACTTTTTAGGTTTTAAATTTGATTTTCTCAAAAACGGCACCTAAGATTTTGATGTAATTTCGCACATTGGACACTTTTAACATAATTGTTCGAAATACAAAAAATTATCAAAATCGTTAGAGCCGTTTCTAAGAAAACGAATTTAAATTTAAGAAAATCGTTATATGACAAAAAAAAATTATTTAAAAAATCTAAGAACGCAGATTTGTTTGAGTTTACAGTGTAAAAAAAGTGTAATTTTTTTTAAGTTTCCTTTATTAGTTTTCGAGATGTTTCCTGTTTTATAAATTATCGTTACTCGATTTTTTTCCATAAACTGAGTATGCAGAATTTTTGACCGCATCCTAAACATCCTTAGTACAAAAAAAGACCGAAATCCTTGGAAACACTTTTGAGAAAGTGATAAGTGATTTTCACAAAAAAATTTGTATGGCAGGTACCGTTTTTTGAAAAGATAAAGCAAAAAATAAAGAGACGCCCGAGATGTAACCCCAAGAACCTTATATACGAACTTTGAAGCAAATCCGTCGAACCATTTCGCCATACGACGCCCGGACAGAAAGACAGACAGATGGACGGCATTGGCGGACCCACTTTTTTGGACTTCTCTATTGTCGTATAAACCGAGACTGGATGACAGAGGTCTGGTCTGGTACACCGACGCAACAGATAGAAAATGGAATATGAGGTTAGAGCCGGCGTCTTTAGGTCCAACTCCGAGATCTTCATACCAGGGGAAATGTGTTCCAGGGTGAAATCCATCCAACACTAAGGATTGGTGGCTGAAATGAAGGTTTTCCAAGCTGAAATCCAATGCCATTAAGGTCTTCGCTAGATTAAACGTTGAAAAATGTATCAACAGCGCCAAAAAAAAAAACACTTTGTTCCAATGCAATGGACTCTTTGAACACAGTGAAATACTGCTACAATGCATTGCAATCTTTGGCCAGACTAAACAAGGTTAAACTTAGATAGGTGACGATAGGTGAACAAATCTGCGGAAGAACTGCCAAGAGTTGAATCCTGGATCCGACCTTAACCAAATCGACTAGACCATCGACTTCGCCTAGTACACTGACGAAATGTTCACGGGCTAGACAATCTAAGAGATTAATCAATTCTTACTCCTGTAAGAAAAATAGTTCTGCTCTCCTTATACGGAAAAATTAATTGCTCAGCGGAGTTGAAAAACTGTATCAGTAACGACATACTCGCCTTCATAAGTTACTTCCTAATACGTCTGTTACCATTGCCTATGATACAATCCAGATACATAGGCAAGGGTATTCGGCAATGCAATTATAGTGGACCGTTAGTCTAAGCCATTCCTAATATTAAATTATTTACATTACGCGCTCAGATAAATAAATTTAAAGAAAAAAACCGCTCATTTTTCGAAACCACCCACAGAAAGAAACCCCAACCACTCAACTACTCCAATTATAATGTCTCCATACTAAGCCGTGCCATATAAATCCGGAAATACTGTTAATTTATTTTATGCAAAAGCTTAACCCAACGTTAATTAATTTCCAACGAATAAAAGCGAAAAATTAATTAATAAACGAAAAAGTTTATTTATGCAGCAAGTAGCAATGTATACCCAGAAACAACAGCAAGAGTCGCAGATAGTGACGCCTTATTGGTGCGGCTATTCCTTGTGGTGAACTTGCCGGGTTCCAGGATACGCAGCTTAAACTTTTAACAATGGAGGACCATTATTTGTTTTTGCTGCACTACAAATCGCTTTCTCGAATGATGAGGGTAATTTTGCTATGCCGCTGTGCAAGTGCAATATGCAGAGCCTGTGTGCGCCCAGAACTAAATATTTCATGGCACGTAAGTCCGGGGCAGGTGGCATTGGATCTTATGTAAATTCCCCATGAATTATTTTAAATGGATTGTTCAAATTTGCATCAGTCCCGACGACGACAACGGCAACGATGACGATGGCGACAACGTCCGGCGACCTGTCCCCTGCTCTCCGTATAATCCGGAGAGTCACCAACAAACACCACACCAATGACGCCAACTGGAAGCTGTGTTTATGAATGGTCGGCATCGGCGACGGCGACGGCGGCGGCACAACCATTACCGAATAGCAGCACCTATGCCTATACAATCGGGCAGGGCGGTGCGTGGTGTTTCCCATTGCTGTTGGATAAAAGTAGCCGCATTAGCTGTTGCGGCGTTTGCTCCATGTGTGTAAACAATGGGGTCTCGCGAATTGATGAATGAATTGCATGCAGCGGCAGCACTTGCTAGTGTAGCAAAGGTAAACAGAAATAGGCGCCAATTTTGTTGTTTTTGTTCCTCGAATTTGTTTGTTTCACTGGTTAAATCTCACAGAGGTGGTGGTTACCAGAATCAATTGTGTCGCGGATCAATGACCCGTTTATATAGGTAGCTACGTATATATCTGAAAAATACTGCGGCCTGTAACGAAAACAAATAATTAGGAGCAGAATTAATGGCGGCACTAATTTAGGAGGTAACATAAATGGATGTACGTACGTTTTTGTATTTGCTATTGCAGCAGTAGCAGCTCTGTGTAGATTAAATTTTTGTGCAAATTAAATAGGCCGGCCATTGTAAGGGACAAAAGGAAGTTACCTATAGAGAATAAAAGATTAGTGACGTTGGGCGACTTACGATATAAATTTACAGTTTGGAATCTGGTCAACCTTTGAAGTGTTATAAAGCAGAGAGAAAGATCACAGGAAGTTGTCTTCAAAAATAATATTAAGTTCTGGAACAGTTTTCTGGAAACTTATAACGTAGATACCTACTTCATACGGCATTACCGTGCAGGGATGAAATGGGTAAGAATATCCCTGCGTTGCCATCCCAATAAAAGCCCAAGGGGAAATAGGTACCACATCTAGGCAATTTTGACATTGATGTGAGCCAAGTAAACTTTTTTGTGGTCGAACCTGCGAACACTATACGCCAGGGGTTCCCAATCTATTTTAAACTGCGATATCATTTAAAGTTTGTGATTTTTTTGCGACTCCCTTCTAAAAAAAAATTAAGCGCACGACTGCGTCATACGAAACTTTCTCGGTACATGAGATGATTTAAATCACTTTTTAGGTTTTGAAAAATGCGATTTTATCAATAACGGCACCTACGATTTTGATGTTATTTCGCACATTGGACACTTTTAACATAGTTGTTCGAAATAAAAAAAATTATCAAAATCGTTAGAGCCGTTTTTGAGAAATCGAATTTATTTAAATTAAAAAAAAAAAACACTATATGAAAAAAAAATTTAAACAAAATTATTTCAAAATTCGAAGTATGCAAATTTGTTCGACTTTACAGTATAAGAAAAAACTGTAAATTTTTTTTGAAGTTCCCTTTATTAGTTTTCGAAATATTGCCGGGTTTATTAATTACCGTTAATCGACTTATTCCAAAAACCGAGCATGCAGCATTTTTGGCCCCATCCCAAATATCCTGAGTACAAAAAAAGACAGAAATCCTTGCAACCACTTTCGAGAAAAATAGTGTTAAGTGATTTTCGCACAAAAAAAATTGTATGGCAGGTACCGTTATTTCAAAGGATAAAGCAAAAAAAAATGGTTCTCCGAGATGTGACCCCAAAAGCCTTATATACGAACTTTGAAGCAAATCCGTCGAACCGTTTCGCCATACGGCACCCGGACAGACAGACCGACGGACGGCATTGGCGGACTCACTTTCTCTTTAGTATAATAATGTAAACGAGAAAGTTAATATACCTACCTGCGTCTAGCTGTAGAAGACAAAAATATGAAAGATCAAACATATTGGCACATTACCAACTTTTGATGAAAGAATCGTTCATCGATCCGATGATTCATCCAAAGTGAAGGTGCAGTGAAAAGTGTGAACAAAAGCTTTGTTCATTTCAGTACCTATTCACTATTTATTTCACATTCCCCACCTCACAGTGGCAGTGTGTATGAAAGGTGAAACCACAAAACTGGATGAAATGATGTAAGAAAGGATGATTGCTCTGGATGAATTCACTGTATGTACTTCACTCTGGGATACACAATACATCAAACTGCTAAAGGTAAAACTAAAGAAATATACTCGACGCTCTCAGTTAGCGCCGCGATGCCCCAGGAAAAGTGGGAATGTTATGACCACTCATTCCTGATAGCGTATCTTCTCACCGGAATCTGGTATATAGCCAGATATAGCGTCAAGTTTTGACGCGACCCGAAATTAGGCCATCGACATTTAGAGCTCCTGACAATGAATGTTTTCCTATGCGGCTTTGAGGTCAATGAAAAGATAGTGTGTCTCGACTTGAAATTCGTTGGTCTTTTCCAGGATTTGTCTTACTGTGAAAATTTGGTCTATTGTTGATTTGCTTGGCCGGAAGCCACACTGATACCTGCCGATTAGAGTGTTGTAAAATGGCTTGAGTCGTTCGCACAGGACGTCGGATAGGATATTATATGCGACATTAAGGAAGGATAGTTCCTCGATAGTTCTTGCAAGGAGTTGATGAGTCCAGTCATAGCACATGGTTTCTTCCACCCACGTCAGGTTAATGATTTGTTGCATTTGTTTAAAAAATTTCGCCTGCAGGCTATTAGAGCCTGGGAGGTGAAATTTCGTCTATATTGACTGGACTCGGGTTAACTTCTTGTAGGGCACTCTAACGACATGATGACCATTTAGAAGCTACTGGAAATGCAGCTCAAATGCCTCTAAAATTCGGTGACGAAGTTTCAATTACTATGCCAGCCGCCAGTTGCGCTAGCCTTCGATTTCGTTGAGCTCTTTTGCACGTTCTGTCACAATTTTGCGGTGGACGCACTCATCATCATACCAAGGACTCTTTTACTCCGGTGGTTGGTACCCTACGGTGGTCTCAGCTACCTCCTTGATGATATTGCAATAATGGTTCCACATGGTTTTCGCATTCGTAGATAATGAGTGCACAGCGGAGAGTTTCTCGCTCAGGCTCTTACTGTATACTCTTACTACTCCAATCGTGCTCAGGCGTTCAACGTTTAAATTGTCGAGTTATGAATTTAGCCACTACAAGGAAGTCCTCAGAGTCAATGTATTTACGCTTAAGACATTAGATTCGAGCCTTACATTGATTAATTCGACCATCTCAAGTACCGTGGAGACAGTGTTTAACGACTAATCCGCAAAATAAGTTTTCCTTACCGATTTATGCATTAAAGAACTGGCTCCGTATTCACTCTATATGAGGTCATAAAACTTCGTCTCAATTGGGTCTTCAGCTTCATCGGTAGGAGCCTGAAGCTGATGTTGTAAAACGTGCATTGGATGCCAATCACTTATCGGTCTAAAATCAATTACTTTTGAGCTCTTTGTATTTCCTACGACGACTCCGTATTCCTACATGTGAATCCTTTTGTGGCAACTGTAATAAATGTTGCATGGTCTCTTTTTCTTGTACCTGAACTTATCTACTAGACCGCGGTAATATCTGCCGTATACCGCTCGAGGTCAGATTCCAGAGTCCAGTTCTTGTACATACGTACGTTCTAGCTGCAAAGTCATAGTCCATTGTCGTTCCGGGCCGTGTCTCTCTCATAATATAGGATTTTTTTTGTGGTATTGAAGTTACCCCGACCGCACAACCCCAAACCTGAAGGGCCAAATCCAAAAAATCTTCGGATAGGATGGCCAGTAATCCGCTAGAACATTGAGGGTTCACCCGCCACGCTCCCGTTTTAAACACCCTGACTATTGTTGAAAATCCTATTTTTTTTTAAAGAGTGTGGCTGATTAGCACTGCGACCAGGATAGATCCTTTGTACACCTTTATCCTAGGTCTTTGATGAACCTTACGATTGTTGAGGCCGATGATTTGGCAATATCCTAAGGTTCTGTGAGTCACGGCATTCGCAGAGGATGTGTTTTTCCGTTTCTGGTTGTTCTAGGAAGTGTCGACACACATCTGTAGAGCTTTTACCCATTTCCATGAGACGATGGTTCAGGGCGCAATGACCAGTTAGGTAGTCAGTTACGATCTTAGCATCAAGTTTGCTCATGGAGAGGATCTGAAGAGATGGTTTTTTGTTTGCGAGGCCAATGAATTTTTTAGCATGGCGTAATCCTTCGATGGAGTGCCAATGGGATGTACTCATTTGGTGTTCCCAAGTATTGAGTTCAACTTTTATATTAAGGGTTCTGGGCCGATGAAAAAGTCACATGGCCTTTTCGTGCTAGCTCATCGGCCACTTCATTGCCGAGAATTCCTTCGTGTCCTGGAACCCAACAAAGAGCCACTCTGTTATGGGATGTGAGTTGTTTTAGAATGGTTAGACAGTTCCAAACAATTTGAGAGTTGAACTTGTAGGAATTGAGTGCTTTCAGTGCTGCTTGACTGTCTGATAGGATGTAAATATCCGATCTTCTGAGATTGCGCCCTAAGCATTCTCTTGCGCATAGTTAAATGGCATAAACTTTTGCTTGGAAGATTGATGTTGTGTGTCCTAAGGGAATTGACAGTTGGGTCTCCTACACCCGTTGACATTTTTGATCCATACGTGTACCAGACCGAGTGGGATCTGTTTAGCCTACGGCCTCCAGTTTCCCACACCGAGCGGTCAGGTATGGTGATGTGGAAGTGTCGATGAAAATTTACTTTTGTGGGCATGAGGTCCGTGGCTTGAATCGATGGGCTGTGTATGATTTTTGAGGAGTTTAAAACACTTAAGTGTCCTGTAAGACCGCCCTGTTTGAATTTTTTCGCGAAGTGAACTTCTTAATTGAAAATCCTTAGTGACCTAAGCTCCAAATGCTCCATGAGCGATGACGACACCCTTAATCCAGTCTTATAGACTTCTAAGACTCGATCAGTTAATCATCTTAGACAGAGCATTGCAGTGTTGCTGTTCTCCTCGTATTCAACACTCGCGCTTATAAGTTAAGCAAGTCTCGTCTTGTTAACAATACCATATTCGGTTAGGTAAAATAAGTACAATTGGTGTGCAGTTATAGTTACATCCAAGCTTATACCTAACAGTGGCTACATTACCCAACCACCTGCTGGTTTTCAAAGACCAACTGCTTTTGTTTAAGCGACTTTTATTCAATGCTTGTTGCGGCTTATTTGTGATGATAACTTTAAAACCGTATATTATTTACGTACTTATCTTCACCAGGAATAAAAGTATCTACATATATTATACCCATTACTGGATGATTTTGCACCCCGAATTGATTTTGCCTCGAATAAGGCAAGTAAACTTTTCACATCCATATATATCGAGTCAACACAACACCGACAATCATGTTTCTTTTACATTTACCCGCGGGAGCATCTTCACACCCAGTGACTCGCTCGCATCACCCTCGCTTGGGAAGGCCCCTGAAGCTAAGAGTAATTAAAAAAAGTATCGTGTCCATCAGACGACAGACGACTGCCCGTCTACCTCTTCCTCTTTGGGAACAGATTGTTTCTGTTGTTCGTACGTGTTGCGGATGTTTTTCCTGTCCATACGAACATGGCGCTACTACAACACATACCTACATCGAACAAAAGCATACATCGTCGCATCACATAACAAGTGTGCGCGCCATTGAACAGTACACTATACCTACAACAGTTTAGTATCTCGTATCTCGTATCCCGTCCCGGACAAAGGGTGAGACACAGAGTGATTCCATTTATGGAGCACATCGCGCGCCGGACCATTTGTAGTAGCAACAGCAGCGCGGCCGTGTCGTTGTCGCCTGTGGGGAATTATTCATGTCAGTATCTGTGAATTACGTTTTGTGGGCGGCTGATTAGAGCCGGTCCGCAGAGGCCGGCAGCCGTCACGTCCAAAGTAGTCGTTTCATTTTTGCCTACTCGACGCTTGTCACTTGTGTCATTTTAAATGCTAAATTTATTAGAGGAAAGGTGTGTCACTTGTGATGACCTTGGAAATGAGTCAGAAGAAAGCAGGAACGTACGTGTGCAAGCCTACATAAGTATGAGTGTTGGGAGCATATGCATATGTAATTTTTTTGCGTGAAGTCGTACATTTTAATTACAAATAGACATTGTGTGTAATTAGAAAAATAAAGCTAAATAAAATGATGACAAGGTCAAATGTCCTACACGTGTGCTAAGTCATTGACTTTGGAAAGTCAATGAATTTAAAGGGAGCAAGATCATGTTCCATTTCCAAATTAGTATAAGTTACAACTGCAAATATCCTATCACCATAAATAAAGCGGCAGGAGGAGAGGCGATATAAGTTCAATAAGGCCTAGGTATCTTCAGTTCAAAGCCACAAACCTTAGCGCTGACAAAACTACAGCTCTGTGTTTACCAAGCTCGTCACCAGAGACAGATATTTTATTTCTCCTTTAACTGAGCAATCACAGATATGTCCCGTCTATACTTATAAGCTCGTGGAGACGCTCATATATCAACTCAAAGGGTTGAACACTTCTAAATGACTCTGCTGGTGAAGTGGCGTTTTGCTGACAAATGTAATCTAAATTTCGATCCACTGTGGACTGTGTTGAAAGTAAGATCGTTACGTTTGCTATGTCTTAAGTCTTTTAATAGAATCTGTCACGACGGTTCTCTGCCGAAGTTATTTTTCATTTAAAATCGACAAATATTTATGGCTTCTGGGATCATCGGTAACCACAAACACATGAAATCCAAGGGCCCATTTTTATAGTTTTTTGCTATCAGCAAATCGATCAGCGTCTTTTGACACTCCGTCGCAGTTAAAAAGGATAAGTTATTTTTTTATGCAATTTTAATACCCGCATTATACTGTATATGTTTGGAGGTCTTTGTCGATATTTCCCCACGATCCCGTGGCTAGCGCCGTTTAGAGAAAAAATGGAAGGGCCATAGTTATGGGGGTATTAGGGTGGGTCTACTCACGGTTGCCGTTTCGCATTTTGTCAAACCAGGGTCTCTTAATTCTGTGGGCATTATGGGAGACTGGCCACTCTCAGCTAAATCAAATGACAACACTGACGTAGCTTAACCTTTGAGTTAACTTAGTGTGCAACTCTATTAGTGCCCTTCCTAAACAAGTTTGACCGATATCAAGCATCCCGATAAGATCAACATACGGCTGAAAAAGAGGAGGCAGACACATGCCCTACCTGTGTCTATGTAGCTTCAAAGTTGCCAATCTGGCACTTATTGTTCCTCGTATAACGCCCACGCACAGAATAGGGCACTATGTCGTGTTGTTGAGTTAAAGTTCATAATGGAGACGACGTGCAGTGTTGTGGGTGCACTGGCGTAGTGGCTAAGTGCGTTAGACTACTAAGCGAGGGGTCTCCCGTTGAAATCCGGCCCGTACCACCTGAACGTTTTTATTTGCTGCCCCACCTCTTGCAAACGTCTGACAAACATTCAAGAGTAAGAATTGTCAAAAGAAGCTTCTCAAAAAGGTCTATTCCATTTGTGACAAAAAATATATCTTCGCACAAACAATGATTGGAGAAGGTAGGCTTTGGGTCCTTCCTGTATGGGACGTGTAGGCGTCAATTCATTTTTTTTATCATTTGGAACTTGTGCGAGTTGCACCGTTTCATCATTATTGTCCCAAGGCGCCAATACTCAAAATAGGTGCTTAGAACATGTTTGCCCTGCCAATCGATGATGATTGTCGTGATAGTCGCAGTAGCTGACAATAGTTATATTATCTGTGCGAGACAGCTAGCGGTGTTGAGATCCGAGCAATTAAATCCTTGTTACCACAAAACCCATGTTTATTATTTTCGGACTTCAAGAGATTTTCTAATCAAGCTTTGTTAGCTTAAGTGTTTTTTTATGACTTCTGACTCGCCTTATAGGATGTACGGCACGTCGACTTTAATGACTTTTTGTGCCGTGGTGTCAGAAATGTAGTTAGTCTTTTAAAATAAAAATAAAAGAAAGATATATTCGACGCTAGCGGCCCATACAGGTCCAAAAACCTATCATCTCCAAACATTGTGAGAAATTTTTATGACATGAGTGCAAGGGACCTAAACTAGGGCATTAAACTGCCGATTTCGAATGGCGAATTAAAGAAGATTCACAAAATTTTTTTAACTCTATGATGTTTGTTGGACTTTCGGAGGGTAGCAAAACGAACTTTACGTCCGTTTAAATCGAGTCCTTGGCACTCGGTTAGTAGTCCATTGCACCAACAACTATGCATTACCAATTGAGTGAAGAAAATCTTCCATCTAATACCATGTAAGGCTGTGTTCAACTTCTTTTTTTTCTCCAAGACAAAGTCCTCGCGTAGCTGGATAGCTGGCTTGGCCTCTCCTAGACATGGACTATTTACCTATTTGAATGTTTGCAGCATTTAAAGGCTAAGCTGACAGCTGATTCTAGCTTCTAGCTAACTTCTAGTAGCTTCATTCTGTTGGTCCATGAAATGGAGGTACCGTCAGTACCGTCAATATTTTCACGCACCATAGTTTGCTCTTGTTCCTAGAGCAGAGTTTTAGGAGGCTGTTGAAGTAGTACATAGCGGATTTAGAAAAAATGGTATACGAGCTAAGCGCGTGTTTCACTGTCCCTGAATATAAGGATGTTTGCACCTCGGATAGCATAAGTATGCCCCACATGTAGTGGCATAGGGTCATCAGTGGATAACCACAAACCACATCTAAAGTAAATGCGAATAAAAACCTTCAAAAAAATCTTCACTTCAAAGACATAATATTGGAAGAGCTTGTTCAGGGACTGGCTACGATTTAATTAAAAATGTATTTAATAATCGACATCAACTGTTAATAGTTGACACTTCTTTTCCCTGACTTTGACTTCCCTGGTGGGAAAAATCGCAGAATGAAGAATCAGCCTTAACTCTCACTTTGCCAGCCTGCACTGATGAAACATATCATGTAATGCAGATTTAGTCAAAGTCTCTTTCTTTTCCCCCTCCGTTTTCCCTTGCCCGTTATTTTCAGGCATTTAAAACAGCGACAGCACATCGTGTAACTATTTAGGGGAAATGAAAATAACCCTTTTTGTGCACTAATGAATAGCCCAAAAGTTTTAACTCGTTACCTTTCCAAAATTACCACGATAACTCAAAGTGTTTCGCATGGTTATAGTTGTACTGTTTTCGTGAGAATTATGTCAAGCAAAGTAATATACTTATACCAGATTCTTTCTAAGTAAGTTTAGGTTAGGTTGAATTAACTGTCGGCATAAGAACCGATATACTTAGACCAGTACTCCGCCTACGTTTCTTAGCAAATGTTTTGCCAATTTTTTCAAGCTGTTTCACATTTCTTTCACTCGTGGACGAAATGCAATGATCCAGACTCCCATTTGATTGCTGATAAAAGGTAAATTCTTAGCATGCCTTATTTTACTTTACTGAGAAGCAAGCAAATTTCCACCAAAACACACATAGAATGATTACTACTGATTTAGTCGTAATGTACAACGATAAATACGCATAGAATGCAGTCAACGAACTAACACACCCTACCTCTTGTTTTCATTTGCAGTTGGGCTTTTTCGCCTATCACACAATGACGTCCGGGCAAGCAGAACCAGCCGGTCCAGTACCCATCGATTCCATGTTCATTTACCGTCCAGACAAACGTCACGAAATCTGGCGCTTTATCTTCTACATGGTCCTGCACGCAGGATGGTTCCACCTTGGCTTCAATCTCTGCATCCAACTAATTTTCGGTCTACCACTAGAAATGGTCCATGGATCCAGTCGCATCGCCTGCATATACTTTGCCGGTGTTTTAGCCGGCTCGTTAGGTAAGATTGCCACAAATACACACACACCAACACATACAAAAAACACACCATCATTTTCCATCAACAGGCACCAGTATCTTTGATCCAGAAGTGTATTTGGTCGGGGCCAGCGGTGGCGTATACGCATTGTTGGCCGCACATCTTGCCAATGTTATGTTGAATTACCACAGCATGCGGTATGGCATCGTTCGCTTGGCAGCGATTTTCATCTTCGGTAAGAGTGAATTCCCCTCCCTCCAAAAATACTATGTATGAAAATTTAATTTTGTTTATTTCGCCACTCATCATGGTTATCCTGGCTAATAGCGTCCTGTGATGTTGGTTTCGCCATTTACGCTCGATATGCCGTCGAGTCACCATTCAGTCCATCAGTGTCTTATGTCGCCCATTTAACCGGAGCTCTAGCTGGTCTGACCATCGGATTTCTGGTGCTGAAAAATTTCGAACAAAAGCTACACGAACAGTTGCTGTGGTGGATAGCTTTGGGTGCGTATGCCGCATGCACAATATTCGCGGTGATTTTCAACATCATGAACACGGCGGCACTGCAGCGGTTAAAAGTTGAACAGATTCTACCAAGGGAGCCACTTTATTATGAGTTTGGCATATGAGAATGGAATTGATTTGCATAAATCAGGGATGCATGGCAACAGCAAAAGCCACCGTCCATCGACAATGTGTATTTATAATTTACTTGTTATTGCTTTGTTAGTTTTATTTATTTATTTATTTATTTACTCAATTAGTGCTGTAAGAATTATTACATTTTTGTTTAGTAAAATTTATTTACTATTGCTTATCTTTATAATCTGCCGAAAATAGGTGATTTTTGTTTTTTACATTTGAGTGAAGGTTTTGTATACTCTAACCGTCCTATAATGTAAACTTAGTCAGCAGCACTTGTGCTGACCTCCAAATAGATTATATACAAAACTTTATATTGAACTAATATTTTTGTATTTTTTTTTGTTTATTTAATTTCTCTACACTCGCCAGACCAATTTTGGTCGATTAACTGCTCACATTTCTAAGACTGTTACAGGATTTTTGTTTTTGAAATTACTTTAAACATTTTTTGTTCTTAAAGACTGAAAAATAAATTAATTTCAATACTCATCATTATCGCCCGTGCAATAAAAATAAATAAAATTCCTTTTTTTTTTAATGTAAATAAATTTGATAAATTTAAGAAGTCGATTAAAATAATAATAAAAACATTTCTCGAACGTTAAAGTACAAACAAAGTAATCGATTTGAATCGATAAATTTTAAAATGTTAAATAAAATTAAAAAGAAAAGAAAATTTGAGTGCGAATGTGAAATTAATTATTACCGATGTAGGTTATAGACTTATTTAATTTATTATCACTGCCAGAAATGTATCGATCACGTGTATATAAATATATAGAAATTTACAAAAAAAAAAAAAACAATATAAACAATAAAAAATTGCAGCAAATATTTTTACGAAATTGTTTCAAATAAATAAATTTTTCACCAAAAAGAAAATGACAAGATTTGTTTAAGTTTTGTGTTAAATCTCGAGCGCCATTGTTTCGGGGAGAGGAAACACGTGGGAAAGTGCATGTTTTTTACTACGCGAAACTCATTACAATTAAATCGTCGGAGGGAAGGCAAGTCGACTCATAAAAAAATCGACTTATTCGCCATGGCTATATTTATGGCATTTTAGTAAGTTCATATCACCTGCGAACAGCTTCCATCTACGAACTTACTTAATTGTCTTTCTTGACTTGGATTTGTGGCCTTCATTGTACAGCTTGGACTAAATTATTGTGCAGGACTGCAGTGAGTCTTGTGACAAAAAGTGCGGATTTCAACAAAAAATGCTTCTTTTGATGTAGATGTAGCACGGGATATTCTCACTAACGGGTCACTGGTATGGTGGAATGCCTTGAATCACTAAATTGAGCAGAGTACAAAGAACAACTGGAATTGGTACACCAGGAGCACTTCGGTCAAGTCCGATTGAAGCAACGTTCTTCCCCTGGACTACTATTAACACCATATAACCGTGAAGTGCGGTAAGACTTATAAAATCTGGATGGTGGTCTGCAAGACACTACGGACACAGAAAAATACTACCTAATGGTGAACCGAGTCCCACTGACTTCAAACTAAAATTCCGTAAAACTTCTCTGTAAGCTTCCTATCTAGGTTGCAATAAGAGTCTTATGGTAACAGACTGTGAGTGTGGATTTGATGCCGGCGCTTTATCAACTCACCGCCTCCCTTATGTTCGCATCGGGTTCCAGGCTGAAGTCCTTGCTATCGGAGAGGCACACAATTGAATTTACTAACATCCAAAAAAAAGCGGCTACCTTCGCTGATAGTCATGCTGCGATTAAAGCTCTCGATTCAAGAGTTACTACATCCAAGCTTAAAGAGGACTCCAGCGGCACATTGGCCTGGGTTAGCCGCCGTGTCGACATCATCTCGTGTGGGTTTCGGGCCATGAGAACATATACGGAGATGAGAGGGCCGATGAGCTGGCCAGATTTGGCGCTCTGCTCTTTATATATCACTGGTTTCCCGAAAAGAGATATCTTCGTGCATTTGCAGATATGTCCCACTTACAACAAATTTTACTTTCGAGGATTAAATTTTCAGGAAGCAGCCATTTTACCGGCCTTAATTGTTGAGGATTTTAAAAACTCATATCGAAGCATTCTTTTTTAAGGAAAAGAAAAGGCAGTTCCTGGCCGAAGTGACGAATTGCACATTCATTTTAAAAATACATGAATGGCACTTGCATCGCTGACACCGAAAAGCTTTCCATCCTTGGTATATGCGTTAGTGACAATCTTGTTTGGAATGAACACATATTCAATGTCGTCAAGAACGCTGCGAAATGTAAAGGCTTTTTTAAGCGATGTAAGTAATATTTAACCGCTACTGGCTACGAGTTAAAATATCTGGCCCGGTTCACAAATTGCATATTCGTAGCTACTTGACAGGATTTAAAAATGAGTGATAAAACTTAGTCATCGTCACAATGTCTCATGCATGTTGTTGCTCTCTCGTTCCTTTCAACATAAGTGGTAGAACGAAATAAGCCAGTTCCATTCCACCCCTTCAACCGCAGTACATGTCACGTCAGGAGTGGTCATTAATTCACCCTAAAGGCGGCTCATACCTCTGCCGCACGACATATTTATGTAATGCTCAACTAGGCTGGAGGTAATTAAGAGGTAAGGACATAACTTTGTGAGGACACGTACAGCTCAAAGAAGTATCACCATTTTTGATAGGAATTCAGAAGAACAAAAGTTGAAAACAGGAATTGGTCTGAATCTGATGCTGGAGTATGTTGGCGATATGATGACGTCTATCGTCGCTTGCAATGTGCCGCTATAGAAGCTTGGTCTTGAACAACAAATGGCCTAAGATCTCCTAATAAAGACGATGTTTTGAAAAATTAAGTTCTAATCCGGATTGGAGGAACAAAATCTCCCATAATAAACCTATTACTTCGACTGTTGTGTTCTGCCTGTTAAAAATAAAACGTCGGTCTGGTTGTTATTTTGCGAAAAATTGGTTCAGATAGCTCACCGTTAGCAAATGTTCCCAAACGCAAAACACGCAAATATTGAAGGCCATCAATGAATTGTCCTATATCGTTTAGTTCTATTCACTATTCACAGAGGTTGCAAAACACAAATGGGCGAATAAAATGAAGATAACATGACAGATATTTGCTCCTGTGTGCGAGGACTTCGAATGGGAAAGAAGATATAACCGCGAACTCTACGAGCTGTACCAAGATGTGGATGTAGTTCAATAAGCCAAGAAACGTTCACATCATTTGCTCAAGGATCTTCGAATCGCAGCTCCCATGTTCGAGACGAAGAAGGAAGTCCGAACCTCCTGGAAAATTGGAAGCAACGTGCCCGGGATCGCAGAGAATAGAAGGCTGCCTTGTCTTAGGCAGAGACTCTTCAGTCTCCAGGGTAGGGTGTCCGTTAAGTAAAAGTAAGTGTTTTATTTTCTTATGTCAAATGAGTGGAAAATGAATTACCCTATCGGAAGATGTTATGATTTTTGCAAATGGCGGCGTACGTCAATCATATTTGACATTTGTAAACTAGACAGCTCCAGTATACAAACAGACAATGCCTGCTGACGGTCAATCGCGTGTGAATTAATGTCAAGCTATACTCAATCATTACATGAGAGACGAACCGCATTTCCACTTCAGCGATTACGTCAATAAGCAAAATTATCCTTTTTTGGCGTGTGATGCCATTACATTCACTTTATGGTGCAAGGTTTACGCGGGAGGACTAATTGAGCCTTATTGTTTTGAGGACGCAACCGGCAATACGATTACTGTTACTGGCGAGCGCTACAGGGCTATTATAAACGACTTCTTACTACCGGAATTTGGATGAGCGGGGCTTGGTGAACAAGGTGAATGTGAAGGAAGCGTTTCCTGGTCGGGTTATCTCCCGTTTTGGCGACTTGGCATGGCCAGCAAGATCGCCCGATTAAACCATTCCAGACTTCTTTCTTTGGAAAGACAATCGCAGTCCTTGAGGAGAATATTCGACAGGAATGTGAACAGTTTCCACCGGAAAATGCGATAAAACGGGCACAAATCTATATCAAGACTGGCGGCAGCCACTTGACGGAAATCATCTTTTCCACTTAACAGAAAGAATTGTAAAGGTTCAATTTTTGTTAATTTAGTTAAAAAAGTATTTTAAAAGAAAAATTAATTAATTTTGGCGTACTTCGGCGTTACCTCCGTGTATCGCAGATAATTTGCTAGGGATGCCACCACCTGAAAACCGTCGATTTTACTGCACAAAGAGATAGGGTAATGCTGTAATTTTTGTCATATCATTCTCATATAAACATTTTCGCATACTTACATTTTTTCGAGAAGAAATATTAAGGCAAATACGTTTTATAGTTACTATATTTTCAACACGCGAAAGTTTTGCCGAGTTTGCAGTTTGTCTAAATTTACTTTTGCGAACTCACTTCCATTCGAATCACAGTCTCTCTCTAGTTTTATTAAAACTTTTCCAATACAAGTTTCGTGATAGTGTAATTTTTTTCTAATTCAAGTTATCATGTGTGCTTTGCTCAGATTAGCATAGCACCTTGATTTTGGCATTCCATTTTCATTTTCACAGAAATTATAATTAACTTTCGAGCTTTAGTGCCGATTTAGATTCATAAAACTGCTCGAAATCTCTCTGCTAATATGACTGTATCTACTCCATTTTCCACTTTGGAATTATCCTTTTTATGTTTTGAAATAACAAAAACATAGTTTTTCTAGCATAAGCCTGCGGCGTTTTCATCTTGTGTTTAGTTTTTGTTGTTTGTTTTTTTTTGCTCAACACAATAACCGCACCAGCAAAAAATATATATAAATAAAAAATTTAACTTTAGAAAACATTATCCGATTATAAAGTTTTCTATTTTCCAAGCGAAATGAAATGAATATACAATTTTAATGAGAGAAATTGAAATTGAGAAGTATAAAGTGTTGTCTTTGAGTTGATTGCAAATGACTTGTTTACACTTCGGACATAGTACAACACTACCTCTTTGTATGAGCCAACGAAGAAGAGGAAAAGTAGAATGCCATCCTCAAGGGTGTCCTTAATTCTGTCGCCGGATTGCCATTGCAATTGCTACTGTGAACAGTATACACTAATTACTAGATAATTGCTTGTATGTGAAAGTTTTGAATTGAATTTCCCTTTTTGCATAACACACACAACACCGGGGCGAAGTGATAGGTAAAAGAGGAATAAAAATGTAAAAATTAAGACTTGAAAACTTGTTTAATATGCTCTATGAAACAAAGTAAAAGGCTATAATTATGCGCTAGAATTATTTTAACTGTATAAGATTAAACGAACAAGCTAAGTAGAACTTTGCATGTGGATGGTGGATACTATTGCTGCAGTTTGTCTTGAAAACATGCAAACTGCGAATGTAGCATTCAGAAGTGTTACTATGTGTAAGTCGCATTTATGAATATAGTTATCATTTCTGAGTTTGTTTATGAGCAAAGCTTGAAGTTTTAGTTTTAGTCTTTTTAAGGTAGATATTTGCTTTTGTCAGAAATGTTCAATATATTAAGAGAATAGTAATCCTACTGTGAGCACAAGCCTTTGGTGTCGAAATTGGCATTGAAAAATTGTTGACACTTTTGGACAAATCTGTTGTGTATTACAGAACGCTGAATGTAAGAACGAACTTGACTCTGTCATCTGTCAAAATTCAATTCATTTTAACGCTTCATTTCCCTTCGGGTTATTTCTTCTTCATACTTATGTTAGCCGATACAGGAGAGAATTTGAAGATTGCATATCTCGAACAGTAGTCCAACCATTGAGCCCCTGAACGAAAATTTATAACTTTGTTTTATATTAGTTCCCATCTACTAATAGATTAGGTTAGGTGACGTTAGTTGGGTCGACGAGGAAGATCAGTCTCCTCCTTGACACACCGAGGTCCTTGTGGATCCATTGTGATACCATAGAGTGAGGTATACGCCGGTCTTGGTGCCTCGGAGCTACCCAAGTCTATCAAGCCATCCTGATGTCTCCAGAAACCTGTTAATATTAGAGACTGAGACATCTAACAATTGTTCAATGTCTTGGAAGAAAAAACCAGCTTGGAAACACTACTATGGTCTTGGAATTCTGATTGAGTTTTGTGGTGACGTTAGTTGGGTCGACGAGGAAGATCAGTCTCCTCCTTGACATACCGAGGTCCTTGTGGATTCATTGTGATATCCTAGAGTGAGGTATACGCTGGTCTTGGTGCCTCGGAGCTACCCAAGTCTATCAAGCCATCCAGATGTCTCCAGAAACCTTTTAATATTAGAGACTGAGACATCTAACAATTGTTCAATGTCTTGGAAGAAAAAACCAGCTTGGAAACACTACTATGGTCTTGGAATTCTAATTGAGTTTTGTGTATTTTTGTCCTCTTATCATAGACCGGCACCTGTTCCACAATCCATCTTCGATCCATTCTTCGATGCATATAGATTTCATTTTCATGGATTCATTCATGTTCCATTCTACCCTGCTCGGGAAGAAGCTGAGGAATGGTCTGTCAAAGTTCAAAGTAGGGTGACATTTAGTCGGAGCAAACGTTGTTTCCTACATACATTCTCAGAATCTGTGTGTGCCTCAAGAGACCTGAGTTCCAGTTGAATGTTTGGCTGATGCTCAAGACGCTCTTTGTAGTAGATTCATGCAAATATAATTTCGAGAGTAGCAATTATTGAATTACTTATAAACCAGTCCTTATTGCAAACCGTTTTCGCAGAGTCAGTTGCAGGCAAAATTTAAAAAAAATTGTTTTCTCAAATCAACTAATCTACACATCCGAGAAATAGTTAAACGTTTCTTTCAGAAGGTACATACTTGCGATATAGGTTGCCTTCGTAATATATGGTCCTGTTTGTCTATGACAATCACATCCAAACTTTACCGCAATAGAGCCTATGTTGTGTATGTGCCCTATAAATCAACTTCTTCGAATGCAGTGGAATTAATAAACTTCCGCATTTCTACGAGTTATTCAATAAATACTAAAAAAACTGATATTTGGAGCTTTTCAAAAATCGGCTTTACAACAGTATGTCGCTTCCATTCGTGTTAAAAATAATATATCTTAGCACTCACTCACGGTTCGAGAAGCTAGGCTTTAGATACTGGATGGGTTGTTTACCCTTTTTTTGTGGCAAGAATGCTTTAAGATCTCAACATTCACATATCCTCTGAGTCAATACTTTCCCTTTCATTCAGAAGAGGTGTTTTTACCACTTCGTACTATTTTTCTATCTGACCTATTTTTCAGTACTCATTCCGAGAAGATGGAAAACAACATTTTTCGAGCCATTCTTAAAAGAAAATCTTCCTCTTCCTCCTCCAACCACTTATACATTTCATCTTTCCAAGAACATTGAAACATTGATAAATGGTTAACTTGAATCTCGAAAACTTCTTTTTGAGCGGCAGTAGGAGGTCCAAGTGAAAAGTGTAACTAACCGTGGCGTAAGTAAGATAGTTGCGCTTACAAAATAGTCGTCGCTTTTGCCAGAGTCTATCATCAAGCTATTCTGTCAAAATTGAATGCGTTTTATTTCCATAATACCCTTCTTCAATAGATTTCAAATTTCCTTTTGGATCGATTATTTCAAGTCATATTGGATGCATTTTGTTGCCTGCAACTCATCAACTAAGTGCTGAAGTTCCCCAAGGCTCCGTTTTGTTTCCGAATATTTTTTTCTAATTTTTTAAATGATTTCCTTCCTGTTGCTTCCAATCCTATCCTTTCCTCGCTATTGGGATTCAGATTTTGGCATTCACTTCATTACCAACTTCTCCCATTTGCAGCCGCTGAATTCGAACGACAGCGTATGTAGAATTTATTAAATTCTGACCTACTTCAGAAATTTAATGCTTTCAAAACGCAATGATGACTTATGAATGGCACTTACATTGCTGAGTTCGAAAGGCTTTCTATTCTCGGTATGTGCGTTGGACGATCAGATATTCTATGTCGCCATGACCAGTGTGAAATGTCGAGGATTCCTTAAGCGAAGCAAGAAATACTTCACATCTTCTAATCGGGCTAGAAAATGTAAGGAATTTATTCGTCATAAGCCATGCCAAATGTTTGGAGTTGTTTTGAGCTGTGTGAAAGCGGTGCATCGGTCGTGAAAATATTCGTTTGCTTCGATGCTCCGCGACAGCTGACTCGTTGACAATGAGCGATTATTTCATTTAGGGATTGAATTTAAATATGATTTTGACTAATGCATTTTTATTCAGAAGAGTTTGATAATAAGTAGACACCTATGTTCCTACCCTATTAAGGCAAATTGTTTAGTCAAAAGAAATGTCAAGTTTGCTCCGGGGGAGCTTTTAAAGCGTAGTCCGTAGAAATATCCGTCGATTTAACCATCTTAGTCTATCTGCCTCTTTTCAATCAAATTTTGCAATATTATACATGTCCCATAGACCAAGATCAATCGTTTAGTGGTGTTCTCAAGCACGAATTTTGGGATTGATAACAGGCAGGATAATCGTAGACCTACGTTCAAAAATTTGTTTTCGACCCTTATATGTTTATTAACTTTTTCGTAAATATTAGTAGTTTTTTTTTTCGAAAATAAATACAAAAATGGACACTTCTTGGAGATATGTTGCAGTTGTGCTGAGAATTCGTTGAAAAATTAAAAATAAATGAATATGTGAAGTCGTTGCGGTTACCTAAACGTGTTCAAAACATTTGACACACGTGTTCGCATTGTGTTTCTTCTTGCAAACATTTTTCACAGTAGCAGCAGACAAATTCTGTTTTGTTCTGTTTGGTTTTTGCTTTATCGTGGCCGCTTGACAGGTGTATTTGAATCTTCTCTTCCGATGTCGGTCATAATCGAAGTTGATGAGCAAGATAGCGTTAATTGAAGCGAAAGTGAACATGTGCCTTGATCTGCTGAAGATGTAATCTTTGATCAATTCGAAACCTAGATCATGGAGAAATTTTTCGACAGGTCTTTTTTGTCTTCCTCTCGAAGTCTGATATCCTGATTCGATTTGCATATAAACGATAAAGGCATTCAAAGCAGAAATATCAACGACATTGGCCAAAAATTTGTTTTGTAACTAAATCCGATATGCATTGTCAACACGACCTTTAGTTTTGTTATCAATGATTTCAGGCATCTCCTTCGCCTCAGGTCCAACAGTGGTTGCTTTTTCTTCAAGTAAAGTTTCGGTATTATACTTCATCTGTCTATCTGTCTGTCCGCCTGTCCGGGCGTCGTATGACGAAACGGTTCGACGGATTTGCTTCAAAGTTTATATATAAGGTTCTTGGGGTTACATCTCGGGGTAGCTTTTTACTTGTTTGCTTTGTCTTTAAAAATAACGGTACCTGCCATACAAATTCTTTTGTGAAAATCACTTATCACTATTTTTCTCAAAAGTGGTTCTAAGGATTTCGGTCTTTTTTTGTACTAAGGATGTTTAGGATGGGGTCAAAAAATCCTGCGTACTCAGTTTTTGGAAAAAAAAAAATCGATTAACGGTAATTTATATAACTGGCAATATCTCGAAACTAATGAATGGAATTTTAAAAAAAATGTACAGTTATTTTTTTTCTATAAAGATAAACTATAGTAAAAAGTATTTTTTTACTTAAAATTTGCATACTTCGATTTTTGAAATAATTTTTTTTTGAGTTTTTTTTTCTTATAACGATTTTGTAAAATTTAAATTAAAATCGGTTTTTCAAAAACGGCTCTAACGATTGTGATAATTTTTTGTATTTCGACCAATTATGTTAAAAGTGTCCAATGTGCGAAAATACATCAAAATCTTAGGTGCCGTTTTTGAGAAAATCTAATTTTCAAAAACCTTAAAAGTGATTTAAATACATTTTCGATTCATTTTGCGGTTCAAAAACGCATTTCATGTACCGAGAAAGTTTCGTATGACGCAGTCGTGCACTTTATTTTTTCTTAGTGTGCCAACCATAGTCAAGTTCTTTTAAAAGAATTTCGTCGTATGACGAACGAAACTTATCCATTGTGACGCTATGACCTTTCATCCTTTCAACTAAATCTAAGACCACGCGTTCTCGTTGGTTCCGTTCAGCTGCAGCTCCAATTTCTATTCGAAGATAATGTTGAATGTTCCAAATGTACGAAGTCTCGGGACAAGTGCAATCCTAAAATTTTAAGCCGTATTTGTCTAGTTTACTGTGACGCATCGGGATGGGTGGTAGAATAGAGGAAGCAATTCAACCTATTGTTACAACAAATCTTCGATTAGCTCTGTTTTCGATTTGAGAGAGCTCCAAATCGATTTTAGATACCAAAAGCGGTATCTTATCTTCACTATCACTATTAAACGTTATATATTTTATATACTATACAACGTTCTTCTTTCGTCAATTGAAATATCGAAAACGACCAAATCTGACAGAAAAGACACAAATTCATAAAAAGCGCTGCCATCTAAGAGTAAAAAGTTAAAACAGCCGAATTTTTGAAGATGAGGGTCCGTGTAACAAATTCAAGAAAACACAGCAATTTTTAAAATATTTCCGACCATCGTTTTTGACAAGCCTTACATTGGTCTGTTATTACCTCAAAAAGTAAGCCTGACCACACAAACCTGTGCAGTACTACAACACTATTGTGGTTATGAGATTCCCAATCTTATCGTAAACCTGTCAAGCAAAAAAAAAAAATATCTCATACCACAAAAATATTTCGCAATACATTTTTCGATTTCAATTTCCTTGCCAAGTCAAAAAATAGGAAATTAGCTGTAAGCTATCGAATCAGGACGATTCGAATCACTTTCTCTGCCTCGACGTTGGTGTGGTATCTCTGACATTTTTCCCCTCAGGCCTTCTATTCAATTCACTTTTACCATTTTTATTTTAGTTTTTTTTTTTTTTAGCAAAACCTCAAACAATTTCTGTTACAGTCTGCACGTGCTTGAATGACAAATGATAAAGGACAGACACTCCTAGCCGCACTCTTTACTTTTTAACAAAATGCTAACCGCAAAGTTGACTGACGCCCCGGGACCACCTGTTAAATTGCACAACTTTGTATCTCCTCGATTCTTAATTTGTACCTTTTCAACGAAACTAGTGAATTGTGGCTCTGGGACTGACTAAATTGGAATGGATATAAAGATACATACACATGTGTTTTATTTTATTCTCTTCTCAAACGACAACACCCGGACTTAAAAGATTGCGATTTTTCGATTTCGGTTTCTGTCCGTTTCGGCAAATCTTTTTTGATAAATTCGAATGAAAAATAATATTAAAAAAAAAAACAACAAAAAACAGAAATAACAGCACGAGGAGAGCGTGCACGACAAGGAATGTGGCGTTGTTGGTGATGATGCAGCAGCAGGAGCCGACAAAACACGGACAATCGACGATGATGTTTTGTATGCGACCATCTGAAGAAACTCCTAACTCAACCAAACCACTTGGCTTTGGCTATAATTTTCGTTCGAGCTGTGGCTTACAATAGAGGTTGTTTGCAATATAATTCTAATGCCGTAGCGCCGTTATGACAGTTTCGTCTTCTTCGTTTTTTTTTTCGGCCAAGCATTCGTGGTGGAAAAAAGTTAATTGGATGCGGCGCAGTTGGTCCAGCCAAGGCAAGAGGAATACAAAAATAAAAAGGTAGGGAAGCTGATGGATGTCCTTGTGGTGGATGGGTGAATGGCTCCTGAAGAATGTCAACACTAAGAGTTTTTTTTTTTTTTTTTTTACAAAGAGTTTATAAGAGAAGCAAAAGAAAGTTGTAACTAAAATAAGTTACATAGGAAGGTATATCCTTTAAGCGGTTTTTATTAACATTTAAGCTTCAAAATGCTTTAATTTAGAATTCAGTTGAAGAAGTTCCTTAGTAATCATAGTATTGTTCTGACAAATTTCGTACATACTCCTCAACAAATACAAGTTCTATATGGGTCCAAGTAACAATTCACGTTCTGTGAGGAATGTGTTTCGTGCACTTCGCTCAACTTATGGTCAACATAATCGGCCTACTGAGCGTACTATTCGCAACACCATCACCCATTTTGAGACCCAGCATTCATTATTGGATAAGATTCGACCGAATAGACCACGTCCAGCACGCTGTGAAGAAAATATAGCGGCCGTAGCTGAGAGTGTACACGAAGACCGTAGAGAGTCGATTCGGCGCCGTTCGCAGCAACTCGGACTGACGTATGGAACGACTTGGCGCATTTTACGTCAAGATCTTAAATTGAAAGCGTACAAAATACAGCTTGTGCAACAACTGAAGCCGCTCGAACTTCCCAAGCGACATCGCTTCGCTCTATGGGCTCTTGAAAAGTTCCAAGAGGATCCGACGTTTTCGAGGCAAATTTTCTTTAGCGATGAGGCCCATTTCTGGCTCAATGGGTATGTAAACAAACAAAATTGCCGCATTTGGGACGAAGAGCAACCTGAAGAGATTGAAGAACTGCCACTTCATCCAGAAAAAACAACGGTTTGGTGTGGTTTGTGGGCCGGTGGAATCATCGGTCCATATTTCTTTAAAAATTATGCCGGTGCGAACGTAACCGTCAATGGCGACCGTTATCGTGCCATGATAACCGACTATTTGATGATTGAAATTAAAGCTCGTGATCTCGGCGACATTTGGTTTCAGCAAGACGGAGCCACTTCCCACACATCGCATCAATCAATGGACTTATTAAGAGAACATTTCGGTGAGCCGTTTTGGTCCGGTCGATTGGCCACCAAGATCGTGTGATATCACACCGTTAGACTTTTTCCTGTGGGGATATGTAAAGTCAAAAGCTTATGCCCACAAACCCGCTTCGATTCAGGCCTTGGAGGAAAACATCACGCGTGTCATTCGCCAGTTACCAGTCGAAATGCTCGAACGAGTGATCGAAAATTGGACTCAACGGATGGACCATCTGCGACGTAGCAACGGCCAACATTTGATAGACATAATCTTCAAAAAATAAATGCCAAAGAATGTTCTTTCAAATGATAATAAACATTCTCCATTAAATTTGAATTTTCTGTGTTTTTTTCTTTAAAAAATTAGGGAACCTCGAAATGGATCACCCTTTACATACTTATGTAGAACAATTAAGCACATCGTCGGCTTAGAGTGTGAGCCGTGTAACTCCCCATTTTTATCATATTTGAGATATATACAGGGTGTCCGCCAGGAAGGTATACTACTTTGTTTTGCCGCCATTTTGGTAAACATTAGTCCACAGTTCATATTTGGCAGTCGTCGAAGTAGACACGTGGCAAATTTATTATGAAAAAATATTCGATAAATATTCGATAAACCAACGTGTTTCAATTGTTAAAACATTTTATCAAAATAAATCATCGATTACTGTGACGGTAAGAAAGTTACGTATAAGTTTTGAAAGAAACAACGTGCCAACAAAACGTACTATTTATCGTGTAGTGAATGATTTCGAAGAAAGAGGGTCTGTAGGTGATAGGCCCAAGCATGGACCACAACGTACTGCAAGATCGGCTGAAAACATTACTGCTGCTCAAGGAAGTGTTCAAAACAATCCATCAACCTCAATTCGACGCCGTGCTCAGCAGCTTGGTCTTCAAAGAACAACTTTGGCGGCAACTTTGGGCAAGGATTTGAATTTGTTTCCATTTAAGATTCAGTTGACGCAAGAGCTTCTTCCACAAGACCATTTACGCCGCCGTACATATGCCAATAGGATGTTACAGCTAGCCCATGACTACCCCGATGTTCATGAAAAATCATAATGAGTGACGAGGCACATTTTCATTTGTATGGATATGTACCGCCGGTTCTGGGCAATGGAAAATCCTCAAATTATTCATCAGTCACCTTTGCATCGATTAAAAGTTACAGTCTGGTGTGGAATCATTGGACCTTACTTCTTTGAAATTGATAACGGCGTAACGGTAACTGTGAATGGGGAGCGATATCGTGATATGATTGAAAACTTTTTAACGCCACAACTTTATGCTTTGGGCTTGATTAACATGACGGTGCCACATCGCACACAGCCAGGATTACAATGGAATTACTGCGAGACCTCTTTCCACAACAAGTTAATTCAAGAAATGGTGATGTTGATTGACCTCCACGGTCGCCTGATTTGACTGCTCCGGACTTCTTTTTGTGGAAATATCTGAAAAGCAAGGTTTATGCAAACAAACCAGAAACGGTTGAGCAACTCAAACAAAATATTCGTGATGAAATTAATGAAATACCGCGTGAAATGTGTGAGAAGTAATGAAAAATGCGCTCAAAAGGCCTCGCATTTGTGAGACTAATAGAGGCGGACATTTACCTGATATTATATTCCATACATAATTGCCGACTGAATAAAACATTTATCAATATAAGATCCATTCTCGTTCATTTAATCAAAAATTATAAACAAACAAAGTAGTATACCTTCCCGGCGGACACCCTGTATATATCATTAGAAGGGTCAACTGAAGTCGCATCTGATATAATCTGACTAACATGAAATTCGAACTAAAAGTGCTCCAAGTCGTATGATGCGTAAGACAGTTGAGTCCTTAACTTTCTTTTAAATACCATCACAGAGCAAAACACTACGTTCTCCAAGTGTTAGCTCTCAGTATCGCTGCGCGTTGTTTGTTGCGCAACTAAGCTTCATCTACCGATCTTCATCTTATAGACTATTTAAAATAAGCAAAAATCAATTTCGTTGCAAAATTCATTGAAATGTCCTTACACACCTAGTAATTGGCTCATTACCTACTCGTGTTTTCCTGATAGCTGGAAAACTGCAAGAATTATTCCTCTGCCTAAATCGTCTTCAGCCAACAATATAGAGAACCGCCCCATTGCAATCGTTCTTTTCATGAGTAAAGTCTTTGAGAAAATAGTGAGCTCTCAAATCAACCAGTATTTAAATCATAATAAGTTAATCGCGAAATTCCAGTCGGGTTTTCAATTCAAATATAACTGCACGACGGCTCTTTTAAAGGTAGCTGATGATATACGCGCCGGATTGGATAGTGATATGTTGGGGTTAGTCGTCAAAAGTCAAGGAACTTATCTAAAACTTTCGATTACGTAGAGCATAGCATTCTACTTCATAAGTTAGACACCCAATTCTATTTTGGAAGCTCTTTATGTAATCTTTTATCCTCGTATCTGTCTAATAGATATCAGTACATCGATCACCAAAATGAGTGCTCATAACGCTTATTAGTTCCTTCAGGTGTGCAACAAGGCTCTGTACTTGGGCCACTTTTATTCACTTGTTTTATTAACGATATATCAGATGGTCTCACATATTGTGAACATCATATATATGCAGATGATGTACAGTTATATTCACCCTTCTATAAATCCAATAAAATTGATGCAATCACAAATATTAATCGGGCCTATGCACTCTTGGTCTGAATTAAACAAGCTGAAACTTAACCCCGCTAAAACAAAAGCTTTGGTGATAAACAGAAGCAGGCATACAGATATCTTTCCACAACTTCTTCTAAACAATTCACCAATTGAGTATGTTGATAGTTTAAAGAATCTAGGGATTGTTTTTACCAAAGATTTTAGTTGGGATGTACATGTAAAGATGTAAAGAGTATTGTCTTTAAAATTTATGGCGCTTTCAGAGGTCTTAGTCCAACATCAAATTATCTCCCAACAAATGTAAAGCTTTTTACCCATTATACTCTACAGCTGCGAAATTTTCGCCGACATGGACCACGAGTCTAAAAGCAAGCTTAATGTTGCATTCAATAGCTGCGTATAGAGGCGAACACATTTCTGTATACACAAATTTAATAGCCGGATGCTCCCTAACCGCTTTACTTAAATATAGGACACTGCTATCATTACGCAAGATTATTGTCACAAATGAACCCGACTATCCCTTTGATAAAATTAAATTCGCGAGAGCCCAGCGGACTCGACAAATAATTGTTCCACGGCATAAGTATCTCATCACAGCTCATCAGTTTCTTGTTTATTCGATTCATCTTTGGAATAGTCTATCCCTAAATATTAGGTGTACGAGGAATGAAAATACTTTCAAGAAAGACGCTTTTCAATTCTTCGCTGCTAAACATTAAATTTTAATGGAACCTCCTTCTCTTTCTCACCGATCCCCTTTATCATTAGACATAATGTGATCCCATATTTATTCTTCAAATTGAATTACTTTTTATAATTTAGATCTGAGACCGAAACATACCTAATTTTGATTATTATTTTAAAAGTATTCAAAGATTTATTTATCTTATCTGTGCAATAAATTTTAAAATGTTAAATGTTACTACCATAATTGGATCTGCGCCTATCTGTATAAAATAAGCTTCTAACCCGCGGTGACCTTTGGGGAGCATATAAAGAGCGGGCCATCCAGTGGTTTCTTTTTAGATCATAGGATAATTTGACACTGACAGCTGTTTCCCACTCGAAATCCTGACAGAAAGTCAGTATCGTACCTACGCGGAGCGAAATGAGTTGCTTTATGCCTGAACAGCGTTGGGAAATATTGAAAACTTATTTCCAAAGTGACTGCTGTGTACCCCAAATAGTGGGTTTTTTGAAAAAAAAATAAATGTTGCCCGAAATGAAACACCCACGGCAACTGTTATGCAAAAAGTTCATGAGACTGGTATGCTAGCGGACAACACTCATGGTCTCCGTCGTCGCACGGTACGCACATGCGCGAATTTGGCTTCTGTAGCCGAGAGTATGAGGATTGTGGAGTGGTGGCAACATTGGACCATTTTGATTCGAAATTGAGTCTGGGAGTTGCCTGCCGTAAGACATTCGGCTATGTGCCAATGTTTGTATGAAAATACAATTTGCATATCCATAGCCAGACACAGGCCCTTTTGAACGAAAGTTCGATGGCACTTAGACCCCGCCATAACTTTGTTGGTGTGTGGGTAAGATTTAAAAAGAGACATGCACCATAGGATATTATTAGGCTAGGAACTTAGCTAACATTTTTGTTAAACAAATTAGCTCTCAATTTGTTTGCACTTGGACCCTTTAGACTTATAACCCCTCACTTGTCCAAATTTGGAAGCAATCCCATCTGCTCAACAATAGTTGAATACCGAGTTCCAAATATCTGTGTTTGGAGAGAGGGATTAGTAGAAACAAAGAGGCATTTATAGCTTGGTCGAAGTGTCCAACTAAAAAGCGATAATAGAAAACTCGCCCTGATTTGGAACTTGGTGGCAAAAGTTTTGCGAAGAAAGCAAATGCTACTAAATTATAAGCAGTCTCACAACAATTTTAGAAGTAGCCGCCTGGAGAATGAGAATTTCTCAGAAAGTTCATTAAAAATGCAACAAAGCCAACTAATTATTAGGGAGCCTTGAGCAAATAGTGTCCCTGGCTATACTTTCCAGTAGTCACTTTTAACCATTGAGAAGAAGTAACCGAAATCGCAGTCAAATCAGCTGCGGAAGAGATTTGAAATTAAAGGTAAACATAAGATTCAGATAACTCATGATTCTTATTTATCTTCAAACTTACGAAAGGCTAATCAATTAGTGGAGTGAGAGTTCATTATTCTTTTGCACAAAGGAAAAGGAGATACACGAAACTGTGATAACTGCCGCCCTATCAAGCTAATGTCGCATAAGGATCATAATGAAAAAATGTCGTGATTCCTTAAACGACTTGCCTATGGTGTTGGTTGATTGTTAAAAATCATTCGATAGACAACCGAAAGATCTGCTCTAACGCCGGTCGATCACTCATCAATATAATCGTTCGCGTAGTAGTAGGCAAGCTCGTGAGTCGTGTTACTCATTGGAGATCTATGCGCATCGAGTTGAGCAATGATTTCACAAGAATGTGCAACCCATTATCAGTTCAACGCGTTTTTTTTCAGTGCGATTTAATTGAGTGCCGGGACCAATGGAGATCGGCAATGGAAGTGGCGTTGGTTTGTGTTTTTTATTTTGTGTTAAAAACTTTTATAACTTACTAAAATACGACGAAGCAAAATAGTGAAATAGAATATAAGTTTGCTGACATTGTGGGTCCGCATGGTAAATTTCACGTAGAAGTTCGTTGAGGTCCTCTCCACTTGCGCGCGTTACTTACGGTGAAGCTTTTCCCTACTATGTTGTCCTACTGGATTCGAGTCTAAGATTCTGCTGCTCTACTCTATATAATGTAAAGCCAAATCAAACGCCCAAGGCGAATTTTTGTTGACATCTCGTAGAGTTCATTGACGAATAGTCTCCTGGCGAAAAAATTGTGGACTTACCAGTCGAATCAGGTCTTTGACCACTGGTTTCAGGCGCTCGCACAATACAGCAGAAAAGATATTATACCCGATGTTTAGGATAACTCTAAAGTAAGTGCAGATTAGAGAGTCTCCTTTCTTGTGAAACAGACAAACAATGCTAGGGTTCCATTCATTAGGCATAGATTCCAACCAAATCTTGGAAATGAATTTGTGTATATGCTCAGTCATCTTCCGTTGTATTAAATAATTCCGCGGGGCCAAATTATAAACCATAGATATTTGAGGGTCATTTTCAGGGCCAAAACAGAGATCCAACTTCCCCGAACAGGTCTGCCATTGTTCAATAAACTTCTGCAATACCTTCCATTTAAATTCGTTTAAACTTCAATCTAAACAAATATACCTACTCGTAACAATGGCGTAGTAAACTATAAATGTATCCCATAAATAGTCTCGCTAGTTCTGATTATACAAAAGAAAGAAAACCCCATAATGGGGCATAATTATACCATTTCCCAGTTTCTGCTTTCACTTATTAACTTCCTCATCAGTGCACGTAGCTACCATCCACAAGATTTATTCATTATTTTCGGACAAAGTTCATGCAGACGTGCTACATCTAGCATACCGAGATGACTCAACTCCCTTAATAACTGTGTAAATTCTTATCGGCGCGCCCTTTTGTTAGACTCGGCACTCCAGCGGCAGCCGTTGTGCCATATCTATTTCAGGTGCGGTCAGTCTTCCATTCATTTGATAAAGAATTTAGAAGTGAATTCATTTAGAATTCATTCTCCCACCCGCTTCCCTACTACTGCTACTACTACTCGCCAATGGCGACCATTGTGCAAAATTACCAGGACCACACTCCGCGTGTTCCTCCCGCTCCATCGCCATCTTCCAACAGGAAATGGAAAATTTCCTTCTGCGGATAGGGACGATGCGCAAAGATTTTGTAAATTCTCAACCCTAGCCCTTGGTTGGACCGCAAGGCTGCCGCCGCCGCCGCCGTGCAGAAGTACAAATTAATTAAATTTTAATGAAACACACGACTGGACCTCAGTATATATAGCTTTACTTTACTACCCACACAACGACACTCCAAGCTAAAATAACTTTAGATTAGACCTGTGAGTTGACGGTGTGTGCTGGTGCCGGTGTCGGTTGCATCAGATAGTACGTACGTGTATCTGTGCCAGATTAAAAGGATTCTCTCATGATCAGATAAACACTATGTCCATGTAGCCAATACCAACGAGAATGTACTTCACACTTGGACTTCTACCTAACGTAGGTATGTACCTACCTAGTCGATTCCGCCGCCATTATAGTTAGCTGAGTGCCCATCAAAGCAAGTGAAAGCTTCGTTGGAGTCCTTTCGTAAGTAGATTACTCGTTATTCGCGCATTATTATGGAAATCGGAAGTTAAGGTAGAAAGAGGATACCACTTTTCGACCGACCACGACAGTGTCTGTCTGTTTATATTTTTCGTGACGAGATGTAGATTTTTTGGACTCTCTCTCTCCTGTCCTGTGTCGAGATGATTATGAAAAGGATAATAACATTTTGGTTTTTATGTTATTTTAATTAAATTAAACGTGGAAAGGACTTTATTAAAGGTAAATACCGGTCACGCAGGATTTCGCTGGTCGTGTTTTCCTTTAATAAAGATTATTTATGTTTGTTTTTGCGGATTATCCTTTTGAGATTTCAAAACTTTCGTAGGATAAATCAGCTTTAAGTTGTTCAACTAAAGAATAAGGCAGAAAGCCTTTTAGTTATGTATCCCAAATCATATCCGTCCAACATTATTCAGATTCCCAACTCAGCTGAACACAAAAATTTAATATCCTTCGGTCTATTCTAGTTACAATCACTTACTCCCTGAGGACAGTTCATCGCGTTCCTCGTTTCTTTTCTAAAATTCCCAAGAGCTTATTAAAACCCAGACCAATACCTACTGAAGAACTTGTATGCCAATGCACTCAACCTCATCCTTACGTGCAACTTGTTATGGTCGTTTTAGCTATATTAACCGCACTCTTTGCAAGATAGATACACAGATGCAATTACGTGGAAACCCCACAGAATGGATCTGGCTCCAAGGAAATACGCGAAATACCGAATCTGACTTTGGAATCGTTCATGCCGTTCCGGCAAAGGGATACTGCATCGAGAATTATTGCCAACGTGGAACGCAATTAGTTTCTCCTGCATGTCCTGTTCAGCTGTATAACGGCGGCCGCAACTACCACGGTTTTATTACTTTCCAGAGTCAGCGCACAGATAGAGCTTGTACTCTGTCTCTATATCTTCTTTGGACTAGAATGAGCACAAAGGATTACGACTTGCTGCTGCAGTTTTTATTTTATGCTGTATCGTCAGTTTAAAGTTTTTTTCCTTTCTTTTTAATCTTTTTCTTTCTTTCCAATCTCCATCTCAATCGTTGTTTGAAATGACAGGAAATTTCTATTTGAAATATATGTCAGTCGGCATTTTGGTAACTATTAACACCGTTGTAAGAGTCCTTGCCCCCCACCTGTGATTTTCATTTAGTTAAAAAGGATTTACTCATTACTAGTAAGTAGCTACAAGGGAATAAGTAAAGGATGTGCGTTCTGCCTTTGAATCCATTCCACTTTGATCTGATGTTGATTGATATGCCCATATATGTCTCTATATAGAACATGGGATCCTTTTTGTTTGCAAAACAAAGGATTTTTACGCCTGTGAACTTTGAGCAAAAAACAAAAACGCCAAGCCGAATTTTATGGGAGGATACTTTGGGGATACACAACAGCCAGAAAGATGAAAGTAATGGATCCTTTAATTGAGCCATCAATCAAGTTCATAGTCAGGGACTTTGTTCGAAATACAAACACACATACACTTGGTATAGTTGCGCAGCTTCATGTAAGTTTTATTGTGTGTGTGTTTTTGAGGATTTTTAATAAAAATAATGTTCCGGCGAAAGCCTATTAGAGGGGATTTCCCTTTGAAATCCGCTTCTATAATTGGGTATTTTGCCGGGTTTACTAAATTTTGTCCAGCGGTGACGATTTATGGTCGTCATTTGGGATTTAGCTAAATTTGTACGCGATTTGTTATGCGGATCAGTGTTGATGCTCTATTATGCGGATCTGGTAAATTTAATCCTTTTCTTAGATATAAATGAGAGGAGAGCCTGCTCAGAGGAAATGCCTTTAGCAACACGTTAATCACGAATTAAATGTTTTACATAAAAACAACGCGTTATTTTATACACACTGCTTCTTTCGTGTGGCAAAAGGATAAACACGCAAGGACAAGGATAGGACAGACAATGCGACCATTCGTCTTCGCTATACAACCAAATGGTTATTATGCAAATATGTGGAAAGTAATTAAATTGAAATGGGGATCGGGCAGAAGAAAGGAGTCAAATAATGGGATAGTCCTTGCCTTTCCCAAGTGAATGTAGAACTTGACCTTGAACATGAATTGAACATGAAATATGTTGTAAGTCTTTTTGATTTATAAAGCCTTTCTGTGAATATGTGGAACTTAGGGGTATATAATCGGCATTGCCTTCGTAAGTAGCTCTCTCTAGCGCAACATTAATTTTCAATGTCAGCGAGAAATATATTTTCGCAGCAATAAATCTTTAAGACTTGAGCTTTTAACTAAGAGGCCCGATATGGAAAGCCTGATTATATGGATATGTACGAGGCCATAGAATACTTTGCAGCTTACATGCATCAACAGTACATAGCTCGTTTCATCAAAGCCCGGAAGAATAGCTAGTAGAAATAAGATATCGGGTTTTCCAATAAGGACATCAGTTTTGTATACCCTATCCTAAGGACATATTAATTTTGACACATAGTTTTTAACACCCCTTAATATTCATCGTAGATCCCTAAAAGTATATATATTTATTATCAGGACCAAACCCTAAGAGTATTAAGAAATGTCCGTCCATCCGTCCGTCCGTCCGTCCGTCCGTCCTTACGCAATTTTTAGGCCTTTAAAATTAAGCTAGGAAGCTGAAATTTGGATCACATATTCCCTAGGGCTCCGAAATGGTTAAGTGTAAACTTTTTTTGAATACGCACACTGCCACGCGCACAATTTAAATAAGACCGTTTTAAAGCTAAAGTTGTAGAGATAGAGTGTTACAACCTTCACAAGATATGTAGGCACTGACTTCTTTTATAAGTTTTTTGTTATATTTTCCACGCCCACTTTTTTTTTTAATTTTCGTAGAATGAAATAAAATGCTATCCATCATCTTCTTAATGCTTTTTTCTTTTGGGCATATAGAGATATGGATAGGATATCATACTGTTCGCCCCAGGCGGACTGTAGGCTTTTCTGATGTTTTTTTAAACAGAACGCACACCGTTGGAACCCCGTGGAATCGACTGTTTTGGTACGTTTGTGACGGACGCTTGAACGGCAGAAATATTATCTGCACGTAAAACAACCCGTTGTCTCAATGGCACGGGAACATTAGCAGCAAAAATTTGTGACTCAAAATTGGCGTTAACGCTCTTAATGTTGCCGTCAAAGACTTGGTATTTTGGTAATATTTTTTGTTTTTTTATGCTGAATGTTGTGACATTGACAGTTTGATCATTTGCTTTAAGGGTGCAGTGAAAGTTTAAAGTTGTCAAGTCCCAATTGAAAAACCCCTTTATGTGTTGGAAGGAGAAAATTCAAACACTTCGAACAAAGTCCATTGACTCGCTTTCGGAAATATGTGAAGCTTTTAAGCTGAAGAGATACTAAAACTATTTAGAAGACCATCATTGACTGCCGAATCGTAATGCCAAAACAAAAATATAGTACAGTATCTATTTCCATAAATTCCATATTCCAAGTTTGTCCTGACTGACTCATTCACGCACATCCCAAACCGCTAATAGTGGAGCTTTGAAACTTCGTTGTATTAGTACCTCTTTCGGACGATGTGGGTTTTTGTATTTAGTTTTAGACCTACATTTTTTCTTTGTATTACATCGGAGCTAACTTGGAACTTATTTCCTACTATTTTTTATGGGAACTATTTCTGTCCTCTCTTCCGCCATCCTTAGTCCATGTTATTCCATTCAGTGAATAAGTGACTAGGCTCAGATCTTGGCTTAATTTTCACCTTCACCTATCCTGCCTTGAATCACCAGGTCGACGCCCGAACTTACGCATAGCCTTCTAAGATGGTTTATATGATTAGTTTCGTAGGTCAGGCTGTAGATTGATCCTTGTGCTTCGATTGCAGCATGACTATTTTGTGGTGTCATATAGCAGCCCCCTAGCGTTGATTTAACAAACACAACAACTGAGAAGGTCACGCACAAAAGAATTTCTCACGCTAAGAGTTGCCAGTAGAACTATTTTCATGCGATGGGCGTAAGTTTCTAATAGGCTATGTTTGGACCACCACCTCGCATAGATCACCTTAGGTCTGAACGGCGGCATATCATTCATCATATTTTTCAAGGGTTTTTCTACCATGCCCAGCGTATACAGAGGTCTGCCCGGCGGCTCTTCACGCACCCAGCGGTTTCCAGGACTTATTTAAAATGCCCCTGTTATTCACATTTAAAAGAAGCTGAGACCAAGTTCGCCCTACGTTCTTTAATAATTCTACGGGTAATTGGGAAGGCCCTAGAGCTTTCTTGTTTTGTTTTGCCTACAACTGCTACATTGTAGTTGGAGAGGTTAACCGGGTCTGTAAGCGATCTTAGCAGAAAAACATACCTCTTTCAAGACCGCGAAATTTCATATAAAGCGAATTCTGCAGCGAAGTTCAGAACTAAAAACTTTCTTCTTCTTCTTCTTCTTCCGGTTTTTTTGTGGGGTTCGCTGGGAGAATAGCTTAGCACTTTATTTATACATAACCAAAACTATTTTAAGTTCCCAGCCAATTACTCCAAAGTCCTGACACTCCAGCATCGGTACAGCACTCAATGCACTGGTACTTTCAACAGTTTTCTAAAGATGAACAGCGGAGAGAATCACCAAGCTACGCAGCCAATATCAAATGTCTTCCTAATGAAGGATCTTAATCACTTCAAATGCGAAAATTCTAGTACCGTCGTCACCATCCCAATCTTCCTAGACTTATAGCTACGTTAACCAACAATTATCATCCTACCATGACTCAGGATATATTTATCTCCACATATTTCTTTAATTTCTTTGCCTCAAACTTTCAAATAATAATAATAATAGTCACGCCCTTCACATGAATCCTGGCTAAGGCCTAATATGTGCTTTCAGGACAACAACGAGTAGAAATTAACATCATTCCCGCAGGCTATGAATTTTTGATCAATTTCCCAGCCAACAAGCCTTGTCCAACTTCCAACTTCCACCGCTCGCAAAACATAGCAATCCCATAACGCATCTTGAATGCGCGTAAAGCCATTGCCGCTGCTCGTACATAATCGTTTATAGGCTTACTCCCTCCTTAAGACAAAAAAAAAAACAACAACAACAACAAACGCTGAATGCAATTTAACCAGTACAGCTCCAGAGCGCATAAATATCCTTGTTCCATGAGAATTACTCTAATTTAAGGCGAATGGCTGTGTTCGGTTTGTGTTACGTTTTAAATTTTAATCGATTTGCGTACACTGAAGAGAGTCTGGACTGCGGAGACTAAAGACTTCTGCTGCCGTCTTCGGTCAATTGGCCGTGATCACAGAGACCCGCGCGACCACAGAGAGATCACCTCTTTAAATGGGCGCACAACCACAAAACCTGCAAAAGCGCAGTCCAGAAAACTAATTAAAATCGGACACACGAGGCGGGCGTGATCTGCATTCCATTGCGCCGGCCAAACGACCGACAGCCATCCCAATCTGGGGGAAAAATTAATAAGCAGTATGGGTCCTAAAATCGGCCAAACATCAACACACATCTATAATACGCGCGGAGCCTAACAAATCCATAACGCTCATCGTTGGCATTTTCAGCCTTAGGACAGACAACAAGATTGCTCGAGTCCGCATGCATCCTTTGGCTATACACATATATAAAACGTAGGAAAAACATCGGCCAGTGGGCCATATGTTCTGGCAGATTGGTTAATTTAAGACAATTATGGCGGTAGCACTGGGCACACAGGTTGCTGTTTTGCTGCGAGGCCATCAAAATCACCTCTCGGCAGTTTAGGAAGCCAAAAATACTCCTCGTAGCATTTGCAAAAGCAGAACATAAACACAAAAGAAAAAGAAAAAAAATTAATAACAGCATATTTCGTCGAAGAAAGATGCCACAAAAAATTATGCGCTATGTCTTCGTGGAGTACTCTCGCCGCTCGCCGCTCGCCACCCTGTAACTAATCGAGAAAAAGAAATAGCCCCAGAGGATTACGAAGGAAAAGAGGATTTTCGCTTCTTTTCTCGGTTCTTAGTCCTTTTTTGGTGGTGGTGGTTGTTTTTTTTTTTTTTGTTTTTTTTAATTTTTTTGCTCTCCATGGTTATTATCTCAGATATTGGGGTGGTACTAATTAAAATGAGTGTTGATGTTTGCGTCGGGGTGGACGCAACTAATTAGTCTCTGAATTTTCTCACACAGCCCTCCGCCCCAGTTGAAGTACTCTACACACGGAAGGCAGAGGTGGAACTTGTGGGTGGGCTAACACAGAGGGAACTTGGCAATTCGGTAGAAGCAGTGGGCGGATTTTCGGTTTGGGATTGCCAGAACAGTTTGTGGATTCCATGTAATTAAGAGTTGTCGCCCCGTGATATGTGAATTAAATCAGAATGAAGATTACTTTGGGCGGGTTATGGAACAGCTTATGTCTGCTGGATTTTTTCACACCTACAGGTGGATTTGTTGGATGTTGTACAATTGTTAACTGTTACTCGCAATTTTAAGGCAATTTTACCACTGACGTGGTTGACTAAAGTTTGCCCAAAACTAATCTATTATGCCCCAAGGCTGACATGCAACCGAAATGGCACTTTAGCAAACTTCCGTCCCTCAAATCGATTTAACACTGTTTTTTTGTTTTTGCGCGTGTTTTGCCCAATAGCGGCATAACTTAAATTTAATTAATCATCAATTCGCACAACCCGTTTCCATAAGAGGGTTGTATTCGATTCAAAACTTTGGCATTTGAATGCCGCATGCAAGGTTTAATCAATTAATCGATACGCCTTCCACCTGGCATGGCCCAAATACGGAAGAATCGCGTGATGAGCACCCTCGCTCAACACACGACACCGCCATGAATATTCTAACCTAGTTAAGAAATCCTTTTCTATCGCCTTCAACGTTCAACAGTCCAAACGTAACAAAATACAAAATACCGTGTATACCTACTAACAAATCACTCATTTGGGTAGGTCGCTTGCCTGCACACATTTAAGGATGACCTCCTTTGGCCACAACACCATTTTCTATAATTAGCACAAATGTCATCACCATCGTCCTCGTCATCGTCCTCATCCGTACATTTCGTGTCGCCTCTTGTTGCACATCGACATCGAAACAATGCATCAGTCCATGATGGCTTCAGCAGCCCATTGATGTCCGAATGGATGATGGAACACCTTGTGAATTATGAAAATTGGAGCCATAAGCCTACGGGCCGAGAATTTCAGTGTGAAGCCAGCACAGCAACACATCAGCATCAGCATCAGCAAGCATCCACGTTGGAAATCAATGTGCACAACGAGGTGTTACGTTTACCCGTTAAATCCATATGCAGAGGCACACGCATGCCAACGCTGAGGATGAAGTGTATGGGATCAGTTTGCCTGGATGATAACCGTTCGAGTTATTTATTGTGCCTACACGCCTCACTCACTCAATGAGACAGATGACAGCTGTGGAAATATCCCGTACTCTGTCGTTATCCTTCTTATTCTCTATGACGCGCCTGCCACGCCGCTGCTAGGACGGGGGATATCGTGCTCTGCTGCTGTTATGGCATAACATAGCAGGTCCTGTCAGGATGTCTGGATCATATTTTGTAATTTACTGATTTATCCCGTTGAAACTCTGTCGCGTGCTGAAGATTTATAACACTTTTCAGAGAAGCCTACAATACTGCGATGGAATGAAGTGGCAGTGGATCCTTGCCAGCAAAACGCAGGATTACTTCTTCTCCGTAAGACCATTACTGACAGTTGAGTGAGGCAGAGAGAGAGAGAGGGATATGGTTGGTTGGGTCTCTCTGATGCATGTTCGGTACCCAAGTGATTCAGATACCCTCCTCCTCCACCGATGATGGATGAGGTGGCAGTGGTGCATTCCTGTCCATTAAGGTTTTCAATTGGACTTTCATATATCACATGTACATACATACATACAAAACCTGGAGCTGAAACATGCGTTGTTATGTGTGTCGGAATCGTTGGATACCAACGTACCTTACCAACATATCTAATCCAATAGACTGCTGCCTCTGACCACCAGAGTGAGTATCCATATTTTATGTCACACCTGAATGTGGTTTGGTGTTACAGTAGATCTGCAATCTTAATTCTGGCTTTAGGACGAGAGAAGACAACACTGCTGTGCTCTGCTCCAAGCAACATTTGCATTCTGTTTACGATTGCAAACTGACCGCAAGGATATTTCTCATGTTCTACAATTTTTCTGTGCTGCGTCAGCTTGTTGCGTTATTTTATTGTTTTGGTTTTATTCTCGGTGAAGCTGTTATTGTTGTCTATTGGCAGGATTCTGGATCTAGGATATCGAATGGAAGTTTTTATTTTGATTAATGTCTGATGATTGCGGTGGAGAAATTTAAACATTTAAATCGGGCTTAAGGGTTATTTGAAGAAAATGAAAATAATACTGTTTGCTGCTGGTGGTTTGTTCTTAATACTTTTTCGCATATGGTATTCCGCAAGGCAGTTCGCTAGATACCATTCTCTTCATTATAACTTTAAATCAACTTGTAATTAGAGTAAAGCGCTCCTGTTGATGGTTTAATGGCTATAATATGAAATAATTCAAGCCCATTCGCTTGACGCCCACTTTTTAACAGCAAAATCTTCAGCCAGACGTCGATAGTTCTTAGAATGGTGTTTTATAACGTATCTTCCGTCTACATACATGTATCCCTATCTATCGGACGACTGTTGATCCTTATCGGTGATTGATGAGATACTTAGTTTTAAAGAAAGCGTTGCTGCACATGATTGTTGAGATTGGTTTTTATAATTTCAACTGAATTAGCTTCAACACAGAGTTATTTGGGATCATACGCTTCCAATTTACTGCATCTCTTCAGATCGTACTGATCTCCGTGTTTCGTATGACTCCATCGCTGAGGCCATCCAGGAAGTTCATTGAACATGACAATACCAACTGAGATGGTTTGGCTAATATTTCTGAATGGGTTCTTTGACAAAGGCTTCCTTGGATCCTTAAACTTCCTACTGTCAAACAGTACGATCGGTGAGAGACCACCAGACGGACAACTGTTGTATAGAGACTTCCTTTTAAAATTTGGGAAATTTTTTTGAAAGCAGAAGTAAGCTAACTTTTCTTGCGCTTACACGATGATCGATGTTGAGATCCACAGTTGCTTCACTGTTGATCATGCATCTGAATTATTTGAGCTTTACATTCTTGGAATTTATTTATCCATTCAAATAAATGTCTGGAAGAGGTCATAGTGGAAGGGCTAATGTGATGCCAATCCACGAAAACATCAAGTGCTCAATGCTAGAAAGTTAGTGATCCTTGATTATGTAGGGACCATCGTTAATAACGAAAAACTGATGTACTAACGTTTCCGTCACTTTTTATTTAAGCTAATAAAAATCGAGGACAGCAATAGAAGCTAAAGAGAAAGTTATCGCGATCGTGCGGAAATTTCGAACTGAGTATGAGGGATGATATTACGACTATAGAGAAGTCCAAAAAAGTGGGTCCGCCAATGCCGTCCATCAGTCTGTCAGTCTGTCCGGGCGATTAAAAACGCATCTCAACGCACCGACGAGAAAGTTTCGTATGAAGCAGTCGTGCACTTTATTTCCTAAGACTTAGAGAGGGATCTCGTGCTGCCCAACCTTTTCCAAATCCTCAACTAAAATGCCATTTAGCACGTTCATATTTAGGAGTTGCTTCTGAAAAGTCTCACAATACTGCCCTCATAGTTTCCCTAGGGCACTGTTAACTTCAACCTTACCAATGAATAGACCATGGTAAGGTTATGGCCATTTTCAATGTCTACGGCTTGGATCCCGGGGAAGGGTGATCTTCAACCGACACCAGGCCAATACCACGGTGCTTAAATTTGTTAAGGTTGTAGTATCCACGGACCAATAGCCGCCTTCTTAGTATAGCCTAAGCGGTGGAGTACTAAAGGAATATTTGATTCAAGAATCACATTGGTTGCTTCGGGCGGAGGTCTCCCGTGGTTTTAATACGAACTTTGAATGAACTTCGCTCCGATAAAATGAAAGGGACCCATATGCCCGAATAGGTCGAAAAACGTTCAAACTATACCGTAGTGTTATGTTAATCGAATTAAGTCTTACATAGTACCGCAGTGGCTCAGCTGCAAATTGGAGAAAACTGCAATTAAAATTGTTTCATCGACACACGCTAAGCTCTTATCTACTAGTTTTTTTATGACTGAAATTAAATGCGTCATCTCTTGAGTCCTTTGACGATTGATTCCCCGCTCCATAGGTGGTATAAGTTATTTAGTAACTCCCTACCTCAAAATATCGCTCCATTTAACCCAAATACTTCGAAAACATCCCTCACTCTGTTCTTCCCTGGATTAAGGTGCCCCTTGAACTTTTTTAATTTATATCGCTCAAATAGTCATTGCCTTGAGAAGGAAGACTCACGAAATATCCAAAAGTAATACATACGAGTTGAAGCCCCCGAAAGACAATACACATTCCACCAGTCTGTTAGATTTATCCTTCCACAAACTCAGTACTCGTATTTGCTCTCTATAAACTTCATTTGGAAACCCATGAATCGAAGGCCTCACTCCGTCCGTAATCCTTGGAAAAATGAAAACATGAGCACATCCCATAAGCTCATCTCCCATTTGATCCTTGACAATTTAAGAGTCCTCAAAACAATAAATACCACTTCAAAGCGAAGGCATAATCCACCTCTTGGATCTGAGTGGAGTGAACACACACACACACACACATACGTATATTCAGCGTGCGAGCAAACAAGCAAACGCCAGATGGGTGAAACTCTTTCGTTTTCCTCTGCCTGCCGTACCTTCTCACAGGAACCATTCCACTGTTACCACCTCAAAGCTTCTCCAAGCCTTGTATAGATGTAGATCTCCTTGCCAACTATCTGTGTGTGGAAATAATCGTAACTCGATGGGTTTCCCTTTACTACAGAACTATACAGTGCAATAAAAAATGGAAAACTTTCAAATCAAAGAAACTTACCCTACTTCGTCGTCGTCGTCGTCGTCGTCGTCCCTTTTTTGTTAACCATCTTATGGAGCCAGTCATTCTGGTGGTGTTTCCACCACCCATCGCCCGCCCATCATCCGAACGAACGGGCGTTTGCCTGAAATTGTTCAAGGATTGCAACTTGAAATTGAAATCATAAAATGTGATGAACGGAGTAAATAAAATTCAACTGATCCCCAACCGCCTCGATATGTTTGCAGAGCTATTGACTTGTGATTGTGCTGCATGCACATGCACATGCCTTGGTCGTATGTACAAACAAAATGGTGAATGCCAGATGGTTTGGGAGCACAAGCAGAGTGGCCAGGACATTAATTGTAAAATTTTTAATTACAATGAGCAATCGAATGCAAAATATGGCCGTGAGTGACGCGTCTCGTATTTTAAAAGCGGGTCCATAATAAAGCTGCCATTTGGGGTGATTATCGAGCTCGTCCTGGGACATTGGTGACGCTTCATTCTTGTTTATATTGAAACGCTGCTCCTGTCCTGCTCGTAATTAATGCGCAAAATGGTCAAATCAATTTTAAGCCCGCAATGCAAATGGGTGTGGTTGATTGGACGTAAAGTGCTGGGGGTTTGCTATATAAATCTGCGATAACGTTTTTACCCAATTTATGAGCGTTGGCATTGGGCGGAGGAGTAACTTATGGCGTCAAATTGCCACACATTTTGATTATTTAATATACAAAATAATAATATACTCCTGGACGGGTTGAGGGGAGGCCTTTCCATTTTAAATGAGTTCCCATAATAAATGGGGAACCCTATCCTAAGGTGAAGTGGCTGTCAGTACAAAAACCGACTAACTTTGAACAGTACTATGGTCCATTGTGAAAGCAAAAGCATCTAAAATGAGTTTTCTGAATTCTCGTTAAACCGGTTGGAGCACCTGAGAATGCTACTTAGTATCTTTAGGTTAAGCGCTTAGACTCTTAGATAGCGCTGTTCTTTTCATCATGTTTTCATCTTCGTCGTCCATGCAAGTTCTTTGGTCCTATGAGAATCAGTTGCCCATGTTCATAGTATAGTAGGAGAAAAGATCGATAGTAGGAGAAAAGATCTTCTATACGTATATGTTTTTGTTTTTATAGTTTGAATATATTTATCTAACTAAGTTTTATTAACAAGTAGTTAACGCTTTTGTGGGTGCAGTGCGTTGGGGCATTAAGCTAGATTTCGCTGGTTCAAATCCCGACCTGCACCACCTGAAAGTTTTTATTCGCTGCCCCACCTCTGGCGAATGTCTGACAAACATCCAAGAGTAAGAACTGTCATGGGAAGCTTCTCAAAAATCAATTGCCGTTGGGAATCGGCATAAAACTGTAGGTCCCTTCCATTCTTGTCAAAAAATATATCTTCGCACACACAGTGGTTGGAGAAGGTAGGCTTTTTTGAAATCTTTTGTAGTTTATTGTGTACGACAGGCTGTCTTCCAGCGAAGGAAACTAATGTCATTAGTGTTGCCTTGCTTAACTATGTAGACCGAAAGGTTTTGTTCCAGTGTTCTGTGTGGACGTCTTAAGCCCCTTTTATAACACACTTATCGACCAGATTTTCACACTCTGTCCAATCCTAAAAAAGACTAAAAATATTCATTGATTTAAAAGTAGCTTAGCTTTTCATAGCGATGCCCGAATTAGGAATCCTTTCAAAACAAATACAGATTTGTCATTTCACGTGACCCTAGAAAACACGCGATGCAGTTTACAGTTTGGCAGCAGCTCATTTGAAAGTGCTCCGATTCGCAGAGAATCGAAAGCAGCCTTGTTACCGATAGAGACTCTTCATCTATAGAGATGAATTCTTCACAATGTTGCATCCCTCCTCGTTAGATCTCGTTCTGCGAACGCTATATAGGGTTTTCCGCCTCGTCTTAGATGCGTGTGCATATATAAAGCTTATGTATTACGGCTTTAGGTCCATTAAATCCGAGTCCCCGGTGTGGCGTCTGCTGGGGAGTCCCCTTAGCCATCTTCAGTGAGCTGCGTGAATTACTTCACACTACTGCGCTTCCGTTCATTCAACGCAGCCAGTCAAACTCTGCTTTTTGCGATCCAAATATATCGATACTGCTGCTAAGTGTGCTCCTTTGCTTCATCGTTTGACACTTTCGCTATAATTTCGGACTTTTTGGTAGAAGCGGGCACCAGAGTTCCTTGACCCTGAACCGTAGCCAGGTCAGTGAGGGCCAGAGCTGGCTTTGTAGATAGATATATTTCTGATGAATTAACTCTTCATATTTTCAGATAGCTGTGGTTTGTATTTTTCAGCTTCCTGCATTGTCGAAAATTGCCACAACAAAAAGACAAAAATTGCATTTAGATTTTTCATGGCATCGAACCGACGAAAAATTCCAGCAATAATCGAATCAACGATCACGAAAAACGTTTTTCTTTTAAAATTTGTTTCTTCGTCTATTTCCGTTCGTACGTTGTCTTCATTTTCTTCGAAGTGACTTCTTAATTCTCTTTTTCGGTATTATGGATAGGACAATGCAGTCGCTGTTTCGCATTCGTATAAAATGCTATCCCATTAGTTGTGAATCAGCTGGAAGTGGGAGTAATGTAAATACACTTTAAAGAGTATTCAGTTCCCTGCCTTGAAGAATGACAGCGATAGCGTTCCAAATCTTGCACCAACTCAAAGACATAAGGGTACACTCACATATTTCCACGAACTTTCGAATGTTGTTTATATCTCTTCGAGCTTCAGCATTCAAAGTGATATCGCTTAAGCCTTCTAGTGACTTTCGTAATCCTTTGAGATGATTGGCAAAAGGTTTCACAGCCTCAATTCTAGCCGACTATCTTGTGTCATTTTACCCGTCGCCGGTTTTCTCCAAAAGTCATAAAAACTGAAGATTGCGGTCGAACCTAATGTTTGTAATTTTTAATTTTAAAACTACTAATAAAGGATGTTTTTTTAAACGTAGTTTTTTTAAAAACGAAAAAACACAAATTTATTCAAAATTTTTATTGTAATCGATAAATAGACTTTTGCCATTTACGTTTTAAAGACAACTTCATGTAAATGTTGTCCGCGGGTCCGTTTCAAATGGTCCATTCGGAAGGTCCAAGTTTGCGTCACTGTTTCGAGCATATCGGCCTGTATTCCATGAATTACCTGTTCGGCTTGTCCACATAGACTAAAGACTTTACATAACCCCACAAGAGGCGTTAAATCGATCGAATAGATAAGCTGCTCACCAAATTCATCATTCAACATTTCCATTGTTTCATGGGCTGTGTAGCATGTGGCACCGCCTTGATGAAACCACATGTCAACCAAGTTCATCTCAGCGTATCATGGCTCGATATTGTTCGCCGTTGACGATAAAGAAAGGTTATCGTCGTCCAAGGTCGTCTTTGAAGAACAATGGACCGATGATGCCACCCTGCATCGGTAATTCTTGTGTGGCATGTGGCTGTTCATCACTCCAGATGCGACAGTTTGCTTATTTACGTATCCGTTGAGCCAGAAATGAGCCTCGTCGCTGAACACAATTTGTCGATAAAACAGCCACCAAAAATTAGACGTTGTGGTAGGTCATTGGGCTTCAATTCTTGCACAAGTTGAATTTTATAGGCTTTCAAACCCAAATCGACACGTTAAATGTTCCATGTGGTTGAGTAACACATGTCCAATTGCTGATTCTCATTCCTACAGAAGAGTAAAAGACTGTGTCCAACTATTCGTCTGCCTATAACTTTAATTATTTTTTTTTGTTTTATCTACCCCATCATAACGGGTGATCAAAGTAGCTTTTTTCAATAGCCTTTTTTGACAGATCACGTGTGAGTCGTGTCATGCTGTCATGTTATTTTTGTTTAGTATTGTTTGGCATTTCATAATGGAAAGACTTACGCGTGAACAGCGTTTACAAATTGTTCAACTTTATTATGAAAATTCACGTTCTGTGAGGAATGTGTTTCGTGCACTTCGCTCAACTTATGGTCAACATAATCGGCCTACTGAGCGTACTATTCGCAACACCATCACCCATTTTGAGACCCAGCATTCATTATTGGATAATATTCGACCGAATAGACCACGTCCAGCACGCTGTGAAGAAAATATAGCGGCCGTAGCTGAGAGTGTACACGAAGACCGTAGAGAGTCGATTCGGCGCCGTTCGCAGCAACTCGGAATGACGTATGGAATGACTTGGCGCATTTTACGTTAAATTGAAAGCGTACAAAATACAGCTTGTGCAACAACTGAAGCCGCTCGACCTTCCCAAGCGACATCACTTCGCTCTATGGGCTCTTGAAAAGTTCCAAGAGGATCCGACGTTTTCGAGGCAAATTTTCTTTAGCGATGAGGCCCATTTCTGGCTCAATGGGTATGTAAACAAACAAAATTGCCGCATTTGGGACGAAGAGCAACCTGAAGAGATTGACGAACTGCCACTTCATCAAGAAAAAACAACGGTTAGGTGTGGTTTGTGGGCCGGTGGAATCATCGGTCCATATTTCTTTAAAAATTATGCCGGTGCGAACGTAACCGTCAATGGCGACCGTTATCTTGCCATGATAACCGACTATTTGATGCCTGAAATTGAAGCTCGTGATCTAGGCGACATTTGGTTTCAGCAAGACGGCGCCACTTCCCACACATCGCATCAATCAATGGACTTATTGAGAGAACATTTCGGTGAGCACATAATTTCACGTTTTGGGCCGGTCGATTGGCCACCAAGATCGTGTGATATCACACCGTTAGACTTTTTCCTGTGGGGATATGTAAAGTCAAAAGCTTATGCCGACAAACCCGCTTCGATTCAGGCCTTAGCGGAAAACATCACGCGTGTCATTCGCCAGTTATCAGTCGAAATGCTCGAACGAGTGATCGAAAATTGGACTCAACGGATGGACCATCTGCGACGTAGCAACGGCCAACATTTGATAGACATAATCTTCAAAAAATAAAAGCCAAAGAATTTTCTTTCAAATAATAATAAACATTCTCCATTAAATTTGAATTTTCTGTGTTTTTTTCTTTAAAAAAGTAGGGAACCTCGAAATGGATCACCCTTTAGTTTTAACCATTCGTACCTTCCAAACAAGTATAAAAATGAGGCGAAGCTTTTCTTAAAAAGTACACAAACGTTTTTTTTTCTGCGAAAATACATCTAATATAGTTTTGTGCCACCCGCCATCAGTTCTACAGATAGAGCTGCATAAACAAATAAAAACAGAAACCCCACTTTTTAAGTTCATTTAGATGATGCTGTTGTTATGTTATGTTAATTAATTAAACCCATGGTAAGAGATACGGCAGAGCTCTTCAAACAAAAGTAACTTCGCTTACATTTCATAAATAACTGAGAACATATGTATTCATTCACGTCTCTCCTCCTACCTCCAGGAAGCAGAATCAAGACAGGGTACGTACCTACGTACGTATATAATTTCCTTTGAAAAATTAATTACCAGCGAATTTGTTGAACCCTAAAATAAATGTTAAAAGAGGTGCACACTACAAAACGCACAACTCGACTTATGGTTGTAGGTACTAGCCGGAGTTCGCAAGTGTGTAAAGCTCCTTCCATTACATAATCTCATTCACTTTATCGCCTGACGTAACATCTAAGAGCAGCTTTACTTCGCACCATGCAGCCCCTCGTCTGTCTTTCACCGGCAAAACTTAACACAACTCATATCCATTGTTGCAGCGAACGCAGCAGAAGAACTCCTAACCAGCGCGGCACTAGCAGGTGGGTAAGGATAAGGACCTCTTCACCATGCCAACTACAAGTAGTGCAAGCGGCATTCTGAGCATTCCCCTTGTGCAGCAAGTTGCAATTACAAACACTAAGCTTGGAGTTCACCGCGAATCACTGATGCACGAGGTCATTAAGGGCTCACCATAGGCACCATCGGTCTTTGTGTGTGTGTGTGTGTCTTCAGCGACGGCCAAGGCGACGACGACGGCAGGTTTCGCGAATGATGCGGTGAGCCATCAAGTCCGTATTCCAGACTCGATATGAGTATCGTCACACTTTATGAATCGAAGCACACGTTCAAGCCGTCTAGCGCTATAATTAGCTGATAATCAAAGAGCACTATCAACATCACCATCGCCAGTGCGTCCTCATCACCATCATCATCATCATCATCAACATCGAAGTAAGGCCGACCATAGTTTGTAGGTAGTCAGCAACATCAACAACATTATGGCCGTTAATTAGGAAGTTTTGCATTTACTTCCGTGTATGTGGACGAGCGGCTGGGCGTCGCGATGCGCCACTGCTCCAGATGCAATTTTCCAGTCGAGCGTCTTGTAATGGTGCTGCAATTAAGCACTTGTACTTTGTGCACACCGTAATGTGTATTCGAAACAAGTTTAGAGCTTGGAGTGGGCACATCAGCACATCAGCACACAAGAACAAAGAACTGAACAGCTAGCTTTGTGTGCCCATGGAGCAGGACTTTACACAGGTAACGTAACGATATGGTTTAATTAGCATGGGCACGAGTGGTGCGCTCTTCAACAAAGTTAACAATTGCTTATGCGGGAAGCACTATTAAATGCTGGAGTGCAGCATGGCTGTCAATATTTCACATACCACAATTCATCCCCTAGCTGGGTCGGTGTATGACGAGTGATCTGTCACTGTGTGTATTACCACCACACGCAAGGGATCCAAATGGATCTATTAATTTCACAAAATAGGTTCTTGGTCGTAAGTCACACGGCCGCAAAGGCTGTAAACGGATTACGTTGATTAATGATGAAATCCTAGCAAGTTTTGCCTACTTACAGGAGGTGTAGGCAAAAGGAGGACCAATGTGTTGGCTCACAGCTATTTGTTTTTCAGTTGTGGTGCGTGTGTAAGTGAAAAGATGTATAGGAGGCTTTTAGATTATTTCAGTCAGACGTGACCATTATTGATTGGAGTTCATTAATAAGGACGTAGAGCCGCCGCCGCATACAATATGTTATCCCGAAGGAGTCCATGTTGTCCGTGCTAAGTCAAATTTCGACAGGAATTATGACTTGTGGTTGGGGTACGCATGAGAAATGGCTGCGGATAGCAGGAGCTGGGGATGTCGTAAGGTTTAGTGAGATTCTTAGGCATTTTTCGAGGATCGTTGGGTTCTTCTTGAAAGTGATAAGTAATGAGTCGTATTTTTTTCCCCTAGCTAGCAAGAAGGTATATGGGTGGTAGTTTGGATGGTCTGAACATAGTCAGTCAAAAAGGTACCTCCAACCCATTTAATGCCAGTTTGTCAAAAATGTTCACAATGATAGAAAACAAAAATTAAGACGTTTGACGCCTAAGCACATCTGGAGTAGAAAGAGCGTGCAAGCAATGTTTGAGTGAGAAACTTTCCTCTATGTGCATTCACCTGTCAGTGGCCCAAACATTGCGACATCATCAACGAAGTAGCCGAAACCGCCTAGGTAACCAACCACCTCAATGCGAATAGGTGACAGAAGATGCGCGGAAAGCTTAAGCTAGAAAACTAGGACAGCAGAGGAAGAGTATAGAGCTAGGAAAACGGGAGCACAGAAGAACCTGGGTAGAAAAACAAAGTCTTTCAGCTTCAGGCGATCAATGAGTCTTGCCATCGAAACAAGATAAGAGGCTTCTGACTTTAAAACATAAAACGCTGAATACTCGCATGAAGAAATTATAGTCATCGACGCCTAGGGAATAGTATCTACATGTTTTTAAGAAGCATTTCCAGCACCTGATAAATTGGCATCATGTGGAGATTGAGTGGTAGGGAGAGAAGAGAACCTACGTCCAGCCAATGAAGAACCAGTCTTTGCACTCAGTAGAGGAGAAGCTGGCTTTGTTATGAGAAGGGTTGGCGCGTTGAAAGGTCGTCAACCAGCTAGCTATGGGTGAAGAAAACACACCCAATGATTAGACCATCATCGATCTTCGATCGATGCATAGCTCTGCTGAATGTCGCATAAAGATCCTACCCAACCTTCTGCGCGAATGTTTCAAAACATTTTGTAACACTTTTATTGGCACGCACTAATGTGGCGGCCGACTCGTAATTGGGCGTAATAGACCCATACAGGACCTAAAGAATAGATTAACTTGCAGGTGGTACGGGCCGGGATTTGAACCAGCAACCCCTAAAACCTGCACCCACTAAGACTTAAACTTCACACCAATGCACACCATATTATAGATGCTTGAGCTTGCATCATGACCTCTCGCCGCTCCCAGCTTGCACGCATTTTTTTTTTTATTTTCTTGGTTAGGTGGAAAATCTTCCTTGAGACACTATGAGAACCGGCTGCATGTGCTCATAATAGTGTGAGATCCTTACTCACTAAAAACATCTCCCTTCAAAACTGGTTACACTACAACTAGGTTGTTCCTATATAAATGTTTTAATTTCCGTTTTTATACGCTTTTGGCGAGCAACCTCACAGCGGAAGTACCTGCTAATACCACTGGCGGTTACATCTTATTGCGCTCTATATGCATCTTATAGTCGACGCACCAAGTTCGTTTCATTAAGAATTTGTGGCATAGCGATATTGCAATAATCATGAAGCCGAGTCCTCAAAGGTAGCCATACCAAAGTCTTTATGGCTATCACCATTTCGGATATATTACGGAACGTTTACAATTCTTTTGGCACTTTATTTTTAAAAGTTTGTAAACGATTTATGTTACTTGTTTTGGTACAACCCCAAAGTCTTGCACCATACATCCAAACCGGCTTAAGAACTGGCTTCTCTAAAAGCAGGTTGTTTTGCATACTGTGTTTGGAAAATCAGCCAATGCAATTGATTGTATCTGACAACGAGCTCCTCGCCTTTCTTCTTAACATGCCATTTCCATTTTAAAATAGTAAGCTTCATTTGCGGACGGATATTGTACGCAGTCTTTAAATATAGGTAGCATTTTTAAATTGCTGTAAGTGCAATTATCGTGCGTGGATTTGGTTTCATTAAGGACAATACACCAAGTTTTTGTCCACTCAAAAACGCTGTCAATAGCCCATTGGAGATTGTTCGTTGCTGATTCAACCGTATTACTCACCGTTTATATAGCTGTATCATTCGCAAACGTAGGTACAACTGTGCCTTCTTCTTGCGGAATATCTCGAGTATAGAATAAAAATAGAATCGGACCCACGCTTTCTTGCCACGCCACGACTTCTTTGAATTCAGCGTATACGTTTCCGTCCTTAACACGGAAGAGTTTGACTGCTTAAAAAGAATTTAATTACTCATTTATTTGTGTTGGAAAGGCCAATTAAAACTTATGTTTATGAAAAACGCTAGAATAAATTAAAGGCACGCACATATTTTCTTTAAATTTGACACCATTTCTTTCTTCGGTTTGGTCAAACCGAGAACATGTTTCTTAAAATATATTTCATTTAGTTACTATAAAACATGGGAAAACTTAATCGCCTGCTTTATCGATAATATGTTGTTCAGTCACTTCAAATAAATAACAGTTATTATTTATTGTGGAAGTTCTAACATCTGATCTGTGCCCAATGTTAAGGAGATAAACATTCGCACGACTTTTGTTAAATCTCTCCAAAAGCCAATCGTATCTGATTGACGTCATTTTTTTTCTTAAACACTCACGAATTAGGTCTGAGAACTTTCACATAGCCAATTACTTGATGAATTAGTATTCAATACGCAAACGATTTACATAACTGTTACAACGTCATGCATGTTACCGAAGAAATCACATAAAACATATTTTGTGTTGTGGACAATTTTGTGTGTTTCAATATCGTGATTGAACATTTTTTTTTTTTGATTTGCACGAATTGAACTTTAAGAAGAATATTTAACACAGAAAATACATCTTTTGAAGGCAATGGTAACCGTTCCACCATTCGAACAGCAGGAGGACATGACACATGAGTGAAGTCAGAGTCGCTCTAAGTTTCGATTCGATTCTCGATTCTGATAAAAATCACTTCAAATCATGTTTTTTTCTTCAACGAAAAAAGTAAAGTGCTTTTCAAACCAAACGTTGCAATTCATGTTGCAAGTTCACCTAAAGTGGCTTTTTGTTCGGTTTGACGAATTAAGGCACATGACCTTGTCTGAGCAAATAGCAGGGGTTCGAAGAAGACTAGCATATTGAATTTATGCGCGAATTACTGAATAAAAACATAAGGAAAGGCTACAGTCCGCTTGGAGCGAACAGTATGATACCCTATCCCTATCCCTATATGCCCCAAAAAAAACCTTAAGAAGATGATGGATAGCATTTTATTTCATTCTATAAAATTTAGAAAAAAAAAAAACATTTTTTTGAAAAAACGCCCCCAAAAAGTGGGCGTGGCCAAAAACTTTGTATGGGCAATATATTGGAAAAAACATTGGCTAAATATATTGTTAAACACTTTTTTTCGGTTTCTATGAAAATTATCGAAGAAAACAGCATTTTAGTGAAAAACGCCCACAAAAAGTAGGCGTGGCAAAAAACTTTATATGACAAACTTATAAAGGAGGGCAGTGCCTACATATCTTGTGAAGGTTATAACCCTCTATCTGTCCATCTGTAGCTTTAAATCGGTTTTTTCTAAATTGTGGGCGTGGCAGTGGGCGTATTCCAAAAAATTTTACACTTAACCATTTCGGAGCCCTAGGGAGTATGTGGTCCAAATTTCAGCTTTCTAGCTTGAATTTAAAGGCCTAAAAATTGCGTACGGACGGACGGACGGACGGACGGACGGACGGACATTGCTAGATAGTCTTAGGATTTGGTCCTGATAATAAATATATATACTTTTATGGGTCTACGACGAATATTAAGGGGTGTTACAAACTATGTGTCAAAATTAATATACCCTTAGGATAGGGTATAAAAAATAAACGAATTTCAAGTCGAGACTCAACATCTATTCATCGACTTCAAATCCGCATATGATAGACAAGTTCTGCCTATTGACGAAGTCGATCGATTTCCCTGTGCAACACGTTATCATAGATCTTAAAATAAAAAATAAAAATTTGGGGGGAAACGTGTCATACATGACCAAAAGCCTAAATTCTCCAACCTTTGTGTTTGGAAGATAAAGGGTGATCCATTTCGAGGTTCCCTAATTTTTTAAAGAAAAAAACACAGAAAATTCAAATTTAATGGAGAATGTTTATTATCATTTGAAAGAACATTCTTTGGCATTTATTTTTTGAAGATTATGTCTATCAAATGTTGGCCGTTGCTACGTCGCAGATGGTCCATCCGTTGAGTCCAATTTTCGATCACTCGTTCGAGCATTTCGACTGGTAACTGGCGAATGACACGCGTGATGTTTTCCTCCAAGGGTTTGTCGGCATAAGCTTTTGACTTTACATATCCCCACAGGAAAAAGTCTAACGGTGTGATATCACACGATCTTGGTGGCCAATCGACCGGCCCAAAACGTGAAATTATGTGCTCACCGAAATTTTCTCTCAATAAGTCCATTGATTGATGCGATGTGTGGGAAGTGGCGCCGTCTTGCTGAAACCAAATGTCGCCTAGATCACGAGCTTCAATTTCAGGCATCAAATAGTCGGTTATCATGGCACGATAACGGTCGCCATTGTGGGTTACGTTCGCACCGGCATAATTTTTAAAGAAATATGGACCGATGATTCCACCGGCCCACAAACCACACCTAACCGTTGTTTTTTCTTGATGAAGTGGCAGTTCGTTAATCTCTTCAGGTCCCAAATGCGGCAATTTTGTTTGTTTACATACCCATTGAGCCAGAAATGGGCCTCATCGCTAAACAAAATTTGCCTCGAAAACGTCGGATCTTCTTGGAACTTTTCAAGAGCCCATAGAGCGAAGCGATGTCGCTTGGGAAGGTCGAGCGGCTTCAGTTGTTGCACAAGCTGTATTTTGTACGCTTTCAATTTAAGATGTTGACGTAAAATGCGCCAAGTCGTTCCATACGTCAGTCCGAGTTGCTGCGAACGGCGCCGAATCGACTCTCTACGGTCTTCGTGTACACTCTCAGCTACGGCCGCTATATTTTCTTCACAGCGTGCTAGACGTGGTCTATTCGGTCGAATATTATCCAATAATGAATGCTGGGTCTCAAAATGGGTGATGGTGTTGCGAATAGTACGCTCAGTATGCCGATTATGTTGACCATAAGTTGAGCGAAGTGCAGAAACACATTCCTCACAGAACGTGAATTTTCATAATAAAGTTGAACAATTTGTAAACGTTGTTCACGCTTAAGTCTTTCCATTATGAAATGCCAAACAATACTAAACAAAAATAACATGACAGCATGACACGACTCACACGTGATCTGTCAAAAAAGGCTATTGAAAAAAGTATTTCTACTTGGATCACCCGTTATATTTGTTGACACGAATGGAGCGGACCTACAGTTTAGTTTTGAGAAGCTTCTCATGACAATTTTTTACTCTTGGATCTTCAAAGTTTCGCAAGAGGTGGGGCAGCGAATAAAAACTTTTAGATGAAGTTCTTCAATTTTGCTTTGCTACACTGCTGCTACTTCCGTTTGACAAAACAAACTCTGAACCTCATAGAGACGAATTCCTCAAGGGATGTGGTGGTAGTCCAAAAGGCAAAACAATATTTCCTATATTGGCTTGCCCAGATCGAGCGTAAGATCGAGCAGTAAGTAAGTGAGAAGAACATCACTACCACTAATTAAGGAATTACTGTTAATAAGATAGCTAAACTCAACGGTAACCCAGAAAACCAGTATTCTTGGCAAATCTTTTTCAGAAGTTTGGTTTCGAGGTTGTATTATGAATATGTGCGCCCATATTCAAGCAAGGTGTATGGAGAGTCTGCAGCGTGAGCACACTGTAATATCTTCTTCTCTCGCTGATATGAACCACGCTACCCAGGAGCTATGACAAAATAACTTGAACAATCATCTTTGAGATCGCTGCACAGAGAAGGAGAAATGCTCAAGAAATTCGTTCGCCTAACTTCTTTAAAAATGCTCTATTCCAACTCCTAATGAATGACGACAAAATATTATACAGGTGGCGGTAGTATTTTGAAGGACTTTTAAATTAATAGATTCTACGGCTAAATATTCCTAGAGCCACTTCTGACTACGAAGAAGTTACCGACATTACAGGCGATGAAAGCGTTCAAATACTCTAAAAAGCGCAAAATGGTTGGGTCAGACGAGTTACCCTCTCGTTTTGAAAGAAGATGGAAGACCTCGGTCCCGATGACTCATGTTTTTTGTCTGCAAAGTCATGAGAGTCGATCCAATGGCCAATTAGCGGAGGGAAAGTTGTCTGTGATAATTTTAATTCCATCAAACTGATGTCGCACGCAATGAAGATCCTCGAACGGGTTTTAGACGACCGATTGCGAATAAAAATATGGGTTTGTCAAGCACAGATGCCATCCAAAGTACAAGAATTTTAGAGGAAAAACATCTTGATGCATTAAAGTAATTGCATATGGTATTGGTTGCTTTTGAAAAAGCGTTCGATAGACAACTTACTTGAAGATTATCATAGACAAGTACGTGGGAGCGAAGACTAAATTAAGATACACCGAAGAGTTCCCAAGTCGTTGTGCACCAAGAAAGCGTCTTCGGTGGTTCTCTCGCTCCTTATTGCGGTCCTCGGATATCTGCTTTAAGGAAAAGTGACGGACCTGAAAGTACATCCGTTACTCTTCGTTTGCGATGGAGCTATCATAACCAAGGATAAAACGAGCACTTGGTATTTTGGTGGATGCTTTGGAGGGAAAGGGTGCCGTACTGTCCCAAACAATATGGAGTATTTGTACTGCCCATTCTATGATCCACTCCGACCTTGAAATGAAATGAATGAAAAAGTGATTCTCAAGTCTGAAAAGTTCGAATATCTGGGATCTATGATCAACAGGAAGCAACTGTGGATGACGCCTTCAATCATCGTGTAAGCGTAGGGTAGATGAAGTAGCAGGAAAACTTTTCATTTTTACCGAAGTTATGTGTCCGACGCTCACATACAATTCACAGTGTTAGAGAATGTAGAAAAAGTATGAGGGCAAATTGACAGCAGCTGAGATGAAGATACACCGCCTGACAGCAGGAGTAACGAAGCTTCATCGAATAAGCAGTTCAAAAATCCATCTCAAAAAAATTGGACCACAACCGGCTCAGTTGGTATTCGCATGTTTAATGGAGTGTACTTACAAACAACGTGAAAAGGGTCAATCAACGTTCCTATACAAGATCGAAAAAGAGACAGGCCTTGTGAACTTCTGGATCACACAAATGCAGCAACACCAGCATTTGATTGGTCTCAGTGATGCAGTGATACGAAACCTGGAAGACTGCAGATATTTTTTGAAGTCGAACCTCACCAATAATTCTGATCATAACCGAATAAGAAGATTATGAATACAATAGCTGGATGACCGGACTAGCGAACTATATTTGTTCTTCAAAAAATTTAATTTTGACAAAAATGATGCACATGTCGATTTAAACATAGTAGCCAGTTTTTTTTTGCCATTTTTCATACTTTTCTTGAATATATTTACCACAAAATTTATTAGTGGAAGCAGCTTTATACATTTGCAAGGAAATACCTTCTTCCAAGTCAATTATTTTCGTTTGAAGTGAAGGCTTTGAAAGACTGAACAACTGAACGTTCTGCCGCTTCCTCATTTCTGCAAAGACTTGGAATCGTGCAGAAAATTCATTTCTAAGATCGTATAGATATCTTTAAAATACTTCCATGTCAGAGTTCTTCTTTTTCTATTCGAGAATTGTTGGAAAATGAATAAATTCTAGTCTTTTAAAAACAAATTTCAGCTTTCGACGGAAATCAGATACGCCTTGTATTAGATCACATATTAAATTCCCATTTCCTTGTAACTCAGTGTTGAGCGCCACATCTGCCGCATCTACCACATTGCGGTCTTTTGTTATGCTACCTTCGTATCCAAGTTTTGAAATAGATGACTTGTTCATTTATTAGTCAAAAACGTTCCATAACTTAACTCTTACTTAACCCACGAACACTGTTGTGTTGCAATAAGTCAGAATAAGCCGAGTCACATTCAGAATCCATGAAACTGCTTGAGCTGTCGGTGGTGAATAAAATCATAAAATTAATCAACCTGACCAAGCTGTCCATTACTTCTTTCAGTGTGGTTTTCCACAAGGAGCTCTGGCTGATAAATTGTGCACTGATAAGATATTAGTCATTTGAGATCATAGCTAATGTTGGATTTTGTTAGCCAAAATATCCTTAGGTCTCTTGTTTCAAATTCAATTGAATAGTTTCATAGGTAGGTGTAAGTCTAAAATATTTGGCGGTCCAAGGTTCAACCCCCCGCGGTCCGTAAAATGGACTACTTTCTTAAAAAAGATTTATTTCGTTAACACGAAAAACCGGCCTCGTGTACTTCCTTTTGTAAGACGTCCTTCTTATTCGAATATCAAAAGAAATGCCTCTATTTCGAACTAAATCTTGCCTCTTAATAAAATTCAACTTAAAGAGACTCGAATGAATTGAAGTCTGCTACATGACTTTTTCGACTTGTAATTAATTTGGCAAAATTAAGTGAATATAACTACCGTTGATCCGCTAACGACGTCGGGTAAATACGTACAAACATTATTATAAAGTATTCGATTTCATTACATTGTTCCAGTTTGTTCCCATCCAGCTATGGGCGGGATGTCTGTAGTCCTAAACTGACTTCAAATTTATGGGGTGCAAATTCAGGAAGTACTCGTACCTACAACATGACGTTGAACGATAATTTTCAATTCGTTATACGATATTCGATATCTTTTCATGGCACACAACGCAACGGTTCGAATAAATTCTGGAACGTTTTTCGTAATTAATCCGATTCTGATAGAGTTGTGCACGAGTGCAGAAAGTGCACTCGTTACCAACGGAACCCCTACCCCTACCACCTCCAGAATCATTCTCAGCGTAAAATTGAATAGAACCACTGCGAAAGGAGTAGAGTCTGGCTAAAAAGTCAATAAATGTAAATGCGGTTATTTGTTATATTTAATCCGAAGGAATGGTAATAGGGTAGTGCGGAAATAAGATTAGAATATTGGATTTTGTGTGGGAGTAGTAGGGTGTTTGTGCATTTTTGGTACATCACAGTGGAAGTAGTTTTGTGTAATATCAAACCGACCGACCGAATGGCGCTTTGTTGCGTTGTCTGCTGTGAAGTTAAGCGAATTATGTGATAGTTGAAGAACAATTTCAAATAGTAAATTGAACATGCACAAAACAATGTAATTGTTGGAAAAAGGTATTTCTCTCGTTTTTGAATGGGAGATGTACAATTCTAAGCCTAATCCTAGAGCATGCTGCATGCATTTCAATTGAAAATTCCAATTTGCTGGCCAAAATATAGGTATAGGTATTTTGAAGGAGTTGAAGGGTTTTTCTCCGGCAGAAAAGGCCTTTTAGGTCGACAATATTTATTACTGTACGTTAAGGTCCTTTTGTAGTTCCACATTAACTGGCAAAAAGGAGTGGCGGCGCACATTGCTCTCATTTCTCACTGCAAAAATCAGCAATAATACCCTTCCATTGTGTTATAGGTAATCACTCATAAAAGCCCTGTCTGTTCTTTAGTCCCTGGCCAGAGCACTCTTTTAATGAGTGCCTACCTTGTTGGCATAACAGTTGTACACCACACCGCGCAAAGATACAGGTAAATCCCGCACTCCAGTTCGCGATTGAAGATTATAGTATACGTCACATTGCATGTTGGTACCTATCTATCTCCGTCTGACTTTCCCTGGAGGGATAAGCCATGCACGTCAAAGGCGCACATCCAGTGGGTTGATTAGCAAATTGCACGCGACTATTCCAGCCAAAGGAATATATACGAAATGGTCCCACGGGCATTTGCATTCAATAATACGTTTCAATAAACCAGCAGAACCAGCGCAACCCATAGCCGCACTCCTTCTATCTCTTAATCGAGTTCCTACCTCGATATTGCACATTGTAGCATCGTCATAGCATAGCGACTGCCACTGTATCCTGCGACATCCTTTCGCCATTTTGCCCAGATGCACACATGTGAGTTGTGAATCGCTCGCACTAACCTAACATACCCACTATCGCGCTTTTCCATTAGGAGACTCGTCGACGTTGTCGTCGTCTCAAAACGCTTTTATCTCAATCGACAATGAGATGCGAGTGAGCACTTTGTGCTCTTGTCACTAAGTATCACATGAGAACGCACACAGCCGCACAAACAAGGACACACACTGTGCTCGGGCTTGGCTCACATTGTCGCTGCACGACACTGCTCTTCAGTTGCACATTTCGCATGTCAACAAAGTGTTCAAATACTCAATTTAATTAAAATTATAAAAAAGGATACGACGACGACGACGACGACGACAATGGTGGCGGCAATGTGAAGGAAACAAAATCAGGTTCGCGCAAGGGAATAAAAAGTGCGCTACTAAAAATCCTTTTCAGATATTTTTTTGTTCCGGGTTGCTGCAACTGCTAAAAGGATTCCGTTGTGTGGGAGGTGTGTCAGCATATCCATGCTACATCTCCCACTAACACCGTCACCCACCCACCGCACCGCGTCGTCCTAGATGTCGCAGGAAATGAGTGACAAAATTGCTAATTTAAGAGGTTCTTCATTCCTGTTGTCGTCAGGCTCAGGACCTCATTTAGTCAATGTAGCGTTAAACTGACAGATGCTGGGGTAATTTTGCGTCATCCTTCCGACATTTGCATAATTGCGTTTCCTTCAAGTAATTAAATGTCCTTTCGATTTGGGGAGGGTTTTATATAGGAAGGAATGCCTGTCCACGCGTAGGTGCACAGCACATCCTGTGCGGGTACTTAAACGATGGAGAAATGCAATAAATTTTTGATTTTTATGACACAAACTTTGCAGGACAAGTGTCGTGTTGTAGTAGCAGGAGGTTATGTATTTGGACAGCTGTCTATCTAAATTTGTAATACTCCGAGATGCGTCAATATGAACAGTCTGTCAGGAGAACTGGAAATAATTTTGAATGTTTATTGGTCCTGCCAGGACTAACCGAATGGAAATTCAAAAGATTTTCCTCCCTGTTGACTGTGCACACAGCAGTAATATGGATGTTTGTGCACTTGGCACCAGTTGGCCAGAGAGAATTTCTAATTTCACTTTTATCTTCCATCGTGTGCGACGCGCAACATGAAATGCAAGGATTTCCCTTAAAAAGTGAAAAAGGCAAAAGGTGAAGTGATCCCTTCTGTTGCGTTTTGCTGTTCCACAAGTTGGTTGTTTTGTATTTTGGTTCTATTGTCCTGCACTGGGTCGCTCGCTGTTGCGGTTTAACTTTAAATAATGTTCATCAGGATGATGATGCTGACGTTCGTCCTTTTTGCATTTTTCAGATTCAGTTTCATTTCGGGGTTTTTTTTTTTTTTTTTGTTTGAGCTCCATATGGTGGCTCGTGCTGGCCACACGTCGCGTCGGTCTCACAGACTCAATTAAGTGGATATGATGGAATTAATTCAATGGATTTCCATTGTATCCTTGTTTTGAAAGATGAAATTTTGCTACCTGTGGTGGTGGAGCGCGAAGACAAAAAGAATATTCAGGAGCAGGGATTGCGTCATTTGGCCGATCGAACTATTAAGTAGTTGCACAACGACGTTTTTTTTTTTGTGTTTTTATCCATCAGAAAGAATAACAGTGCAACGTGCCAAATAGGGCGGAGTAGATTAATTCATCCCATTACTCAGGCCCGTTAAGGAGATCTTGTTATTTGGCTACGGTGTATAGGCACGCAACATATGCACATTAAGAGCTGTGATGAGGTTTCAAGTGGATCCTCCTTATCCGCTATACAATTTCCGTTTCGATTGATTTTTGAAGATTGAAGATCCTCGCAAATGTGGCAGTCGAGAATCGCGTGCAGCTAGAAGATGTTTAACATCTGTTTGAGTTCAAGGAGGCAAGCTTGTTGTGATCTCATTAATTTTTGAAGAGATGATCTGTTAGGATGCGAGAACGGAATGTTGGTTCGTCATGCACAGAAGGTGCGATTTGGATATTTACAGTTTTGGGGATAAATTCTTTAACAGTTTACAACCTTTAAAATATTTTGTTCAAAACTTCCATCTTTGCTTACAGAACGAAATGAGATCAAAGGTAAATTCGGCAACATCAGAATGATATTATCTCACGCTGAAACAGAGGAAAGGGAGGACGTGATGGTAGAGACCAATAAAAGTTTATACGAACACTCCTCGACAAAACTTATGAGATATGTCCAATGCATGAAGTTGAAATCATCAAAAACGTACATGCAGCGTAACAGGAGAACGAGGCCCTAACAGAGACCTGTAGAGTTAAAACGTTGAATGGCAGTCACAGTAGGTGCTAAAGAAAAGTCGCTTCCATAGACTGCTAAAGGTTATTCCAAGATGTGGTCGGAAGAAGTAGCTGATAATGTCATCAAAGGAGCTACTGATGCCTCTAGCTTCTAGTCTCCAAAGCATCGCGTACACACATTTTTTTGCGAAATGTGTATGTCTGTCAATTATCTGTTTGGACAGTTTTAGTGCGGTCTGAAGTCCGGTAAGTCCATAATTGATCAAATATTGACACTGCATCAAATCCTGCAGAAAACATAAGAAGCTCCCACCGATACTCATTACCTTTTTCAATTTAAAAGTCGTATCTGACAGCATCTACTGAAACGAGGTAGCCAGGTCTATATGGTCTTGTTTTGACATCCCTGCCAGTAATGTCTTTATGTGAAGGATAACGTTTGAGGAAGCTCGCGTCTGCATCAAAGTCAATAACGACCTGTCATGTCAAACAAGGATGTATGAATTGAGCAAAATTCATAAGCCAACACACCAGGTACGATCGCATACGCCGATGATAGTCTGGTCCGTTTGCAAGCAAAAGTAGGCATACAAAGTATATGCTTACAACGAAATTCGTTGGGTCATGAACAACTAAGCAAACTCAATATAAGACCTTATTAATTTAAGTCCTGCTCTAGGGGTTTGAAGCATGAAATCTTTCTTAAGCTGTGGTCGCATCGACAGAAAAATTCTTCGTATGAAATGTGGTCCCGTTTGCGTTGACGGGTACTTGAGGAGACGACTAACTTGGTAAGCTATAGAGCGACATCTACCTAGTCAAAAACTGTGTAGTGTGCTTTTGAGATGACAGGGACATAAGGGGCGAATGCCCCAGCAACACTTCAGCACGCAAGATCTTCTACTGTTATACGGAAAGACATAACATCAGAGGAAGGCAGAAGTGGAAGGTGACCTCAACCAAGTCTTGAGTGTGCAACTGGAGGCAATTCACCGAATACCTTATAGAAAAGGCGTATCCCCGGTCTCTGGCCCCGCCTAAGTAAAAGGTTGTATATTGTACAGACTTTCAGAAAACAGTGTGCCTTGTTGTTTAAGTCATACAATGCTCTTTTGCTATGTTGGTTAAGGTCGTTCTCCAACTGTGAGCGCCACCTAAGGTGGGAACTTCCTCTGCTGCGTTGTGCCTCGGAGGTGGATTCCAAAACTCGTCTGAGAGGTGCGTTGTTAGGTCATACGCTCCACGTCCATACGCTCGACGTGTTTCAGCCATCTCAGTCGTTGTATTTTTAGCTTTTTGACAAGGCCAGCGTCGCTGTACAGCTCGTATGTTTCGTCGTTGAGTCTTCTTCTTGACACTCTTTCGTCTCAAACTGGACCCGAAGCATGTCTCTCTCAAAGCATCCCAAAAGGTTTTCATGCGCCTTTGACGGGGTCCATGCTTCTGCACCATACAGCACGACCGAGATGATTAAGGTCTTATATAATATCTCCTTCATTCTATTAGAGAGGGCTTTACTTCTTAGATGCCTTCTTAGCCCGAAGAAACAGCAAACTTAGCAAGAGTGATTCTTCGCTTTATCTCTACGCCGATGTCATTTTGCGAAGTGATTGGAGCCCAGTCTTTAACTACTTCGAAGTTGTATCTATCCATCGTGACGTTTTGTCTTTTTGTCCTCATTAATGACAAGACCTCTCCCAATAATGTCAATATCTTCAGCATAAGTGGTAGTTGAGCGGACTTTCAAAAAATTGTACTTCTGGTGTTGGCTATAATTGCTTTAAGAATAGTGTTAAAGAAAGTACATGATAACGTGTCGCCGTGTGTGAAACCTTTTTCGACATCAAATGGCTCGGTGGCGTTCTTGCCGACTTGGACGGAGCAGCGAGATTTCTCCATTATCATCCTGTACATACGGACGAGTTTTGCGGGTTTCCCAAAACTTGACAAGGCTTTGTATAATTCGTCCCTATATTAGCTATCATAGGCGACTTTAAAGTCGATAAATAGATGGCGTGTATTGATTACTGGGTTTTTTCCAAGATCTGTTGGAGTGTGAAAATTTGTTCGACTTACATTGAAACTACTCAAATTTTAAGCATGTTCCTGCAAAAAAGATGTCAAATCGAAACAACTATAGAGTAAACGCAATCTCGATTGGCCCTATGCATTTAGTATGGAGTCGCTATAGCAACTTTTAAGTCTTGTAAACATTTTTATATGGTAAAACTGGAATTGCTTTCGAGTCCTTAACAGAATGAATAGAGCGAGAAATTTTGATCTACTGATAGTAATTCTCTATTTTATTTTTTGGCTGTCGTTTGGAGGTGTCGGTTTGGCTTGCACTCGGCTGCATTAGTCATGTTCATGTATCCCTCCTGAATGCAAATTAAATGAGCAGTATTCATGCTACTAGCCAATTTAAAAAATCTTTAGACTGGAGTTTGGTTGCTTAATAAGGTTGCGCTGTCGCTGTCGTTTTTATGTATACGAATTTTTCCAGGAGATTTTGATCTTTTTCTGCTTCTTCTTTTGTAAAGGGTGATTTTTTAAGAGGTTTAGAACTTTTTTAAAAAAAAAAAAAACACAAAAAATTCGAAAAAATGAATGAAATATTTATTTGAATCGATAGTTTGAACCTTGCAATTTAATGTTTAAAGATAATTTCATGCAAATGTTGACCGCGGCTGCGTCTCAGGTAGCCCATCCGCTGAGTCCAATTTTGGCATACTCTTTCACACATATCGGCCGGTATCTCACGAATGAATGCATGGATGTTGGCTTCCAGTGCGTCAATCGAAGCGGGCTTGTCCCTATACACATTAGCCTTGGCATACCCCCACAAAAAATAATCTAATGATGTCAAATCGCACGATCTAGGCGGCCAATTGACCAGCCCGAAACGTGAAATTAACTGTTCACCAAACTCGCCTCGCAATTGCGCCATTGTTTCGCGTGCTGTGTGGCATGTGGCACCGTCTTGTTGAAACCACATATCATGCAAGTCAGGAACTTCCATTTCGGGCAAAAAAAAGTTTGTTATCATCGCTCGGTAGCGTTCACCATTGACAGTAACGCTGCGATTCGCATCATCTTTGAAGAAATATGGCCCAATAATGCCGCCGGCCCATAAACCGCACCAAACAGTGGCTTTTTCGGGATGCATTGGTAGCTGTTGCAATGCTTCTGGCTGATCTTCACTCCAAATGCGGCAATTTTGCTTATTTACGTACCCATTCAACCAAAAATGAGCATCATCGCTGAACACAATTTTTCGATAAAAAAGCGGATCCTCGGCCAGCTTTCCAAGAGCCCATTCACCAAAAATTCGGCGTTGTGGTAGGTCGGCTGGCTTTAGTTCTTGCACCAGCTGTATCTTAAAAGGCTTTACGCCCAAATCCTTCCGCAAAATTTTCCACGTAGTGCTGTAACAAAGGCCTAACTGCTGGGAACGGCGCCGAATCGACATTTCGCGGTCTTCTGTCACACTAGCTGATACGGCCGCAATATTTTCTTCAATACGCACAGTACGTAAACGTGTTGGTGGTTTATTGTCCAACAAAGTAAATTTGGTGCGAAATTTGGTCACAATCTTCCGAATAGACTGCTCAGAAGGTCGAGAATGCCGATCATAAAATGGAAGCAGCGCGCGATGAACATTTCGAACCGAGCACGAATTTTGATAGTAAAATTCAATAATTTGCAAGCGTTGTTCATTTGTAAGACGATCCATGGTTAAATTGCAAACCAAACTGAAGCTGTTTGACAGTGACACAAGGTACTAAACACACGTCAGCTGTCAAAACCAGTGTTGCCAAAACCAAACCAGCTAAAAAATCACCCTTTATTTCCAAAGATGTTACGATCAAGAGTGAGAGATTGTAACTTTCCACTTTTTTGATTGGTCCTCCCTGGGGTTCACCTGTTGGTGTTATTTTTGTGTAATCTAGATGTTCTTAAAGCTGCCTTGTTGCTTTTAGAGCATTTAGAAGTTTTGAGTTTTTTTTTCTTTCATATTTTTGTCCGGATCAACATAACCCTTAGTAACTGCTAAGGGGCAGTTGTGCCATTATGATTTAGTAGGTACAAAAATTTAGCTGCATCCTATAAGATTGGAATGCATATAGGAAGACTCATAATTTCAACCCTAGAAATGTTGGTGCCAGACTTCACTGCTTTTTACTCTTTAACCCCCTAATATTTATGTTATTGGGGCATTCTTCATAGCACCCGTCGTTCAGAAAATAAATAAATGATTTCTGATACAACTTCTGAACACTGAAGTTTCAATGACACTGCTACTAGGTATTTTACAATCGGAATTTTGGCTATGTAGAATGTCAATGTCACAGCTTGCCTTACCCACCTTTTTAAATGACTCTAACCAGGGAAGGGTTTACTTTGCATTTTCACAATGGTTCAGTTGTTGATGGTAGGAACTCTTATAGAGTATGTCGACGTCAGGCTAGACTTCCTATAAAGAAAATAAGGTTTGGTCTTTCAATCGGAAATATAACCTATAGGATTGGGCATAATGTTCTAAGGAAAAGTTGGGCCGGCGAGGAGCATGTCTCTGAAGAGCCAGCCAAGCGGTGGTTAAGGTCGTCCTTTAAGGTAGCCCTGAACGTGGAATATGGTCGTTGAACTTATTCGTTTGCATTATCCCATACACGGCGAACATTCATTTCGTGCTGATTCTTCAAAGAGTAAACATGTGCGGTAAAGAAGCGCAAGTGGTTGCGCTTATGGTTATTTCACAGAAAAATTAAGGTTTGCTCGCGAACATGGCCCTACATGGCGAACATCGAAGCAAACGAACACGACAAAATCGAAATTTTTTGCCAACAGCGAACCTTTCGCGAACCAGCCCCTACACGACAAAAATATAGTGAGCACGAACAGGTTCGTCAAGCATGTTCGTCGTTTAGGGCTACCTTTAAGCAATTCTACTACATTTCAATAAATTGCGGTAGAAGTCGGAGGCTTGGAACACCAAACGCCGCGCCGTGAGAAATGAGATCTTTGGTTTTCAAGGTTCGGTGCAAGTTTTTTCATGACCTAAGACTTAAACCTGTGTAAGGGTTTTCGGCATGACTTCTTAAAAAGGTTTCGGGGATGTGACCCATATACAAAATATTCCCTTATTTTCTCGGCTCTACATGGATATTTAGAGCATTTCATTGTGCCTGAGGCCCACTTACCTTTTTTCTGTATATTTCAGGCACAACAGTAGTAGATGTATAGCTCTGTAGTAAGCCAAACCAAATAACTGAAAATCTATGAATAGGAACGTAATATTTGGATCCCTAATTCTATTCATTTCGTTAACCTAATCAATGTTCTTTCTACAGATGATTTCCATAACAATTTGCACCAAATTCCAATCAAAATCGCAAAACATTTAATTTTAAAATTCGTCCCTCTACTAAATGTAATGAATATTTGCCGAATAACATTAAGCAATTGTTGGTGATTTGTGAACACATTCGCAGATTATAAACAAAGTGTGGTAATTTAGGCCAACCAATGTTTCAGCGACGGAATCAAATCAAATTCTCTGCGGTTGTTTGTTCGCCGAAGTAGATGCAGAGCAGAATACCACGTATCTAATTAGCGGCGATTTGCATCCAATGATTTCATTGCACATCACATTTCTATGTGGCCGAGCATACCGCCATAGTTTACAGTAATATTAGGTGATTAATTTTAGTAATAATTCCCTCTAAGCGAAGAGGACTACATAAATATGTAATTTTTTTCGAAATGTTGATTTCATAATATTTTATTTTTCAAATGCCACAATGATGACGAGTTTCTATCAGATCCTGCTATTCAAGATAGATATCCCACGGCTGGCATTTGGGTTAAACACCCACTCTGCTGCGCATTCCACATTGAATTAGAATTACCTGCATAACTGCATTTCATGTCTAAATAAATGCGTCCTATTAAGAAAAAATTATAAATGACAAACACTTCATGTTCTCCATTCTCCATTCTCAATTCTCCATTCTCGATCTCGACGAAACCCCATTCAATGTGACTGACTCTCGAGCATTTCCCACAGTTCTTACATCGCTCATACAACAATGTACCTCGAGCAAACATTCCTAATCAGATGCTTAATCTTCAAAGACTTGCGTCAGTCATCAGTGTTCGATAATTAAGTCATGTGTAGCTCCAGTCAACGGTTCTCCAAAAGAAAAAATTCTAACGAATTCATTCATCTACGCCTACCTAGGCAAGTGCTGCACCGCCAGCCAACTATATAACTCCAGCATCTATAGCTGGATTACGAATGCTGCAACACGAATCAAGTGTTTTGTAAACACCTTGGCCTGGCCCGAGTGTAGAAAGTTCAGATGATCAGATTCCTCCATGGATTACTTTGAATTTGTGTCCCGTTCTACTGTTGCACCGTCCCAACGGGACAGCGCGGATCGGATACATACCTACTTAACTACTGGGCAACTCTGACAGAAATCCAATTAATATGCGCAACAGAATTATTCTTAATTCGATGACGGAGAGATATCACTCACTCACAATTCGAATCGAAATAAAGTTCTCACGTCCATAACTTTTGGGCTTTGATTGTCCAATCAAAATGATTGACGCCGCACCGCCATATCAGCATTAATCGGAAGCGGATTACCGCGGTATTCTTTACAACCAATTCTGGATCCGATTTATGTTTGGTCTCCGACTTGCTGTTTATTTATTTTAGAATCGGAGAGGGAAATTAATTTATTTGGAACGAAATTGAGACGATTTCAATTGTTAATTAATCGAATTCTGACCTTGGCCACGACAAATCGGCTTCGTTGGTCGTCCTTTTATATTTAGTTCACCACCTCAGGTTGGGTGCTTACGTTTTGTCTTGCGTCGATGTGACTTGTTGGGTTTTTTGTGTTTGTTTACATTAAAGGATCTAGGACGAAATAAAAACGCAATTACAACCAATTAATTGGACATAAAATAAGTCCGAGTCTCCTAATAAAATGTCATCGTAAAGATTGGTTTTATGTTCGAAATGACATGCTACACTGTTTTGTGGATGATTTTGTCAATTGTCAATTGCAAGTATTTGCAAATTTACCCAAGAAAGTATTGTCATTGAAAGAGTTCGATAAGAATTGTGACAAAAGAGACACAAAGATACGGCTGTATATCGTGTTGGAAAATAATTAAGTAATGGAATGCTTTAACTGAAAAATTGTCCCATATTTTTTGGTTACTCCAATAGATATAGTACTCCCGTGCTTCTAGAGTTTAACATTTAGGAAATAAAATACAATTTTAATACTAATCCCATGGAACTCTGAGGTAATTGATTCATCATTTGCCTGTTTAGCTCCATGGCACAGACTGAATGCTCCTCTCTTTCTCGGTCCTCTTCCTAGTTCTGGCATTTTTTGAAAATAGCTATCTTCTTGTTTCTCTTTATTCGATGAGGTTATTGGGATCATAACACTTCCACTTCGCTGCATCCCTACTGGTGCGCCGAATTCGGATTAATTGCTATTAATTAAGCAGAAAGGAAAACTAAATCGGTTCAATCTGAAAAGGTATTCCAAACAAGCAGCTTGCAATTTTGAACTGAATGAAGAACTGTATTAGACGTTCGTTATTATGTTCGATTGATAGTTGGGTTCGTTCTTGTGAATAAGTTGGAAGAGTAAAGTACAACACCGATATAGAAAGAAAACCTTAAAATCGCATCCAAGGAGTTGACAATCTTCAGATCGAAGATTAGATATGAACCAACCTGGCTCCCTGAAATTACGCGATAGGAAATTTCGACCAAAAATTAAAATGGAAAATGAGCCTAAAAATCTCCATACAAAATTGTGGCATTTTTTCCTAGGAAAAAACACCCAAATATTTTGACAAAATTGCCAAGAATTTTGGCCTTTTCCAAAATTTGTTGGGCTCTTTTTCCAAATTGAATAAGAAAAACGGCAAAAGGTTTTACCCTATCGGTGCAGGTAATTTATTCTACAATGAGTTTTGGGCTCAATTTCCGTCTTCAATTTGGAAATTGTGCCAAAAAGAAGAGATTCTTTAATTTCCATTTTACTTTTTGGCTCTTTTTCCTAAAAATTTGACGTAATTTTTTTTTTGTGTTTTTTTCAAAACACTTTTTGGCGTAATTTCAGGGAGCGATTGAGTGAGTAAGAACCTCTAACGTTTTTGTAGCAATTACGAATACGGATCGATCGTGTGAGCAGTGGCTTAGTGGTTAAGTGCGTTGGACCACTAAGCGAGGTGACCTTGGCTCATATCCCGACCTGTACCACCTGAAAGTTTTTATTCACCGTCCGATCGTCTGACTAACATCCAAAAGTAAGAAATGTCATGAGAAGCTTCTCAAAGAGACAAAAAAAACCTCTATAGCCCCCTTGTGTCTTGCAATTTTGTAAGTTAACATTTATTCCTTTTATTTGGTATATCTATCATGCCTTTGTTTTTTGAAGAATTAGCACTGCGACCAAGAATAGGTCTTTTATGCTCCCTATAAAGTTAGTAAATAGTTTGGTATGGCGACAAACCTAGGTCTTTGATGAACCTTACTATTGTTGAGGCCGATGATTTAGCTATATACTGAGGTTCGGTAAGCCATTTATTTAAGCATCTTTTGGTTGATTGCAGGGCATTCGCATAGGCCGTTCTAGGCAGATCTGGAAAGTTTTTCCCATGTTCATGAGATGATGGTTCAGGGAGCAGTGACCTATTAGGAACTCAGTTACGATCTTAGCATCAAGTTTGCTCATAGAGAGGATCTGAAGAGCGCGTTTTCTGTTGGCGAGGCCAAAGAATTTTAGCATGGCGTAATCCTTGGATGAAGTTCCAATTTAATATTACTGGTGGCTAGTCCACAGAAGAGCTTTGCGCCGATGAAAGGGGATGCAGAGCCTTTTCGTGCTAGTTCATCGGCCTCTTCATTACCAAGAATCCCTTCGTGTCCTGGGACTCAGTAAAGAGTGACTCTGTTATGGGACGTGATTTCTTTTAGAATAGTTAGACAGTTCCAAACAAGTAGAGAGTTAATCTTGTAGGAGTTAAGAGCTTTGAGTGCTGTTTGACTCTGTATTAACATTGTTTTCGGTCCTATTTTTAAGTTTCTTGTGAGCACTCCCTTTATGTTTTTAGATAGAAGGCATTTGCGCAACTAAGGCACTTGCAGGTTTTAATACTTTGTCTTAAAAGCCACCTAACAAGACAAAGAAGGGGCATTTATCAGGTTTCAGAATGAAGCAGTTCTGCAGGCTCTTAGGGAGCTAAGGACACAAACTCATGCGACTGTACCTAGTTCACTAGGTATCGCTGAACAAAATGAACAGAAAGAAAAAAATTAATGCGGACGATAGGGTGATACAGTAATTACGGAAAATACTTTAACCAATCAAACAAAACAGAGCTGATGCTCTTCTTTCACCAAAGGCAAAAATACCCAATATAACCTATTCTCGCTTTAGAGGCCAACTACTATTTCATCCATCCATTTTATCTGTGTTAGTATACAGCCGTGGTACGATCAATAAACAAAGTTTGGGGAACAGTGTGCATAGGAACCACAGGCGCCCTTGTAACGGGTGGTCCAACCATAAGCACGATGTTAATTGTGAGTCACGCCTTAACGTTTAGCTTTTTTGCCCAACTTAATTTGACATTTCTTTTTTCAGTGTTTGACAAATTCAATCATGGAGAGGTACCCAATTGAGTAGCGCGCTAAGATTATTAAAGCCTTTAACGAAAATGGGCGTTTAAATCAAAATGCATTTCGTGTACTTCGTGTACTCCACAATCGTTAGAATTGTGCGCAAATTTCAGCAAACTGGATCGGTATAAAATGTGAACACACGAGTGATTGTTGAAAAGTCGATGCATCCACAAGGAGTGACTGTTTGTCGTGACTTCTTCCAAAATGAGGTGGGCCAACCTGTTATGTCCTTCCTGTGGACAGAAATGTAGAATATCGACCAGGAAGATATGTGCTTCCAACAGGATGGTGCCACTTGCCACACAGCAAACGAAACAATGGCTCTTTTGTCGAGAAATGCAATGGCCGTGTTATCTTACGTCGTGGCGATGTTAATTTGTCGCAACGATCATGTGATTTGACACCGTTGGACTACTTTCTTTGGGGATATGTAAAAGAAGAAGAATTTAAACGACATTGAACTTCAATTACGTGTCAGAGTCATTGAAAATATGGACCATCGGATAGAGCTATGCCACCAAAGTCGTAGCAACCAATTGGCTGATATTTTGTTTCAGACATACTTGTCTTAGATCCTTCTATCATAATAAAAAATATTAAGATAATTCTCTGAAAACTTTTTGTTTTATTCGCAATTAACATCGTGCGTTTTCGTTGGACCACGCTTTACTTTTTATCTTTGATCCTCCACAGTATTTTCAACGCTTAATCTGGAATTCAGAATCTTTTCATGGCAGAAGGTTGTAACTCTGGAACTCAGTGCTCAATAGTTTATCCAAATAACGGGTGATCCAAGTAGAGATACTTTTTTCAATAGCCTTTTTTGACAGATCACGTGTGAGTCGTGTCATGCTGTCATGTTATTTTTGTTTAGTATTGTTTGGCATTTCATAATGGAAAGACTTAAGCGTGAACAACGTTTACAAATTGTTCAACTTTATTATGAAAATTCACGTTCTGTGAGGAATGTGTTTCGTGCACTTCGCTCAACTTATGGTCAACATAATCGGCCTACTGAGCGTACTATTCGCAACACCATCACCCATTTTGAGACCCATCATTCATTATTGGATAATATTCGACCGAATAGACCACGTCCAGCACGCTGTGAAGAAAATATAGCGGCCGTAGCTGAGAGTGTACACGAAGACCGTAGAGAGTCGATTCGGCGCCGTTCGCAGCAACTCGGACTGACGGATGGAACGACTTGGCGCATTTTACGTCAAGATCTTAAATTGAAAGCGTACAAAATACAGCTTGTGCAACAACTGAAGCCGCTCGACCTTCCCAAGCGACATCGCTTCGCTCTATGGGCTCTTGAAAAGTTCCAAGAAGATCCGACGTTTTCGAGGCAAATTTTGTTTAGCGATGAGGCCCATTTCTGGCTCAATGGGTATGTAAACAAACAAAATTGCCGCATTTGGGACCTGAAGAGATTAACGAACTGCCACTTCATCAAGAAAAAACAACGGTTAGGTGTGGTTTGTGGGCCGGTGGAATCATCGGTCCATATTTCTTTAAAAATTATGCCGGTGCGAACGTAACCCACAATGGCGACCGTTATCGTGCCATGATAACCGACTATTTGATGCCTGAAATTGAAGCTCGTGATCTAGGCGACATTTGGTTTCAGCAAGACGGCGCCACTTCCCACACATCGCATCAATCAATGGACTTATTGAGAGAACATTTCGGTGAGCACATAATTTCACGTTTTGGGCCGGTCGATTGGCCACCAAGATCGTGTGATATCACACCGTTAGACATTTTCCTGTGGGGATATGTAAAGTCAAAAGCTTATGCCGACAAACCCGCTTCGATTCAGGCCTTGGAGGAAAACATCACGCGTGTCATTCGCCAGTTACCAGTCGAAATGCTCGAACGAGTGATTGAAAATTGGACTCAACGGATGGACCATCTGCGACGTAGCAACGGCCAACATTTGATAGACATAATCTTCAAAATTTGAATTTTCTGTGTTTTTTTCTTTAAAAAAGTAGGGAACCTCGAAATGGATCACCCTTTACTTAAGACTATAATACTTACTTGATAAATTTCATCAATCTAAAAGCATAATGGCATTTAACAAATCCATTCGAACTAGCAAATGTCCTTTCAGTTAATATCTATGCCCAACGAACGCTTGCAAACGACTTGCACGTTCACATACCTATCTGAATATTTTGTATCAACGAAATTCAAGTGTAATATTTAGTAATCCTTGCAGTCAGTTATAATGATTTTAACGCTTAAGCCTTTCTTGTTACTCTCCATTCATGTGTACTTTTGGTCATGAGATTTTATTTTTATAGGAAACGTGAAAGGGACACAATGACACTTTTATTCCCACGGACTTCTATCTCACGAACCTTCATTTGTACATATGTATATCCAGTCCACGTTACGTAAGGCAATCCCAATGTAAATTCAACATTTTATTGGAAAATTAAAAAGAAAAATTATATTATACCCAGCACTTTCCCACAACGATATCAGATGACAAATTTAATTATAAAATAGCGTGCCAATGGGCCATAACAAGGACACTCTTTGTTGCCGGCACCGTAAAAATAAAGTAAGAGGATGATATAAAATGCAAACATTAAGTTATGTACAGGTAGGTACCTATCCAAGGTGGTGGTGAATTCGTAATCGTTGTCAGGTGAACAATTCGTGAATAAAAGTTTTTTGTTTATGTAATAACGAACGGGTGAGGACGAGTTTGGCTTAATGAATTGTTTGTAAGCGATAAATGCTTATACGATCTAGAAGGGGGAGAAATAAATTCTCTTATGATTTATTTGAGTCTTCAGTAACTTAACAGTTTTAAGTTTCCACCTAATTTGCAGAAATTATTTCAAGTACCTGAGGACCTCATTTCATCGCACACTAACACACTACTAAGTGAAATGAAAATTTCCTATTTCATGGTGAATTTTCGCATTCTTCACAAGGTTAGTGGTTGTGTGGAAGAAAAGGGGGCCACCACAACGTGTTAATTGTAGCAAGCGGTGTGTTTCAAAGAAACTTTCTTCGCACTGAGCTGAGCAGTACGTGTACGTTACAGAATAACGTAAATTAATCTACGTAAAGGTGGAGAAAGAATAGAAATGGAATGGCATTAGATGAGCAAATTAATGAATCAAACGAGCAATGGAAATCAAGTTATTCCAAGTAATTAGCTTTTGATCCCAAAGTGAAAGATTAAAATTGAAAGTTTTTCTCGCGGTGAAATGCGTGTGCGCGTGTTCGTGTGTGGTCGGTGGTCGCGTGTGATGGAGGAACAGTGTTTTGTTGTTTGACATTTCATAATTAGATCATTCAAACGCATTCTCCTTCTAATTGAAAGGCAATCCTATGCCAAGTACATATATTCCTCCTAACATAGTCGTTTATAAGATCATATTTTCGTCGAAGGGCGGGACTGTCAAGAACGATCCTTACAACTATTTTAACGATAACGACAACCTTGTAAAGGCGACAGTAGTTGATCATAAAGGAAACAAGGACAAAACATAATCTGTTCTGTTACTAAACGTCTTTTTTGATAACAGCAGTGTCAGGGTATTTAGGGGTTTATCTTCATCAGTCCGGAGAATGGAAACTTAATGGTAATCCGGAGAAGAATTACCTTCGAGCGACATTCTGCCAACATTTTTATTTGCCGTTGATCGTGGATAGAAAATCTTCAATGGAATTTGTGTCCTTTGTGCATAGACAGTGAATGGACGACGAGGTACAACAGTGAACTCTATGGACGTCTTCAAGGCGCCGATGTATTCCATAAAATTTTCCGAAGTATTATAGAACTGCATTAAGGAAGAGACAGTTATCGCTCATATTTAGTGCTTCTCACCAAAGGGAAGAGACCTTCAGGTGATAACAGAGGATTTGGATACCCATTTATTAAGCTGATGGCCATAGCATGGGTAAACTTGTCTTATGGCCTTGGCATTGGTATTTTGCTTTTATAACACATATTCTACCTTTGACTTTAGGCCCTGTATGGCAGTATGCGCTGTTAATCCTTAGTATTTATTTAAATCTTAAAATGAGAAGAGACGATGCAAAGGGGTTCTTCAATCGGGATAGAAAGTGTTGAACATATCGTAAGAAATATTTGTAACAATTGCAGCTTATGAACATATTTAAATTTCGTCGGCTTCTCTAGTTCGATAATTTCGCTACTTTAAGTAGTTTAGTTTAAAAGTTAAGGACTCAACTGTCTTACTCATCATGCGATTTCGACCACTTTTACTTCAAATTGAATTTTCAACCTTACATCAAACGAGGTGTCTTCATTTGACCTTTCTAATTTTGTAATAAGCTCAAATATTATGAAAATAGAGTTATACGGCTTTCACTCTAAGCCGACGATATTTGGTTTTTAATATTTTTTTAAATCCTATCCTGGGGTCGTAGATATATTTGTGATCATCACCAAAAGGCCGATCTTACCGATAGATATAATTTACCTCTTTATATGAAACGCACTAACTATGGGCAAAATCCAGCTCCAATAATTCATAGGGAGGTTTTAAAATACTCAAAGACCTTGCCCAAGAAATGAAAATGATATAAATGTAGGAATCGGACATAAAGACGAGAGGACATCTGCACTATAACAGGACATAACTTGCACCAAACACCAACGACGTCGCGCATTCAACCAAAACGTAAACAAGTACACATTACAGGACGAGAACGATGACGATCCTTCTTTACCCACAAACGCGAACAGGCCATTATCCGCAACTCTGTGTTTTAACTTGAAGAATCTTATAATTCAATATTCAATCAATTATAAATAATAAAAAAGTTTAGTCATCAAAATAAACTAAATAATAAAATTACATTCTTTGTTGTTTAATTTTTGGAACCCCACATAAATGAAAACCGTATAGATATCCCTTTATTGCTTTTAGGGACTAGAGGTAGCATATAGGCATAGGCATAGGCATTTTGCGGACTATCTTTATTAAATATCGCATATATTGTAATTTTTAAAATTTCAAAAAAATGTCAAAAAGAAACTTTCGAGCTTCAAAGAAGCCAACTAGATGGAGCGGTCCTGGGCCCTATTTCACCAACCACTTTTCACTTTATTCTTTGCAACTTTTCGATTTATCTATGCAAATTTCATTTCACCAAACGCAAATTTGCAAAGAGGAAATTATTCTTTTCAAAAGTTGAAAATATCCCCACTTTGCAATTTCTTTGCAACATTCGTTTCAACAAATAAAAATTTGCAGAATGCAAATTTCTGCGAGTTTGCAAAGAAAACCAATCACCAATCAAATAAACTTTGCATTTTTACATTTGAAATTGTGCAATTGAAATTGTCAATAATAATGTCAAATGCAAGGAAAAACATAAGGAAAGGCTACAGGCCGCTTGAGGCGAACAGTATGATACCCTATCCATATCCCTATATGCCCCAAAGAAAAAAGCATTAAGAAGATGATGGATAGCATTTTATTTAGTTCCATTAATTAAAAAAATAAATAAAAAACAAGTTTTTTTGAAAAAACGCCCCCAAAAAGTGGCCGCGGCCAAAAACTTTGTATGGGCGATATGTTGGAAAAAATATTAGGTAAATATTTTGTTAAACAGCATTTTAGTAAAAAACGCCCACAAAAAGTAGGCGTGGCAAAACAATTTATATGACAAACTTATAAAGGAGGGCAGTGCCTACATATCTTGTGAAGGTTGTAAAGGTTAGCTTTATAACGGTTTTTTCTAAATTGTGGTCGTGGCAGTGGGCGTATTCAACAAATTTTTACACTTAACCATTTCGGATACCTAGAGAATATGTGGTCCAAATTTCAGCTTCCTAGCTTAAATTGAGTCTAATTGAAAATTGAGCTGAATACCATAAAGTCCAAGTACTATTTGGGGACCTACAACTTCTTAGAAAATAGCTATGCAATATTTTGAGGTCAACATCTTTTTTTAATAGACATGGAAAGCATGAAAATAAATACAATGATGGTCTGTGGCCCGCACCGATATTTCTATGCTGTTAACATAAGCTGGCCAGAAAGGTATTGTGGTCTTCTTCCCAAGGCTTATGAAAATTATAACCTTCCATGAAAAAATATACAAGTTTCGGTTTGAACATTTGATTTACAAAATATAAGATGTTTTATCGCATGCTCTTGGACGGTAATTTATTTTCGCTCACCAATACTCCCCCCAATACGCTAACCGACGACTCACGTGCATTTCGTCCTTCATCAGTCAACTGTCAACTGTCACCCTTTAAAAGTTATTTCTTTTTGGATTTAAAACAAACAAAAATTCATCAATCAATATAGCCGATATACCTGGGACCTGAATGTATTGCTAGCATAGTTTCAAGCGATCAAAAAGTAAACGCGTGAACACACACAAAATATTCCCACCATTTTGCTAACCAAATTGACGTTTAAATTCCCAAAATGGTGGGCAAAATAGGTGATTTCATTGAACGCCATCAACATTTTCGAATGTGGGTACCCAACTAAATGAACATAAAATTTAATAGTATGGTGGAACAAAATATGCGTCTTCTTCATGAATTCGGACAACAACTTTGCATGCTTAATAGTTTTTTTTTATAAGTAAAAGTGAATACTTATGTTTAACGAGCAGAAAATCACATTTCCTTTTTTTCAAAATAACTACATAACCCAAAGCTCCTGTCATTCCCATCAAGGATACACGTTTCGATAACCCTTTTTCCAATTTGTCAACCCCACTAGTTTGCCTAGTTTAATTTAAATTCCTTGCGCCGTGTTCCAAGTTCCAATTCCAAGCATCTTATAGTGATTACGTGCATATTAAACAGAAAATATGGTTCGACTCCCACCGTCAACTGTGAACACATTACACAATAATTCAGTCAGAAAGTTTATTTAATTATGCAAACGAGGACACTGCCTATACACTATGACTATGAAAAAAAAAATGTCTCCCATCTAGAAGAACAACATGCGTAGGTACCTAACCTTTTGCTTTTCCTTTTCCATTAGCAATATTGAGATTCAATTTCAGTTATACGGGCTTAAAGTGTCCTCATCGCTACGCAAATTGCACTTGATAAGCTATGATGGGTACAAATACCAACTCGTCTTCCGCTAACATGACGGAACAGCAAAACAATGAACCTCTTTTCTATACCATCATCGACGACTCAAAAGTCGATAGGCGAACAATGCCAAGATAGAATTACCTGCTTAAAAGGATAAAGAGCTTTAGAGGACAAAAAAAAAAAAATATAACTGAAAGCCAGAAGAATGGGTACACGTTAAATGGACCAAGAGTGCATTTTGCCGCCGGGGACCAATTCACCGTGGGAAGGCAAACTAAGGATCCCATTAGTGCGCAGGAGACTAGAAAAGGATCAAAGGTAACAACGCTTCAGTATCTTATACCACGTTTATTCTTCTCTTCTGTATGCTGCTGCTGTTGCTGCTCCTTCAAGGGATCAGATAATGTTGGCAAAGTTGTAAAGGGATTATTAAATCGAGACAAAAAAACCTACTTCTCCCCGAAACTAACTTTTGGTACTTATAATCCAGAACGGATTGAACGACAGCAATAACAACAGACATTAGACTCCCCTACCTACTAAAACTGAATGACCCATTGAACTCTATGTACGAATAGTGTTTCCTGTTTCCTGTGCGAACGCCCGAGTCTCCATTCTCCAATTGCACAGGAAAAAAATCTACCCCCAAACTACAAGTACGTAGTCATAGTGATGTAATTGCACAACACTCGCAGTAGTTAGTAGCTGTTTCGGCGCGGTGCGGGTTGTGGAGATATCCCCCGCCTGTCTGGGATATCACAACTTTAAATCGTTCGTCGAGACACTTGTTCGGCTGTAGTAGCACAGCGCGTGGCAGGGGGAAGGTGCAAGCTCACGTTCGTGTACCTTCTTCACCTGGTGATAAAATTTAATTTTCTATTTTTGCAAATGAGTGTGTAAACGTGGGGGGTGGATAGCACAACCCCCATCGCCATGGCACCATCACAATCACACACTATTCGTGCCAAAGGAAATCCAAAGTGTACATTCCAGCGGAGTCAGTTAGGAATTGGAATACAAAAATAAGAGGACTGAGGGAGCTTACATAACAATTCCTTAATTATTATTGCCGATGCATAAAAACTGGGAATCACGCGATTTTTTGTCGGACGCGGGGGCGGACATTGTTAATACGGGTGAGAAAGTGGGCACTAGGAAGGTGAACGTTTGCTACTATTGTGTCTGATTTGTAGGAATTAATTTTAGGTCTGCTATCCGAATGCAGTGCAAAGAACCTTTCAGTTTATTTTTTACCTTTGAAAAGTCAGACGGGGTTTTATTGCGCCTGCCGTGTATACATACATACATACCAGATGGAAGATTAAAGTTAAGCAAAGCAAATGGATTGCTGGATGGAAAGTGGATTGGGCACACTTTTAATGAAATGTACTTCATTTTGTACTTAACCCAGGAATAGCAATCGTTAAGCAGTCTACCCATTCTACCCATAAATGTGGGTTGGACTTTCGGTTAAAGGTCTGTTTGGCGAAGGAGATTGAACTCAGTCTGGAAGATTATAACATTTTATCGTGGAGGTGGGGTATAAAACTGTCTGGAAAATAATGAATATTCAAGAGTCAATTGATGGTGATGGTGAAGTTTTGAAATAATAAAAAGGGAACCTAATCCTCTTTGAGCATTTGATTTGCACTTTAGATATGAGAACGGGGAGTTTTGCACGACTTTGCTGGTCATCAGTTCTGGGAGTTGTCAAGCAGTTGTGGTTTTTAATACTTTTTCAGACTTTTTCAAGGGTCCTTTTATTACACATCGCCTGAAACCTAATTTCTCCCACGAATGTAAGGAGCTTGCAAATTTTATGCCAACTCCAAAAGGCGAGGTTGGGAAGCTTCTCACGACACTTTCGGAGGAGACGGCTGCATGCGATATTTGTGATAGTGTCAATTCCACTAAAAATACCAGGAGGAAACATCGGCTTTCAATGATCGGCAATTTATTTTTAATACTTTGAAGTCTATTGCCGATTTGGCATTAAGAATTTGTTCTTATGACTTTGTCACATAGGGTTAAAGGGATTAGTTGTTCTGACATGGCTCTAGCCTTTCCTCTTCTCATTTTAGTTCCTTAAAATCAGACTTTGATGTCCGATAATTATTGGAGCGGGAGAATGTAAAAGACACGCAAATAGTCTCAGACATATTTTGAAAGCAAAAAGTCGACCACAGCGCCCCTATCGTTGTGATTTTCGTGTTTGGCACTAAACCAACATTTATTGTGAATAGGATTTATTTTGATCCTTCTACGGTATACTGAATTTTTTGAGAACCTAGCTAGAGCGCAACCAAACTCTTAACCAAGGTACCGTGAACTGCAACTTTGACCATAATGTCCCTAGAGTACCGGAAGGTATTGTTGACCCCGAAAATGAAAAAGCGGGCAGTCGACGGATTTCTTCGATACATATCATTGGGACCCGATGTAGTAGCATAGGTGGAGCTTCGGAAATTAATCTCTGTCTCCCTAACTCTTAGTGATATTTAGCAGGTTTTGTTTAGCTATATCTCTTTCATCCCAAAAAAAAAACTATGTGAAAAGAATTTGGCACATATTTTCGGTCCAACCCGATAAGTAACTCATTTTAAAATTGTCAAACATGCTTATCGGAAGGGCTATTCATCTTTCTAATTATGTCGCTATTTAAGGCCTTTCTCCAATTCTTCGTATCTTAGTAGTTAGTGCAAAGCGGCTGACATTGCTATAGCTATCACATGAAAATTTGTTCCTATCATAACTGGATATGGAATCAACAAGTTCTGATCAATACAAAAATTAAAGTTCCTGCGTCTGGCTCGCACATTGCTTAACAATGTGAAGCTTGCATTTTCAAATTAAGCACAAAACCTTAAATTATCTTAGCAAAACTTATTTAAAAACTGATTATCTAGGACCGTACCAGAAAGCGACAATTGGGCATACACTCCAGCAAGAAGGCTTTGAGCCCAGATAGGGCCTCCAGGTCGTCCTGAATAGTTCATAAGTCGTAATGTACTACAGCTTACTCTAAATGACATCATCGGAACACCTTTGGCCTTATTGCCCTAGCGGGTAGTAATATCCTTTACAACACGGATTACTTAGTTCCATCTATTAACTTCGGAATAAAGTATAGACCGGACGGCTTGCGCGGAGGCCGGCATATATTCATATTTTCAAGAAACCCCCAAACATATATATATATTTTGCAGGAGTCATGGCTATCCGTGAATTAACTTGCACACTCTGCGAGGGACAGATAGATGGAAAAACTATCGTAAACTTCATAGACATTCAGGCAGCAATTACAACCTTGGAATCACAAACGCTAAGGTCGAAGTTGGTAAAACAATGTCGTGTATCTCTCAACGACATTGCTAACTCCCTGAGCTTGGATTCCAGGGATATTCCAAGCAACTGCTGAGCGGTAGAACGTGCCACCGGACAATACCAAACTGATGTCGGAGAGGTGTCTTCCATCTCCATACGAGCGATCAAATTCGGGATTTTGGCAATAGGCCTGCAAGACATTCACAATATCAGCAAATACATTACAGGGACCAAATCGTTCCACTAATCTAGGACTTGGGCAGTTCTTTGAGCAGTTTTGAAGTTTAATTGCTTTAGTCATTCCAGTCACTTGTTTTCCTGAATCTTGAGCTTGAGGGAATTAATGGATTTGGTTGTAAGCAGTCCCCCAAGTCTACTCCTTCTTCTAAAAATTTGAAATCAGTCGACTCTCCCTCCCATAAATTCGAGATTAACGCTTTTCTCGGAAGTGGTCTGAGGTCCGATTCGCCTCAACTTGCGCTCGTCTAGCCTTCAGAGAATCTTAAAATTATGTGCGATTGCAATAGTCCCCTCAATCTTCTTTATATGTCTTTTCAAAGCCTACTCCATTTTCCCCATTCTCTCATCCTTTACGCAACTAAGTAAGTGGACAACTCAGGTCTCCGTGTGCCTAGCGCTGATTGAAGCTCTGGCGACAATTCTGACCACGTGCTCTATAGTTCCAAAACATCGACTCTTATCAACCTTCCATTGGCATTTTAAGAAAAGTCGATGGCAATTTATCTGAGGCATCCAAATAGCTATATTACAAAAATTTGGGCAAGCAAAAGAAAACTCGGGCGTAAGGAGTCGATGATGCGTAAAACACGTCAGTGGTCTGGTCAGCATAGCAAAACCCCTCCTTAATACATTAGCAGTGGTAGCATATTAATGAACAAGCCTACATGCGTAATACAAATGGTGGCTGCGTAGAGGATTTAGGCTTGGTTATTGACCAGGGGCCTAAAACAAAATACAACAAGTACTTGTTCAACAAAAGAAACTAAATGCTGAAGTGCCGCACGTATCTCTTGCTCAACAAGTACTAGTTGTTTTGTGTTATAGGCTCCTGATTAAGGTTGGCTTTTAAAAATCAATCAACGGGCGAGATAGACTTCCTTACGGCTGAAGAAGAGTATTTGTAGTATTTTGATCAAGTGGCTGGCTGTACACAAGTAAAGTTGTCAAAGGAAAGTTATAGTTAAAGAAACCGGAAAGTTCCAGTAGAAATCTTCAGTTGGACATTTTTTTCTGCAACACATCCGTGCAACTTTCGGTGCAGTGGCTCAGTAGGACTACTAAATGAAGTGTTTCAGACTTAAAAGCCTTTGTGCTCTGCCCTACCTCTAGCGAAAGTCTGGCAAACATGAACAGTTATGAAAAGCTAATCAAATTTGTCGATCGGAATCGACACTAAACTGCAGCTCCCTTCCATTTGGTCAATTTAAAGCCAAAAAGGTATTAGCAGTATTAAAAGGGCTAAGTGTACAGTTGTTAGCAGCGTGTAAAATAGAATCATTTGCAAGGTTAATAAAGGTCAAACTAATAAAAATAATAAGCCACCTGAGTCAAGGACAACTTAGGGATCACCCTGGTTGTTATTCTGAAAGTCTGGCGTGAGTGCAAAACTCAACTTTACAACATATTAACGCATTTAACCTCAGCCCCCCATAAAACGCTACATAATAGTCAAACTGTATGTCTGAGAACAGAATGCGTTTTGTCATCACAGGCAACCCACGCGTTGGACTCGCGGCTCCAAAGTCCACGACAGGCGCTTGTGTTTGTGAGTGCGGATAACCACACTGCGCAGCAATGACTGTGCAGCATGAAAATAATAAAACAACAAAAATTATGCCAGCTTCAGCTTCACAGTCTGTTCTGTATCTGCATCTGTGGGATTCCATCTCTTCGAAGCACAACAATTTCTATACTTGGTGTGCACAGACAAACCCAACCGCGACATATACCAATAATATATGTATACCAGAATAACAGAGATCCAAAAACCCACAACGAATTTAGGTGTGAACAGAGAATTCTGTTCCCCGAGATTGTGGGTCGCGCAGACGCCAACAACAAGAAAAGTTTTCTTGTTCTCATTGTGCGACGACCGTGAAACCGCGTCTGCTGCGAGAGAACCCTTTTTCTTGCTGCTAAATACCTTTGTTCTTGGCGCACCGACGAGATTCCGACGGTGATGGGGGGTAAGTCACCCCCTGCCATTGGGACCGTCCAGGTTGATGTTGTGATCGGCGATATGATATAACCACTTGTGAGTGGTGGCCCTGTGGGTGACCAGTGTGCGCACGCTTACTGTGATGGCTTTTAATCTCAGTACCGCGATCTTGGCAATGACGATACTGTTGATGATGTTGATGATGATGATGCTCCTTGGTTCTTCAATTATTCTTCATCTTGTTGTGGAGATTTGGAATATGTTTTCTCTCGACTCTCGAGAACGACGACGCGACGCGACGCATGGTTTTGTGTGTGTTGTTTTTTTTTCTGTTCTGGTACTTTGGGATGCAGTAAGTTGTGGGCTTCTTTCTTGGTTCACATGATGGTGTGGCGTGGTGGTCGATGATGAAGATGATGATGGGCCTACTTGGATCGTTTTGGGGAATTCGAGAGCGTGGGCGCTAAAGCGTCTCGACAGTTTGTGTGTGGTTTGGGAATTCATTCGTTCAACAGCAGAGAGCGTTGGCTTGCTGGGTCTTCTTTGGTTTTCAGCTCCATACCCGAAGTCACATGAGATGAGAAAATTCTTGGGATCTTGTTCTTGGGATTTGCTTTTATTTGTTGTTGTCGTTAAGAGATTTTGTATTATTTTTTGTTCTTTTCATCTTTATTTGTACTTTTTTTTTCATTTCACGTTCTACGATTGTTTAATGTGTCGTTTTGGACGCATATATGCGTTGGGGCAACACCGTCTTTGTGGTTACCTTCCTTTTTTAGAGATTAAATGAATTTTTTTTGTATGAAAAATAATAATTTGTGCGGCTTTAAAAAGGAGATGTGCTCGCTGACAGTTGAATTGTGTGAAGAAGTCTTTTTAATATATATTTTTTTTTTAATTAAAAACGCAACAAGATAAGTTAATGAACCACATCATTACAGTGAAGAAACTAAATCATATTTTGGGACAGAAGTTCAATACAATCAGTCTTTACGCATGGAATGCAGCTAGCTCAACGCTCCCAGATTGTGCCTTATCTCCCCCAGTACTCGAGCGCGTAGAACGCTCCATGGGACAAATCCATTTCCGCACCCGTGGCAAGAGTACTTCAAGATCTCAACATTCAGAAATCCGCTGGCCCAGATGGTATTTCCTCTATAGTTCTGAAGAGGTGTTCTTCCACGCTGGCAAAACCACTCTGCGTAAGGTTTTTTATCTGTCCTATTCTTCAGGGCTCTTTCCGATAAGATGGAAAACAGCATTTGTTCAACCCGTCCCCAAAAAAGGCGAATCTTCCTCTCACTCCTCCTACTGACCAATTGCACTTACGTCCCTTCTTTCCAAGGTCATGGAAACGCTGATAAACCGTCAGCTTATGAAATATATCGAATCCCGAAAACTTCTTAATGACCGGCAGTACGGTTTTCGCAGCAACAGGTTCACTGGTGATTTGATGACATATCTAACCGAAAAGTGGAACCAATCTATTCACCATGGTGGTGAAAGCAAGGTCGTTGCGCTTGATATTTCAAAGGCATTTGACAGAGTTTGGCATCAAGCTCTCTTGCCGAAAATGCGTGCATTTGGGATCGATGTTACCCTTCTTCAATGGATTAGAAATTACATTTCGGACCGTTCAATACAAGTTGTTTTGGACGGTTTCAAGTCTGCAACTCACCAAATAAATGCTGGTGTCCCTCAAGGCTCTGTTTTGTCTCCGACTCTCTTTCTCATTTTCATCAATGACCTCCTGTCTGTCACTTCTAATCCAATCCATTCCTTTGCTGATGACAGTGCCCTCAGCTTTACATATTCGTTTCCTGGGCAACGCCCCTCATCTTCGGGCGTTGAACTGGAACGGGAACGTATATTAAGCTCTTTGAATTCCGATCTTGACAGCATTCTTAAATGGAGTAAAACCAACAGAGTGGAATTTAATGCTTCCAAAACGCAATGCTGTCTGCTGTCATTGAAGCGAACCCCTAATTCTCTGCCATTATCCATGGATGGCACTTGCATCGCCGAAACCGAAAGACTTTCCATCCTCGGTATGTGCGTTAACGACAAACTTCGTTGGAATGAGCACATATTCGATGTCGCCAAGAACGCTGCGAAATGTCTAGGCTTCCTTAAGCGATGCAAGAAATATTTCACCCCTTCTGATCTGGCTAGAATCTACAAGGCGTTTATTCGCCCAAAACTTGAGTACAACGCTCATATCTGGTCTGGTGCACGAATAACATATTTGGAGCTACTTGACAGGATCCAAAAACGTGCGGTAAAACTTATTGGCGATCGAGACATCGCGAAATCACTTGATTCTCTTAGTCATCGTTGTAATGTCTCCTGCCTGTCATTGTTTTATCGGTATTTCCACCACAAGTGCTCAAATGAAATAGCCAGTTGCATTCCACCCCTACAGCAATTCAACCGCAATACTCGACATGCTAGGAATGCACATCAGTTTACCCTTAAGCCTGTTTTCGGACGTACAGTGAAATACAAGGATTCGTTTCTTAACCGTACAGTACGAATGTGGAATGCTCTACCACGCTCTGTTTTTCCTTTGCATTATAATTTACAAACATTTAAAACCAACGTGCATCGGTTTCTCCCTTTCTCTAATCCTTTATTTCCCTAACGCCCGCACTGTATCACTTCATTATAAGGGTATCCAAAGTCCCTTTAGTGCGCGTACATTATAAAAAAAAAAAAAAATGAAGACGAAGGGAAGTGGAGAAGCTGCAGTTATGTTCTCAAGACTACAAAATTTTGCATCCACTTTTAGGTATTTACAGCTTATCAATGGCCTTAGAGTAGCTTTTAAGACTTAGTGGGAGCTTCAACCACGATCAAAAGGTCCTGCCGGGGGAAGTGCGACGGTAAAAATGTATTCTAAGTGTTGTTAAGATCTGGAAGCTATTTTGAATCCAGATTTATTTAAATGCTCCTTACCTCTGGTGGGGAGTAGTAAATTAAATATATCGACTTGAACGTTATACTCTAATTTACGATCTAAAATGATCAGTCAGCAACTCATTCAATGGGAATAATTTTGTAATATGAAAGGAACGCACCTGTAAATGTGCATGGATGGGAAATGGGAATGATATCTGATAATGCTGACAATGTTTTAAAATTTGTAGGGAATAGGGAGGTCGATGTTAGGAGTGGGGTGGTCATAAAAATTTATAATTTTAATTAATTCTAAACATTCTGCCCGACATTGAGATCTTTGAGCTCAAATCCTATGTCGTTTGGAGATTGGGCAGGCTTCGTATTCCATCGTTTGAGTAGAACAATTATGATCAGGAACAAGACAATAAATAGTGCTAAATATCCGACAAAGTATTGATGAAACTCTCACCGTTATGGTACGATATTTCCTTCCTTAGTAGCGCTAAGTCATCGTCTCCCTTAAAGATGATATCTTTGTTTTACGAAATCGCTTCTTGGAGTGGTTCCAGATGGGATTCTTTCAAAAGTTGGCTTAAGTTAAGTGCTGGCCAAAAGGAAACCGCAGACCTTGATGTGTAAAAATTGTGGGAATTTATAGTCATGGTTGATTGCTTTATGATACAGTTCGGAGCCAATTTCAAAAGTCCCACTCCGTTTAGTTTGGTAGTTGAACGAGTAGTTCCACATAGTATAGTCAGTACTTCTTCGTCTTGAATGGCGAATATCCAGTGATTGGAATTGTGGAGTTGGATCCATATCTTTCCCGGATTAATGGATTTTAGTACACAGTGTGATGATAACTGCCTTTTATGGTTGCGCATATAAATATCGCATTGATTTTCAACCGAATGCGTATTAAAAATTGGATGTCGCTGCTTGCAGAGATATTGTCTGTTATCGATGTTTATGCAGTTTTGGAATTCGGTTGGTGATCCACAAAAATACTTACCGTTCCGTTAGCAGTCGCTATCTGAGATAAAACAGCCGTCCATCCCCTGCGATCCTGGGCACGCTTCATTCGAAGGTTCGATCTTTCTTGTCGTTTCCTACCCGGGCGCTAGGAGACATTTTTTTTGGCTTTTTGGAGTACATCAACATCTTGGTACAGCTCGCAGAGTTAGCGGTTCTTCTTATTCATCTTCTTTTCCATTCACCCTCCTCGCACACAGGACCAAATATCCGTTGAAGAATTTTTCTTTCGAAGCAGTCTCTAACTTCCCTAAAAGCTTAGCTTCCCTCTCCTGCTTATCGTTCAGCACTCGGCGCCGTGAAGCAGAACTCGCAGTATACGTGTTCTGTAGAGCATATTCTTTGTCCCTTGAGTCAGAAGTTTTGACTCCATTTGCTTCGCCAAGCCGAAGTAGCCCCGGATCTCTACTAAGATGTCACTCGTTAAGTTGATGGTTTCGCCGATGTAGATGAGCTACCTTGAAATTGCTTTTAGATGCTTGTTTGTGTGTGTAGTCTTTTTTCCATTCACTTCACAACCAACAAACTACGCCTGTTCTTCAATAGCGGTGAAGCCTCCATGAAAGCAGGTTGGGAGCGTCCGATGATGTCAATATTGTCCACATATCCCGATAGCTGGACGGATCTGTTGACACCTACCCTGAGCACATGATAGCGCTTCACCTTCGCTGAAATACGGATGCATGTCTGGAAGAGTTCAGATGAGCTGCTGTCGAACTATACATTGCACCGCGTATTCTTCAGCGTCATGCGTCATTACCGTTTCCCGGATTCGGCTATTGCTATGTAGAGCTCCTGATGATGAATGCTATTATATACAGCCTTGTTGTCGATGAAACCTGTATGTCTCGACTTGAAACTCGTTGGTCTTATTCAGGGTTTGCCTTAATGTGAAGATCTGCCACCCTAGTACCTACGTGTCGAACCACAAAAGCCATGAATCGAAATATGGTTATTTCTTAGTCTGAGAGCACTTTTGGCTGCCCGTTTCTACGTAAATAGCTCAATGTGTTGTAAAAGTGTGTTCAACAGAAAATCCAAGCCAAGTTGAGGTGTTCATAAGATGAAATTTATAGATCAGAATTCGTCTCGCAATCTCGGTGCACAATGTACCATTTCTTCCCAAAAGCTTTTCTGCAGACTAACAAGGCCTTGCGCTCATTTCGAAGTGAACATGTGAACTAAGCATCTTCATAACTGACCCGAAGACAATGATTGGAATGCAAAAATAGACCTTACGGCGGATCAAATAGGGGAAGCATCAGTAAGGCCATGGTATGAGGGAGACATTAGGAATATTACAAAGAACTTAAGCTTTTGAACTCTTTAAATGATAAAAGTATCTCGAAGGTCATAAAACCAGCAAAAATATGCACTTCAGGTAGGAATCAGTTCGTAGCGCTTAAACTTAAGCAGCACAATCAGATCTCACTCAGTCCCATATTCTTAATTGGACACCGAAATTGTTATCCCTCCTCTCAAATATATTTCAAGTAAATTTTCCACATCAAGTCACCTTACAAACTAATTAAATCAAGAACACAACTCATTCCCATGGGATTAAGCATGCTATGTATGTGTATTCCTCCAAAATGGAAACGTTCCCTAGCCACGCTCCATCAACTAATCTAATCCGCTTTCGAGAAATGTCTTAGTACCACGCTCCAAATTCTCCATTAATAACATCACAAAAGCAGCGCGACACAGCACCAACGACCCGACAAAATGTTACCCAAAAGTAGCCGCGCCAGCCGTAACATCGCCGGCATACAATTAACTCCTTTCAAGCATTTATATTTGTATTTTTAAATCCTTGGCCACCGCAACACACAAATTCCGCGCACACAAAAACCCAGCCTTAACCCGATAAAGGCTCATTAATTTATCATTTCACCTTTTTTGGTGTGAGATAAAAAGCAACCGAAACACGCCGAGTAGTAGCATTTGAAGGTAGGGAGGAACGCCGCGCCGACCGCTCACAGCCTCTGGGTGGGCACCCCACGAGAGACCACCTGATTGTCGATTAATTTATTCACCTGAATGAGAATGTCCGCTGCTTATTTATGCCCGCTCGTTAACCCCTCCAGCAGAGATGTCATCTCATTAACGCGCGTTCCACATTCCCACAGAGCACAACAAAACTGTCCTGTGAGCTGCTCGGCCACAATATTTACACAAAATAAACCAAAAATGAAAAAAAAAAAGAAAAGTAAGAAGAAGAAGATTTCCAAAAGGAGAAGGAAGGAGCATAACGAAGAAAAATCACCCGAAATTCTCCAAATGACATACTCTGCCTGCACTCAGACACCCGCGTCACCGCATCGCCTCGACGCCGATGAAGACATTATATTATAGTGGACGGGACGCTATTGACCGAGGATGCGGCACCTATATGAGAGCTGAATTGAGTTCGAGATGAGATGAGATGAGCTGAGATGAAATGAGATCGATGAAGGTCGCCTGAATAACTTGTTTAGCTTGTCCCTGTCCATTTAATTGCCCAGTCCCGGACCATAAACTGTTTATCACATCGCCTTTAACATATGAAAAGAAATTTATCTGCAATAACTCATTGGCTTAATGGTGGACACCGACCGTTTCGCACCGCACCGTGCGATTGGATTGACGGTGGGATTTAGATTCAAACGACGAATACGTACAAGTATCTGTATCTGTTAGATAGAAAAGGGGCGAGAAAATCCGACATTAAGCCCCAAAGACACCGACGCACCGATGAGGAGGTCCGCACTGGGAAAATCTCTCTACCAGTCTAGTTTTGCCCAGAAAAACATACACAAAAAGCATGTTGTGTGTAGGTTCTAAGAGGGCCAGATAGAGACACTTGAATCTGTTGTTGTATAGCTGGGGTATTCTGGGAGCGGGGTGGGTGTAGCGCCAAGAGAAGCCTACCTCCGTCACGCTTTAAATTCTGACTAATAAGCACTTTTGTACGACTCTAGGTACAAATATGGATGAGTTGTTGTTAACATTCATGAAATGTCACTTGGATGTCTGCCTCTGCTTGTGCTTGTGCTTGTATGGAGTTCGATGGGTAAAAGCGGGATTCATTGCGCACACTGCGCCGATCAACATCTCAATCTTAAGCAGCGCCTACATGTAGCTTTTTTTTTGTTTTTTTGGTAACGGGCTATTACTCTTGCGACTATCTATCGGCTTACGCAGGCTAGTGCTGCCCAAATAAGGGTCAGGTGCCAAAGTATGAATGAAATTAAATATTTGGTCAGTGAACCGAAAACGAAAAACATGTGCGAGATTTGTTATTCAAATGAAGTTTTGGATTTCGATTCGATGGCGGGAGAATCTACAGAATCTCCATGAAAGGCTGGAATTCTGGTGGGCCGACATGGTGGTTGGAGGAGAGCGCGTGATCCACCTACGTGGCTGGTGGTTCTATGGGAACTGATATGATTTGAGAGACACTGTGTGGTCATTTTGAGTACGAGTAGATACTTTTAGTTGTTGATGTTGATGTTGTGTATAAATGAGGTTAATATTCTAATGGAACCTGGAGTTAAAGTGTCCATAAGGAGTTGACTCCTACGAATTTCAAAGACACAAGTTTGCGTTAATATTTTTTTTTTTTTAAACATTTATAAAGTGATATTTGGGAAGAAGTTTTGAGAAATGGCTGGGTCGAGAGGTTGTCGCCATATTATAAAATGTTGGTTAGCTCACGAGGAGGTACACGTGGGTCTTGATTTTCTACATATGGAGAAAGTATGGATGGTTGGCAGCTATGGCGCCAAACACGATCGATGGGAACTTTATCAAATGTAATTGAAGCCCACTATCAACTCGTAAAGAAGGGATTCCACATTAGTTCCTCCGATCAAGTCAGTCTTCTGTTAGGTCACTTTCATATCAGTTATTGCGTTAGGTCTTAGTTTTCCTCTAGACAGCAGCTATCAGCGAGACCCTTATCTAAATGTAATGATTCGGCTTATCTAACAAGGAGCCGAGGTAGGTCAAGCTGCAACATTTTCAGCACCTGTTTTTTTCTGCGGCTGGTATTCTAGCCTACGCATGAAAAGGAGAACCTTATGAGAAATGTTTATGGTGTATTGATCGGACATTGGCGATCTCACGACTCTGGTTCACGAAAAGTGCGTGGACTCAGCGAAAAGACCACCACCTGTGTCCACAAGTTGTTGAGAATATTCAAGGAAGGCAACCACTAATGTGAGTGACTCTGTCAGAAGAAAGGTTGACAACTTAAACGGCGATTGTCTCTTTTCGCCAGACACTGAGGTCATGATCGCTGAAAGGTGTGTTTGGTCGCTAGTTATGACGATACTAGTAAGGGTTGCGCTCAAGGTCTTCGTGGAATACACGGTCTTGAAGCTTTTACCGTAGTTGATCGCATTATTGCATTTCAGGTTACAGTAGAATGCTACAAAGCAGTAACCTTGGAAGAAGCCATCCACCACCAGCTGTGAGAGAGCATCGTCCTCAGCGATTGGAAGGAATCGGAACATTGGCCAAATTGAATGTAAAATCGATGTTGACTGGCTAAACAAGAATGTCAAGGAGAAGATCAACATTAAGCCGCAAGTCGATCATTATACCATGACCAAAGGCAATTATGTTATTCTTTTAGCCAGAGGTCGCTTGGTCAACTTACGGACATCACAGCTTTGTAATGTCGTGCTGACACGTAAGAAGTTGGAGGACTTATATTACGGAGAATTCTTCATGAGTGGTGAGGTCAACAGCCTACATATTGGCAAGTAGAGTGCCTCCCTGTGAGTTGGCCTAGCTGATCAACAAACAATCAAAATTGTAAAAGATTTTCATTCTTTGGTGGAAGGTTTCATTTTAGACTGTGTCCGTGGCTCTGCTTGCATATAATAATAGCCTTAAGTCAGCTTTACTTATCCGGAGAAGGGCCCCATTTAAATCTTTTACATCCCTCGGCCACTTTATTAGAAAGCTAAACTCATCCGCAGGATTCCGCCATAATGTTGTTGTAAGAGTTTTTTAAACCGGCCAAGTGGTTTCAGAGATAGGCCCCTCAATGATATTTGATCTATTCATTTTTTATTCTCAAAGAGGAAAATACTCAAAAAAAATGTAACCTTAAATTGCAATTAAGATTGAGTGTGAAATATAGTTGTGTTGTGTGTGCTTCTCATCCGGGTTTTATAGATCAAAATTTCGTTATGTAAAATGTAAGCATAGTCGCTTCTACGATGACTAGTACCATGATCGGTGTCATTGATTCATAACAAGTGCCGACATGTGTCTTCTTTCCCTTACCACAACTCGGTATCTGGCTTAACCAGATTCCAAAGACACACTTCAACACGGTCAAAGCATAAGCCTCACGATAAATCTAGCGAACAGCCTCGATCGTCAGCAGCAGACACTTCATACGTTTATTTAAATTTCTTCTCTTGGTTCTTCCCCAAACTTCAGCCTACCTCACGAGATCCCTTAGCTTTACGCCGCAGGATTGGAATAGCTCTCTTTCATTCGCTTCTAAACCACAAGCAAACGCAGAAAAGGAAATTTAAATAAACGTTGAAGATAAACTAATTCGCGAAGGCCATGACGAGTCTAAGGGAAAGACCATACTCGTACTTAGGCCTAGCCGTAAACGTTGGGCGACATGGGTCCCCTCCTCGGTCAATGTTAAAAGAATTTTTTGAATCGCTTGTGTAGTTCGAAAGGTAGACCATATCTTCACATCTATCCCTCACCCGCTACAACTTCTCCCGCTCCATCAAAACATAAACGGTTAAAAAAATCGCGAATAAATCGGTGTTGTATATTTTTTGAGGACTGGAGCAGACGGTATTGGACATTTGGATAAAGAAACATCTCGCAGCTTCAGAGTTTGCAATGTTAACGCAGTCTCAGTGACTTCGGTTCTCTTCGGTCGTCCATAAAATATGGCTAGCTAACTTGTCGTCAATGTATATATGTATCTTGTAAGATGGTATTCGTCGTAAGACTATCGACCAAAAAGTAGGCTTAGGTAGGCTCATTTAAGTCTGTCACCTTTCCAATTTGAAACAAAACCATGTTATAGATCTCCTGGAAATGGTTGTTCGTTTGGTCAGCTGAACATGACAATAGATTCTAACCAGCTCCCGGTGTCGTCAATATTTCGAATAAGAAAATATCCTTTGCATAAAAATACTTGTAGCACAAAAGGGCGACGTTTTATCAGGGCTGAGTGGGGTGACAATAAGAAACGAACCTATGGTACTGCCGAATTTGAATATAGGGGGGGGGGGGGAGCCGGTTAATCAAACCTGGAACCGCTTCTGACACTTTTAAGGTGAGCAAAATGGACTGGCTGATACAACCAAGCTTTAAACTGGTTGCTTTGGTTGATGCAATCAGAGTTGCAGAGTTGTCTTGAGTTCTTTAAGCGGTCAGAAGTATGGGTGACTCTTCTCCTGCAGTTTCAGAAGCATAGAATTCGTTAGAAGGCTCTCTCATTATGACGGCATGCGACGTGTGACTGGAAGGTTCCAGGGATTACTTTCAGCACGGAGTTGATATCGTCCCTTAACATGGGGAGTAGTTGCTTCTTACAGCACACTCAGTCCAGGCTAGTTTACGTGAGGCACATGGGCTGATTTAATTCCACCGATCGTTAGCTACTTTAAGTGCAGTCGCAGATAGACCTTATTTGTATGGGAGCGAATGGTACACATATTGCAATTTCCTGACTGTCTATGAAGATTGGGATTGTCTTACAATTTATCGGTTTCATAGAGAGTCTAAAAGCTGCTTCTGAGATAGCCATGAATATCGTTTGAAAAATATCACAGTGGTCCGTGACAGCTTAAGAAAATGATTCCTTCCTAGCTGTCGGTTGCTTTTGACCCATCCTAGTATAACACCCTATAGTGGAATTATGGAAGACCTTAATCGACCTTAAAGACCTTAATCGCAATCCCGAAGTCAACGGATAGAATTAAGAAGTCCATATCGCTGTGGATGTTGTTATCCGGGAAAATACATAGGTGTCACTACCTAAGGCCTGCGTTAGGTGCTACGAGTTTGAATAGAATGGATATAATGAGGTCAAAAATTCAATACAAAAATCTGGAAGATTTCTATAAATAGCGTCGATTACCACATAGGCCCCTTCCTCCATATTCAATCTCAAAAGCTTTAGTCAGTATCAAAAGCAGTGAAGCATTTATATTACCGAAATTTCGTTTATCTGATTTCATAGTGAAATTACTCAATGTAACCGGAGGAATACATACTGCTCTCCTTTCCTTAAGCAAAATTGACCATTTAATATCCCAAAACATACCTACCTCACGCACATAAAAACAAAATCGTAGTCAGTCGACCCTCAAACCTAACCATTAAGCAGTCTATCAAATAAAATGAAGATATCATGCATTCAAAGCTATAAATCATTCCCTTCCGCATGCTGGCAAATCTGATTCCCTTTTTTTCGGCCACCAGAAGGTATGTATATCCAATCATCCTAACCCCAGCCACATGTATCCGAAAACTTCTTAATTGCTCGCTGCTTGTCAAGAGCGATGAACACAGATCCATGTTCATGTCCGCACTTAATTCAAATACCCGAGTGCCCGATTCATTAGCACAGCAGTTAATCACCACTTAATCTGATGCCCCATTAAGAAGTAAACAATTAAACTTTCCCAGGGAAAATCATATTTCTTCGCTTTCATTTGGTATTTGGTATCCATTTGGTATCATCGTGTCCCCCGCAGTTATCCCTTCCCCATCATTTGATGACATGCTGATTCCCATCCGTACGCTAGCTCTTACATGACTAAGACAACACTAAGCTGGTTCACTTGCAAATTAAATAAGTCGCAGTGGCGAAGCATCACATCACATCGCATCGTCGTACTAAGCCCACTAGAATCGAGGGCCACAGCTGTGTGACGTTCCCAGGCTAAGAGGCGGTCCAACAGTGGGAATAGCTTAGCTATATGTGTTTGGCCTCCCTTCGCCCCCTTTTGGCTCATTGTTATTCCGCATATCTTACTAGGTCGACGGCATTAAAATTGATTAAAATTTCATTGGGATTTATAACTCAATTAAAATAGTGTAGTTCGCCATGATTAAGAAAGCGCGACGACGATGGAGACGACGGCGCGACTAAGACTATGACTGCCTTCACCACCTCCGCTCGGTACGATTCAAACCCACAACCAGATGTACTGTATGTACTTGAACAAAGTATTAGTTTGGGGAGCACAAGATTCGCAGAGCACAAAGATACGACAACACCAACTATTCGTATTGTAGAATGCCAACGCGCCTGGGACGTGGTAACCAAATTCAATCTGCAGAAATTTTGTATTCCAGTCGCTCGGTGAGCTCATTGCGGGAAGCATGAAGTCATCCTTCCGCACCGCCTCGGGGGAACTCGGTCGAAAATATGCAATTGTAACATGGAACACCAGCGGGAGCAGGAAGTCCAATGAGGAGAGTGAACACTGTACACACGCTGACAAAATGTTGTAAAGTTGCAAAGTTTTACAAAACTAGAAGCATCCCAGATTGAAAGTAACCACTGTGTGTTGTTCCAGTGGGGATTCCCAACAGCAAAGATGTTGACTGTTGTTGTCAGGAAAAGAAGAAATAGACAATAGTGCTGGCAAGGATAACATCGGTTCCTGGTTTCTATTGCGCTCAAGTTTAGTTTCATTTCGCGGAATTATTAATTCTCGTTTGCCATCAGCCATACCCATACCCATACCCATACTCAGAACTGTACTCGCCGCACTTATAGCTGGAAGGTGGAAGGTCTCTGCTATTCTCCTATTCCCATTGCTAATTAAACTATCATGGAAAATTAATTCTATGACCTGAATTTTGTAAATTAGGGACCTTTTTTGGTGGCGGCGGCAGCGTCGGTGGTGGGCAACTCCAATTTGGAGTTGGTTTCGAAATAATTGTGGTACAAAGATAACTCAGTTAACTGTGAACAAGATACTGTTTTTAAGCTGCAAATGGCGGTTTATTTTATGGTCTCCTCTGGACGTGAATGCGGGATACGTTCAAACAATTTGGGGATATTCTCTAGGCTATTCTTAATTAACCCCTTTCAACTTAGTGGATTGTGCTTGGGATTTAGCTAATTTCGGGCTTGCTGCACTGTCAAGTCGTAATAAATTTGCTAGAGTCTGTGTCAGCGCGGTACTGTAATACCAGGGTGTCATCAGTGGAGAATATGAGGTTGAAAAGAATAAAATAATGAACTTTGGTAGCTTCTCACTTCTTCTCTCCATTTCACAACGAGATTATGACCAGGATTATAGGCATCATAACAACACTTCACATCATTCCTACTGGTTCGCCTGTGGGGTTCGCCGGTTCGACCTCAAAAAAATATTTGCAGGCCTCCCGGTTTTGGATCACTTCATCATTGAGGCCAATCAAATGCTGGTGTTTCTGCATATGTGTGATCCAGGAGTTTTTAGGCCTGCCTCTCTTACGCGATTGCAAGGGAACGTTGATTGCCATTGCATTTTTGACGGGGTTCGTAGGATCCCTCCTTTGAACATGACAATACAAACTGAGTCGGTCGTGCGACAATTTTTTCGAGATGGGTTCTTTGACATTAAGGCTTCCTGGGATTCTGGAACTTCTTATTCGATCAAGCTTTGGTACTCCTGCTGTCATGCGAAGCATCTTAATCTCAGCTGCTGTCAACTTGCCCTCATACTTTTTGACGCACAACTGCGGTGTAGAGCCTTCCTTTTAGCATTTTTCGGTTACAGAAGAAGGCAGAAATTTCCTGCCACTTCATCCACCCTACGCTTACACGATGATTGATGTCGACATCAACGGTTGCTTCGCTGTTAATCATTGATCCCAGATATTTTAACTTTTCACACTTGGGAACACAAATGTCTGGAATAGGTTGGCTTGGGTCAGAGAAGATAACTTGCCCTCCACTGATTGGGCATTGGATGACCTCTCATAAATTAGGAGATAAGAATCATGAGCCATCTGAGCCCGATGTCTCCCATCTTACCCAGAACTCACTGGGTACCTCATCCGGCTCAACCGCTTTTCTCTTCTTGGAGTTCTTGACCGCTTTCCCAACTTCTTCAACCGCAAAGGCGGCTCCTTTGTAGCTTCTCACTGATGTGTCACTATTGCAAAACATTCGACTTGAATTCTGGCTGGTATGAGGTTGTTTCATTGATGCTTTCAGTTGTTTGAACTGTTCGATCTAGTCTTTTAGCATACACTTATGTGTTGGCTTACATCCGGTTACAGATAAAGCAAAAAAAAGATGCCCCGAGATGTGACCCCAAAAACCTTATATACGAACTTTGAAGCAAATTCGTCGAACCGTTTCGCCATACGGCACCATAGACATACCGACGGACGGCATTTGTGGAGCCACTTTTTTTAACTTCTCTATAGTCGTAATATCATCCCTTCATACTCAGTTTGAGTTCGAAATTTACGCACGATCGCAATAACTTTCTCTTTAGTATACTAATGTATACAAGAAAGTTAAAAAAATGTTACTGCATTATAAAGTCTGTTTGCTTTAAGTCTTAGAATCCGAGGAAGCCTTCACGTCAAGGAACCCATCTCGAAAAAATTGTACCACGACCGATTCAGTTGATATTGTCATATTGAAAGGATCCTATGAACCCGGTCAAAAAGGCAATGGCAATCAACGTTCCATTGTAATCGCGTTAAAAAGGCAGGCCTAAAAACTCCTGGATCACACAAATGCAGAAACACCAGCATTTGATTGGCCTCAATGATGTAGTGATCCAAAATCGGAATGCCTGTAGATATTTTTTGAGGTCGAACCGGCGAACCCCACAGGCGGACCAGTTAGAATGCAGTGAAGTGGGAGAGTTATGATCCCTGTAATCCTGATCATAATCTCGTCGTTAATAGGAAAGAAGAAAGTTTGTTTGCTATTAAGTGTGAAAAACAATATGATTCAAAGGGCCGCCTAAGGAAGATTCGCAGCATGCAATTCTTTTGAGGTAATTTCATCCACTTTTTCTCACATTTCGGGCGGTATAACTTGAGTAATGTTGGCTTTTAATGCGTCTAGAGTTCGGGGGCATTCGCATAAGCACGGTCTTATGCGTGGTCCCTCAGAAAAAATCTAACGATGTCAAATCGCATGATCTTGTGGGCAATTGACGTCTCCAAAACGTGAAATTATGCGACCAGGAATTGGTCGTGTTGTATGGCTTGTCGAATCGTCTTGTTCGATCCACATATCGTCCAAATTCATTTAATCGCCGGTTATCATTCCAGAATATTGTTCCGAATTGACTGTAACCATCTGCCCATTGGCATCTTCGTGAAAATACGGACCAATGAAACCAAACCGTCACTTTGTCTGGATGCAACGGCACCTCTTCGTTCCATTATGGGTTTTCTGAGCCCCACATGCGTCAATTTTGTTTGAGAGTGAGAAATGTGCCTCATCGCTGAAGAAAATGTTGTTCGAAAAATCGGTTATCGGTTAAGTTAAATGTCACGCAGTTTCCTATTGGATACGCCTACCACCATAAGAAAGGCAAAAGCAGAAGTTCTCCTTCCTAGAAAATGTACTCAAAGTAAAAAGGAGAGAAGAAGACCCAAACATACTCTCCCTGCATGGCATAGATGACCTAGTTCACTGAAGACTTATTATAAGAAGGTTTATTTTCACCGACGTTACGGCAGCACCTTGAGTCTAACACACGAGTGGCTATGGCCTGCTTTTTGGCTGTAAATAACTTTTATTCACTTTTCAAAAATCAAATTCCCTAAACACCAACATTATATTTAAAAAGAAAATTAAAAATAAATTGAAAGAATATTTCTTTAGCACGATAAGTCATCGGATGTCAAAAATAGTGACTATTTTTCATCTTAAGTATCTATCGATCAAGAGAAGCTCTATCATGGAATAGATTTTACTCTCAATCTCAAGTCAAACATCAAACTCTCTTTAACGATTTAAACTCTTTGTAAATTCTCTTCACCAAGAGTATCCAAGAGTATATAAAAGTTCAGCTCACGACTTAAAAAAGCTGACATTCGAACCGGTAGTGAGTGGAAACCTGTTATCATACCGGCAAATACTTTGCCTTCACTCTCACATTGTCGATTGCAGCACCATTAGCGGGGGAGCTGGTGGCTGAATCTCAATTGCAAAACAATTACCGGATCGAACGTGGGAAACTCCGCCATGCTGTGAGGCTTTAATCCGCAATCCGGGTATGAGAAATCAAAGTCCGTCCTACGGCGGGCGCGCACTAGTATGCGTGGGTGCTGACTCACCCCATACAACTTTGTCTGTCGCGGCTCAGCTGTGGAATTCTTCGTCGTAACGTTCATGACTCGGATTTGATTTACAATTTTTTGTTGGAACCACGTGTTGGGCCTCTGACAGCAAGTGTCAGTAGGCCAGCTGTTGTTTGGTATTCTCATACTTGACAACATTGAGACCGGATTAAAGTGGAGGGAATCGAATTAATTACTGTGGCTCGGCGAGACCCTCATTTGCCGGAAGAATGTGCGACCGCAAAATGTACGCGACAACGAGTATTCGATGCATGATTAAACCCGAATGATCGCGAATATCAGACAAATGATTTATTTATTGAGGGCAACATAAACAATCGTTTTTATTCACACACAGCCAAGCAGAATAGGGAGAGAGAGCGAGAGAGATGCAATCGTTGTCATCTTGTAAATTTTAATAAGATTAGATGATGTTTCGCTGGGGGAATGACACTATCTTTATTGGCGACGGCGACAAATGAAGTCACAGACACGCTGGAGAATGATGCCATTCCCAGCCAGATAGCGTATTTGAATTAGTCAGAGTCAAAAGTGTGTTTTGATTGAGTCGATTGACGAAATGATTTCGAGGAGAAAGTTATGAAATGGAAGGAGATGCGATGAGTCATTGTGTTGAGCTTGTTATATTTGTTGAATTATGTTCAGGTACTTACTGATGGGGATGCTGGCAGCTAGTCAGTCACTTATCTTTTGATTGATATCATTGAAAGTATATTGCTCCACTTACTGATAAGTTGAAGGAACAAATATCGATTCTACATTGTTCATTTTCTTTCGGAAGCTTTGAAGGTACTCCCAGCCAGAAATTTCCTTTTACTTGAGTAGGTACCTATTTGAAGTACCCGTCTATTAAAGAAAGCCAAGAAGGCACTTCAGTGCTAACTAGTTAAGGGTTAACGGCAAATCACATTTGCTGCGCAGACTTCTTAGGGACATTGGGTCAAAATAGTTTCGTGCCATTGAATATTCTACCGAAGTCCCTAGCGAAAAACAGGATTTTAAATTAAGGTTTTTAATTTAAGGGCAATGGAGGAGAATACAAAAATTTGTGACTTTGGTATCATGAATAATGGGTTTCCAACGGATCGGAAAGCGATGCACAGACACAATCACTCAAGTCATTCGTCTGTTTTGTTAAACAAAATAAGTCCACGCATATACCCGAGGGCTTAAGTATTCAAAATGCCACCGGTAATATCTTTGCAGAATCTTGACAAACTTTTAAGTTTATGAATTGCCACGAGAAGCTTGCAAAATTTGCTGTTCGGAATTGTTATAAAATTCCATGTAAGTCAAAAGTCAAATCAAATTTGAACTGCCTTTTTGGGAATTGTAGGTAAGTACCGCTAACGCAACTTTGTCGTTTCGTTTCGTTTCGTTTGTGCTCTTAGACAGACGGGTGTCAATGACAACAGTTTTCAGTATGATGTAGGTACTTGTCGTCGCCTTTCACACCCAGGGCGATTCATTAATTTTCCGAATAAGTAGTTTTATTTAAGAAAATTGCTAAAATTTGAGGAGACCTGGGAAAGGAATCTGAACTAAAAAGCATTTAAGCTACACACAATTTTGTTCATTCAAAAAATTCGTCGAAAATTTATCCGAGAAACAATGATATTGATGAAGTTAAAAAAATGCATTTTTTATTTTTACTTAAGGCATCAAAACCTTTTTTCTGGACTTATAAAATCGAACGACGTTTTTAACATTTCTTGCGTAATAAAATGAGGTGAAATAGTTATACCTCGAAATAGGAAATTTTCACTTTAACGACCTATAACTTGGGTTGGGGTGACAGTAGACCCCTCCATCATACAATTTGTATTTCCTTGAAGTATCCCAAGAGTATTGCTCTATTAGACTTTTCGTTTTTATCGGGACACGGTGATGTACATTTTGCCTTATATTTAAGGATGTTATTTTCTCTGCCCATCACTAAATACGTAGATAATTGGACGATATCCCAGAAGCCCGAATCTGCAAATTTTAGGTTTTTCTGTTTAATAGTTGGTATGACAAATCTTCCAGTACTCAGTTCTGTGGGGAACTGTCAATTTGCGGAGAACGTGGAACCAGCAATATTTTACTAATTCAAGGAAGGTAGAATTTTATAGAATATTACGACAACAAAGAACATTCAAACATGATTTCATGCTTCTCGCACATGTCATCACTTCTCGCCCTTATCTCAAATCTGTTCGCCGGTTCGACCTCGAAAAGTCTCCGCTGGCCGACTTTTTGCCGATTATATATGTCTTAGCCCAATCAAATCTATGGTGGTCAACTTTTGTGTGATCGTTTTGGCAAGATGATTTGTCTTTTTTACAGGAATATTCTTACGTATCCCATTTCTGCACGGGAGATAAGGCGAAGATATATTATTAAAATTTTGTGTAAAAAAAGCTTGTCTGGCGGATGAAAAGCAATCTTCCCTTAACGAGGCAGGAATGTGGCGTTAATTCAATCTCACTTGATAGTAGTCTTTTAGTAGATGCAAAATCTATGACACATCTTCTGCTGAGCCTTTTAGCTCCTTTTTCTTCAGAGCTTCTTCTAAGTGCAGCAGAAGAACGAAATTCGTCGTGTCAATCTTTTAACCTCATATTAACAATTCTCATCCCGTGCATTACGCGTATTTTCAATTCAATTTGAACATCTGCGAATACCCATCATAATGGAAGATAGGAAAAGTTGTACCTGTACCTATTTTACAAAAATCAAATGATTCTATTCCTTGGCATCATCAATTTAATTACAGCAAAACAAACGGGTTTTAGAAAGAGTCACAGTTGTATAACCTCCATAGTGAATATCGTCGAAAATTTACGGCAAAATATTAATGAAGATAAGGTGTCCTTTTTAGTGTTGCTTGACTTTTCAAAGGCCTTTGACACTGTGGTTCAAAAAAAAAAATTTCTGATAAGCTGCGTTGGCTTTTATATTTTTTACTTGATGTAGTCAAACTATTACTTGCCTCGTATTTGTCAGGTAAAAGGCAAATTTTTAAATCGAATGTCTTTTCGATCATGTCCCCCAGGGATCCATTTTGGGTCCACTGCTATTCTCGCTATATGTCAATGATCTGCCATCTATCAGCAACCATAGTTAGGTGCATTTGTACTCGATTCCGATCTCGGTTTTATTGAGCACGGTGCTGTTTGTGTGTATGAGGATCTTCAAAACATTGCGAGCTGGTCTGGAATAAAAGGTCTTTTGTTAAACCCTGCAAAATCCAGTAACCACTCTTACTATGCCATTAGCTTCGGTGTGTAGTTTTGACACCCTTTCCATTCTCCAATTGCTAGACGGCATGTTGTGCTCTTCAAAATTTCAAATTTGGAAGGAAATCTACTGATACCTTACCAAACCATGTAGCTGTTTCAACATTGTGCTTAAAAAGGTAGTATACAACGCAATCAACGCAATAACTTGGTTTTGCTGACGACATAAACGTGATCGGAAGAACAAGGCGAGGAGTAACCGGTGCCTTCGCTGCCATGGACTCGGCAGCAAGCAGAATGGTACGAGGACAAGACGAAGAAATGCTTTCACTAACAAATGTCGAATCCCAACGCCGATTTGGTTAGAACGAACGTGTCCGTGTGAAACTTCTCTACCTGGGCACTTAAGTAAACAAGGATCCTTACACCGTCGGATTAAATTTTCCTTGGTTTATTCGAGAGAAAAGTTCTACGAGCGACTTATGGCCTTATTTGTGTTGTACAAAAAAACGGTGTCTGGCAAAGAATATATTAGATAAGCTAAGTAAAAAACAAATCGTTGGCTAGGCCATCCGGAGCGTATGAACATCGACGCTCAAGCGCGTAGTCTTCCAAGCTATACCAGAGGGAAAGAGGTACCAAGGCAGTCCTCATCTTTGAAGGAACGAACAAAAAAAGGCAGACCTCCGCCTCCTTGGAGTGCAAAATTGGAGACTAGAGATTGAGCCGGTTGGATGGGCATATTAAGAAAGGCCCAGTAGCACAACGCATTGTAAGGCCATTGAAAGAAAGTAAGTAATGTTGTGCTCTTCCATGACGACAAGATCTTAAATGGAAAGATTAGAAAAGAATTTTGCCCATTTTTAGAAAAGCTGCCTTCTCTAGAAAAGCTGCCTTCTCTCTCAGCTGTTAAACCCCATCGACCTGGTTTCAATTACATCAGGTTTTGGAATGGTTAAGAGTAGTTCTCGTATTAGTAAATGTTCCGGTGAAAATTCTTTACATCAGTTGAAGTAGTGCAGGCCTTGCTAGGAGTTAGATTCCAGACAGAATGCTGCTGCCTCGTCAAAAAGTAGTCAAAATCTATAGAGTCAACCTGTTTTTTTTAATCCGATCGCTATCTTATATAGCGGTTCTTTACTACCGAGTTAGTATAACACCGTAAATGTTTCAATATTCCAATTTATTTTACCCTAGTTACCCATTTGACCTACATCTCAAGTTCTGTCATTCGCTATAGTTCAAGCTCGATTCCATCGTATCGTCTGTTCTAGTCCACAACTTAGTTCTTCTAATACTTTCCCTAAGGTGTTTTGTTAAACGTCAGAGACCAGCCTTTTGTTCTCAATAATTTAATAAGTTTGCTCTAGCATTTGAAAATTTCTCGCTAAAAAAAAAACACCAAAAACAACTCCAGCTAAGTTATTGGTGCCATTGAAACCGAAACCGAGACATGACAGAATGCGCAAAAGTGCCCACGGACCTGGTTCCCACGACAGCCGGTGAGCTGCGCTGTTACTGGTAGTGGTAGTGGCCCACCTAAGAGTGCGTTTGCGTGCCTTATGCGCGCTATTTGAATCGCGAATGTTATGTAAATTTTTGTCCACCCTCTCCGTGAGCCAACATACTGGTAATTCTATAAGTTTTCGCTTGCTGTTTGCCTTTTGATTACTCATTTCTGAGTAATGTTGGCCTCTGAATATGTACATTATAGTGACTGTGGTCGCGAGGCGGCACACCTTGATGACGACAATATTTTGTCTGTGAGGTTCATATTGTCTATATGTATGGTTTGCTGCCACTTCTCACCTTCGCTGTGAGACGCTCTTAAGATGATTTTTTATTTTTTTTTTTTCATTTTTGTTTACCTTTATTGACCTCAGTCAATGGGCTGGACACATGGCCACAATCACCTGTTAATCCAGACTTTTTAGTTCATCTTTTGTGCTATGGATTGTGGGTACCTACATAAAAAGTGGAAAGGGAAAGTGATCGGAGCGATTTGAATGAATTGGAGTTGGACCTTGAGTTGTGGTTTTCATTCGGATTTTTCTTAATCGAAGATAATTCCAGTGTGTGCAGTGAGGAATCTGTACGTAATGGGGACTTCAGTTAAAAGCCTTTATAGACAAATTTAAATAGGGATGTTGAAAAAACATTCATGTAAGTACATAATGTTGTAGAAGTGTGGTGGCATTCAGCGAAGCCGAATCCGAGGCAATTGAATTGCGTTGCAAAACAGGAAACGTCCTTCGCCCTAGCATCGCTATACCGTATCAGACACGCATAGCTGACGTAGCTTAGAAGGCCAATTTTGAGAAAGCAATCCAAATTGGGCGCTCGGAAAAGACCCACAACAAAAAGCCGCGAAACATCAGTTGTGGAGGCGTTAGCGTTTCATCTCGGTTTCAAGGACGAGATGTCGAAAATTTATATAGAAAGAACTCCAGGGCGACAAGATGCATGCGAAATTACTACAATAAAAGGAAAAGATTGAGCTGCTTCAGCAGCCATCTGGCAAGCCAGGTAAGATAATAGTACAAAAGGCAGATGGACCTACAAGTTGATCCCGAACATCGAGACCTGGACAAAACAAGCACATGGGAATAACAACAGCTCCCCTCTGTGCCCGGAATGCTCAAACGAGGTGGAAGATATGGAGAGCGCCATATCTGCCCAATTCGACATTACTCATAGACCGAATGATGCAGTCGGGGGAAAATTGGATGGAAATCGGCACAATTGTGATAATTTTGCAAAACGATCTAAGAAGAATTGAAAAAATTGGACGAGCTGTAGACGCAAATACAAGAAGCTTAGCATAAATTGCTAACCAGCTCAGCGAAGTAATACCTAACGGTAGTCCCGCGGGGAGAGTGGTTGAAGAATGTAGTGGTGTGGATTACTGCGTAGACGCACTCCTGGCATGGAATATTGGGGTGTTGCGAGTCGTACATGTTGGAAGATTTCCCCATCTTTGAAAGATTACCACATCTATTGACGCAACAAAAAAAAAAAAAATTGATCGATGGTCAGCGATGGTCAGTGTGTTGGTGATGGATGCACTCTCTTCTCAACGAAAAACCAAATGCGCTAAGCAGTGAAATTTCTTGTATCATTTCGTAGCTGCCAGATGATCCGTAGTGGGTCATTAACCATCTAAAGATTGGCCTTCAAAATCAACTGGACCATGAAGGTGTCGTGATAGACGATATGATATTCCGAGTTTAACAAGAACGTTCAATAAAATTATAAATACGGTCGTGTTCTGGATTTTGTCCATGCTATTGAATCGGCACTGGCATTTGTTCCATAATACAATATTGCTAGTGTCCGTTTCCGTATACGATACAAATTGAATTGTCTCAGTGATAATTCAGTGTCATGCGTTTCCAACTAAACGGAATTTTGTCTACGAGAGTTAAGTGTCACAATTTGCAGTTAAAAGAAATCCTGTTGGTAACAGCTAAATTGTAAGTTAGTACTTTGTAGTTCTACCAGCGGAAACGTTTTATATACCAGGACACTTCCTTGAACGGCTGCAGAATTAAATTCCACTAGACGGACAAAAATAAACAAAATCGTTTCTCTGGTAAGCGATTTAAGTTTATTTTCTTTTGGGCTTAAAAGACACATACATAAGTCCATATATACTTTGTAACGCATGAATTTCCAACAGTATTATACATGTACATTTTGGCTTTGGTACGACTGGAGAATAAAAAACACGGAACTCGTTAACCCCAACATTTAGCAGGTTTCATTTGCTACTTCAAGAACATCTTAAAGTAATTTCAATCACAGAACTCTGTCTTCCTCCTTGCTGAAAAGTTCGGAGAGACTGCCTGAGCTGTGCGCGACGTTGGTTTTCAACACATTCCCAAATAGCGCGGAAAATCCTGCAAGACTTGAAAGTGTTCTTGATCGAAAGGAATATAAGCTGGGCATTTCCGGCGATATTGTAGGTACATTGACTATACGACCTTGCATTGATACCACCATATTCAACTTAGCTAGACAATATTGTCCAGATGAAACATTATCGCTTTGGATTAGAACAATGCTAATGTTCTCAGGCACAGAGGTCCCTAGATTTTGTCAATTCTTTTAATCACTATGAATGCGATTTCGGTGAATTCTCTTAAAACTGTGGTTGTCGTCAAGAAGGAGGAAAATCACTGATCTAACTCAATTCGTGCTTAAAGGTGGAACTGTCCCTGTCTCCGATGAAGTCATATGCCTGGGAGTAATCCCGGACAGAAAACTTTTATGGTTCAAGCAATGTAGAGGCGCTGTTTGCATGACCTGCGGCTTATCTCCAAAAAGGGTTCTATGGATCTGATAAAAAACAGGCTTTCGCCAAAACGTTTTACTACATCTTTTGCCAAATTCCAAAGAACGCTCTGTATCGGTTGCACAGGGACCTTTCCAAGTTCTTCCCCCTTTTTATACATAACATAGGGTATACGCTGAAAAGCATCTAAAGCTTACAGAGAAATTTTTTTTTGATACCATGCCCACTATGGAGTTTTGAAGAACTTGTGCGAGAATTATCCTTCGCGGCTTAGCCATATGACATATGACATATGACACGTAATGACACTAGAAATCCTCTTGCTAGAAAACTACTACGTTAAATTTCCTCAGGAAACGACATGGCCACGGTCGGATTCTGAGCCAGATGGCTCTATGTAGGATGCGATAATATTAGACTCCACTATTCCTTAGGTACAAATGCGTCTGTCTTCCAACCAAGAAGACCCGTCTGTGACCAACTGATGTGGGGCAAAAAGCATTTGCGTTTTGCAATGAAAGCCAAACCGCTCCAAAAGCAATGCTCAATCCTCTTACCTCAAAGATTTCTCAGATTTCTCTGAATTTGGTCAGAAAGCTGAACACAGTGAATTTTTTTCTATGTCACAGGTCATATTTCATCGAAAGACGGGAAAACTAATTACATTAAAGTAAAATGTGTTAAATGGGAGTACAATGGACCAGTAGTTGTGTCTGAGTGCTTCATCAGATAGTAGCACTAGGTATAATCACATTCCTATGACTTCTTCCACTAGCGTTTTCAATTTCACCATTCTCCATTGCAACACTGAACATCTGCACAAAAAATCAATTGATTGGAAAGTTCCTTTTTTAAATAAATAAAACAAATTGCCATTCACAAAAAAATGTTACGCTCAGTTGCGCAATGTTCATTGCCAAAAGCAATTGCTTTAAGCTAAGCTGACAGTCAGTCTCAGCGGTAAGTTTCCAACTTTCAATAACCAAAAAAAACCCCCTTTTTTCGAATCACCTGTCGCCGTTAATGTCATCACACCTTACCCCTACAACAATTCTATTAACATCATTTGGTCGCGTGCTCCCCCAATGCACACCATCCACCTGCTCAATTAAATTCTCATAAGCAAAACAAAGCAACCAACTAAAACAAAGGAAAGCAATTTATTTTCATCGTCGGTCGGTCATCATCATCATCATCATCATCATCATCTAGATCCAATCCAATGCAATCAAAAGGACGCCATCGAACAGTCGTTTAGTCGTTGGGCGTTCTCGACCGGAAAATTAAGCCTCGGGAAATGCATCTGTCCAACCGAATAACAACTCTCAAGCTCAACACAATAAAACACTAGAGCAGCGCTCGCCTCCCCCCACGCATATGCACTTGAATAGAAACACTATCGACGAACCGTGCGTCGTCGTCGTCATCGTCATCGTCATCGTCCCAACTTGCATTTGACTGAATTTGAATTGCCCCATCACGTCGTCGTTGTTTGTTGGTCGTTGCTCTACTCTACCATCGAGCACAGGTGCATCACCATCAAACCATCTGTCATTTGACGAACATTCAATCATGATACGTGTATCGCACGCCGTCCCGCTACTACGATTCCCGATTCCATCGATCACACAATGACCGCAGCACTAATTTTCCACCAATTAGTTGCACAAAATTAAAAAGCGAACGGGACTCGACGCAATCAATTTCCCCGCATCCATTAAGACGATTTGTGTTTTGGAAATGAACATACATCTGCTCTAATCCGCTTTTCATTATTCAATCGAAATTTGAATCCTCGACTGCGATAGTGGTTTCATATGGCACGTTCTCTCTCTCTCTCTCTCTATTATAATTGGCAGATTGGCCAGTTCTTGTCCTTATCATATAAAAAAATCTATTCATATGAAAACAGAGATCTCATCTATCAGACGAATGTGTCAAATTATGACACCATTGTCCTTTATATTTGGTGGCCTATCCTGATTGGCCTTATTGCGAAATTGGACCCAATCCTAACCAAAAATCAATCGCCAAGGACAGATGCTTGAGACACATCTCCTCCATTCCCTGCAGCATCTTGGTCGAGTTTCAAATACATATATATTTGTTTGGAAAAGACAAACAGAAAATAAAAAAAAAATGAAATTGGAAGAACATCATCTAAATCCTTGGACAACAAACTAGGGTCACCACAGCACACACTCTCGTAATCCTTTATCGGATTAAATCCGGAAGGGCCGAACTTGCAAATATTAGTAAATCTTTCAGCAAAACAATGAGGATAATAATCCTTAAATGGTAATAATCCTGTGTTTAGGAGTCCATTAATATTTCAAACAATGCAAAACACACACACACGCAAGGTATGGCTGATCCTTTCATTTTAAATTTTGTTTAACCTTTCACTTAGGCAACTCTTTTCAAAACCTTGTCATACCATAGTTATGCATGAAAAGAATAGAGTACGTATGTAGGGCCTGTCCGAGAGCGAAAAGGGATACACAGAATAAAGGATTTAGGATACACAATATTTTTTTTTTTATTGTTTTCGCCGCAATGTTCAATAAGTTTTCCGTGTGATATCCTTTTTGCAAAAGATTTGGGTCGTCGGTTTTCTTCATCCACCCAGTAACATTTAATTTTTTTTTTTTTTTGTTGTCAAATAAAGGATAAGAGATCTCATGAATGTGTATCGCACAAAGAAGATTTGCATTGGTATTTACCAATATATATCCTTTCAATTTTGGTTTTTGTGAAAGGTTATCGGTTTGGTGCTGTGCTGTTGACCAGTTGCAAGAACTAAAATACCCGGAAATGTTCGCAATATTTTGCAAAAGGATAAAGGCCAATGTTGACCGAATGTGAGAAACTTTTTACTTTAATTTTATATTTTGTTTTGCTGGGTACCTAACCTAACCTAATCTATCTGTCTGTCTGTTGAATTGAAATCGAAAGGATTTTCTTTTCAATGTTAGAGTCGAGTTGCAAATCCCTATGGATGGACGAGAAGTGCTCATTTTTCCATCTAATTGGAGAATATTTTTTTGTTGTGTCTTCTCTTTCAGATTTGCTTATGTTGGTTCGCAGAATCTAAAAATGCGCTTAAGGGTTCGTCTTTTTTGTTAGGAAAGTGACTACGAGTGTGTCTTACTGTAAATTCGAAAAACTTGGATCCAATGAAAAATTGGAAAATTATTGAAGGACCATTCATACGTTGGACAGCCAAAGGCGATCTCAGACTAAGTGAGTGGGTGAGAGAGAGAGAGAGAGAGAGAGAAATTTGGAAGCATGGCTCTTTCAAAAACTCAAGCATACAGGAAATCATTGATCAGAGTGGACCCTGTCAGGACTCGGTTAGGTTAGGTTATATGAGTTGGCGATAACGCACAATCCCCTTATCGTCATACTTAGGTCCTTGTGAACCCATAGTGATACCCTTCCAGTAGGGGGATTAGCTGATGTTGTGGCCTTTGCTGTGGTTCCTTTTTTACGTTGATTACTACGCAACGTTGTCAAGCCATCCCGATGTCTCCAGGATGCTGAAGATGAAGATTAGAGACAATTCTGCAGTGTCTTGGAAAAAGAAACTTCCAAGTGTTCGCTTCTTTAAGTGACAGTGACTCAACCCTATCATGTGGGTTCTTAGGAAGTTGTGGCCAATTAGAGCACCTATCAACTTAGAAATTGATGATCTGTTATACGGAAAGAGCTTCTTAGTTCGGCTCCAATTATACTCAGGCCACAGTTTTCGTAATATATCACAAATGGTTACCGATTTTCACCTGTTATTGGCCACTCAGGACTAATTTCAGCAAGAACTTTGAATTAGAGTATACCTGTGCCAAATATACTGCCATCTGCCAAAGTATACTCATTTTCACAGATGGTGAAAGAGTAGGATACCAGAGTCGGTGTCTTCTCAGATCGGCTGACAGATTACTTTAGTGCCTTTTAAACTTAGATTTATGACGCTAAGGAAGCAGTACAGAGCGTGCTAGCAACGCTACCATCTGTGTGGACAGTCAGGCACCAGTTAAATCAATCAGCTCCAACCTTGCAAACGTGGACTGCGTTTGCAAAAGATTGCCACTTGTCACTTAGGGACGAACAAGCAGGTGAACTGATCTGAACCCACTACTAGCAAACGAGCAGTTGTTACTGTCTTTCAAAACCAATAAAACAAGGACGGAATCACTACAAAAAAGGGCAAAGAAGTAGTAGAACAATACTATTGGTTGCCCCATAACCCGAAGTCTATGGCACTGTATTATTGGAAACATGACTGAAAGACTACGATGGTTAACGAGCGATTTCTGCAGAAGATTTAGAGAGAAAGAAGAAACAGAGTCTATAGATGATCTCCAATGTCACTGCCTAGGTCTATACAAGAACGCCGTTTATAATGCATGTCAGCAAGGTTTTTGGAAAGCTTGGGTGACTTGTTGCGGATTCTGCTATCAGGCCTCGAAAGATTTAAGGATGAGGATTTAAGTGGTTTTGTTAGCCACTTGTCCTTACAAGGTATTCACAATGAGCCATTTATAACTTTTGTGACGTTTAAGCGAGATCAGTTAAGATGGAGCGATGACGTCTTTGCGACGACGACAGAAATAGCTTAAAATTTAAAATGAAATGATTTTAAATGACGCCAAATTCCATCCAAAATAATACACAATAAATACACCAACATAATGAGACGTCATCGTCCACTGTATCCAAATGCGAGAGTCAAAATATTCCACACTTTTGGAATGTAAGCGGAGCTTCTAGCAAGTGGATCGGACGAAAACTTTTTCACTTTTACTACAGCATGAGGGGGATATAGCTGTAGGAGACTCCCGATCAAATTTGGTTACAACATTTAATGCAAATTATTTTTGTCAATCTATCAAATGTAGCACTATCGATGATATATATCCTTCTTCTTTCCTTTTACCGACGAGTTTAAGATCAGAAATAAAAGCGTCATAACCCCAATATTTCACTTCAACAGTACTGGTTCAACGGTTTGACCTGCGGGTCTACTGGTTTCGAACTTATACTTTTGTTTTCTAAACAACTTCCATCACTACGGTAAGGCTGCCTCTGAAAAGAAAAATCTCAATAACTCATGAAATCATTTTTTCTTCTCCATGAACGTAACAAACTCGCTAAAGAGGCTGAGCAGGTCATATAAACCAATTGCCTTCTTAATTTCGAATACAGAGTTGGGGGCATATTAGCGCTTTGGGCTGTGCGCTGCTGAGACAGTCAAACTACTAAGGACACATTTTTCTTTTTGAATAGTGAAAATGTCTTCGAATAGTAGGTGCCAATTAAAATAGTAAGTGCCCTTAAAACTTGTCATGGGTCGAATGTGTGGCTACCAGCTAGGGAAGATTAGTCAAGCCATATCAGCGTTTGTTGTCAAAGTCTAATGTCTTTGCCACTTTTCTCTCGAATCGATTATGGATGGTGATCGTAAATAACTTTTGATTAATTTAAGTTTTGAGAAACTTCTCTCACAAAAAGCAACAGATATACAAATAGTTAAAAAGTACTGCAAGACCATAGATATGTTAGGAAGCGATTCACTAAAGTCCGATATGATTATGAATTGAAAAATGCTTCCGCAATGTTCAGGTAAGAGCTAACTCCGTTGTGGTATTTGCTGCGCGTAAGCGCCGTCGAAATCTCTTTATTTCTTGCATCACTTGTTTATCATCAAATTTGGCGTAGAGAGGAACTTTGGGACAATTATACAGTGCATCGATCTACACAATCAAGCATTAATCTCCGCATCTCTTCTCCCGGTAGTGTTCTTTTTAGTTTACCTCTTGTGCGTCTTTCCATATCAATACCCATATTCCACACTTTTGAGTGGCAGAAAAGAATGGCTTTTTCGACAACGGCAATTCTTTGTTCAAATAAAAATACTTAAAAAGCTCTCAGTTTTGTTGCGGCGTTATTTCTGGCTTTTGCAAGTAGTTTTGTGCCATACCAAAAGTGTGTGTACCAAAAGGAATGCTAACTGGCAGCTGACCTAGTATGAAGATTTTCTTTTGATGGATCACACATCTCTTTACTACCTTGACGGAATCATGATGAGCATCAAATCAAACGGGAACCTCAAAAGGCGCGTGGATATTTTTCCTTCACGTCCATGTAGGACCGATTAATCCCAACAACAACCTTTCATGAAGTCATCGAGCGAAGCGCAATAGAACTTACCCTTCGTTTAAACAAAAACAACGCCTGAAGTATCATCGTCCTACTAGCTGTAGTTCAGACCGAGATATACGAAATCCTCTTCAAATGTATGGGCAAGGAGTAATTGCAAACTTTTCCTTTAGGTCTATACCTCGCGATTTTAATTTGGAATCTATAGACTTTTTTTATTGTCAAAATTATGGGCCCGCTTAGTGGTAGGGTACGGGGCTTAGTCCACCACTAGATGCATACTTTAATTAAGTAAGTATTTACATCTTTTTACAAAGTCCAATGACTTCAATCGGAGGATGGAAAGCAATAAGTGTGAGCGTTGACTACTTCACTGACTGCTTAAGGCTGGCCCGGATGCGTATATGTAAAAGCTACTTCAGTACGTCCCCTCCATACAAATGAGCAATGAACTTAATTAACATCTTCCTTATCGTACTCCATTAGAACTTCGATACAATATTTGTGTTTATCTGGTTTGATGTTTGGTGTTATTCGGAAGACAGGCGTCTACGGCAACAGTTCATCTGTGGAGCGCTACACGGGATTTCACGATTTCAACTTTCTTCTACGGGTGGCAGGTTACGGTCACGCAACTTCCCTCTCTGCTTATCGAACAAAAAAAAAATGTTGTATGGACATCGTTATGAAGACGCTAACTTAGTTGTTGGGAGAGGACGTACTGAAGTAGCTTTTCCATATACGCGACCCGGATGCCTTGATTTCTCGAAATTTCCAAGACGTATTGCGATTTTTATTGGCCCATTGCCCTACCAATAACAAATCAAATTTTAATTTGTCGTCCTTTAGAAAATAAAAGTAACACTTAACTGTAAATTGAATTGAACAATTAAAACACGACTTTAAATTTGTTACTGGTAATGGTCTTTGTAAATTGATTCCATTTACAGTTAAATTAAATGACTATTTTAAACTTTGAACAACCTGGATATGGGCTAAATAAATACCTACCTGAATTATTCTATCAACAGTAAGTAAATCAGTTACGTCCATGCTCATATTCCTAATTGAGTAATTGACAGCACTTAGGGGCACTTTTCCTTCACCTATGAAAGGAGCTTAAATTTGCAATAGACAGTTAAATTTCGACCTTAAGCCTTAATAGTTAATTGATGTCCCTATTGGCAGAACTCCATCTAATGTAATCAGTCTTGAGATTGTTTTACTCCCACTTTTCTGTCTTACTCTTCTTCAATCGACATACATACATCCTACACAATAAGAAATCATTTATTCGGGATATCTGAAGCAGATGCTCAATCCTGATTGAAAAAAAAATGAAAACAACTTCTCATTCTCTTTTTACATATCCATTACTCTGTATCGTATCCTTGCAAAAGGATTAACGATTTTAATTTGGGAATCCTAGCTCACTCTCGGAGCAAAAAATTCTGTTAAGTGAAAATGGCACCAACAAAAAGAAGAAGAAACAAAACAATTAATTATTATTCTCCTTCTTCTTCTTGTTCTTCTTCTTCCTCCTCCACACGATGCGAAGTACAAAAACAAATAAGAACTCTTTGTACAAAATACATCCTCTATCTGGTTCGAGATTCATTTGAAAAGCAAGTAAATATTTACACTCTATACATTTGCCTTAGACTCAAACGTAATGAGGACATTTGCTCGTTCCCTACATCCATACTGAAATACGAAGTTCGCGTTTCTGGCTGGGCTCAAAGATTATAAAAGGCGTGTTTTGCGTGTTTGAAAAAAAAAGAGAAAAAAAAATTGCAATTAATCGCTGCTTATTAAAGTACGAAACCCGTGTAGGTACCTACTTGATATGCTTTGAGGAGGTTTCTTTGAAATAGAACAGAAAAACACTTGTGCCAGTCTTTTAAGTCTAGAGACTGTCATTACGAGGATATACAATTAATTTATTAAGGAAGTTAACATTAAAAAAAAAAAAAAGAAATAAAAAATAAACGCCTACCTACTTTGGCCTACAGTGCTGTAGGGAATTAAAAGCAATTAGGGGAAGTTCATTAGCGATGGCACACATACTTTTGAGAAAAGCCTTTTAAATCAAACCACTGCGACTCGGTGGAAGTTTACACAATTCTTGGTACAGATTTTTCAAGATAATTCCTGGAACCTTGTGACAATATGGAAACAGTTCGCAGGTTCTTTAAGTTTAAGTATTAATTAGAACAAGAGTAGCTCACTTAAGAACGTGGAGGCAAATGAAGCTCTCAGTCATCTTTGCGTTAAACATTTGTAATCAAGATCAAATGTAGTGGGAGCTTTGGGTCGGCAGGCTTTTCAACTGTTCAGAGGTTATAGAATTTTGTTTGGTTCATATTCGAGTTTTTAAAGAACAAAATGCTCTCGAACCTTTATGCGTTTGAAATAGAACTCCCGGAGGAATAATCAGATGCAAATACTTTTTCGATGCTTACTTTAGCTTGCGGCTGATACGATTTAACGGGGGAAGAATTTGTCGATACTTTGGACTGGAATAGTATATAAGAACTGTTAACAATTTTTTGTACGATTCTAACTTTGCATACGCCTGGAAGAGGTTAGACCTAAAAGTTTTGCCTGGCAATTTTATGTAATTATTGAATTTGCAATTGACTTGGTCATATTCAAAAGAACCAGCAGCAGCAGATTCAAGTCGGAATATCTTGCAAGAGTAGAGTAACTAAGAAAATTAAATACTGAAAGGTTCTTGGCTTATTCGGAGTTAGAATTTTGGGGTTAGATAACGTGAACCTAAGAAATTTAAGCAGTGTTAATAGCGATTATAACGCCAATCGGAAACGAGAACAACTAAATTTTTTAAGGAACACATTTAATTTGTTATCTTTTCAACCATCACTATGACACGAAACTAACCGTAGTCACGTCCTTTCAGTCCAATGACAACTTTAAATAGCCTTTCATTAGCTAGGTAATGATTCTCAATATCGTGGTGCACCCGATATGCATGGTTAACGTGACCACTTATCGCAAGCTAATTTCGGTACCAAAAATAGTATTTCAGAAATGATAGTTTTTTTTCATTAACAAATTTGGTATATTTAAAAGTCTATGTACCTAAATTTATGCGTAGGTACTTTCCGTCAGAGCTGATTTCTTCGAGCATTTATTGGGTGGGTTTTGGAAAATCTCTACGTTCCAAAACTCAGACGGGTTTTATATATGGCAATCTACTCGGCGATTTTCATCAAATGGTTGAAGGGAATGCTGTTTTTGAAACCTTCCACTTAATTTTTCGTGGTGGCAATAGCAAATTGTTGTTGTTTCATTCAACCATTCGATATGTTATTGACGGAAGGCTTGCCAGCTAATAATAGCTCCACGTGTATTTACACGAAAAACAATGTACTCCACCTATCGCTTGACAGTAGTAACGCCATTTTTTTGCCATGACTGAATGACGAGGTCAAAAAGGTTTATTTAACGAAAAATTCAGTATGGGCGATTCCATGTGAAAACGGTTCTTTGTTTTAATGAACTTTACGGAGGCTTCATAATGTTAGCTTTCTTGTGGTTGGTCGAGTGCCAGATCAAACAAAGATGGTAAGATGGTAAAATTGAACAATCTTAACGTATTCGACGCACTCCGTTAATAAGAAAATGAAAAGAAAAATAGAACTTCAGAAAGTGCTAACTCACCTAACCTCTTTATACTCATAATATTAATATGAACCGTAAAATGGTTAAACTATTATCGTTAGTACTCTTTTATTCTGTCGTGATTTACTTTACAAAATAATGTGCCAAGAAGAATTGCTAACGTCCCGTAGAATATCCGAAATGGTGATATCCACCGAGACTTAGGTATGGCTACCGTCTAAGACGAGATAAAAACATTTGCCCGTAAGCAACGGCCTCGGCTTTATGGTATTGCAATGCCTGTTGCTCATACAAATTCTAAATTAAACGAATTTAGTTCGCCGACTGGAAGAGATCGCCATCTATGCCGACGGTTCCAAAATAGATATAGGCACAGGCGCAGGCATCTTCTGCGAACACCCAGGATTTAGCAAATCCTTCAACGACGACTGTAGTGTCTTTCAGTCGGAGATAGCTGCCATTATCCAGGCTGTAGCCGAACTAAGAAAGCACGGCCTTGCAAACAGGACGATCACCATCTACTCTCATAGTCAAGGGGCCATAAAAGCCATGAAATCAGATGTGCTGAGCCAATGCAGAAAGTTGTTAGACGAGCTATCAGCTGTCAACACAGTAACCCTATGCTAGGTGCCAGGGCACACCGATCAGGGTCAGGAATGAGTGCATCATTGGCACTTGAATCAGTAAGAACGCTGCTTAGTACAATCGCACGTAAAATTGAGTCCTCAAGTAGCATTACCCTATATGGGACACAACTCGACACGTGCAGACATACAAAACACCAATCAACAAGTAGATCAAAATTCATGATCGGGTTAAACCGAAAGGATATCCGAATACTCACAGCGGAACGGTTGGGCATACTGCATAACGACTACTGCAAAAGCTGCAGAAACGTTGAAGAAATTGAATCTATGCGATTACCCGATTATAGCATAAGGCTTAAGACCCTCGGCAGATACTTCTATGATGAGCTGGAGGATGTTGGCAAAGTTGAGCTAAAAGACCTTCTCAGATCTGTGTACAAATCGGGTTGGTTCTAAGAGAGCGACACTTTGAGCAGCAGTTTTCCTTTGGTCTATTTTCAGGTGTTTGTTTCTTAAGTTCGAGAAAAGGTGTAGATGGACATAATGGACCCAAATGCTGGTCTACGTGAGCCTTGACTGAAGTCACATGGGGCATCCACCAACCTACCTACCTACATACCTAGTGCGCCGACTACAACGGATATAACCATTTGAACTAGCGCAATAAGATGTAACCGCGAGCAGTATAAGCAGGTATTAGCAGATACTTCCGCTAGGCGGCTGCCTGCCAAACGCGTATAAAAACGAAAATTAAGCTACTAGATAGGATATAACCTAGTTGAAGTATAAAGGGTTTTGATGGGAGGTGTTCTAAATGAGTAAGAGTCTCACGCTATTATAAGCGCTATCCTCGAAAAAAAAAAATCCATTATCACACGGGCCATCACCTATGAATGACAGTTGTAAGTTAAATGACCTTCCAACGATATTTTACAGAAATTTCAAGTACTATACGACAATCAAGATATTTTTCAATAGCAGTAGAATACCCAAATTAATTGACTCATAAACTGACTTGGCCCAATATGCGTTGCTGCCTTTTTCTGCCAAATATTCCTTCCTCATTACTTGTACCTCGTTTGACCTTGTCTCCTTGTTAACATAATCTAATGGCAAAATTCTAACCACAAAAATTTACTTTCAATTAACTGGTCATTCATGAGAACCTCTCTTCCACTTTTTCAATTATTCATTCCCTAATGTGGTTCCTATAATAAAAGGCCACATAAAGACATCAATTTCGAACCAATTCCCGGCGAGTGTTTGTATATTTTTTTTTTCCCTTCACAACTCTATTTTGTGTCCCTCTCTACCATTCTGTGAGAGTTGTTTACCCAAAGATTTGTCACAAATAATTTGTCTCCGACAACCTACTGTGTGAGGCCAACATCTGACCATAGAAAGTTAGAAGAAAAAAAAAAAAAGAAAAAAACAGAAGAGGAAAACAAAAAACATTCTTCCTTCTATGCTTGTTGTATACACACACAAGGCACACCTTTATTTATTGCCACACAATATAAAAGGAGGCAGCAGGAGGAAGAAAAAGAAACGAACTCTTTTGAACAAAATCTCCTCCCTAAGATGCCCAATGCACGATGCAGCAGCAACAGCAGCAGCAGCAGTACTCGGCAAAGTTCAAAAGGCTCGTTGTAAGGATTTTATTAGATGAAAGTGGTTGCATATGGACCGAGACCGTACTAAGCCTCAGAGTCAATCGATCACATGTTGCCTGGCTTGGTTGTGTGGTTTTCTATGTGACCTCTTCATAGTGCAAATGGATCACTCTATTTGGTCCCGCCAGTCATTGTTGTCCTTCATTCGATTTACCTCTGCGATTGTTCAAATGTTTGGAAAATTGAAAAGTTGAAATTGCTATTTATCTGTGGAGATGTATAGCATGGTTGTCGGCTTTGACACTCGTGTGTTTACACAGAATGACGCAACGAAGTGGATTTAAATTAGATTTACGGCGGACAGACTTTAATTCAAACCTGAATTCAAAGTCGACATTGGTTTGTTGCTTTCATAAAATATTTGATGAAATTTTAACAGTTATGATACAAAATAATACTCTTAGTTGGTGATACTAGTCTCCAAGTTTACTTCCGTTTTCAAAGCAAAAGCAGGTAGGTCTAGGTATATTCCCAGCAAGAGATTGTATTCGTACTAGATGTTGAGACTGGCTGATAGATCTTGAACTGACATCCAATATCAAACAGCTGGCTATTAATAAGAATATTTGTCGCTTTCAAGATCCTTTGATGAAATTAAACGTAATCTTCTTTTATTTTCGAATATGAAAGGTCACACCGTATACGGTAAGCTGCTCCCGCGCTTGTATGGGAACACTGAATGGTATTGCTCCTTCGTAGGATATCTCATTTAAACATGACTTGAACACCGCATGTTCATACATCACTATAGGGAAATCGGTGACTAGAGAGAAGGATAATATGGCGCAAGCCACAATGAAAAACGAAAAAGTTGGTAGTACCAGCGACACCACCTATACCGGTCTTCAGATAGCTGTTTTATGTTTTGCAACTGGTTCTATACCCTTGCAGAGGAAGATGACATCTTGTTCTCCACTGATAAGGCATAACATCGATGCCTTCAAACAGGTTTTTAAATGGATAACAGAAGCTATCTATTTTAAGACTTAGAGAGTTCCTCGTCATGGTTAATCACATCTATTTTTGAAAGAGTTCTTTGAGCAACCATGGAATGATTCCATTTTCACATTGCTAAGGTTAATAAGGTATCAAAGTTAAGTGTTTTCCTTACTCACTTCTTTAAAAAGATATCTGAGACCGAAGTGAAGTTAAAGAGCCCTTTTATACAAAATGGGCCTTTTCTCGTAAAGTAAATTGCACGGTAGTGAAAACGGTTTCGAATTCATCGAGATAGTTGTTTGGATAAAGGTTATGGTAAAGTTTGCTGCAAATCACTTTGTGAAGTTAACTCGAAGCTACCTTGAAGGATCCTTTCTAATCTTTTTTTTTATATGTAAATAAATCATCTTGAGCACTTGCACTCTCAGAATTATTCTTTAAAAGAAGAAAAAAACCCGTTTCCAACTTAAGCAGAAAGTTTGGCGTACTCGGTGGCATGTGTTTCTCAACCGTATCATAAATATTTTCTCACCACAACACCGCTGTATACAATATGACTGACTGCTGCAAATCTCTTGCTTCATTGTTGGTAACAAAAAACGAGCGCACCTATTTTTTTTACTTACTAATCGTGAGTTACGTCTTTTAAAGCTAAGTACAGCTAGCTTCAGAGGAACTATCTATACATGAGTATGCATGGAGGAGTTGTGTTCCAAAGTTGGTGTACCGCAAGTGTCGATATTTGGCCCGATCTTTTTTCCCATAAATGTAAACTTATTCTTAAGTCTGCCAATCTTCTACACAACTTAAAAGAATTTAAGGAATTGTTGGTATAGAATTAGCATTTGATCATTTTACATCACCCTTGTCAAAATAGGTCTTCGCTTTCTGGAAGACATTCTCGTTGAGGGCTTCAAGGCGCTTCTGGAGATCGCTTCTTGGCATAGATTCGTGACTTCAAAAATCTGACAAAAAAAAGTCTGATAATCAAATCTCCAAAATAAGAAATAAGTCGACCTGAAAATTCAGCTCTCATAATTGGCTCGTGCAATATGCAACGTTTATAGATAATCGTATTACGCACGCCGTTTTCCAAAATATTTATAAGACCTGATGACGCCTCTAACGTAAACAGCAGACCGTGCTGTAATTTTTAGCGGGTGTGATGGCTATGCTTGGGTTTCAAGCAAATATTCGGTGCCGCAGAACAGATGATTTTACTTATTTACAGTTTCACAGAGATAGAAAGGGCCTCGTCGATCATCGGGCCTTGAGCGTAGTCGGTCAACAGGTAACACCTGAAGCAATGTGTGCACTTTGTATGTTCAAGTCTTTTACCAAAATTGTCTGTAATGCCCGCCAATGGATGACCAATTGCGGGGCACGTCGTCTGGTCAATACTCAGTTGTCTTCTGTTTATAGCCACAGCTACGATATTCTCTGCAGAATAGCTGCTGTCGGGCCGCCCAGACCAGATAGCATCTCGTGCTGCCCCATACTCTTCTAGGGGGGCGCCTAAGCGTCATATTATTTGCCGACTCGGTGCCGGACGACCAACAAATCTACATCGAAAGAGTGTAAGAGAATCCAGAACAAATTTTGGGAGTGGAGGTATAACAACATTAATTAACGTGGATGAGCGTCATGATATCAAAGTCATGGGTGTGTCAGGTTTTTTTTGTCGTCGGTGTTGATTTTTCGAGCTAAATTACCTCAATGTTATAACACTGGTTCTTTTAAAATAGGTCCTCTAGAGGAGCCTCAAATTTAAAATAAAACAACTTGTAGAAAAATATAGGCTCTTAGACTATTGCATTTAGCCTAAGCCTGTTCTTTAATTTTGATCCAAGAGAAGAAAAAAATGCAAAACTTTATACAATGTTCAAATGCCTTAAAAGAAAAACTATCAAACCAACCAAAACCGCCGAACTGTCAAGAAAGTTTTATAGTTTGAAACGCTTTCTGATATGATTACTTTGAATCATAAATATTTCGCACTTTCTGCCAAGCCCTTTAGTATCTACAGATACGACAGATCTGATTGAGCATCCACTTTTCTAGCAGCGCCTCGTCACGGTATTAATAATAAAATTAGTCGTAGATTTCCCTATTCCCAATGGAAATTTTTCCCCATTAGCAATGCTCATAAATATCTCCTATCAGTTTTGGTGGTCCAAAAGGTAAAACAGGTTCCACAAACCGTGTCAACCGTAGCTAATACCTTGTTTACCTTCCCGATAAGAGTCAACCTCCTCCTAATGAAAATGTCAGTCATGAGATGGCCACTGTTCCGTGGAATGTGACCCATTTCGATGTCCTTATTCCTTTTGTTGCCACAAATGGACGTAACATTCGTGGCAATCTTTACATTGTTATGCTTCTTTGGTCTTATCACACGCTACTTTCAAATGCCAAACTACGAAACGAAACGAACTACTGCAACATAGCTATGTATTGGATAATGGCAGTGTTGTATCTATCGATTTTCCATCCAGGGATGCATTGATTTTATTTCCCTTGTCTCGATATCTATTTCTTGGCCGTTGCCTCCTGCTGTGTCTGCTAAATGACACAGAGAGAGAGAGAGAGAGCTCGGCATGTTCAGGCTAAGGACATTTGTGCAAACAATTCCAACTGCATTCGGACTTGTTAGCCCTCGGGATCGAATATAATTTTGATTGGTTTGTTTTCCCTTCGATAAACCGTGTCGAAGTGTTTCAAGATAAGCAACATGCTTTGGGATGAAACCGCCACGTGAAAGTGCCCATAACTTGGTCTGGGTGGTATTTTAATTGATGCGACGAAATTTTCTGTTCTGTTTTTCTTTTCGCTGATAACTGCTGAAGGAATTTCATTTTCTCGACTTTGGAGTGTGTTTTTCGGATAAGAGTGGAATTTCTGTTGCCACTTAACGTGTGTGGCAGTGTTGATGGTGGCACTCGGCACCTCTTTTCTTTTCGTCTTTGGTGTTCGAATTCAGTTTAAATCTAAAAAAAAAAACAAAGAAATCGTAAAAGAAAACGGAGAACAAAACAAATAGCGCCAGATAATTTGGTGGCCAATTAAGGACCAATTTTGGGCGCTTGGCGGTGATATCATGTCATCAGGTGAGAGAGCCGACGATTATCCAAATGCCGACAAAAGGACTCTAGCTCTCGCCTAACAAAAAACACATCACCTTTCCGAGTCATTTAGAACTCCCTAACGATATAATTAGGCTGCCTACGAGAGTAATCATCCGATGTGGTCGTCATCGTCGTCGTCGTCGGTTTGTTGTTAAGGCTAAGGTGATCGTGATGTTTAAATCGTTCCTACATAGTAGAGAGAGAGAGAGAGCGCCGGCGAACTTCTAGTGGGTGGTCATATAATCGAATTCAATAAATATCTCGCATGCATGTGAAGGCAGAAGGACGGACCGTGTTGAAGGCGTTGGCAACAAGTTTGTTTTATTTCCTTTTTTACCTGGGTGCGATCCTGGCGTGTTTGTCCGAAGATCACCTCCGTGTGTGATTGTGCGGTGTCTTGAATCGAATCGGCAACAAAGTGCCAGAGTTCAGATTATCTCTCGGAAGGCGATACCTTCTCTCACTGCGAAGGTATACGCACGTATCCGTATGAGGTTCCTTTGGCGCAGTGTGTCATTATAGTCCTTTTGACTTGGTTTATTTCTCTAATTATATGTTAATTATGGATACTTACCAATTATAAAATTATATTGTTCCCCGTTGAGGTGTGTGGCTTTCTTTCTTCCGTTCCGACGACGTCCTTACACTTGGTTTAAGGAAGACTGTGGGAGTGATTTATACTCAAATAACGTCTGCATTAGGCATATGGATAAGGAAAAAGGTGGGTGGTATGTCTAATTAATTAGAATGAAGACGGAGAGAGTTCATTGTTAAGATGAATGCCTGTTTGCAGATGAATTGTTCACAGATGTTTAGGAGTAACTAATGGGCGAGATACTTTTTTAATCGACAGTATGGGTTGGTTCCTCATTCATGGGAAATATGTAACCAAGCGACATAAGTTTCAAAGGCAATACACTCTGAGGTGGTGGCGCAGTATCATTAAACTAGCAATTGGTTGGACCACAAACTTGGGCGATGAAAGTCAAGATAAATAACAGGATTTAACTGTCAATGAGTACACTTCCACCTCCATATTTGATCTTATTTGCGCAGCCCGCAGAATCTTTGACTCTAATCTCTAATTGGGCTTAGGTCTTATTGACTTCAAGCCGATAAGTGATCGCATGGCTGTGATCCGCATTAAATCTCCAGACAACCATATCGACAATGTGCTAATTGATGCGAGGCACGCGTCTAACATCTTGAACGTGCATACTTTACGAGGGCCGAACGTCGACTCTGACAACTTTAAGAGCTCGACTGTCCAACAAGAAGAAGCTGCGAACTGTTCAGAAGAAGAATTTTGACGCTATACGACTCATCACATGGGGTGTGGATACTCTCTACTGCGTAGTCACCTAATACAGATGTCAACAATCAGTGGTCCCAGTATCGTGACATCATCAAAGGGGTATCGAATGCTTGGAGTATAATATGGTGCTATCTACACTGACCTCGATTCCCTCTATTCTAACCTCTAGGGTAACATCTTGAACGCCCATCTCTATCTAGGGCCTCGTCGTTTGGGCCTCTGGGCGACATATAGATCGCTAGGGTGGTTTTCCCTAGTTGGATACCAGCCAACCCAGAGAAAAACTCGTGTATGAGTATAGCGAGGGAAGAATATCGAGCCAGGAAAAGGGAGGAAAAGGTAGGAGAAGAATACCTTGCGTAGAGAGAAAAAAAAGTTAGCAGCCTCCCAGCTCGCGATCGAAGTCTTATTTATTATAAGGCAAGCAACTGGCTGCTGGATTTAAGACCTTAAGACTAGTCGAAGCAGCTAGTCACTGCCGCGCAGGGTTTACTAGATGTATTTAAGCAGCATTTATGTGGGTATCAACCAGTCCCACCAGCCGGTATAGAAGTAAGTATCGTCTGAGACTTTTGTCGGAAAAATGTTGCAATGACTTGAATTTTTAATATCTAAATCCATGAGTATTGACAGGGATTTTGGTTGTTAAGGTTTGTGACCTTCAGTTAATTCAGATCTGTACAATTTGTTTAAATCAACAGCAAGGAACTTAATTACGAACCCTGTGGTACTCCTTTCTTCATCTCAATTCAACTGAGCATACTTTTCGTTCCGTAATATAAAAAATGAACGTGTTCACCAGGAAACGCCATTAAATTGCCTAATTTGCAACTTCTTGTTATCAACAGATTAGAGCTCACATCAACGATTACTCACGCATGATATTTTCCGACTAAGAAATCTCTCGTCATCGTCGCTTAAATGGAAATTAATTTTTCTTAATCGTTGTCAATTGGAAAATTGCAGTGCAATTGAAACGGAAGGTCCGCCTTAGTCGAGTCAGCTCACGTAGTCGTCGTGTTCACATCACAAACAGTGTCTAAGTTCGGGCATAAGTTGCATACGTTGGTATATTGCTAACGTCATTTGTATAATGAGGTATTTGTTGCGCACGGGACACAAGTACACAACTTCCCATTGTCGCGTCGTCGTCTTCGTGTCGGTTTGCCTTGATGAGTGTGGATATATCCGTTGCAGGAAATTGCATTCTTATGTGATTTGCACGTAATGGCGGATGTGACAATACGCCCGCTTATAGTTATGATGACGACTTTTTTAGGAAGTTGTGTGTGTATTTTTTATAGCGAAAAGAAAAACTTATTCATTTTTGAACTCTTAAATCAATGAATGCAATAAATGTACCGAAGACATAAGCTTCTCATGACAGTTCAAACCTTGATAGTCAGACAATTGCAAATCGTGGAGCTGAAGGGAGAAACCGATCGATTTGTAGCCCAACATAGCGCCACTGCGGTCGCAAAATGGCCAAATAAATCACTTAAAAACTTTTGGCAGCTATCTGACCAAAATTAACAGAGATACCCAGGATGGAGCAAACTAATCAACAATGTGATTTTCGCAAACTAAATGCACCACTAACAACTCATTCTTAGTTCCTTAAAGCATTGGTTTAGTCTGGGCAGCAATATAGTTTTCTCTCTCTTTATTCCTGCCAACAATGGTGTGGGTGTGGGCGAGGGAAGTTGTTCTTAAAGTTTTCCCATTCCCACTGAATTTGATGGTGAAAATTGGTCACCTGTGAATAAAGTTTTGCATGTTCGTCTGTTAGTTTCTATTTTTTTTTTCTACAAAAGAAAAAGAAGAAGAAGAAGAAGTCATTGGACGAAGCGAAAAGTAAGAAAACGTCTGAAATCAGTGACCGCTTAGCATAGCTATGCATCGCCAAAAGTCTCATTATTCAAAAAGTTTTCAAAAACGGAAGCTGCAGGACAAGACTTCTAAACTTCCGGGCTAGTAGACTAATGAAAATGAAATTACGGTTTCCATTTTCATTATTCTATGCAATGAACATGACATGGGGTTTAGAGAACACTTTGCAATGCAGATTTGAATCGGAATTGCGGTGATGACGATGGTCTAGAAGTCTCTGTCGCCTTTGACTTTGATTATTCTGTTTGAAAAAGTTCGTGACATGGAGCTGTGCTCCTGCCGTCGGACACCGAAGAAAAGTGGGGGTGAGAAAATGGCGTTGACTAATTGTGTGATTAAAAGTAGTTTGTGTTATTTTATTAACATGGTGATTACGAAGGAAGGGTGTTTTGGATTGTTCTTTTGATTACAAGGAACTAGTTGTTTGTATGAGTTAAATTATAAATTAAAAGGAAAGGGAGCTCAGTTAAGAATAAAAATATTCCTGAAATAAGGATATCAATGGTGAACATAGACAAAATGAGGTGCTACTGAATAACAATCCTTTGAAATTAAAATGAGACTGACAAAACATTGTGAAATAGATCCTGATACTCCGTCAAAAGTGACATCCTCTTTCAAGATATATTTAAGCCAGTTGCAGGAGACTGTAATCTTCTGTATGCTTTGTGTCATTAAGTTGCTGCTTTAGAACGTAAGGGAATTGCGACTTTAATGCGACGGCTAATGAGTTGGAAAAGTCCCGCCTATGGCGACGATATGACCCAATCTTGTAAACTGGAGAACAATACAGGCAGCGAACATCCGTATATACCTTACAAGCTACAGAAAAGAACACAGCCTGTGAATGTGGCCCAAAGGCTCAGAAGACGAGCCCCTAGATAGAGAGGAGCATTCAAGATGTTAGAATAGAGGGAACCGAGGGCAGTGTAGATAGCACCATATTATACTCCAGGCATTCTATACATCGGTCACCCGAACGACGCAGACAACCGGGCTAAAGTTGATCTCAAAAAGTGCTGTTAATACCGCAGACCCAAAGTCACCAGGGATATGGCGAATTATGGAACTGCGATGCCGACTTAAAAAAAAACCATGTGAAAGTGGGAAAAACTTTTAGAATATGTAAGTAAAAAACTCAGGGGACTAGGCTACTAGTAGTTAAGCGAAAGATTCGGTCTCAGGCAGCTTCCCAATTATTGGACGCAGAAAATGTAATAGCACTCTTTTAGGCATATCCGATTAGAGATCATGATTACCTTTAAAACCTACAACACAGAGCCCGACTCTTCAGCGAGGGCCAAATCAGCTCTCTACGCAATAAGAAAACTCTAGGGTCTGAATCTCGTAAAGGTATTAAACAAGGCGGCGCGAACTTGCCTTCAGCTGCTTATACATTTATGTGGAATAGCTACTCCATGGACGGAATTTTTCGATAACAGCTGGAGGCAAATAAGTAAAGAAAAAAACCCATCAGCGTACAGCCTCTGTATATGCTGGAAATGGTAGAAAAACTCTTAATTCTGAAACCTCAGCTTGCGGCAGTCGTCCAGATCAAAGGTGATCTATGCGAAAGACTATGAATCCCGAAGAAATCACTTTATAATTGGTGCTTAAGAGGGTTCGGTGCGAGCATTCCAAATAACGCAACAGAGAAACCTCCCCTATATTAAGAAAAGTGTTCTGTTGGCAAATGTGAACGTAAGAACGCTTTTAACTCTGTCAGAAATTCGGATAAACTTTTTGCTCCGGAAAACACCTTCAGAGTTCTACGGTATAGACAATTACATTAAGGATAGAGAGAGCTATACGTCGACACAGAAGGGCCACGTAAAAAACAAATCATCACAGGAGCTTGCGTTTTTTATGGAAGAACATGAACTTAGCCTGGCGGAGGAGAAGACAGAAATAGTCCTTTTTGGCAAAAGGGTTAGAGGTTGGTCATAAAATTTGGATTGAGACTGTACATTAAATCCACATATTGGTGGCAGATAAAGGCAGTGTCTGAAAGAGCTTATAAGACTACCAATTTATTAATTCATTGTGTAGCTATCCTCGAAAGACCAACAGCAAGTAAGTGTAGAGTTTGAGCCCATGCGGGCCAAGAGAAATACAGATAGCTACATTCTCCGACACAAAAAAGAGGTGACCTTAGAGTGCTAACAGGTCTTCGTATGATTCACCTGGCAGTTGAAAATAAGTGCAAATACTCGAAGATTCTGAACTGCAAACAAGAACTAGTAGCAACTGCCCGAGTCTGTGGTTTATGTAGACTCCAGAACAGACGAAGCAAATCAGACGACTATCGAATCACAGAGATTAAAAGCCCAGTCAGCAGTAAAATGCTGTCAAATGAAGACTGCTATCTAATGATTATGCTCTTTTATCGAATAATACGAGCAAATATATGAAAGCAAGATCATACGACTAAGGCAACAGGTGACTAATGAGGCAATCGTCTGATGATGACTATTCCGTCAAATGGACAAGAAGTACTAGGTCCACCGCGAAGTAATCCGAAGATGCAGTTCCGTGGTAGGATTATAGCCCAACATCTCAAGACGGCAATTTCGACGACAAAAGGGAAAACTATCCACGAGAAAATGTCCACGATCCACTTAACGATTGACCCAAATGAAAACTTGGTTAGGACATATTCAGCAACACCGTGGTAGGGATTGGCACCCACAGTAAACTCGGATACTCGGGCTTTTTAGTAAATGTTAAATTCCGCTCTGTACTGCAAGTATTTATCATCTAACTAACTAAACTATATCCCTTTCAGTAGCAATAAAATGTTTCAAAAGTTTTACATTTCGTGAACTATGCTCTTGTTCTAACAAGAATGAAAATAATTACATGTCAATCATGAATATGAGAAAAAACTAATTCCCACCTTACCATCCGCAGAGCCAAAGGTCATATCACCCGAAATTCCCATTAAAATTGCTGCTAATGAGTACTGCCCCGTTTCGATGATTCCATTGCGCCGTATAATAATAAATTGCTAGCGCACCCCAATCGGTGGGTGGTAAATTAAATTAATTAATCAAGACAACACCATAAGTGCATCAGCACCATCTCTGGGCGAGCGACCCAGACAGACAGTTAAATTGATTTGCAACGAAAAACAAATCGAGCCAAACAACAATAGGAGGAATAAAAGAAAAGCCAATAAGTACACCGAAGAGGAATGAAAACATCAACATCACACCGACATCGCGCGTATTCCCACGATTATTCACGCCCTTTTTGTGTTAACAGATTACGGAGCTCACAGGCTGCAGCCAGCAATCTGATGGCGGTGCGCCTCACCAAATCCCTTTAAATCCAATTCATATCCCTCAGTGCACTGGCGAACAAAGATATTATGAATTATTGCATTTTTTCTTTGGGTGATGGGATGTGATGTGATGCTCTGGTCTGGATCTGGATCTATTGTTTAAATATCTTGGACCCTTTGACTCGATTGCACTCGCAGCATGAATCGATTGCGCCTACTGTGAGATGCGATTGATGTTCTTAATAACCATCGATTCCAATTCAAACTAAAGAATGTACACATAATAGTGAGGTACAGATAGGTACCTACATGCGATCGATCGCTTTTGTAAGAAAAAAACCTCCAACTTTGGAATGTTCTCTCATCTGAGATGATTGGTTTTGTGGTTTCTAAACGGTATTTGCTTCAAGGAGTGATAAATTCATTGGGACTTGATTAGTTTGCAAGTAGTTCTTCTGTTTCGTCATTCAATTTGACAGTAGTTAACTTGTCAAATAACATAAAGTTCAGGTGCTAGATCACAACCTTGTGGGACCGCATTTCTTTATTCAACCGTAAACAATTCCTTTTTGTTTTTACTATAATTATCCTTAAAATGGCAGGTAGCTATTTTGTCCTCCATGGGAAAATATTGTCATTACTGCAAATGTCTATGACTCGGTTAGATGGAATCATTGATATAACTTATTGAAGGTTGTTCATGACCAGAGAAGGTAGAGGTACCTGACCACTAATTTCTATGAAAGACAATTAAATCAACACGCCATCGTTTGGACACATAGTTTTTTATTATTTTATATCGATCGAACCTGGGTCATCATGAATGAGTGTTGTTTTTTTTTTATTCGCTCTACATGCAAGCTCAACTCAGGCTATTGGGTGTATATTTTTTTATTGGTTATCGATGGTTATCTTAAGCGAATTCATATTCCATAGAGGTATTGTGCCACTGTTAAGGGAATCCAGATTACGGTATATAAAACCAATAAAACAATATGGATAGGGATAGCTATGCTAACAGTAGATATAACGAATCAATAAAACATTTTCTGTTATTATCCTAAAACCGGACTCCGATGTACGAGAAAAATGATTGAAATATGTGATAGTAGCTAGGAAATAGAAATAAAACAAAAAATACAGGTCAGGAATTGTTTTCACGACGGACACTTAAACAACAATAAAAAAAATGTTGGTGTGATTCGGGATGATGGAAGTATTAATGAAAATTTCATACATGTTTTGTAAGTAAGAAGATCCCAACTTATTTCTCGATTAAGTGAATTCCAATAGATTTATTCACGTAATATCCTTAAAAATAAATTGGTATTCCTAGTTACCTAGTTAACCAGTCGAAAAAGTAAAGCTTATGTTTCTAATGTAACTGTTGTCAAAGTAGTGTCGTTTTTAGTAGTACGGCGGGCGTAAATGGGTTAAGATAAAATTAAACTCGAAAACAGAAAACATCTTGACTGGGAAGAGGATTGAGAAGTACCGGATAACTACGAAATATTCCTTGCACCTTAAATCATAAGTTATGCTAAGAAGATTGTTTCAATGATAGATACTTGGAAAAGGAAACTATTTTCAATGCCTCAGGGGAAATATTAAATTAAAACTTTATTTCGCATCTGAAAGATTTGACAAAAATTTGATGCACAATCTACAGGAATGAAATCTACACGAATGTAACACTTTGTTGGCAGATGCGAGTGCCCCATTTTTAGTGACTTCGGATTTATATTTCTATGGAAAACTATCTTAAATGGCACCGATTGGAACAAATAACACAGTTCAGTACCAAAAAAAAACAACAAAATTTCGAAAAACAAAAATTTAAGAATCGTTCCCTTATCCCCTTATATTTCTTTTAGTTTTTTATCAATACAAATGTATTAACTAGTTATAGTTGATGACAGTACCAAACCCAGTTTGCTGCCACTATCTTCTAAGTCTTGAAAGGGAAAATTTGTGAGAACCTGTAACCTCTGGTGTTGCTCCATTGTTCCTTAGCCAGCTGTGTGGTGATGCCATCTATCAAGTCTTATCTGTGTTGCCTCGCCGTCCGCTGGTAGTGGGTTCATATGGCCAATTCGTCCGCTTTTTCGTTCCTATCCAACGTGTCCAGGAAACCAGCAGAGTAGTAAAGTTTCTGTTCTGTACCTTTTTCTGTTCTGAACCATCCGTATAGACGGATATAACTTAAATGATGGTACTGGGTGAGTGCCAGTCCTATCTTCTGGTATAGTGATTCTGGAATTTATCTCAAAGTCAAACCTGGGTTTTTCATAATCATTAAATGGCATGAGTCCCTTCAGATACAAGTATGCTTGAGTGTCCGCAATAGCCAGACTTCTTAATTTTGTTCTCTCTTAATCTGGGAGCGGCTTTGGGTTGCAGGTTCAATAGCGTTTCCAGACCTAGTTGCGGTGTGGATTTAATTGCGCCTGTTATGCCCAGGAGCAGGGAATAGACGTTGAATACTAAATATGTATTTAATCTGCATCCTAAGTCATATTCCTGCCAAATAAATACTGTGGTGTTTCCGTTTTTCTACTCCGTTTTTCTGCTCCGTTTTAAGTTATGTGTTATAGTCAAATCGACATCGTCTGTACCGCAAATAATTAACTAAGGAGTCGAGTGACGATCGATAAATTAAACCCATGTGTGTGTGTGGTTATTGAATTACTGAAAAGAATATTTCTTTGGAAAACCAATCGAGTTCTGATGCCTCATTTCTGATTATAACCACGTTTAAAAATAACGAAACAATAAACAAACACGACTCTTTTATTTCGCAATGAAAGTCAAATACTCAGAAGGAGAATACCAAAATCCTATATATTACCGCTCTGCTTTGAATCGTTTTTAGCCGTTTCCAACTCAGAGACTTTTTGCAGCAGTAGTAGGTACAGCCTTTGCCTCCTCTCTTCAATCTTTGGATCAATCGACAAAAACAGCAGAAAGGCGCGGCAACAATGAGCTTTGGATAAAATTTGTCAGGTTTTAATAATTTTTAGCGGATTTTGTCAACTTCGAATGAAGCATGCTTTGCCGAAAAACTAGTAATAGTTGTTGAAGTTGAATTTGTTTCAGTTCCAATTGTGCTCAACTGGTAAACTTATTGGTGGATTGCTATCTGGCTATTTTAGGGACCATTGGTAATGGACTTCTTGTGGAAGAAGAAAAAATGCTACGCAGGTGGCGGCAGTATTATAGGGGGCTTTCAAACGAACAATTATCCCGGAATCTTCCAGCCGCTTATAATTTTAAATAAGTAAACGATTGGCGCTTAAAACGCATCAGAAGTAACGGAACGTGATCATAATAGAAATTCAAGGATCCGAAAAAGCCTTCACGTCAAAGAACCCATCTCGAAAAAATATTGGAGCATGATTGGCTACGTTAGTTTTGCCATGTTCAAAGGTAATGTCAATCAACGTGATGATTCATCGTGAGGTTTGATTGTCAATAGGCTTTTTTTGACAGATCAGAGCGCGACTCCAATCAAACTGCTTTGCCATTTTAGTTCAGCATCGTTTGGCAAGCCATCATGGAAAGACTCACACCACAAGAGCGTCTCTTGTTCAGTTGTATTATGAAAATCAGCGTTCTGTGAGAAATGCTTTTTCGCACGATTCGAGGAACTTACGGTGCGCATAATCGACCTACTGAAGCCACTAGTGCCAATACCATTCGCAAATTTGAGTCCCAGTTTACATTAGCGGAAGTTACTCGACTGGTTAGACCACATCCAGCACGTAGTGGTGAGACTATAGCAGTTGTAGCTAAGAGTGTACGCGAAGACTGTGACGAATTGATTCGTCAATCAATAATGAGACAAATCAGAATGTTAACGGACTGCGTGCTTCCTCAAAATTCAAGCCCATGGTATCGGTAAGTTCTGGTCTGGTCGCGTGAAACAATGGACTTGTTGAGAAATCATTATTTTCCGCCTAGATCGTGCGATGTCACACCTTTGCACTATTTTCAGGAATAAGCCAGCTACGATTGACGCTTTTGAAGCCATCATTACTCGTGTATTTCGCGAGATACCAGTCGCTATGCTATGCTAACATTTTAAGTTCACTTTCAAATGTATGAGTCTTATTTTAAACATTTTAAATCAAACCTCACGATGAATCACCCTTTACAAGCGCTAAAGAGATGCAGGCCCAAAAACTGGATCATTTTCCAAGCTTACTGTCATAATCTCGTCGATAAAAGGACAGAAATAGAAAGCACATTGAATAATGAAATATATATCTATCTATCTAACTATTTTTCAATAAATCAGGACCTAGGAATTATAGAATGCAGTCGTCAAAATTCGCCGAATAAGCTTCCGCATTTGTCCATCATCTCATGACATACACCTTTTTCATTTTTAACAATAACCCATGAAGCATGAATCCAGTCACAAAAGAAGCATCTTCGTCGGTCTGTTTTCATTTTTTTTTTTTTTTTGTGGTAAAATCGGATCAAAATAATTGGCATAAAATTGCTATGCGTCCATTGTAGTCGCACATCTTCAATGATCCCGAAGAACAATTAGAGCAGCAGCTTTGCGCCGCCAGTTCCGTATATCTTTAATGCGGTTTTACAGAGGACAACTACACACACAGTTTGGTCACGCACAAAGATTATCCCGACATGGGATAAAGAAAGAATTTCCGAAAACAACCAAAGGCCATAAAAGGATCATGGGAAATTATTTGAGTGGAATGAGCAAATTATTTTCATAATTTGTCCTGAGCGGGGATCTTATAGTATTTTAAAGATTTTCATCATCTCTTCTCTTTTCGAATGAATATATATGCGTGACATACAGGACATCGATTAAAAAAAAAATAAAGAAGGAAAACAGCAAACCAGCCTGGAGGCTGGAGGCTGGCTGCACACAAAATCAGCTTAGGAGGAGTTTTACCTAAGCTGATGAACTTAATTTGCATTCATTATCGGGATGTAGAGCAATTTGAGCAGCACAACAAAAGATACTAAAACGATCGGTTTAAGTGAATTAACTGAAATTACGGTGAGCTGCTTATCTGGCGCATCTCCTGATATGGTCTTATGCGATTGTTTCTTATGCTAATTATTGGGCTAATTTGTAAAAGGAGATTACGTAGCCGGTACCTCCAAAGGATTGCACAAGGAGATAGCTAAACCATATTGAATTAAACTTAAGCGGATCCTGTAGGATGTTAATGGATTTTCTGTTCACTACAAAAGCTACCATATGATTGTTGGAAGGGGGGCAGGGCGGTCGAAACAATTCCCTCCAAGGATAAACCCACAAAGAACTCGAAAAGCAATTTGCAACGGAAAAGCACACAAAAAGAATGAAACTACATCTCAGTTTCAGATACAAAATGTATTTAAAAAATAAATCCGATTAAGGATGCTCGATGATGTGTCCAACAATGGACTATGGCTAAAGTTAGACCATTTTCAACATTTTCCATGCGGCACATACGACTGTCAGATTACTTTCAAAGCTAAAACATCTACATACATATGTAGATGGTTCTGACTTTCATCTCTCGTTCGGCTGGATATGGAACTAATCTGAAAATATTATGATATCTTCTCAACGCAACTCTCGAATCTTTTGCGAAACGCAATCATCTAGAGAGACAGAGAGTGTGTGAGAGAGAGAGACAAAACTCTTTTGATGGAGTTCCTTGATATGTATAATTCGCTCTGTTTTGCATCAGTGAAACTAATATCCTTGGTGAAAGTCGTCTTCGTGCAAAGCAAGGATTTTGAATATTCTCTCTGTGGCTTTTGGATGGTTTATCATAAACCTATCGCTTTGAATCCTGTTTGGTATATTTGAAGCAAAATTACTAACAACAACAGAAGCGAGCGAGGTTCCTCTAACATCGTGCTGCCATATCCATTTGCTCTGAGATTTATAAGAAGTTTCTTTCCTTCCGGTTCGGTTACATTGTGGAGCGCGTTAGAAAAATATCGCAGTACTACTAGTTGGGATGTAGTTTCCATTGTTTCGCCCGTGGATGAAGAGTGTGTTTTGCGTGAAGCATTATGTTTTATTTCCAAGTGCTCGTTCCAAAGAGCAGGCATAAGTCAAGGATGGTGGTGGTATGTGCTTGGAATAACTTTGCGCATGCAAGAGTTGAGATTTCATTATCATAATTTTGCATTTCTAAGCCGCCTAAACTAACCAAATTTAGGAACACAACTCGCACATATTTGCGGAATGAATAATATGATTTTCTTTCGCTGACTTTAACCGCTTTCGAAACCAAGTATCCACTCGGTTAACAAAATTATGTTTGTACAATGTGTGAAGTGTTCTTGCAGAGTTGAAAAAACAACTAGGCACTTGTATGTTAATGTGTTAAGTTGTTCTTGAAAGCTGTATAAAAAAGTTTTGGCGAATATTAAATAAAATGGTTACTGTTCACGATCCAACAAAAGCAACCTATAGCGTCTTCATTAAGACTCAATGAGGAGTCACAAAATATTTCCACGTGCATTTACCATCAAACGATACTACCACCCTATTGAATGCTCGCATTCCTTTAGTAAATATAACTCACATTCAGAAACATGCAACAATAGCGTCTATAACACTTCCCATCGCATCGGTGCGGTCTATACGAATTGCAATTAATTTCATCGTGAAACCTCCTCGCATAAGGCAAGCAATTTATCAAGTAACGCACTGACCCAGCAACCCATCAGAGAATGGGTCGTCTTCGTTTCGCTTAGCTAAATGGAAAAATCCAAAAATCTATTACAAATTCAGAAACGCCCCTTAATCAAGGGCGCGAATGCATCGCGCACAGCAATGCAATTTCGCAAACGAAAAGCCATATATGACAAGCCTAAGGGCTTGCACAGCTCGTGAAATGATCACAATATGGGACTCCTATCATACAAACACACAAACACACACGCAGACGTACCGGTCTGAGAAATAATTAAAATTCCTTATCCCGCTCTAGCTTGATCCTGTGATCTGCATAAGCAAGCAACATACCAGGTACGGCTCACTGAAAAGTTCTAATTTAAGAATGCCAAGACTGAGACCGAGGCAAAATAAAGGATATTTCCTTTTGCAATTTATGAATATATATTATTTTTAATTGATCCAGCATCAGGACGCGGAGCGCAGCTTGTTGGCCAACGACCAGATTTATGCACTGGGAGTCAGTTTCATTGGAGTCAAGTACATGTTCACAGTTCGCCACACAGGCAAACAGACAGACAGACAGACAGAACGTGCATTTTGTAACTTTCCCAGGCTTGGCCAACCGAAATTGGAACTCTCTGCAGAGTGGCTATTCTGAGAACGGTATAGTGTGCCTGCTATAATACTCGAGAGATATATTAAAAATTTATGCAAAAATCAAAGCCGCACACCGACAGCTAGTCCACTCGACTGAGAGCGACTGAGAGCGAAAGCATTTGAAACAAATCGTCTTATTAATAAACTCATTTGCGGTGCGGTGCGGTGTGGTACAGCGGGACAGAATTGTTTTAGTCCCGACCGCGCCTAATTTGCAATCAATTTTTGGATATTTTTCTTTTCATCTCTTGCATTCCGATGATGCTGTTGCTGCTGATGTAAAATATGGTTTCACGACGTCAACGACGACTGGAGTGGGTGAGGAGATGCCATCCCATCAGTGCGGTGTTGTCGGAAGCCGGCGCGTCGAGACGTCTGAACTTGCGGCACAAAGTCGTCTGTCGGGTGATTTATGTGGCCACTCAGTGTGGAGTTTCTTGGTCGAAGTGCTGCTTCCAGCTTGAATTGGTGCATAGCCATATAGTCCACAGAGTGGTTTATGGGTATCTGCGGTTCCACAGAAACGGATCTGTGTGTTTGTGTGTGTCAAATTAAATTTGATTATTATTGCGAAATTCTGTTCACCTAATCAACTAATTAAATAATTCGAATTATGCGTGCCTCCATTTGTTAGCAGTTAGTGTGCGGTCCTAATTAAGGATGAAAACTGAATGGCATGTCGTGTTGCGGTTGATTTAAGGTGGTTTAACCGAGTGTACTCCGCAATAATTTTTCGAACGTGGTCATTTAATTGTTATTTTTTGGGGTGGCGGAAGGTCATTAATTTATTGTTCAGTGGAATTAAAGTATGACGGGAGGTAGTGCATCAATCAATGGCGCTGTGCAGGGTGTAACTGTTTCATTTCTCTTCTAGAAAGTAAATAAGAGGAAATTAAATCTTGCAAAACGCATTAATATAGAAGAAATCTATATAGAAGCTGTCGCAAAATGAATCACTCTATCGGAAAATGTCATGATTTTTGCAAATGGCTTCGTACGTCAATCATATTTGACATTTGTGAACTAGACAGCTGTAGGATACAAGACGGCAGTTCTGGTTGTCCGTCAGTCGCATGTGAATTACTGTCAACCCATCCTCAATCTCCTCTACAACGAGGAGGACGATTTGGCGTGAAAAATCATCATGAGCGAGGAGGCGCATTTCCACTTAAGGAATATGAGTTTTTTCGTCTTTCGAGAAAGATGAGAAGGAGCTTCAGTGATGAAGACCTTAGATATTCGGCACTCACCACGTCAGCCCCGAAAATCGCCACCTGATGCGAGCATAGGCCCAAAAACTTCAGAGAAAGTGTGGGACAGGTGGTGGTGTCGCTTAAGCCCAACATATTTAAGTATTTAGCAAAAGCTTGGTGGCGCGAACGGACGTCAATAAGCAGTCTACAGTCGATTCTCCTAAGAAATAGAAGAAAAGATGCAGACTTTTTGGAAATGTCCAAGCGCAATAGTTTGGTCTGTCTGTATCCACCGCAATCGCGCCACTGAATCTTGTGCTCACGAGAAACCCAAGCATTAATGAAAGACATGACTGAAGATGTAGGCAGACCCAACACAGGTTCGGGTCTTGAGAAAACTTCTTCTGAACCTTGCTAGCAAGCTCATCCGAGATCTCATTTCCCTGGATGCCAGTGTGACCTGGTACCCAGACAAGATTCACTGTGTTCAGTCTTCCGACCAAATTCAGAGAAAGCTTGAGTTCTAGCTTGGACGAGATAAAAGGGTTTAGCAGTGTTTAATGCAGTTTGGCTGGCAAATGCAAATTCCTCTAGCCCTCCACTGTTTACAATATAGCACATAGCCATTAGGATGGCAAAAATCTCCGCTTGGAAAACAGATGCATGTTTAGCCCAGGGGTAGTAAAGTCTTATGTCATCGCGTTCCACAAAGACTCCAGCACCAGATCCCTGTCCGGTTTTGGAGCAATCCGTGAAAATACGATTTCATTCAATTCATGGTTCAGAGTCTAGCCGAAACCATTCCGTTATCTGAGGAAAGTTGACGTGGTAGTTTTTTCGCAGAAGGATTTCCGGTGTCAGTGCATCAGACGGAATATCCACAGGACAGGCGTCAAAGGATAATTCTCGAGCAAGTTCTTCAAAATTCTAGTGCGCATGGTAGCTACCAGAGAAAGATGGTTTTTATGACATATAAATCGAGGGGAGAAAGATTCATCAAAGCATCTAGAGCAGAACCCGTCGTGCTAGGGAAGGCCCCCGTGCAGCCGAGGCATGTCGTTCTTTGGAGTTTGGCAAAAGAAGCAGTAACACGTTTCCGCGAAAGCCTGTTCCACCAAACAATCGATGTATTGATTAATTGGGAGATACTCTTGTTTGTCCAATTATAATAAATTATTGCCTTATAAGCAAGTCCTAAAACCAATATGAACCTACGGGATCATTCAAAGAATTCAAACCCCGTATTGTTCTACCAAAGCAGAAATTCTTTCTTGATGCAATCTTTGGATCACAAACAAGGCGTTGTTTGTCCTTCCAACAAATTAAAAAGCCTTAAATTGCTAGCACATATATCTGGGGAATAAGTAGTTTCAGCAAGCAAATGCAGTGTTTTCACAAAATTATTCACAACAATCCTCTAGCGGCATCTATTATTTGCCCTATCTCACGCGAATTAAAAAAAAACATCTTCAATTACAACAGCCTTCTGTTATCATCAAAATTTACCTCAGATAATGCCATGCCACTCAACTGCACCGCTCCATCTGTCACATCTTCATCAGAAAAGTCTCGCGCACATCGCAGCCATCTACAACTTCAACTTTAGGAACGAAAATAGTTGAACATTTTAACAAATTTTCGCGTAAGCACTTGAAATTTAATCACAACAAACTTTTTAACGTTGACTGGCGTTGTTAACATCATCATAACCACCTAGCGCCATGCCACAGTTGTAGAATTAAAACTTCTCGCCGCGCACTTGAAAACCCTTTTCGAAAGTCTACTCGAGTTGAGTAAAATCCTTCAGAAAGTTTCATCAGCATCAAGTTATCTTTAGGACTATGACTACGAAAGTTTGGCAAAGTAGTTCGGCCACTTAAGTATGATAGGAGAACGCGTCCCGCGTTCCTCATTGTCCCCGTTACCGTCGCCATCACCACAACGACGTGTGAAGTGCACACGTCTCTTCATGTGTATTTAGATTCACTTCACACTCACGTCTGCAGTATCCTTTTGCTTTTGCGGAAAGCTTTACTAGGCAATAAAGTCACCCTTTGGTCGTGATTAAAATCCAGCACCTTGGTAGTGCTGCCCCAGTTCGCCTCAAGACAATTCCGATGCGATAATTGGGAAGTAACACCCCACCCCCCTCCACTTCAAATGAGCTGTTAGATTTTCACAGGCAAATTGAAACTCTTACGCTCCATTGTTTCCATTAGTCTGGTCGTTTGACAATGTTGCCACATTGCCATCTCTGCAGGAGAGTGTGCAGCGGGCAGGTACTATACAGAGAGCAGAAGAGGAATCTCCTTCTTGCATCTGGACTATTAAGTGGCACAATGTGTCCTCAGGCTGCACACTGAATAGCATAGGACGCAGCACTTGACGAAAATCTCGGAATGTAGAAAACTGATTGCAAGCTAAAGCCCACCTGGATGGGTGGCCTGGTCGCTATCGCCGGCCGCTGGGTGTTTGAGTAGTATGCGCAACTCTTTTCTGGGATATTAAGTCCTGCAGCTATTTGAAAATTACAACTATCCGGACAATGATTTGCATTATATGTACCTCGAGTACTGTGCTGCATCAGGAGGAGCCTTCATCGTCCTCGTCGTCATTCCAAGTAGAAGCTAGGTACTCCTGAGCTGAATGGAACTTTTGTTTCTGTTTTGCCTTTTGCCCTCTGTTGCTGCTGATGCTGATGCTGGTGGCACCACCAAAACAATGACATGGGGGCTGTGCTGAGTGGGAGCTGGAGTGAAAAATGGGTCAATTTTGAATCGCTTAGCTTACAAGATGGTTGCTCGAATGAGAGTGGTTCCCTGAAACAATGTGTTCGTATGTGTGTGTGTGTGTGTGTGTGTGTATGTCGTTAGGTTGTTACACTTCGCAATGACCTACTGGGGAGCTTGGTTTTGTTTACCTAGCAAAAGGGAAGCACTTCAAAATGATTAGAGTTACGGGAACAATGAATATTTTATTGTGCAGAACAATTAGAGCAGCCAGCGTCATTGGACGGACGCTGACGCTACCCACTCCCCAATCACAATGCTGCTTCACGCCCTACCCCAATGAACACAATCAAATGGAACGAATTGGCCGACATCCTTCATTGTTACATCATATCAGTGTCTATATTAAAGCTGCCCACTTTCATTGTAGTCTACCCTTCCACAGAGCCCAAATCAGTACAACTTGTCTACATCTCAACCACCAAGATTGTCGTCGAAGTCGTATTCAAAAAAACAAAAAAAAAACGTCTCGCTAATTTGTAAATTGGTCGCGCACACGCGTCCATCGTGCCATCGCGCTATCCTCTGTCATCATCATCCTAACGATAACGAGGCAACTTACCCAACCTGCTGGTAACGAAACGAACGAACGACCACTTTGCTGGATGCATACACAAAGCTAAGCTAGCTATGTGTCCGCAATTGGCACATCCGGCGCGGCGCGGCTGCAATTCGATCGTTCCCGTAGTTATAGCGTGCGGGAGGAACAAAACAAAAAACAACAACAAATTATTCACATTCTTCTCGATGACTTGACTTGGCTTGAGACGGGATTTTGATTTGTGTTCCGCGCAGTAGTAGGTAGCGCGTATTTTAGTCATCGATTTGACCGAATGAGCAGTAATGATGGCTCTGGATGGGGTAATCATGGTCTTCTTCCTCTTGGATTGGATTGATTACCATAGACGACTGTATGATCTGAACGGGCCGGGCGTATAGAAGACCTAATCAAAGTGTTTACGGCGTACGATCTGTTGTGACATTTTTATGCAGCTGAGGTGATGGCGGGTTTGGAGGCGCATAGTATACTCGAGACGGCGCCATAATTTTGTGGCTCTTATTTTGATAATCCGCATTGAATATGATTGACATTGAGAAGGCTTATAATGGTGCTGTGTGCTTGTTTGTGTATTAAAATTCTCGGGTTAGTTAACCGAGAGTCATTCATTTGGCCGGGGTTTTATGCGAATTTTATTGATTGCAGTGTGACATGGAGTTATGCAGAATTTTTCCCGATATTAATAGTGTATGATGGCAGATTGTTGATTTATAGTCCTTTGTGTGAATTTATCTTCGTAATTGATGTTTCGAGTTCGCAAACAAAATAAATAAATAAATAAATATATTTGGTGTGTGTGTGAAAATCCAGTGGGAATGTAATGCGCATAAAACGAGTACATTATTACTAGTAATTACTGTAGGGACTGTAGGGACGTGTAATGAGTTTGTAAGGTCGGGAAAGATTAACATTTGCATATGAATTTTTATTAAATAAATTTATTATTATCCCCATCCCCATCCCCATACTAGATTCTGGAGGGAATTCAAAGCAGTTTCTATAGGTTCGAATTACTTTTCAGAATAGCCTCAATGAAGCTCAATAAGTAAATGTGTTGTTAAGCCTGACTCAACTTCCCAAACAACATGGCCGACGCGTGATCGCTAGAGCTGATCGCACCGCATCGAAAAGAGTCCTCGTGATCGCAATTCATTGCCTCGACCAGTGAATATATCTCACTCCATGTAAAAATTGATGAGAACTCTCGCAGTCGCAAGAACTATTGTCGCACAACTTGAGTTCTTGGAAGACCTGCTATCGTATATGGTTTGCTTCGCCCATCCGGACTTGAATTGCTTAAGTTGTAGCAGCGACGGTTGAAAAGAGAGAACAATTTGTCTAAGATGACTGGATGAATGAGTTTCAGAAGTCAATGCAAGCAAGTACATTCAGCTACTTCGCCCCATTTGGAGCTGTCAATGGTCCAACAGCAGCGCTTCCTTCCACCAAAAAAAATTATTTGTTATTAGAGAGAGAGACTACAGCCTCGGATATGGAATCTCTTTTAGGATCGGCAATGGACTATGCTATGCCTTTAATGTTTGCCCCCGAGTTCTGATCATAAACTGGAATCCGTCCTCGAGCAATGCAAGGCTATGAGAAGATACGTTGGATCTAGACAAGGAAAACAAGCGACTTTTATTACTTACTCTAAAGGGCTCCCGTGAATAGAGTCCGACCCAAGGTTAATTATTTGGGCGAACCGGAAGCTGAATGTAGTGGAACCTAAAATGCCAATAAATCATCCGGTAAAATTGTTTGACCTGCATAGAATTTATTTATACAAATGCAAACTTCATTTAGATGCAACTTCCACTATAGAAATGCAACAAAAAAGATTTGACTTGCTCGAACTCCCTCAAGCGAAAAATTCTCTCAAAAGCGCTTGTTCAATTTAATGTTCGACTTTGGCTTAACCTTCAGCCTTTTTTCGCCGAAGCCCAATGTTTTGCCGAAGATGAAAAATTTGACCCAATGTTCGGCCGGACTATACTCTTGAAGAGACAAAACCAGAGCGCTTGGTCTGTATATCAGGAAGCAGCGCAGAGGCTGGAAAAGGCCCCCTTCAAGTGTATAGTACGACCGCCTGAGGTGCTGCTGCCTCATACAAATACAAGGGGGCCTCTTCAAGATTAGCGCGCTGGCTTTTGTCTTCCTACTCGTTTCGAACCTGGGAGCTGATATTCGTGGATTCTCTTGGCTGGAGCATTATTGTCCATTCACTCGATGTGGCCGAGTCAATAAAGTCGACGAGTTTTGGCTGACTCATAGAGTACGTGCCCTCCTCGCACACAAGACCAGTTAAGTAGTAATTAATACTTGAAGGAGCCTACTATTAAGTCTCCTTTCATATTTATTGCCCAGGACAAGGCTTCTATAAACGGTTCTTACAGTTGCCATAAAAGGATTCATATGTTAGGATGCGTGTTCGCTGTAGGAAATCGGCTTAAATCAAAAGTTACTGATTTTAGAACAATAAGCGCTCGTTTGACTAGCTGCATACGTCCGAACTGATTAAGCTAAATAAGAAATGTTATGGCCTTATGGACGCGGCGCCTACGAAGCCTGTGCGAAGTAAGATGTCAAAATTCTCTTTGGCAGATAAGTTGGTAAGCACACCCTTTACGACAACGGGTTATAGCTCTCAAAACTATGATAAGCAACACTCAGTTTCCAAGATAACGCATCCATAAAGCAACCTCGATGTCTCCAGATTGATGCACTTGCAAAGGCTGCATCTAACATCTTACACACATTCTGAGTGAGAAAACGTGCGTACCTAGAAGCGCTGGTGACCACATTATCCAGGTGAATAAAATCTTGCAAGTAATGGTGATCGAGTGTGGCTTTCGGTTCGGCAAATCAGGTTCAGACAAAATCTGCAAAAGACCAACGATTCATACACGACTTTAAAGCCACTTTAATATGATAGCATTTACGTCAGGAGCTCTATATCTATAGCGAAGACTGATTTAGGAATCCCATAAAAAATAATTCAGCTGGGTCGAGAGGCGCTAGGAAACGCGCCGTGCAATGCATGCGACGGATCTAGATGCGGCAATTAGATGCCCTATCAGTTAATGCGCAAGCATACACTATTTTCAACATATCCATATAACTACTAGGGTATGCGAACGATATCGATATCATCGTGATAGAAGATATATGACAGGTCTTTAAGAACAGGCAGGCACCCTTTCAAAAAAAAAAGCAAACAACTGACCACTTATGGTGAATGGCTTCACCTACCTCGGCGTAGCATCAATTCTGCAAACCACATTAGCCTTTAAAACTGCTGCTACTTCGGTTTAGCAAAAACAAAAAGATAGGAGAAGTAACAATCGCAAACTCTACGAGCTCTAGTCCAAAAAGCCTAAACACGTCGATAACAGTACTCAACCCAAGAGCATCTTCTCCCAGCTCCAAGGTTCGAAACTATAATATCGTGGACATTAGGATACTTAGTCTGGATAACTGAATGCAGCGTGTCTGTAGACTACTATAGAGGGTGGAATCATGGAATGCTGCTGTGCATTTATTTGGAGAAGATCTTTCATACCTTTTAGATCGGTAGTTTCCGCCAGTGGATTTCGACAATGACACAACTCGTAGCATTTATACGAAAAATCATTTGTCATGTCAGAGTTAATACATGAGTCCAAAAATTCCAAGAAAATCCCCAGAAAATCAGCAAATATGAATAACAAAAATTGCATTAATGGATAATTTCCTCACTTTCATTTAATCCCCATTGAAATAAATTTGAGAAACATAATTGTCTTAGTACAGACATAATTAAAGCCAAAACGTTTGCCCTTATGCCTTTGGACTAAATACTGTCCAACTTCCAAGTAGAGATCACTCATTTAAATCTGACCCAATTTTCCGGTAAACACATACCATGACTTCTACTTAGAGGACGGATGACGCGTAAAGTGTGATAGTCCCCCTTTAATAGGAGCACAACATTTAATGTCATTCAAGCTCACTTGGAAACCAAATCAAATGGCGCCCGCCCTTCTTCGAAACATCCAACAATATAGGCTAGAATAATTGTTCCACATAACAATTTAATGTTTTGTCATATGGCTCCATATGGCCCCTCTTTGTGAGCCTGTGATTGTGATTGTGATTGTGATGCTGGAGAAAATCAACAACTCGCATTCACGTACTGTCTGTCTGTCGGTACCGGCATCTATTCCACTTTACGATTACTATACGCGCCGCTACCTATTACCACTACTAGCAGTGTAGTTAATGCTAATACTATACAGCTGTTGTTATACACGAATAATAAACGGTAAATTGCGACTATTGACAATCAGTCAATTTAGGAGATTACCCATGTAATTTGATGAAAATTTCACTTGTCAATTGTTGTGTTGGGAATTGAAATGTTCCGAAGCGATGCCCACATTATGTCCTAGAATGTGATAGCTGTTGTTACACGACTTGTCCTTGTACTTGTACTAAAGTTGCATAAGATGTTGGGCGTAATAATCCTTGAAGTTGTTTGAAGCTTATTGGATTTTAGAAGTACCCATATGTTGGGCTGCACTTAACAAGGAGATTTCGATAATTTTGAGTCCAGTTGGAGGTAACTTGCGCGGGTTGAATTTCACATATTTTTGGAAGCAGGGATAATGAAATTTCGACTGATTTAACTTCTGAATTCCTCGGCTCTTGACATAACAGGCAAACACAATGGAATTTCCTGGTAGAAATTCGAAACAATTCCATATTTTAACGAATGACACCGAGACCTAGTCTATGTTTACACCTTCTACGTTGTAGAGGCAAAGTCCAGAGTTCGCTTCTCCGTAAAGCTTCTTGCACTTTAAAATATGTATTATTAAAATGACTGGGGTGACCGCTGCTACTTCGATTTGGCAAATGAAATGGGTTCAAAACCCCAAGCTAGAAGAACAACGGTCGTGTATGCTCTATAAAGCACTAATCCTACTACTCCTGCTGGATGACCACTGAGGCCCTCTATCAGGACCTTATGTGTTCGCTTACTTACTTTAGGGAGTGACCACTCTAGGTTGGTAACGGGTGATCCAAGTAGAAATACTTTTTTCAATAGACGTAGCTGAGAGTGTACACGAAGACCGTAGAGAGTCGATTCGGCGCCGTTTGCAGCAACTCGGACTGACGTATGGAACGACTTGGCGCCTTTTTCGTCAAGATCTTAACAACTGAAGCCGCTCGACCTTCCCAAGCGATATCGCTTCGCTCTATGGGCTCTTGAAAAGTTCCAAGAAGATCCGACGTTTTCGAGGCAAATTTTGTTTAGCGATGAGGCCCATTTCTGGCTCAATGGGTATGGAAACAAACAAAATTGCCGCATTTGGGACGAAGAGCAACCTGAAGAGATTGAAGAACTGCCACTTCATCCAGAAAAGACAACGGTTTGGTGTGGTTTGTGGGCCGGTGGAATCATCGGTCCATATTTCTTTAAAAATTATGCCGGTGCGAACGTAACCGTCAATGGCGACCGTTTTCGTGCCATGATAACCGACTATTTGATGCCTGAAATTAAAGCTCGTGATCTCGGCGACATTTGGTTTTAGCAAGACGGCGCCACTTCCCACACATCGCATCAATCAATGGACTTATTGAGAGAACATTTCGGTGAGCACATAATTTCACGTTTTGGGCCGGTCGATTGGCCACCAAGATCGTGTGATATCACACCGTTAGACTTTTTCCTGTGGGGATATGTAAAGTCAAAAGCTTATGCCGACAAACCCTTGGAGGAAAACATCACGCGTGTCATTCGCCAGTTACCAGTCGAAATGCTCGAACGAGTGATCGAAAATTGGACTCAACGGATGGACCATCTGCGACATAGCAACGGCCAACATTTGATAGACATAGTCTTCAAAAAATAAATGCCAAAGAGTGTTCTTTCAAATGATAATAAACATTCTCCATTAAATTTGAATTTTCTGTGTTTTTTTCTTTAAAAATGTAGGGAACCTCGAAATGTTTTTCTGTTTGGCAAAGAGAAGTGAATTTCCCATGCGAAGAGCAGTTCGTTAAAACATGTACCTTAAAATTGGACCGACTATAACTAGTCTCTAACATTTTTAAGTCTTCATCCTTAAGCAAGCTCCACATATACCAATTTTCAGTAGTTGTGGTGGAGGTAGAAGGTTTAAACTAAAGTTCTCTTGCAAATCTCACGTTTTCGTCCACTGATGAGCTTAGTTGAATGTTAAATCACCTGAGGTTTAGGTTTAGGTTCCCAGTTACACGTAATGTGAATACGTAAGCTACTACAGGGCCTTACAGTGTTTTGGGATAGAAGAAGCCAATGTGGACTGAGAGCTGTGAAATAATCTTAAAATAGAGCAAATAGCCTAACCCTAAATCTATGTCCTGTATCTGTAGTACGTCAGATTACAAATAAATACTTAAGCAGGTAGATATTCCTTAAGCTTCAAAGGGATAAAATTGTTTGCAATAGTGGGGTCTACTATCACCCCAACTCAAGTTATATGACTATTTCCGATTTTAAGGGGTAACTACTCTAAATGCTTGAACTTCAGAACTATAAGACATAGATTCAAAAACCGCTAAATAGATTTTGTAGAACTCTATTCCATTTTATTTACCCAAAACAAAGTTACATGGCTCTAAAGTAATAAAGCAAAATTATGTTTTTTAAGTTCTCAATTAAAATCAATTTTTCTCAAAATCTTTACTCCCTTCAAATGAATTTCCTACTTAAAACTCAATTCCCGATCAAATTTCAAGAAGTTCGTATCGACCCTCACCAGCTCTTTACCGCTTTCAAAACCACGTATGAGTGCTTCTATTGAGCCAAGCCGTGTCTAGTTTCAGCATCCCCACCAAACTCTTCCGTTTGTTTAGGAAAAGATTTATGAAATCTGTCACGGGCTGTCATATTGGACCAGCGGTTAACGTCAGCAGAATAGAGTACATAATGTAACCAATCAGGGACACCCAACTTCAACGAATCAACCAGAACATCAAAATTGGAAGCTATAACTTGAAGAAAGTAAAGGACTATGTCTACGTTGGCTCTGCTATACAAATCTTAATACGATGTAATTCAGAAACGCTTGCCTATCGCTGACTGGGATTGAACTGAAAAGGCAGCTGTCAGGTAATGGCCTCAACCACTGTAATACGTCACGTGCGTTCCTTAGTCTTTTTACACTGAGTGAAGTATTAAATACACGATGTTTTATGGAAGATGACTCATAACCGAAGGATTTGACTGAGTCGATAACCAAAGTAGACCAACTTTTAATCCGTCGTCGTTCATGCATTAACAAATTTATGTGCATACATTCTCATCTTCATCTATTGGTGGAAAAATTGAAAGCAAAAACTTTAGCATTCCGCGAGATGAAAGTTTTACCATTACCATTGAATGTGTGTTCGTGGTTTTTCGAATTCTTAAAAGAATGATTGAAACATTTGAATGTTGACGTATTCTATGGGACACGTCCTTCCGCCAAATACGTGGACATCAAGATTTCACTCGAAGCAATGTTCGCGACGGATTCTATGGGTTCTATTAGGTTATGCCCTTAATGGTGAGCGCAGAAGGTGAAAGCGGGAAAACGATACGATGCGAAAATCGTTTCAATTGCGATATAAGAATGTATAGCTGATGAATGGAACCCCCGCATTGTTTGTCCAGAAGAAAGAAGCCTTAAGCTACGCCATATGGAGTCAATCTTCTAAACATCGCGCATTAGATCTTATTTGCCATATTATGCGAGCGCCTGAAACCATTTTTACAACGACCTGAATAACCTGACCCAACTCTATCAGGTTTTAGGCCCGGTAAGTCCACAACTGAACAATTACTGCAGATTCTAAAGAAAAACGTAATAGTTCAGCACGATACTCACCACCTTCTTATCGGTTTTAAAGTCGCACATGACAGAAAAGTAAAGTACTTTATCTACCCCTGCTCTGCTATCACATCTGTAAACGACATCTCTATGTGGACTCCGAACAACTAAGAAAACTGTATAAGACCCCTATAATCCCAGTCCTGCTCTATGGATTCGAAGTATACGAAGATCTGAAGCGGATGAAGATATTCTTGATCGTTTTGAGAGAACTTCTTTCTTCGTAAGATATTTGGTCCCGAACACATTGACGGATTCTGGACGAGACGATTAAACGATGAACTCTACGAACTGTACAGCGGCATTGACCTGGTCAAAAATACTGCGCCTTGGGCAATTGAGATGGCTGGGACATATAGAGCGACTAAACACCGAAGCTCCAATCAGGACAGACAATCCAGTAGAGAAATGCCGCATCTCAGGGCGCGGCACAAGTTAAAGGGGGACATCAATAAACTTTGATTGTGCAACTGAGGCAATTAGCCAACTAAATAGTTGAGGTCCAACTCTCGACTGCAGCGTTTTAATATATTGCTTTTGTTTGAAATGATTTTTGTTAAAAAAATTCAAATGCGAAAAGCAGTAAAGAGCTGGTGAGGGCCGATATGAATTGTGGAATTACCGGGCCCATAACCGCACTGATCGGGCACACCATAAAAAAATTATTTTTTCTTAAATTTAAATTTTTTCAATATGTGTATATAATTTTGTCGAGGTGAAACGGGATGACGTTAAAATCCGATAACCGCTGGGCCGATTTTCATGATTCTTTTTTGTTTTGCTCATATTGTGGCGTTGGGGGTGTCAACATCTGACAGTTGATTTAGCTGATAAGCAACGCACAGCCTAAGCCACTGGAGATGGAGACATTAAATTCACCAGGGCGACATGCCGGACAGCTGGCGTTTAATTAAAAAGAGCACAAAACAAAAAACTGCAATAAGAATTCTGGCGAAACGTCAATGTGTCAAACAATTCCAGGGAAACGTAACATTCCCATGTGGAACCTCTTCTCTTTGTACTCTCCTCATAAGTGTTTTTAAGTCTTCTCATAGCTAACCGAAATAAAATTATGGAAGGAACTACATAAGTGATTAAATCAATGTTTGTATGTCATAGTGACACCCTGTATGTTGGTTATTACTTCCATTATAAACTTGATCAGTTGAATGTAGGTCCTCAATTTCATGTACACTTAACTCCATGCTGTGCATTTTATGTCAACTTAAGGATTGATTGCGTTTTACGTTTTGAAATGCGAATTTGATTGGACCGCCTGTAGGTTCTTTCATCTGCAAATTGTGGGGGCTCACATTCCATAGAATAATAAGAAACAGTGTTTCAATTTATTCGCTGAGAAATGAAAAAGAAAATCATTATTCAAGGAATTATCTCAAGCAAAAGGAGATGTCGAAGGAAGAGAGATTTTTTGCGTATTAACCTTGAAATTTGATTGAAAATCATTTCCACGAATTCGACGTTGTTAATAAGTTCAGTCTGGCTTATTAAGGTCACATACAGTATGTATGGAAACACCTCACCTTGTTTATACATGGAATATGGAAATGTGATTGAAAAACCTCAAACGAACACGCATCTACTTCCGGCAGTCAATTTGTAATTACATCATGTAGGTACATAATTTTTTCTAACCAAAATTTAGGAAAGTAGGTAGGTATGTACCCGAAAAAAAAAGTAAGTACTTGCCCGCCCTATGGAACCCCCCCTTTGGAAAGCCATGTTGGCATGTGTCAACAAACAATCGAAACCGTAATTTCCTGTATCCTACGCGATCGCGGTAATCATAATGCAGAATGCATATGAAAGCGACAAGCGCATAACCATCATTAGTCACCACACTGACGAAAGCTAAAAATAAATGGCCCTCCGTCGGTCGTCGTCGCACTAAACCCTCTTGGCTGTTGGATCGTGCCCGTGAGCACACCACCTAACAACATCCGAGTTAAAGACAAAAAGTAAAATGAAAAGTCCCACCAACTCATTAAAATCCCATCCGATTGTCTCCATCGCGCGTACGCCTTCTTCCGTTTTACCTGACATATCAGTCAGTCGATGATTCCGTCCGGAAACCGGCTAAAATGGAACCCGCAACACACCACAGCAGAGGAAGACTCACTGTGCCTACAGGTATAGCTACAGCCACGACAGATGCATACGCTATCCCTGCGGAACCCCTTTAGTCGTCACGTGTGCTATCGTGTTCTGTGTGCTATATGTCGCATTCGCATCGCATAGAGGCTGGCTGGAAGAGCGTGGTTGCCGCTTTATGCGCACACGGGTGCACGAAGGAAACATAATTAATAACTATGAAGCCGTATGCCACAGACGCTGTCATTAAGTATCCAACGAATCGCGTTCGCGTTCGCGGTTCGCGGGTGCAGCGCGGCATTAAGAATTCATTCATGAAACTAGGAGCCAGTGTCGCCAGCAAAATAATACAACTCCCAGCCAGCCCCACATCCCGATGTGGACTTTCGACGTCGAGTAAATCACACGAAGTGCACAGTGTGTTTTTGGTGGGGGGTTCTTTTTTTTTCTTCTTATTTCTTCGTTTTGTTGTTTGTTGGCGTTTGACGTTTGTCTGGTGTGCGCGCGCAAAACGCGGTTTGTTTTGCTTCTTTGCGGACTTGGGATCGTTCAATTAGATTAAGACCCAAACGAGCGGAGCGCGTGCACATGTTGGCGTATATAGTGAAGTGACTAGTGAGCGCGAGTAATTTGCGGTGGCGGCGGTGATGACTCACACTTTGGTTCATTCATAAAATCATAGAAAGCCTGTGCTGCCTCGGTTTGGAGGAGTTGAGTTGAAGTATCGTACCTGGGATTTAGAATGAGTAAAGTCGTAGTAGGCAGGGTACCTACACTTGGATAGAGAGTGCTAGTGCCCGTGCCCGTACCCATGCCCATGCCCACTCTGGATAATACGTTTAATGTCACTGAGCATAGCTTTAAGTTTGGCATTATGCCTATGCATGCATAACTCGTTTGCAAAAGTAGATTTTGTTGTTTCGCAGAATCAAGTGTGGAGGTAGTTCACCTAATTCGATACCGGAAGCAATAGATACGGCTTCGACTCTGGTGTAGGATGGGGATGTAGAGGTGATTACGTCAGTACTTATGAAGTCATTAAAAGTCTATGAAACATGGTACATGGTCGATCTGTGTGGATCAATGGGATTTTACCTTAGAGTGAATGGATCTGCGATGGATTTTTGTCATCAGACGATACCGGCAGCGCTAAAAGATAGCTATAGATGTCTCCCATCGTGAGTCGTTCGTTGCAGCTTTAGCTTAAACTAAACTCAACTAAACACCATCACAGATTGAGCTTCTTTCTTTTTTTCTTTAAGAACTGTTGTTTCTTTCAGGTCTTTTGGGAACAGCACCTTATCTCTCAAGCAGTATCTTGGTTTTATTTCTGAAGTGGCGGCTATTAACAAGAAGAAGCGAATAGTTTTCTAGGAGAGCCTTCCATAAAGGACTTAGGGTCAAAATTCTCCAACACACAATGTGTGCGAAGATATATTTTCGACACACGAATCGAAGGAGACTTAAATGTTATACCGATTTCGAATGGAAAATTTAAGGAGCTACTGATGACAGATTTAACTCTTGGATATTTTCAGACTTTCGCAAGGCAGCGGAAATAATATTTAGCTGGTACTGGGGCGGGTGTAAACTTGGGAACCCACAATGTACTTAGTTAAATATCAGGCTTCTGACTCATATAGCGTCACTATCCGAGACACTCCAGGCTTTCAAAACACTAATTCTACACTTCACGCTCTCTCATGCGCAGTAAATTGGTCCCCGATTGAACTTAGGTCCTTCTTCTAACTTGTCCAAGTCTTGTAATCGAAGATTTACTTCTTTTAATGCAGTCAATGTGGCTAAGCCAATGTATTCGGAGTGTTTGGCTTTTTGCGCTACGACAATTTCATGCAGCACGAGTTCGCGGTTATAGCATCTTTTCTATTTGGCCAGTAATACGGGATCAGAAACCGGACTTTTCATTTTCATAAGCGCTCATCGCTATGAGCAGGATAGTAATTTTAAAGCATTCAGACTTAGAAACCAGTCAGACAGATACTTTATTTTACTGTAGTAATTTACCTGACTTTTGTGGAAAGAAGAGAGGGCACTTCGGAGATATAGACCTTCGGTTTTAAGCACTCACTACGTCAGCATCTAGAGCCAAGAACCTGTAAAGAAATTCCGTCGCAGTGTTTTCGCCTTCCCACAAGCGTAGCATAAGGTTCTAGAGGTACAAGCCTAGCACATTTATGTCTAGTCAGAATGCCTACTCCCGTGGCCTTATTTTCTTACTAGTAATAGCAAAAATGAAATTTATAGTAGACCCAGTCATCAATGGAAGCCCTATATTACTAGGAATACCGATAGACCCAACACAGTCTCAGGTCCTGAGAAAACTTCTTCCGATGCTTGACGAATAGGTTTGCCAGAGATATCATTTCCCGTGATTGGAGTATGACACGAAACCAAAAGAAGACTAAGGTTGTTCAGTCTTCCGACCTAGTTAGCTCAAATAGTTTTTGAAATGGAGCACTAACTAAGAACTGATTAAAAGATTAAACAAGGTCTTAAGTTCAGGTTGGAGAGGAGAAAAGCATTACGTTGTCATATTCTGTCTTAAAATCATTCTTGAATTTGGGACTTGGACATTTTTTCGCAGCCTAAGTTCAGGTATAATTGCATCAGATGGTGGCATGTCCATTAGCCAGGGGTCGTATAATAGTTCTGGCGCAGTGCCATCGAATCTCCAGTATGAGTTGTACCAAAAACTCTTATTTACCAAGTCACAGGTGCGCATCATAAGGTTGTCCTAATCAATGTCGTGTAGATCCATCGTCCCGTTTTTGCTGGACATGCTGGCTTTCGAGGATTATTTCAAGATATTTAGCTTCATTTGAACTAGTTCTGTAAAGTAGAACAAACTCGGTTTTAAGTGAATTCTCCGAGAGACCTTTTTCTGCCCGCGATTTCGCACAAACCAAGCATTCACTAGACTACAAAAACGTTGAGCGTTAATGCGAATGGATCATCATGCACCATAACAGTGGAGATCGACTGATGCCTTGTCAGCTACCCTTAAAATCTGCAACCATCGGCCTATTCTCCAACATTGAACGGATCCACGCGAGAATTAATTCATCAGTCATTCGCCTTGAACCACTTATTTTGCAGGGCTATGCTGCGTCGGAGATCCACTATGGTGTCATTCATTAAAGTCATATTGAAACTTACTCCTAAGCTAGTTGAATTTTTATTCCCCCATTTGGTAGATAAATGGTTGTTTACTCAAAGCAATGTACATATGTGGCCTCAAAAGCAAGCAATTCCCACAGTAGGTACACTGAAAGCAATATTATCGTGATATAGTCAATTTTTGTTTGTCAATGTAATGACTAAACGCTTAAGTCTCTCGTTTCGTCTAGGCAATCATTGCAGTGTATTTCAAGCAGAAGTCATGGCGATTAAAGAAGCCTAATCTTGGAAAAAACGTGATATCCGCTACATATCTGGATTTCTCTGACCGCCAAGCGGCCTTAAGATCACTAGACTCGGTTTCTCTAAACCCTAAAGTGGCCGTAGAATGTCTCTCAGTTCAACATTTAACTTTGCTGGGTGCCGGGAACTGCAAGGCCGACGAACTAGCACGAGGAAGAAGAGGAGACAATTCTGCACCTTCGTTGCACCTGTCCTTCTCTCTCCTAAAAACTTAGGGTCCAGCTACGTGCATTCTTCGATGGCCATCTTGAAGATCTGTCAACTACTGACGTTAAAGACCTCTTTCGCTATATCCAGAGCTCCAAATGGTTAAACGAGAAGGCTTCTTTTTGGTCTAAGTGATTCGGCCACACCGACTGCCACTTCAACCTAACCTAACTTAACCTATGACTAAGCGAAGGCGCTACACCCAGATGTGGCGGTGTAGGATCATCAGTGGATTATCAAAGAATACATGATCCACACTCACTTACAAATTCACACTGCAAGAAAGTGAACAAGAATTTTATAACCTCTACGAAAAATCGTACCTTCGAAGACACAGCTGTGGAAGAGTTTAGCCAGCTTTACCTCTTTGATTTAAGTCAAAAATACCTTTATTACCTCTTTAAATTGCCACTTTCCTCAGTAAGTGCCAAAAGCCAGGATAGGCATGTGTATCTGGTAGCAAAAACTCCCACTAATGTTTATCATCATTAAGTCGCACGTATCCATTAACAACTCGTGACTCCACTGACGTATCATCACATTTAGGCGTTTCCGTGCCGGCAATTTAGCATTCTCGCCTATTAACACAGATAAATAACCTCGATTAAACACTCTCAACATCCGCGAGGGTACAATTTCCGCTACATCATATCTCAGCCACACAGATAGATACCTTTTCCTATCTAACTTCCATGACTCGCTATACTGGTCCATTACAATCACCGTGAATACCGCTCGGACCAAAAGGACATAACCTTGCCGGGTGTGTTAGCACCAACCGATACTTTGCCACCCAATGGACTCGTTTCAATCGAAATGAATTGTTCGATTCATTGGAGACCTAGCCTTATACTATACGTGGAACTTCATCCTCCAAAGCAGGAACTGTATACATATGTATATACCTGTTGTATAGGTGGAGTGGCAATAATGCCGCCATTATTGCCATGTCATCCCAGGGTAGCTGCAGATTTAATTATTTAAACAAGTTAAACAACAAAACAAAAAAAAAATTAAAATGAAAATGAAAATGAAAATACCACGGCAAATGGGTGAATTACCGTTGTAATTATCATAGGACATGAATTTTGCATAATCCGCATTATGCGAGGATTGCAAAATCATTTATATCGCGGTAAGTACGTGCGGAAATGTTTAAAATGCTTTAACTCGATAAAGCGCTTTTGTTTTTGCGGACCATTGCCACAAGTTCACCTGGTGGTTTTTTGTTTTTTTTTGTTATATCCTACAATGATGCGTTTCGTCCTTCATGTATATATCTATAGTTTTTGTTTGTTAAGTTGATAACACGGTTGTCAGACTATGAGCTTAAATTTTTAAGTTTCAATTATAAACAAATATTAATTGTTTTTTTTTTGTTTGTGATTGTTAATTAAGTTACGCGCAATGTGTCATTAGTGCACATCTTCTAAAAATACAGCTCAGAATTTCCAGGATATTTGGGCTAAATAAAAAATAATCACAAACCATTCACGAATCCTTAAAATGAAATAGGATTTTCAAAAGAATCACCGAGGATGAATTAATCCACTATTGATGTATAAAGCCGTGGTTTGATCAAACCTTTTATTTCGGCTTCATTGGCACTGCGACCAAAACCGGTCCGGCGAAAACCCAAGATTTTTGATCAACCTTACGATTGTTGCGGCCGATGACTTGACAATATCCTGGGGTTCGGTAAGACCTTTGTTGAAGCATTCAAACCTCTTCTAGATGACTGCAGGGCAATTGCATAGGATGTGTTCTGCCGTTTCTGGCTGTTCAAGGCAGAGTCTGCACAGAGTCTGCACAAGTCTGTAGAACTTTCCCCAATTTATTAAGATAATGGGTCATGGCGCAGTGCTATGTGAGGAGGTCAGTTACGTTCTTTGCTTCACTTTTGAGAGGATTTGAAAAGCGCGTTGTTTGTTGCCAATGGGATTTACGAATTTGGTTTTTCCACACGAGTTATAATTTGATGTTATTAAAAGGGCACTGGGCTAATGAAAAGGGACCCAGAGCACTTACGAGCTAGCTCGTCGGCCACTTCATTAGCAAGAATTCGTTCCCGTCCTGGGACCTTGTAGCGAGTCACTCTGTTATGAAAAGTGTGTTGTGTTAAAGTGATTAGTCATTCCAAACAAGTTGAGAGTTGAACTTGTAGGAGTTAATAGCTTTGAGTCCTGCTTGACTGCCTGAGAAAATGTATATATTTGATCTTCTGAGATTCCCCCTTAAGCATTCTTTTGCGCATATTTCAATGGCGTAAACTTTTGCTTGGAAGGTTTATGTTGTGTGGCCTAGAGGAACTGAAATTTTTCAGTTGGATACCTGCTCCTACCAGACGGAGCAGGACCCGTCTATCCTAGGGCCTTCCTTCACCGAACGTTCCGGTATGGTACATAAAATTAAGTTCTATGGGCATGAGGACGAAGTTATATTTATAATCTTTTAAGTATTTAATAGTCCCTGGTTGAATTTTTTCACGAGGTAAAGTTTTATTGTGCTCGCTACAGCCCACTTCTTAATTCGCGCATGTAACGATGGACAGGAGCGCATGGCACCCGTGATTCCTATGCATGCTAATCTTTGTATTCTTTAAACTGGGCAGATATTTGGCTTGCCTTTTCCCACCACACTAGAGAAGAATACGTGATAGCAGGTCCAATGCGTTACCTTTGGACGTTAAGCCCATTTTTGACCAAATAGATTGACCCTATCTTATTGATCAATGGGCAAAAAATCCTATAACATCTCTCTTTAACTTCGAGGGCTATAACACAAAACCTGAACTCTTTCTCTCAGATTTTCTAAGGACTTCGAATATAGATATTAGGTTTTTCTCAGATGTGCCAGGACAGTCCGGTGTTGAGGGAAAAGAGCAGGCGCATGAGATTGCAAGAATACGAGGTTTCAGATATTAAACCTCCCCTCTGAATATTAAGGGGCACTATTGAGGAAGATTAAATAAGGACTATCAATCTAAAGTGGTAAAGACTTGTAGGACACTGGGTATCTATGGCCACTTTTCGACAGTTAAAGATCTAAGAAATTAATAAAATTAAGCAGAGTTAAGCAGGGATACCAGCTGAAAGTTTTTATTCGCTGTCCCACCTCTTGCGAACGTCTGACAAACGTACAAGAGTAAGAAATGTCCAAAAATAAATTGCAGTTCGGAATCGGCATTAAACTGTAGGTCCCTCCATATGTGTCAAAAATATAACTTCGCACACGCAATGGTTGAAGAAGCTAGGGTTTAGGTCCTGTATGGGCCGTTTACGCCTAATGTGTATGCATGTAAGCAGGGATAAGATATCTGCAGATTGTGCGGATATCTAGGCCTCCAAGGGCCTTGTAGGCTTTTTCGAAAAAATTGTTTGCCTTACCAGGGAAATTGTTTAACTTTTTCTACCATTTTGAATGTAATTTCAACTGATTCCGCAGGGATCGCGATAGGTCCACTTGAGTGGATAGTGTTGTGTGATGATGTCGTTTTCACCACCCCTTGTTTAACCTAAGTAAAGTGCCTTCGTCTGAACTGATTCCACAAATTACATTTTCAAGAATTTAAACCCCAGCTGGAGACTCCGCCTAAGCGAAGCCTACTTCTAATGCCAACGTTTGTAAGATAACTTAGATCTTTATAGAAGAAGGCTTCAATATGGATCTTAAATTTTCAAGAAAGGGAGAGAGCAGATGAGGTGCACACAAGTTTTTTCCTCTCCTCGTCCATGTAACTTCATTGAAAGACCTAAATGTGCTAAAAACACATACCAAGCATGCAATAAATGATTTCCTCTGAAATAGTGTCCAGACATAGGACCTATTCTACTGCCATCTTTCAGTCTGCTTAAGGAGATCAAGTCTGTACAGCGTTTTTGACCCAGCCTTGACCATATCTGGTTAGTCGCTAAACTTGTGATTGCACTTGTCCTCCTAAAGTTGACTTGATTTCGAAAATATATGTTTGTTCAGACCTTAACTTAAGACACTTTCTATTATTTAGCATAATGCTAGGAAATTCGCAGACTTTTCTTTGAGTCTGTCCAAAAGTGTCCAAACAAAATCATATAGCGACCTATAGTTCCAAAGGCGTTTCACCCAGATGTGGTGGCTTAGGATCATCAGTGGATTGCCACAAACACATCAAGCACAATATATTATGGCTGAAAGGTATTAGTTAAATTTGTTATGCATGAAATGTATGTAGCCTGAACTTTCTTAAAAATAAACCGTACGACATGTCCTTATATCTAATGCTTGCATAGCTTGCTAAAAAAAAAAAGAATTGTGCAAAGTGTACACTCATAATTAAGTGATTCTGTGGTAAACAAGTTGTCCCTTAATAACATACCTTCGCAAAGAATCTGTACCCTAGACGATGGGGAGTGTTGATTTTGTGTTTTTTTTTTTTCATAAAAAAAGAACGACTTAAAAATTACTTTTCCCACACGTAGATACATTATATAAAATGTTTCTCAGTACAAAATGCTAATGAGTACCTAGAGAGTGTTGGAGTATGGCTGTTTATCTAACCTGTTATTTTCTTGCAAGTGCACAACGTAGAAGCTAGTTAAGGAGATGAGTGATGACATTATTTTCAGAGGTAAAGTTTTTCATAGGATGATAAAAAATTAATAAGACTAATGTTGCTCCTAGAGTGGGTATGCAAAGTTTGCTGTGGAAGATTGCACAACTTGCATGAAGAAAATTCAACCAAATTTAGAAGGAATTTTTAGCTAGAGTTCAAAATAATTTAATGAAAATATAACAAAATGTACATAAACAATAAAGTGAATAACGGAAGACAACCATAGTTTTTGAAGAGCTCAATCTTTGTCAAAGTTGGCCGCATTGGGGAAATGAAATAAAAAGCTACTTTTTAGTTTTGATTGTTTTTGGCAAAAGATTTTTATAAAATTTTTGTTTTAATGATCTAAGAAGATCTCGCTTTAAGGACTCAATATTTCTGTATTTAGTACAGCTTGCCTCTTTAGAATGTCAGAATTCTTTTTGCCAACATTGAGGTTGGTTGAAGGGCTTCAGGTCAGCTGCTGACAAATTAGTTTGATAGACATTAACCGATGTTGTTAATATCCAACAAGGTTTTTTTTTACCTCACAAAAATAACTATAGAAAAATATTAGACATCATTCTACTAGTTACATATGTACTAGTCACATGTATCGCCGCCTGTCTTTCTCAACCTCATACTACGAACTTTCACTGTAAACGCACCCCCTACCCAAAAAAATTCAGGAGCGTAGAAAGTTTACAAATAAAATTTCGCTTCTGGATATTTCTGTGTCAGTGAGACAACGGGTTGGTCGAAGTGTCGAGAATATTGCTGGCGTTTAATGGGTTAGGAGCACATTTTTTTTTTAGTTTGAATTTTTTTTATTATTTAGTAATTTGATTGCTTTTACAAAAGTAATAAAAAAGCAAAAAAAAATAATTATATAAAAAATCATCACTATATACATAGACCATTGTTACAGACGTAGTCCTTTGCGGTAACAATCATAACTTCTCAACAATTCATCCAAATTCATTCAAATGAACAAAAAATTAAAATTAAACATTTTAAAAGTTAATTTAGTTCCTGATCGAAGTTAGTTTTTTTTTCTTTTGAAAATAAACAAAGTGGCGGCCTTAGACATACTTTTGAATTTAAAAAAAAAAAGAACAACAGTAAATTGTTTATAATAAATCAACTAGTTTAATATGTCTTACAAAAGTTGTACAAATTTCATTTAAATCCACCCAGTCGATTTTCAGTGACAGAGGTCACTCCGACCTTAAAAACCTAGTTTGGGATAAACGCGTTTAAAGTTTTACACTCGACGCTTTCGAGAGATCTCTTAAAATTTTCAGAGAATTTTGAAGAATATTTTCAAAACTTTGAGAAAATGCAAGAACAAACAAATTTATGTTTTTAAAATTCTGACTGCTCCTAATCCAATAAGCGTCCGCCGCAAACGAACAGTCAATTTCAAGGCTTTCTCAAGATTTGGGCATCGCTAAGAGCACACTATGGCGAAAGGATCTTGGCCTGCACTCTTATAAGATGAAGTGAGCTCTATATAGCGTCGTACGCTCTCGGATTGGGCTATAGAACATAACCAACATTATATTCAGTGATGATGCGCATTTTAGGCTAAACGGCTTCGTCAACCAAACAGAATATTGTCAGATGAAAACCCTCATGTTCTTTAAGAAACAGAATTGCATCGTCAAAAAATAACTGTATACTGTAGATTTCATGCCGCTGGTGTCATTGGGACGTTTTTCGTCCCATGGTAGCGCCGTCTTATTTAAACCACCATGTTGCAAGCAATGGAGATCGCCATATGGCAACGATATTTCTTTGGTCAAATACAAGAACTAGACACTAATGATACGTGGTTTAAATAAGACGGCGCTACAAGCCACACAGCGGGTGTGACAATCGACTTATTCGATGTACGTATTATAGAGAGAAATGGTCCTGTTGATTATCTGCTTAGATCATTGGCCTGTGACAACAAGACGGTGCCGTATTGAGCGAGACATTGCGCCCTTTTGGTCAAAATGTCGTTGTCGACAATTTTTGAGATTATCTTAAATGGTTTTCGTTCCATTATGAAATGTTCGTCCTTATTGGAAAAGCTGATATTTCTTCACGTCGAAGGCGCAAGGTTTCCACTCTTACACCTGTTGCACTTTTCGAAGAAGAGGACGATTACTTTGGTATTATTTTGTTCTGAAACAAGGGAAAAGAACTTAGGGCTCTAGGAACATAACTTTGGGCGAGAGTGTGGAAAACGTTTAGCATTTCATTTTTATTAATTGATAGCCTAAGGATCCACACTTTTGTTCCGACTGGATTACGAGCTCCCTTTCCAAATTATAAGGAACTACGATCCACCCAGTATAAGTTAGTAGATAGAAATTACAAACAGCGCCTAAGTAATTCCCTATAACCACCAAAGCCAACCACTAATAGTCCGGGACCGGAACATCATCAAAGAGGTAATAGAGACAACATCCGGAGTTTTAATAAGAAAATCAAGTAACTGGCTGCCAACTCTGAGACCTGAGAATAGGGTCTTCACTCCCTTGTCCAATTGTCGCCGATGTGCAATTAAAGAAGATTTCAGAAGCTGCTAAAGAAAGATGAAGCAAGATACCTCACACCACAGAAAACACAGTCTCGCTCATATACAGGGTGTTTTTTTTAGAGGTATAGAACTTCGATTTGAAATAAAATACAAGAAAACCGTTTTAATGTCCATCAATTTGGCTTTATTGGTAGGATTATTTAATGTTTAAATTTGATTTTGGGCATGTGGCCGCCGCGGCTGGTTCGAATAAAGACAAGTCTAGAGGTCCAATTTTCAACCGCTTTTTCAAGCATTTCGGGCTGTATGTCGGCAATAACGCCACGAATGTTGGCTTCCAAGTCCCCCAACGTTTCTGGTTTGTTGGCGTAGGTGAGCGACTTCACATATCCCCAAAGAAAATAATCCAATGGTGTCAAATCACACGATCTTGATGTCCAATTGACAGGTGGTGCATTCCGCGAAATTATGCGCTCATTGAATGTTTCCTTGAATAAATCGGTTGTGACGTGCGCTGTGTGGCATGTAGCGCCTTCTTGTTGGAACCACATCTCATCCACATTCATGCCATCCAATTCGGGAACAAAATAGTTGGTTCATCATGGCTCTATACCGGTCTCCATAATTGTCTCCGGTAACTGACTCTCCAGCATCATTTCGAAAGAAGTATGGCCCAATGAATACACCAGCCCATAGAGCACACCAAACAGTCAGTTATTGTGGATGCAATGGCGTTTCAAGGGTCTCTAATCGGCCTACTGAGCGTACTATTCGCAACACCATCACCCATTTTGAGACCCAGCATTCATTATTGGATAATATTCGACCGAATAGACCACGTCCAGCACGCTGTGAAGAAAATATAGCGGCCGTAGCTGAGAGTGTACACGAAGACCGTAGAGAGTCGATTCGGCGCCGTTCGCAGCAACTCGGACTGACGTATGGAACGACTTGGCGCATTTTACGTCAAGATCTTAAATTGAAAGCGTACAAAATACAGCTTGTGCAACAACTGAAGCCGCTCGACCTTCCCAAGCGACATCGCTTCGCTCTATGGGCTCTTGAAAAGTTCCAAGAAGATCCGACGTTTTCAAGGCAAATTTTGTTTAGCGATGAGGCCCATTTCTGGCTCAATGGGTATGTAAACAAACAAAATTGCCGCATTTGGGACGAAGAGCAACCTGAAGAGATTAAAGAACTGCCACTTCATCCAGAAAAAAACAACGGTTTGGTGTGGTTTGTGGGCCGGTGGAATCATCGGTCCATATTTCTTTAAAAATTATGCCGCTGCGAACGTAACCGTCAATGGCGACCGTTATCGTGCCATGATAACCGACTATTTGATGCCTGAAATTGAAGCTCGTGATCTCGGCGACATTTGGTTTCAGCAAGACGGCGCCACTTCCTACACATCGCATCAATCCATGGACTTATTCAGAGAACATTTCGGTGAGCACATAATTTCACGTTTTGGGCCGGTCGATTGGCCACCAAGATCGTGTGATATCACACCGTTAGACTTTTTCCTGTGGGCATTAAAAAAGTAGGGAACCTCGAAATGGATCACCCTTTAGTTCTGAGTTCTAAATAAAAAAGAACGCCAAAATTACTTAGATTCAGTTGAACTAAATGCCCCATACATTTGAGGATGCTCCATTAAGCCTTAGAGGCCTGAGCAGGTTCCTGTCAACTCGGTGTCGGATCAAGGTTTTAGAACAGAGAAAAAGAAGCGGTCATACCTCCGCTTCTCATTCCAATTTAAATTCTTTACTGTTTAACTATTTAGAAGCAGAAACTTCATAAAGATAAGATGCCTAAAGATTGCTGTCATATTTGAAGATTGGAATAGAAAAGTTTGTTGAATAATATCCAACATGAAGCATTTTATGAGGAAAGAGAAACACAGATCCTACCAAAGATGTTTCATCTATTACTACCTCCTTTAATCCCTTGCAGTTTAATACCTCATAACATAACCCATACGTATGTATAGCTATTGAAATCTTCAGTCTTTTTACAAATTTTAAATGCATATTTGCTTCGTCTGCAGTCGATATTTATAGAAAGGAATTGCAAAGAAATATTGCATGTTCAGAGCATGGCAACTAATTCCGGTTGATTAGTTTCGAAAATCCTTTTTCAATTAAACCAACGACTTTAGTTTTTTTTTTTTTTTAGCAAATCTGTCTCATATTTCATGCAGTTAAATTGCTTTTTATTTCCATACCATAGCAATTCCACCTACAAATGAAAATGGAAATGGAAATGAATATGAAAACCCCCAAACAAGGACGACACTCCAAATGCCATAATGCACAACTTTTTCAGAGCAACCGCTGAATTTTATTTGAATTTATTACCAACCCTTGGCGTCGTTCTATTTGGAACCGAAAATTCATTATGACCACAATATGCACTGGGAAAAATAGAAAATCACATATAAAATGAGCATGACAGGCTAGCAACTTGAAATGTCGTCCTTATTTCACACTCGGCAGGCAGGCAGGCACCCAGCAGCTAACCCCGATTCGAACTCATTTCATATTCATTATTCAATGGAGCCATATAGCTAATAAGTCAATTACAGCCACGAACTATTGATTTCCTGTCGTCGAATCCAATCAATTTGCCACACATTCATATATGTGCTTTAGTCCTGGCAAACATTTCAATTAAGAGCCAGGCAACTGGCCGCTGTAAATGTGTACCCACCTCCGCCTTGTCTATTAATAGGAATAGTGTCTCAATGATGGTATTGTGACAGGGTAATGATACTGCCACCTAACCTCAATGAATGCACACTGCACAACGGACAACATGATAAATCGGCTTGTTTCCACCTAGCCTCCTCCATCCCAGCTGACACGGACACGGACACGGACAAGGACGATGACGACTAATTCCCGCAGCTAATTAATTAGTTTTGAGCCAGTTCCGATCTCTGATAAATTACTAAAGCAATTTCGAGCTACTTGACATTTGGTTGGTCACCTTCACCTACACCTTCACCTTAACCTACTCTTCTCACCCACACACCCACACACATGCACAAGAAGTGCATCGCATGAAAAATTGCATACACCATTAGCCATCGGTAAGTCAGACCGACCACAGAAAATCACTTCTCCTCCCTCTAGGGAGTCATTCACCAGTGATGGAGGAAGTTTGAATTTTTAATCAACGACGAGCAAGTGCCATGACGAAGCTATAATTGGGATTTACTTGGGCAACTCACACATCTGGGAGTTATCAGGATCAGCGCAGCGCAGGACAGGAAAAAATAAATAGAAATCCTTTAACCTGAATTCAAATCGTAGTCGTTGTTGTTGTTGTTCGGGCTGCAGGCTTTGTCCTGACCAGATGTATATGTGCATCCATTCGTATTCATCCTCGTATCTCGTGTCGTGACATTCTAATTTTGGAGGTTAGGTAGCCAAACATTTGCATAGAGGTCGACATGTCAGCTGTTAGTTGTGTGTAGTCTGTGTGGTGTGGATTGGGTCAGCAGTCGGAAGGAGATTGCTTTTTTCTTGTTTGTTCCTTCGGAGACACTTGAAACCAAGGCATAGCTGAGTGTGTAGAGGAATTCCTTTCGATTGGAGTTCCTCTTTTTCTTTTCTTTTTTGGTTGGTGACCGACGGAGTAATTTGATGCCTTTCGTGATGGAATTGTCGTGTGCCGCCGGGTGTTAGGTCTCATGTTGTTTTGTCCTTAATCCTCGTCTAATTTTTCTCGTGTCGAAGGATTGCTTTTGCTTCTACAGCAGCAACGGTTGGCGGAAGAAAACGAAGAGTGATGGGCTATTTGTCGTCGAGACGGCTGAATATTGAAATTGAAGGGGATGTCATTTTCAATTAGAACGAGATTCAAGAAGGCACACTGAGTTGGTATGGGTCTGTATGATTGTTTGGTATAGCAACAACAGATGGACCGCTAAGACTGATGATCGCGTTGGCGGAATTTTTGCATTCCTATCAAGTTGTTGTTGAATGTTAAATGAACTGACGTCAAGGTTATAAATGAGATACCGTTGGGAAATGACGCACGAGTTAAAGGATTTTTCTATTTTTAAAATGAAGTTTGTTAGGTCTCTTAAGATTTGAGCTGAATTGTTGTTGTCTCTACATTTTGCTTTAACCTACTGAACCATTTGAAATTGGTGACGATGATATCCAAGCAATCCGTTCAAATGGAGTGAGAAAAGCAATATCTAACTAATGTCTGGGACGGACTACCCGCCGCACTATTTAAGGCAGCGGGATATGATTTGTTTAAAGGAAAGTTCGCTAGGAACGAGATCCCCTAAACAGCGCCAACTATAGGGTCTCCTATAGGCCCGGTAATTCCACAATTGACCAAATATTCTTACTAAGAGACGAGCTCTACAGAGCCATGCAAAGTTTCGGCATCCCAGCCAAAACCCCCCTGCTTTTTTTGAAGCTCGCTGCCTTCAAAACCTCTCATAATCAATAAGAATTTAACTAGGTAGTAGGAATCTCTTCCGAATTACAACGAAAAGGAATCTCTAGTCCCAATCGTACTCTACGGATCTAAAGCATGGACTCTTTCTAAAGCGTTTGTTATTGCATATTCGTAAGTTATTTGGTCCTCTTTGCGTTGATGGGAACTACACGAGCTGGGCGATTGAGATGACTAAGACATAAAGAGCGCGCAGAATCTTTGACACTAATCTTCGACACTAAATAAGTCTTAGAAGTCACCCTCAATCGACATGGAGAGCGCAATTAAAGTCAGATCAGCAAAGACCGCGCTCGAAATCTTTGGTAGCTCGTATCATCGACCTTTTCCTCTGTTTTCGCCTGATGTTGACGAATTTATTATATGGCGTTCACTCAAGTATATCGAAAACTCAAGACATCTTGCCTACGTCTGCCGCTTACAACAAATCCGCACCGTAATAGACGCTGCTCTTGTTCCCTATAGCAATTAGTGTAGTATCACAGATTTGCATCTTTCTTTTCTTCCTGGATGGCAGTCCAAGGCCTGCTCTGGTTGTTAAGCTGCAGGCTTCGGGGATGTGAGTGCTGCCGTTGGCCCTTATTAATGACTCTTCAGACACCAACACCCCAACTTAGTGTTGTAGATCCCTATAGACCTGGTATTCAAATACATTGAAGATGGCTATTGTAGAGATAAGGATAACACAAGTTCTACCTTTGACTATGAAATGTGAGCGCCACCGTTGATAGAAGCGTTAGAATACGGCCACTGCCACCGGGAAGAAGTGAGAAAGTGTCTTATTAACATACTACTCCCCCTCCTCTGTCATCTGCCGCCCCAAATGGCTTTTCACAGGGATTGGTTACCCCATCTCCAGTCGATGTAGGAGTTAACGATGTGAGGCTAAAGTGAGAACTCATGTCTTCTCATATAATCGCTTTAACCACCCACGCAATGATCGCCCAGCCATTTTTTTGTAACTCAGGGTCTATCAACAGGGGCAACTTCGGTATAGGTAAGGGAAATGCAGCATGCTAGAAGTTCTAGTCCCATAATTATAAACCAAACATTTTGACCATTCCAAATAGTAGAAAAAGGAAAACTAAAAATGAAGAGAAAGTTACCCTATCTAGACCTCGGAAGGACAGAAATTATGGGAATGAAAAAGGATATCCAGGAAGGACTTTTGCATTGAAAGAGTGGAATACCACATCTGCCAACATGATGACCTTACATTGGGGTCCTGTGCATCTTAGGAAACGAGAAACTAGATGAGCTAAAAAGATCTTGATAAAAAATTATGTAGGTACTCATTTTTGGGCATCAAGTAAATACAAGAATTCTTTTTAAAAATGCAATAAAGTGAACAAAATTAAATTTTTGGAATGTATTATGGCTTTGTTAGTAAGAGCAAACATTCCCATTAACTATGGAGCACAACGACGTTCAAGTGGCTGACTCGGCTGGCTTTGCAGTAGCGCATTCTGTTACTCCAATTTTTCAAGACCTTGTTGATTGTTTCGGGTTGTAGCTCACGGATTGCTTTAATGATATTGCCCTTAAGTGCTTGAATAGTTTCCGGAATGTTGGCGTAATATCGGTCCTAAGGGGTTAAATCGCAGCTCCAAGGCGGCCAATCTGCATGAATCAGAGATCGTCCAAGTCCATGTCTTCAATTTCAGTAAAAAAAATAGGTTAACATGTCTCTGTAACGCCCAACGTTGACCGAAACGTTGTTCCCAGCCTCATTTTCGAAGAAAAATGGACAAATGATGTTTATTCCACTCCACTCCACAATCCGCACCAAACTGTCACTCTGTGTGGATGCATTTGGTTCTCAACAATAACGTGCGGGTTTTCCGAGCCCCAGATGCGGCAACTTCGTTTTGTTAACGTAGACGCCGAGATGAAAGCGCTTCGTCAGAAAAAAAATATTTTTCGCCCAAAATCGTTGTCCAATTCAAGCTGCTCTAAGGCCCAAACTGGTTGGTCGTGCGCCTCCTCCCCAGGCTAGTGCGTGAAATGTTGAGCTATTGAGGTCGATGGCGAGTTGATGTTCGTGAATTTAGTCTCACACTGTGGGCTACAGCAGCCACAATCTCATCTGTGCGCACCGTACGACGACGGGGACCATGAGTGTTGTCCACTAACGAAGAAGGAAAAAACAATGAACCATCATAAAAGAACTTAGGCAGATAATGTTCAAAAATTAATCTAAAAGAATTATAAGACTTACATTAGGATCAAGAAAATTCACAATGCGCAATAGGGCTACATGCGGAGAAGTTGCGACTGCTAATATGAATGCGAATATCTTCCTCCAAAATTCTAAATCAATCTAAAAAAAAACCAGCTACGCATCTAGACACAATCTTCAATCATCACTTGCATTAAATCGAGTCAATCTACTTAACACCCACAACTAAACTTGATCGTAAACATTATTCCTTGCCAAAAGTTATCACCGTATCCATTGAATTGTTGTTCATTTTTGTAAAATATTTTTTTCTTTTTTGTTTTTTAAACAAAAACTCTATAAATCAATTTCTCCAAAAACGTACTGAACTTTAAAAAATAAATAAAACAAATTAAGCAAATAGCCAAAGTCCCATCAACCCACCGACTTCATTATATGAATGAATATTCTGTTCTTTTTTTGGGGGCATTTCGAGTACGAGTCCGTGTCTACAACTTTTTTCACGCAAAACATGTGGACCATTAAAAACACCCGTGTTGCATCTATGGCAACAAATGGAAATTAAAATATTTTGTTTTTTTTAAAAAAAAAAAAACAACCCAAACTCAGCGTGTGGGATCGAAATCGAAAGGTGCGAAGTGGTATAAGTTGTTAATTATTGGATATCCGATGAAAGGGAGATGGGTGTTGTTTTTCCGTTTTTTCCAAGAATTAAAAACGGCGCATTTTTTCTTAATTTGGGTGAAAAATAAAACGAAAGAAAAAAAATATGAATGGACAGTGATTTAAGGTAAAAACAAAAAGATGGAATGAGATATGTTAACGATTCTGTGAAGCTTCCCACAACTGATATAACGCAGTGAATCTGAAAATCACATCAATTACATTTGCTTATTTTTAAAGTAAGATCTATGGCTAACTTTCCCATCTGAGTGGTAACGAGTGGGAGAATGCTTTAAGGTTGCTCTTGATTAAGCAGAAAGGGAGGGCGTCCCAATGGCTATGAATTTGAAACTGTCAATTATAGCGACCATAACAATGCTATTGGCCTATTAAAAGTATTTTGCTCTTTCCTGGATCTATAGCTCTTGAACTCTCCACCAACAATGGGTCAATCATGTGCCAACCTGCACAAGTTTGGGGGATATTCGAGTACAAAGAGGTTGAACAACTTTTAAGATATTTCTTTAAAAAAAATACACCGACATACATGTTGCACCTGGAAACTGGGATATTTCCTTCTAACATCTTTACATTAAGACTGAATTAGCAAGTAATGGAGCTTCCGAGTGATCGTATTCCTTACATCGTCGCAAAAGATTTGATTAACCGGGAGCTTCGGAAGTTCTTTAACGAGTATGCAGCTAAAGGACTATAATACCGAATTTTGGCGGCTTATTCTAAACGATCTGTTATGCAAGGTTGAAGATTCTACCCGAGTGAAGTTTAAATTGAAAGCGCAACAAAGTGTGACCAGGAGTACGTACCCCGCCGTTCTGAACCATGACCTATCAACGAACAATTACTTCCACAATCGGTTCAATGTAGACGTTATTTTAATATATTTAAGGCTAGAGGCGAACTTATATTCTGTAGCTTGTGCAACCTTTGAACAGAGGAAGATGTTTTCTATTTTATTGGAACTTGCCCTATATTGAAGGAGATCAAACGATTTCACTGAAATTTTGAAGCGTTGTCATTGCCTGAATTCATCACAAGCCTTAATGGTGGGGACTGGGGTGTGCTAGCTAGCTACCTTTAAAGCTGCATTGAAATGCCGGTATATCCAACTGACGGAAATAGCCAAAGTCTTCTATTTTAAATTATTGTAATCAAAAGTATGAGAAATGAGATCCAAAAGCGTTTCGGGGTAAACCTTAGCCCTTGAAAGAATGAAATGGGGCATATCTACGAACCCGCCCTTTTCAGCTCTACATAAGGGAACAAAGCAATAACAGACCTAACTCAATATCTTCTTTAAAAATACAAAAACTACACAGACACATCGGAATAGTTTCCAAAATTAGCAAGGCTAGCGCGTAATAATTATCAAACTTTTTGTGTCTTGAATTAGAAGGTATGAACTTGGATGACATCATCTTAGGACTTATTGCTCGGATTGTTCTCTTAACGCATGGGATCAATTTGCCCTAATTAGCGTTCAATTTATGACTTAAGTTAGAAGGAATTAAAAAAAAAATAACTAAGGCCATGTTTGTTCTATATTCATGCAAACGAGCAGTAAGCCTACTAATATACAGAGCATGGGGCCTACAAACATATAAAATGCAATATCCCCACCATTCGGTAGTAAGACCGACTCTCCTGCACGGAGTAATGGGATGGGTAACTCTACTCTGAAACAATTGGAAATGCTCAACTAGCACGTCGCAGCATTTCAGGTGCACTGAGAAGCTTTCCTAAAATGATGGCATTTCAAACTATGCTTCACTTTATGCCCGTAGAAATTATGAGTAAGCAAAGGGCTACCAGTTTAGCATGAAGGCTGAGAGACTTAGACTTTCGACAATGGAGACACCGACATTTTTCTCATATAGACATACTTTTGATGATTCGCTAACTACCCAAATCATTAGATCAACTAACTACTGAACTTCACTTTATTCTGGGCTTCAGAAACTCAGATTCAAGGGACGAATCACGTTGTCCTCTACAACAGATCGCTGTCAATATTCAAGGATGGGTAGAAGACTCAAGGGGATCCATCATTCGTTAACGTTCCTAATCATTGAAGGATTCTTCAGGCCAAAATCACCACCATTCGCTAAGCCGCTGGCTCGTTGGTTCGTAGGCGGGAAAAACAACATCGAATAATGACTATCGAATCCCTCACTTCAAGCACAATTGGATTCAAGGCAGTGTAAGACTGCTGCATATCTATGTATCTCTTAACGAGATAGCCAGACTCCTTGAACACCGACCTTGCTGTGTAACAAGCGATGTCTCAGTGAAATGTAAAGCTAATGAATTGCATAACTAATAAAGACATCGATTGCTTTTCCCTTTTCCCTTCTACCGGAAAAAGCAAAGATAAGGTGGAACCAGCTTACCCCATACGGCATTGTCAGGCAGTAGAACTTTTAAAGCTTCAAAGGTATGAATGCTGAAAGATTAGGCATCCCCTACCATGGTTATTACCGTCGAAGGTGCAGAGCCGAGGAAGATTAAGAAACGATTTTGCACTTCCTGTCCCGTGCATATGTCGTTTGCCAACCCAAAGTCAACATTAGGTCAATGCCTGTTCCAAGCTCTAAACGATCTCAATAATGCCTGCTTCGCTGACATAAATAATTTTAGTAGCAAACGCAATTGCTTCAGGAAGCGGAAACTTCTTTATTTAAGTAAAGTCTGAATAACTTAAGGTTTAGGGAAGTAATTTTCAAATTCTCATACCAAAGTTTGTCGCTTCAAATATAGCCCGGATTACGTGGAACCATGGAAAGCTGCCTGCAAAATTTCGCTCCAGGAATAATAGGTAATGTTGCAACACCGTCACATGATTCATTTTCTTTAAATCCTGTCGTTTGTTTATACCAATTTCGCTCTAACAGGGGATCAAATTGTATAGCAAGAAACATTATGGCCCTTTGCAAAGGACCAAAGCCATCATTTTCAGTTTTTAAACTGAGCGTACCAATGTCCACGTTAAACTTAAAATCTCATAAGCTGCATAGATATCCGAACGCATTAGAAACAATCATTGAAAATGACACTTTTGAGCCACACATTACCACATCAGCTCCATTGCAAATGATAACTACCCTCATCCTTCTCCATAAATGACAACATCCGTAAGCAGTTAATTTTTACAAAACCATGAAATCCTATACCTACCATTTGCCTCTACATTTTAACAACTCAAACCTGTAAAAGTTTCCGGTTGCATCAGCGCAGCATTTCCCCTTTTATTACGCAAGCGATATCCTATTCCGATCGGAACTACATAATCAGGAAACCATAACCAAAATCGTGCCAAAAATAACCCGCAACCAAAAAAAAAAAAAAAAAATTATGATTTTTAATCAACTTAATATGACAAAATAAAACAGCAACCACCACCACGATACACAACTAAACAGGACGATCAGGAAATTTATTCTTCTTCCAGGCCAACGAGTAAGAGTTCCACACTAATTGCATTATACCCAAACGACTCAACACTAAGTGTGTCGATTGAGTTGCACCTTTACTCAACATCCTGGTGCACTCGCCTGGAAGTGGGATGTTAATATGTCATTAGCCGGCACAGCTACTCACCCTGGTGTGGATATAGTAGGTTAGTCCTTAGTCGTATGGTAAATATCCGATTTAGAGAGGATAATTTTCAGGAATACAAAATTTCGTAACAGTCTTGTTTTTCGTTGTCGGTATTATTTATGTAGTAACTTAATCCTTGAGTCGAAGAGCACGACCGCTGTTATAGTGTTATGTAGTTCGTCGTCGTCGTCGTCGTCGTCGTCAATGTTGTCCTTTGCCCGAGCGACGACTTTCTCAATTTGCTTTCAATGTCAACAAAGTCATGTGTCACCGGTGTCAGCAGCCAGCACGTGTCGCTTGCTTTCGAAATACATACACTAGCACTAGTAGGTACTCTTTGCGCTTGCACCCGGCAAGGAAACGCTTGTATTGAGAATACGTTCGGGATTCGATTCGGTTGAACTATAAATTATGGATCGCGAACCTAGAATTCATTTAGGGTCCTACTTAACCTTACTTAGGCGTGTTACTTGAAAATTTTATTACGGTCCACTTGGGACCATGCCGCGTCTTCTCGTTCAAGCTGGATTAGTTTTCCATCGAGCTAAAAAGGAATGTAAATCACGACCTTAAGGCAGATGTCCAACAAAACACTCGCAAGGTGGTGTTGTGGAATCTAAATTTAAAAATGCGCGGGGGACTCAATAATTTTGTTTCTTAAAACCCCTATCCACCATTATAGTAACTAAAGTTGCCATCGTTTTCAACTAAAATCACTGCAAAGTTGATGGAAATTTGTGAAATAAAAAAAAAGGAAATGCATCGATTTTCGACTAATGAGTTTACAGTCCAACGAAACTCAATTGCATTCATTTTTCGATTTTCATGTTTTTTTTATACATAACGATGAGGTTTGATATTTTTTTCTCTGCAGCAGGATTTTTGAATAAATTATGCAATTTGTGAACTTAACCGGTCTTTGCATATTTTTTTTCATTCTCTCCTCTCTTTCTCTGTGTCTAACAAAAAATTGAGAGATAGTTTTTATTTAAATTAAGAGTTGAACGTTAAATAACTTTTATATATAAAAAAATGTCATCGGAATAATAGGTGTCCGGTGCGGTGTAACTTCGGACATCGGAAATGTTTCGCAAATTAATTGAAATTTTTCTTCCGTCAATACTGCGATTTTTTAAAGTTTTGACGGGTTCAACAACAGTACTTGCTTGGAGCGAAGAGATCAAATTTAATGATACTTAATGAGCCGCGAGAGTCATCAGGCCGACAAGACTTTGCAGTTTATGTTTCAACACGACAATGCTTTCCTCATAACCGGGTTGACAAAATCCGATGGCAAGTGGTTTGCTTAAATTATTTCACTGTTGAGCCGAAGAGTATTTATCCCAAATCAAATTCACATACTTAATACTTAGGCGGCGCTACAGTCCGGACTTCAATTAGCGGGCTTTGACTAACTGCTCCAAGCTACGCACTCCAAGTCGGTTGAGGTCCCCTTCCACTTGTGCGCGCCCCTAAAGCGAGGCTTTCGTCTACTATGTTGTCCCTCCTCTTGGTATTCATTCGCGCTACAAGTCCCAGCCATATCCAACGCCCAATGAGCAGTTTTTTACCAGGTCGATGTCACTGTACACCTCGTAGAGTTCATCGTTAAATCGTCTCCTACATAACCTGTCATTGCATGCGGGACCAAATGTCTTACGAAGAATTTTTTGCTCGAAACGACCAAGGATATCTTCCTCCGCCTTTAAAAAAGTTTATGCTTCAGCACAATAGAGCAGGACCGGGATTATGAGGGTTCATTATAGAGTTTCCTTAATTGTTCGGGAGAGTGCCTTCTCAGGTCAAAGAAACAGCGATTGGAAAGCGTGGTTTTCAGTTGTGAAAGCGGAGCCGAGGAAGACAAAGTCGCTTACTAAGTTATAGCTGTCGATTGTGACATTCTGGCCGATTCTTCATTGTTGGATGTCCCTTCTTGTTAAAAGCATATACTTTGTTTAGCCCTCGTTTCCCCTAACCCCTTTTTGCCGCTTCTGTTCCTATACTCGCAAATGCACAAGTATGATGTTAAAGAAGTCACATGACAGCGTGTCACCTTGGCTGGATCCTTTTTTGACATCAAAGGTATCAGTAAGGTCTTCACCGACCTTGATGTCGCAGCTGCATTTCTGCTTTCTCCATCGTCATTCTGCACAGACGGACGAATTTGGCAAGAATGCCAAGACTAGACAGGGTTGTGTATAAAAAGGTGGTAAGTATCGATCCTGACTTCTTGGGTTTGCCAAGAAGTCTGCTGTAGTGTGAATATTTGTTCATTTGTGGTCTTACCGGGCTAAAAATAGGACTGATAGGGTCGAGTCAGGTGAATCAGGTCAATGACACATAGATTCAGGCGCTCCCACAATACGGGAGACAAGATCATATACGCGAAATGAGTTGGTGTATGCTCTTTTTCTAGTCATCTTCAGTTGGCTTTAATAGTTCAGCGGGTCCGAGTTATGAACCTTCCGGCACTTCAACTTAGATACTGATATTCTCACTTCATTTGGCTCGGGGACAGAATTTAACAAACCGAACGACTTCACAAAAAAATCTGTCTATGCAACCTAGCCTGCCTATCTTATATGTTTTACAACATAAAAATAAGAAAGAATACAAGAAATCGATTTTTGTGGGACACTTCTAGTTCGCGCAAAAAGAGCGCCCCATAGGAAACTTCTTGGCTATGTTGGTTTCATTCTCTTCTGAAAAGGCCTTTGTAAACCCTTGTGCTTTATTAAAATGTTTTGTCAATTCTAAAGACATGGAAGTCAGAGAATTTATTCGCAAGCACTGAAAATTTTATGTTTGTAGGCTTTAGAGTCACTGAACTTGAATGCCTTCAAATTTGTTAATGAATTGAACTACATCAAATGAATTCAAAGACTTCAACATCTATAACGCATTCATTGACTCGTTTGGTGCGGCTTTTGTTGCTCTGAGAGCTATAACTCTCAAATATCAATTTGATTTTGACTTTGCTTCAACAGCCTGTGTTTTAAGGGAAGATGACTGTGGGAACCATTTGCTTGGACAGCGCTGAAATTTATTAATGCAAAGGAACATGACAATCAAAGTCTCCGATTTTTAATAAAAATATGTCGAAGTCGTAACAACCGAAATATTAAGAGAAACATGATGCATTTTGTTTTGCGGGCAGCAATATTGAAGAATTATCTGAAAAATTTGCTGAATGGAATATCTACGAGTCCAGAACAAATTTGCCATAAGAGCAATGGATGAAAAGTACTTGTCTCCTAATGAAATGTGACAGCGATTGTGACCAGAAATTGCCTCACTTTTTCCGCATTGCTTATGTGGCTCCACCTAAAATTCCCTTGTCATGGTCTTTGACACTTCGTACTACTAACAACCATTCCCAGCGTCTTACAAACCATCCATAACAGTTGAACCGCCCAAAATGGATACATTAATCCACACATAAAGCCAGAAATAATTCCACGACACGTTACCCTCCTACTGGTATATGCCCCAAATCCTGTCCAGAACAGAAGTCCACAAAAAAATTGCAGAAAAAAAAAAGAATTCCCTACAAAATACCTACACCTCTTCTCAAACAGCTTAAAAAGGATCAACTGGGAGTGTTTTTATGGGCTGCACCTTACACAGTAGACACATTCTTTATACCTTAAAAAAAAACAAAAAAAAAGGCGAAACATCAACCGTCAGGGACAGAAAAAAGGATGACTCTCCTGCAAACTAGGAGAGTCCTTCCCATTCTGCAAAATCGCAAACGACGACGGCAAATTTATTTTCTTAAATTTTCTCTGTTTGCAAATTTCCTCTTCTTGTTTCTTTTTTTCTCGGTGGACCCCTTTATCCAGGACCAGACTGTGAATTGTACTGGGGGGCGACTTTGGTCGTGCGACTGCTATAATCACCGTCAAACACGCTCCATTCAGATGTTAATGGCAGCAAAATCCACATACAACTTTGGAATCGTTGTCGCCACGCTGCGCCGTTTGCAAAGTCGACGCTCTGCCAATGAGGCAATATCCTGGCCTAAGACATGGCAATTAGCCTAAAAGGATATAATGAAATGATGTACTGGTATAATGTAACTGTAGCTTGTTGGGTTGGCCAGAATCTGCACAGATAGGACATGGGACAACATTTATCTGATGTGCAGTCGAACGGAACCTACTAATGTTCCAATTAATCAGTCGAGAAACTATTGTGATTTTCGGGATGGCTCCTAGTCCTAGTCCTGCTCTTAGTCCTGGTCCAGCCAAAGAAGCAGTCAATAGAGTAGATATCTTTCTATACACATCAGAGAATGGATATAAATGAGGTCGCTGTGGACTGAGAAGAATGCTTCCAGGAACCGGAACTATGCCAATTTGCAAGTGTTGTCCGTGTGCAATTTTGTACACAATATGTACCGCAGCATAGTTCATGTTTATGCCCATTTGGGTCTGTCCATTGAAGAAGATGTAATGCGAATTTCTCGGGCTGGTGGAGCATACGCGCATATGTCCTATCTATTGCTGGGGTTTTTGTTAATAAAACATTGGCCATTGTGCGTGTTTTGATGTATTATAGTAGTTGGGGTAGTAAGTTCGCATGTGAGGACCCTGCAGGTAGCTACATTACATATCTGTTTGTCATGACACAATGATTTAAGTTGTGGTTGATATAAATGTAAGGACATGGTGACTTGTAATTATTATCCGAACTGATTGTGTGAAGGTGTTTGGTTGAGAAATGGCTTTGAAAGCGAGATTTCGGGGGAGGAAGATTTATTTTCCATAAATTTTGAGACAATTTATTGTGTGCCAGAAGCTTTTTTGGGCACAACAAGACGTTTTGGTTTGTTCCGTGATTGACTCTAAACCAGAGTTAGGACTTAGTTTGCTGTTTTAGTGATTTGATGGAGTACGCTTTTGGATATCAATAGCAAATAGTAATGTTTAAGATAATAAACTAGGGATTTAAAGTTTGCCGCAGATTTAAGGTCGAAGCTGAAATTAGCTCAAAGATCGAAAATAGATCATCTTAAATGCCAATTATGGAAGAGGCAAAAGGTGTCTGTTTCTATATTCAAGTCGCAACTGGCCACAATCATATTTTATCCTAGTCGGTGGACAGATGATTGTTTATTTGTTGATAGCATATATATTTATATATACCTTGTCCTCATTCACTTCAAGGCAAACTAGTTTTGCCTGCTCTTCAATAGCCGTGAATGCCTCCACCACCGCACGCTGGGAGCGTCCGATGATGTATAGATCGAAGATAGTGCCTTCCATGTTGACATTGTGACATTGACTCACACGACAGCGCATCTCCTTGACAAAATTCGTTGCATGTTTGAAAGAGTTCAGATGGGCTGCTGCTAAACTGCACATTGCACCGCGTGGTTTCAGGAGTCGTGCGACACAGCTGAATCAGTTTTGACGGGATCTCAAATTCGGCCATAGCCATGAAAAGCTCTGGCGATGAAAGCTGTCATATGCGGCTTTAAAGTCGACTTGAAATTCTTTGGTCTTTACCGGGATTTACCTTAGTGTGAAAATTTGATCTAAGGTCGATCTGCCGGGCCGTAAGCCACACTCAAACTTGGTTTATGATTTGATGCATGCGCCCTACAAAAGCATCACCTGCATATTTGAAAAGCTCTGCTCTACAGGTGAATGCACAGTGGATAGTTTCTCACTCAGGCGCTCTTTGTCGGCTCTGCCAACTCCAGATGTGTAAGGCGTCCAATGTCAAGTTTCTTCTTCTGGGCTGTTCGCAGCCATTTCTCGATTTTCTCGAGCTCTGCATTTAGCCGCTAAAAGAAAGTGGTTAGAGTCGTTGTTTGCATCTCGGTAGGTGTGCGCGTTCTTGATCGTTCATGCTCGATTTGGATGTCGATTTGACTGTCTGGAGAGCGCCAGGTTGCTGTGTTGATCCTAAGCCGCCAAGTGATACTTATAACCATATACATAAGCTCCTGAAAAGTTAATTAGTCGGCGGATATTATCTGTGTGCGTTTCGTGGAGGCTGTGCTTCCCAACTAATCTGCCAAAGAATTTTTCCTTTCCGACATTAGCATTGAAGCATTAGCTCCGTAAGCTCCCTCCAGGAGGTCATGGAGATCAGCCTCTTCAGTAGGGGCGTATGCATATATTAGGCTTATGTTTTGGAAGGTAGCACTTATGAGCTTGAAGTCAATAACTTTTGACCTGAGCCGGTTTCCCACGACGAATCCGCGTACTAACTCATGCAGTTGTAATATACGTTAACGCCTAATATTTATTTATTTATTTTAGGGAAGTAACCCCTACGGCACAACCAGCAACCTGGAGGGCCCTGTTTATAACCCTAAGACAGCAGGCCGGTGATTCCGGTGCCAGTAACCCACTTCGGGAATGTGAGTGCTGCTGTTGGCCCATCAAAGGCTCATAAGCTACCAACTCTTTTCCAACACCCTGGCATAGTATTGGAGATCCCTAATGACCTGGGCTTCAAATAAGTCGAAAAAGTTTATATAGGGAGATCACTTGTTCAACATAACTGGAACTGTAACGCCGCTTTTGATCCATCCATAGAATTCGTCCGCTACTATCCGGAAACGGGAGAAGAGCCTTAGTGCGCTGGCTCTCCTCCCCCTCTCTCAGCTTTTTGACCACCTTCGTTCAATTTAGGAAGTGCCCTATTTCTACCCATGCAGTCAAAATCAGCCGCCGGCTTTTTATGATTGCTTGGACCACCCAATCTGCAATCTGCTGCCAGACAAATCCGACGTATGTATGGGCTCCATGTCAGCATCTGACTGAACAAAAAAAAAACACAGGACCTCCTACATGCGTTCTTTGATCCCTCTTAGCACCAACTTGCAACTTTCGTCTCATTATCTGACCATTTGCTTGCAGTTTTTTCTTCTCGCCTTATCCATAATTGAAGAAGAAGAAGAAAAGAAAAAAAATGATCCTCTTCAGCATATTGCGCCAGGAGTGTATTGCGATCATATTTCACATTCATCTGGATCACGCACATTTACCCAGATTATTAGCTTGTTGTCGACTTCGTCCCTACGAAGCTAATCGTGTCCTATCACCTGTGGCCATCGATGATGGTGCCGGCTATCATTGAAGATGAACAGCGTTGGGATATCGATTCCGGGGGCACATACGGACAAAAAAAGAACACCTCCAACGATCGTCCGACTATCCCCTGGCCCATGCAACATCATACAGAACCATTGATGGACAATGAATTACCATGAAGGGAGGGCATCGTGGTAATTTGATCGTTTGATCGCGTGGCCAGCGTCGATATTTCACCTTCTGGCAAAGTAGTCGTCTGATGGCAGGTGTGATGTGTGCGCTTGTGTATTAGAAGGTAGACTGAGGTACTTTTTTTTGTTGTTGTTGTTCTTTTGTCAATTTTCACCGCGCCGGCACCATCTGATGCCTGCAACTCTACCTGAGCTCGATCTGTGCATTATAATATGATTGAGTGGAATTGAAATAGACAAATTAATCGTATATCCAAATGGCCACTGGGTCAGGCGCAGGCACACGACTAGTGAGGAGAAGATGCGTTTCTTTAGAAAAATATACTTTTCAATTTGCTTTTTGTTGGCGTTGGCGTTTATCTTCTATGCCAGTTTTGCATCCTGAAAGAGATGTGAGAGGACAGACATACGGAAGGATGCACAACATCTTTCCTTCCTATTTTGGTTTCGTTCTTCTCTTTTTTTTTGCATTTTGCATTTTGAACACCTGGTGTCACTGTGGATGTTTCTTTGTAATTAGGTTTATTTTTTCTCATTTGATCGCATGTTTGCAGTAGTGTATCCTTGTCAATAGCAATCTGTATTCCTTGTTGATTTTTCTACCAATATTTACTTGAATGCGATAAGACTAAATTCGTATGTGAACGCTTTTCCATTGAAGTCCTGTGTACACGCACTACTTCCTACTCGCCTATATTTGTATTGATTTTCGCTGCTTTTGTTGTGGTTATTTCGAATGTAGAACAGTTCAATTGAGAGGAGACCCACTCAAAAGAGAGAACCGCAAATGTAAATTCCAGTGAATCCGCCATGAGAACTGATAACCTGGACAAATATTTGTCGAATGTATAAAGAAAAGGATCCACACACAGGAATGCTAATGAAAGGACACCGACAATTATGGGTCGATTAATTGGTTTTTGGCGGTAGGTTTATGGTCTGGTTATCACACCTGTGTGGGTTAAATTTTCGAAATGTACCTAACAAATGTTTGCATTCGCTGACCGTCAATAGGAACACATACACACAGTCAGTCCGTGGTGGAATTTGAATGAGATTTTTAAATATTAGTTTATTGGAGGAATGCTCAGCTCAATTTATTCGCATAGGCAATCGATTTTCTGCGGACAAACGCATTTCGTCAGAGTTTGAGGCAACGTCATTTTTGTTATTCTTAAAGATATAAACAGAGACGCAATTGGTCAAGGGGCACAGCAATTCTCTGACAACTTTGGAAATTCAGCCTTAAGGTCCAGCTCAAACCATTTTCTCCTCGCTTTCGACTTGTGTTCGCTCGAATAACGGTAATTTTGCTTGTTGAAATAACCGCTAAGTCAAAATCCGGGTCGCTGGGTAAAATTTTAAGCGCCCAAATAGCTGCCCGGATGTGGGCATAAATCCAACGCAAAATAAACCGCATTAACTCGCTGGCGATGCCCAAACGATTCGAAATTTTGGGGGTACTGGCTCCGTTATGGCGTCTATGTTTTCTTCATTTCACAGCAATATCTGTCTGGTTGGTGGCCAAAGGCCAATCACGCTCGAACTTGTCCACGGTGCGACGAATTGACTGCGCAATGAAGCCATGATGATGAACGACCTCACGACAAAATTCCCGTTGCATATTTACAACTGAGCCGGAATTTCGATAAAATTTTTTAATGATTCTGATTCCATGATAAAAATGCCAACCTGACATTGGTAACTTCGACAGCTGCTGAAATATAATAATATTAGAAAGTATCATTGCTCCCTGGTCAACCTATATAATGAATACTAGGCGTGAGTGACTTATATAGACCTAAAGACTGGCTTCTCCAAGCTGTGTGTGTCCGAAGGAAAGGGACCTGCAAGTTCAATACCGATTTTGAGCGGCAAATATAAGAAGCTTCACATGATAGTTGTTGCACTTGGATTTTTGTGAGACTTTTACAAGAGGGACAAACACCTCACTAATAAAGCGTCCCCGCTAAAAAATTTCCATAATGTCATCAAATTTAGACTACAAGCATTGAAAAAATATATTGCACAACTCCATCGAACGAAATACATTTTTAATTATTTATTCTGCAAAGCTGGCTACGGAAATTTCTATATTTGATTAAGCGAAAACTCTGTATGGTATTTGAGATTTGCAGCTTCCGCATATTCGCCGTAGTATTCTCTTTGTCAACTTAGTCCTCACTCTGAAATAGTTAAGTTAAAAGACAAGTTCGCTTTAAAAATTGTAAATTAAAGAAAAAAATTATGTTGAATCCCCTGAATGGGCCTAATTTTTTAATAAAATAACTTTAAAAACATTTTACCATAAAACAAAATTTAATGAAAATTCAATGATAACTTGCAATTTATTATAATTTTTTAAGACACGTGAAATTGCCTTAGCAAATCGGTTTTTCAAGCCAACTTTTTCTCAAATAATTCTCCATAAAAAGGTGTAGGGGTGGTTCTTGTGAAAAATTATAGATGACTTCCGTAGTAATTTTACTTTTCCAGCGGTTGCAAAAGCACTGGAAAGCCTGCCAGCTGTAGGGATCTCTGCGGCAGTGATATAATTTAAGTAGGGCTAGTGTATGGTAACTGTCTTGCAGGAGGTAGTTGGAAAAATTTAAAAGAGCCTTTGACAAGGGTGAACTTCCACACTCTTAAAGTCTTTTTTGATAAATAGAAGAAGGACAATTGATCTAGCATGCTATTCAAAAGCTTAAGGTGCAGCAGGGTAAAGACGAAATGGGTTTAGTAAGAACATTTGTAGCTGGAGGTGCTGCCAATGGCGGAGTTACAGCCGCGTTTCTTTGTTTACAAATTTCTTAAGACAACCAGCCCAACAAAACGGAGCTGGTTCTTTTCACCAGAACCTGCCATCAAAATGCCACAGATGCCATTGATATAGGACATTGAAGAATTTTAAAGCTGGTTTTCTCAGGAATCACAATGGGCCCAATATTGTGACCAGAGTTTTATGGCATCAAGGCTATCGTAGCACTGCCAAACCTTACCTAATCTTCAAGCAGAAAAGTTTAAAATTAATACTACCAACTACCAACGTGGTCATCTATGAAAAACTTTTTTGTAAATAAATAAACCTTAACCCAAGCAATCTTTTTTTTAAAACATCTGAATATGTCCGTTGGTAAATGTATCACTTGCGAACGGCTGGAGCGATTTGGCTATTTATTTTGAAATATACGCAAAAGTCCGAATAAGATTCTGATAAAAATCTGTCCAGCAAATTCATGAACAACTGAATCTGTTTTTTTGCCATGGGATTTTTCTATTTTAAATATATGTACATATTTCTTAGTCTCGAATAATTAATGTTTTTTTTTTCTGAATTTTCCAAACGGCTCGTGAGCTATCGCGTTTTCCAAAACTATAGAAAGAGGAACTTGATTGTGTTACAAGTAAAAATTGGAAGTTTATAAAAATATGGGTGAGTTATCAATACTTTATCCTCTTCAGACCTATGCCAATAGCACACATTTTTTTGTTGATTTTATTAAATTTTCGGGCTATTATATTATAAGAAAAAAAGCGAATATAAACAAAATTTTTAATTTTGCATTTTTACCTGTTTTCGATGGGAGGAAATTAAGTAACTATATGACCATATGACCATATGACCATACTACCTAGCGCCATCTAAAAATTACTGCAATATGAACCCCTACACTTGATATTTAAATAAATCTAAAAGTCAAAAGGTATGTTTAAAAAAATTTATTAAAGGTGCACATATGTGTACCTACGATCTGAAGAGGTTATTGTTTAGGGAAAAAAAACTTCAAACTTTATTTACCAAAAATCACTTCATTACACTTTGATAATTTTTTTATATTACTCTGCTATTAGTTTATTTTTGATGTTTGCAAAGTAAGATCCGCCTTTGTTTGCCAATTGCTGAGAAATTTTTTTTTAATTTGGAAAAAAGGCTTCCAGCGAAAAATAAATTAAGACTAGCTGCGTTTTTTCAAATCAGATCATTTATTTACCTTTAATATTTTTAATTAAAAATTATGTGATAGAAAAAAGGGTTTTTTTAAAAATGCTTCCAAAAAGTAGGCCTGGCCTTAAGGTTGATACTACAAATTTAGGAAGGAGGTCAATGTCTTCATATTTTGTGAAGATCTTACACCTTCATTCCGTGGACTTTAGCTTTAAAACGGTTTTTTCTAAATAATTGGCATGGCAGTATTCCAAAAAAAATTTGTACACTAAACCATTTTGGCACCCTAAAGAGTATAAGTTCCATATTTCAGCTTTCTTGCTTAAAATTGAAGGTGCGAGTGTTTTTGGAAAACAGCAAGATCTGATAAAAAAAATTGCAAGCCCAATGTAATTGGATCGACGGAAGTGCTTTTAAAGGAAGAAGGATGATCTTATAACTGAGCTTGATTTCTCTAAATCAACAAATTCATTTCGACTGAGGAAGAACGTCAGATAATATTAATTTAACTTAAAACAACTCAACTTCTTTGTAATTCGTGTCCGCGGTCTTTATAAAGGGTGATTTTTTAGCTGGTTTGGTTTTGGCAACACTGGTTTTGACAGCTGACGTGTGTTTAGTACCTTGTGTCACTGTCAAACAGCTTCAGTTTGGTTTGCAATTTAACCATGGATCGTCTTACAAATGAACAACGCTTGCAATTAAAAATTATTGAATTTTACTATCAAAATTCGTGCTCGGTTCGAAATGTTCATCGCGCGCTGCTTCCATTTTATGATCGGCATTCTCGACCTTCTGAGCAGTCTATTCGGAAGATTGTGACCAAATTTCGCACCAAATTTACTTTGTTGGACATTAAACCACCAACACGTTTACGTACTGTGCGTATTGAAGAAAATATTGCGGCCGTATCAGCTAGTGTGACAGAAGACCGCGAAATGTCGATTCGGCGCCGTTCCCAGCAGTTAGGCCTTTGTTACAGCACTACGTGGAAAATTTTGCGGAAGGATTTGGGCGTAAAGCCTTTTAAGATACTGCTGGTGCAAGAACTAAAGCCAGGCGACCTACCACAACGCCGAATTTTTGGTGAATGGGCTCTTGGAAAGCTGGCCGAGGATCCGCTTTTTTATCGAAAAATTGTGTTCAGCGATGAGGCTCATTTTTGGTTGAATGGGTACGTAAATAAGCAAAATTGCCGCATTTGGAGTGAAGATCAGCCAGAAGCATTGCAACAGCTACCAATACATCCCGAAAAAGCCACTGTTTGGTGCGGTTTATGGGCCGGCGGCATTATTGGGCCATATTTCTTCAAAGATGATGCGAATCGCAGCGTTACTGTCAATGGTGAACGCTACCGAGCGATGATAACAAACTTTTTTTTGCTCGAAATGGAAGTTCTTGACTTGCATGATATGTGGTTTCAACAAGACGGTGCCACATGCCACACAGCACGAGAAACAATGGCGCAATTGCGAGGCGAGTTTGGTGAACAGTTAATTTCACGTTTCGGGCCGGTCAATTGGCCGCCTAGATCGTGCGATTTGACACCATTAGATTATTTTTTGTGGGGGTATGCCAAGGCTAATGTGTATAGGGACAAGCCCGCTTCGATTGACGCACTGGAAGCCAACATCCATGCATTCATTCGTGAGACACCGGCCGATATGTGTGAAAGAGTATGCCAAAATTGGACTCAGCGGATGGGCTACCTGAGACGCAGCCGCGGTCAACATTTGCATGAAATTATCTTTAAACATTAAATTGCAAGGTTCAAACTATCGATTCAAATAAATATTTCATTCATTTTTGCGAATTTTTTGTGTTTTTTTTTAAAAAAAAGTTCTAAACCTCTTAAAAAATCACCCTTTACAATTGCTATGTCAGTTTTCGGAAGTGACACGTGACACGACTTGGAACCGAAAGTATTTCTCCCCATTTTCAATCCTGTGCCGTTTTCAAGGATCGTTTTATAGTTTACGGAAATACTAAATTCAAACAGTATTATCCGCTTGAGAATCAATGGAAGATGATGCCATCGCTATCGCTGGAACATGATTTTCGAGTATTTACCACATAAATTTTATATACATATTTTCTTGTAAGCAAAGCCACTTTATATTCCTTAATAGCATATTGGTATAGTATTGCTTAATTCATGTTTCTTTTAAATATTTAACGATAAATTATGATCTTAAATTGAAGTGCCCGAAAAAAATAAGAAAAACGTAAAAAGGGAGTATACATTTATTAGTCACCACTGTAGTATGATTTGACATACTTTGACTTCCTTTCTCCTCGTGTAAAGGAAATGAGTTTAGGTACAAAAGCTATGAAGGTAGACCGTTTACAACTGATACAAATTGGCATTGTAATAGGAAGTAAATTCTTTTTCCTAAACTGCGGGGCAGTGTTCTAAAGTACAGTCTTGCGAAAAGCATTGTTTTCTATTGAAGATGACATTGGTGATGTTCGATATCAGAGGAGTAATTTTTTTTCATACCCATCCATTTCGGTCGATTCTTCTGACTTATTGCTCCTTCAATCGATTGGTTTTGTGTTAGTGCGGCCTTTCCTCAAGTTAATCTCATGTTCACAATTTGTTCACACTATGTAAGCCTGTTTCACTTCAATGAAAGCATATTTTTTACAAACAGCTAACACGCAACCTAATTATATTTCCCACCCCATTACGCTGTGCGGTAACAATCTTTCGGAATCACCGATTGCTGGCAATCGCAATAAATGCAATCAAAAGCCACTTCACCGCCTAATCGCTGCTCGTGTTGGAATGTGTTGCAAATACCACCTACTTCTTGCGGATTAATAAGAACCAAAGTCGAACCGCGTGTTGTTCTCCCTTGCAAATGCGATCAAATCAATATCTTCCAGCCCATAACGATGTGATAATTATTTGATGATGCTAAGATAGCTTCGATTCATTAAATCTGCAACGAGCATCAGCAGCAGCAGCAGCATCAGCCGAAGATCCTCTATTAAACCCGTTGGCCAACTACAACATTGACCAACACCAACCGCACTCGCATGAGACGACATGCCGCCGACGACGACGACGACGACGATGAGTACGACCACGATGTCGATGGGTAAGACAAAGTCACGACTATGTTTAACCTAAGTGACTACGTTGTTTCGTTGTAGGTACTCGAGCCCGCTTAACGAGCTATCGTTTGCACGGTAATCGATAATGCTAACGCGTTCCTCCGCAGCATCTCGTGTGGCGGTGGCCGGCGCCCTCCTGGTGTTGGCGTGATGCTGCAATTGCGACCATGCCAATTAACAGTGGTATGCATGCGTAAGCGGATCGACGACTAGCTTTCGAAATATGTACCTACGGAGAGTACGAGCGCGGCTGTTATTGATTGAAGATGGACTGTGGCGCCATCTAATTAGGCGAGTTTCAGCCATAGACACTCCCTACAATTAATTAATAATACTTAGCACCTCGGACAGAGCGCGTCTTTTTGTCTTGGTGTTCATCATCATGGTTTCCCTAAATAATGAGGTGACAAATGCCAACACAACACAATCGCGATGGAGGGGCAGATGCGCCTCAGGAGATACATAGGTAGCCCGTATTTTCGATTGGAATTTGCCATGAGTGCTGCTGCAAGGGAATGCATTAATCCGTCGACCCATACCCAGTGGCTGGATGCTGATGCATCCGACGAATCATCGCATCCTTTAAGTGATTGTTTGCAGTGTATCTGCATTGTAAATGTACAGTTACGATTTGGAAAAGAAGTATGCCAGGCCAGTTGTGTGTGTGTGTAGTCGTAGGTAAGGTATTAATACTGAAATGTTTTTCACATTTTCGCAAAACCCCTTTATAGGGGTGAATCCTGAATTTGAAAAGGATCATTATGCGTGTCGTACGTGTCGACAGAGATATCGACGCCTCTGGCTCTTAGAAACGGTTTTCACCTGCATTTCAAATATGTAGGTACCCTTACCAGATGTTTTCAATTCAACGTTGTCGTCAGTTTGGTGCACGAATACGGTGTATCGTCTGTTAACCGTTCTAGGCACGTTTAGCTGCCGAAGGGTTTGATTGAATTTTGAGGAAACTAAATAGAATCACTGCTCTGCCACAGTGTTGAAGTGCAATGTAGCTCGTGTGCAGAGCCAGGTAGGTATGAAAGGGAATTCAGCACGAGCGCTTTTTGAATGGAAATGAATTCAAAATTTATACACAAATATGTGTTAAGATTGAGGTGTTGATGCGATTAGAAACTGTTTAGATTTGAAAGGACTCAAAATAATGAGGGAATTGACGAAGCTGTCGCATTTAAATGAATCACAGTGTAGCACTCATCTATCTATTGATAAAGGATTATGAGCGGATAAGTGAATGTGAATGTGTTGTCGGAACTTATGAGGTTCCCCACCCAATGGAGACAGCAGCCTTTCATCAACTTTCGACTAAACAGTAAATATGTGTTACATAGCAACAGTGCTTCAAAATATCTACCTTCCGAAGTCCTCTGGTCTGGATAGTATTTTCCCGCCATTCTGAGGAGGTGTCTATCTTCGCTAGCATACCCACTTTTCTGTCCTAGGCCTCAGCCCGAGAAGATGGTGAACAGAATTTTTCCAGCACATGCTCATAAATCTCAAGTAGGTACTTCTCTCTTTCATCCTAACAATCAATTGAAAACTTTAATGTACGCCAGTTTTCCCAGCAACAGATCCACTTTTGATGTGACGTAGAAGAAATCGATTCATCACGGTGAAGAAAATAAGAACGTTGAGCTTGGTTTCTCAAAGTCACGTGAGAAAGCTCCTTGCATTTATGATCTATGATACTCTTCTTTAATATTAGAAATCATGTTTTAGGTATGCTTACTTACTACCTCCTTAACGAGCTTCTGTGTAAAGTTTGCGCCTGCCTTCGCGGCACCCTTCCATGTCAGCAATTTCTGGCGCGCTACGTTCACTTATTCAAACCAAATGCTCTGACACCTTTCGAACAAAGATTCGGTCTTCATTGGCGTCTCATACCTAGGGCCTTGGATGCGTAGATCATCTTGGCTAGGGCAATGTTGTCTAATCGCATCACCTCGCCGAAAGCCGTTGAAGAGTTGAAAGAGCTGAGATGCCGGACTGCACACTGTAACGCGTGTTCGTTGGTGTCATGCTAAAGATCTAAGCTGGATCTCGAAATCGGACTTGAAGAACTCCCGACTATGAATACGTGAGCCTTAGTGTGAAAATGTGAGGGCAGAAGCCACACTTGGACTTGCCGATAAGTGTGTTGTAAAAGAGTTTGACGTCTTACATACAAAATTAAGCAGGGATTTGCCTCAATTGTTCTCTCAAGACATAGGACCGCCTTGCTTATAGATGGAGCATATGAAGGTGGTTGTCCAATGATCGGACATGGTTGATGATTTCGTGCATGCGTCTTACCAAAACAGTTCCCCGCATTTGCAGAACTCTGGTTTTTTACACTTAAGTCAATCTCTACTATACTACATGGCGAGACTAGTTCTTCGTTCACTGGACGTGTGCTCTTTTCTTGGCTTAGGGTCCATTTAGCAGCTTCTGCACTTCGGTGACTAAATTTTCGGATGATGCTCCAATTCTGAAACTCCTCGATCTCCTTGAGCTAAGAGAATACTCGTCATCCTTTGCAGGATCCTCTGCTCTTGTTTTCCACTGCATCGTTATTATGTGTGCAAATTCTGTCACCTTTCTCTGAGATCGCTGGTAGCCTTGGGCTTATTTCAGCTGCCTCTATTTTAGATGTAAGCGCCTGCTTGCTGATTGAAAACCTAGTGTTAAGCTTGTTTCGCACTTATTCGGCTGAATACGTCGATAGCCGTTTCGTGGAGACTAAGTTCCAGGTATGCAACCAAATAAACGCTGTTGCTCGTCAAGACTCCTATTGGGTCCCAAGTTCCTCATTTTTTAAAAATTACTTCTTGTCGGTTACTTATAATCATTACTGACGGCAGTACATCAAGGCTTAAGCATCTCTTGTTCGTTTCCATGTGATATGTTCCTCATTTTTGGACGCAGAATGGAGAGGAATTTAATGGTTTCAAAGCACAATACTTTCATCTGTCATTGAAGCGTAACCCTTTACCTCGGCAATATCCCTGAATTTTATATCACTGTCACCAAAAGATCTTCGTTAGAATGATCACGTATGTACTTTTATGATGTCGCACAAACCGCAGCGACGTATCAAGGCGTTGCGTTGCATGAACTTTGCTACCCCTGCTGATCCGTCCAGAATGTATATATGACCCAAACTTGAGTAAAGCCCTGATAGGGCGTAGCGCGTAAGGTCTACGAAGACAACTAAAGCGTAACATTTAAGTAAAATCACCCTTCTTTGTCATTTCCTAGTCTATTTACCACGCAAGGACGTTCCAATCTTAACTCCCTCCACATCGTCTAAACAACCATAAGGATATCTAAGATTTCTGCAGAAAACATATCAACCTGACGCAACAAGATGACGACAACAACAACAACAACAGGTCCCTTCTTCTATGTTTGTATTCAGAAGAATACCTCCTGCTGCACGGGGCGCAAAATGATGAAATCGATTGAACCAAACCTGAACCCCAGTGTGGCTAGATAATCGTAAAAATATATATATATATATCTACATATATATTCCTCATGTCCTCGAATTGTAACAATCGACCATGCTCAACCATTAAATCTCGCTTTGAAGCAGTTCTATCAATTAAACAACTCATCGTATATGAACGGAACATGTCCATGGACAGGCGTCCTAAAAGATTGCATTTATGCGTGGGCTGGCGCGGCCGTTCGCTCAGCGATTCTTCTTCGTTTGCATATACACTTCACTGTTCGAGCAGGTCCGGTGCATTCTGTCATGTTATCACCGTACTTTGTCGTTAATAAAATAATAATAGGAGACCATTAAAGATTGAAAACATCGATTCATCCAGCCCGCCTGCAGTTTGTTTTATACGTACGTATGTAGACCCGTTCTTGAAGTTGAGCCCATACCACATACCACGTCCTCTTTGGGGGCCAGCATCGGGCCAGTGCGGATTTCACCAGGATTTCACAAATGTGATTGCGCTCTGGAATGCGAAATGATGTTGTAATTGTTTTTCCATGTACTAGAGATTGCTGGATGTCATGAGTAACGATTGACTTGCAATTGCAATGTGCAACGTGCAACGAGCGATGCCATATTCTCAAGGCCGACAGTGTGGATCTGAAAACTACGAAAGAACCAAGTGAGGGCTGTTTGACGACAACAACTATGCTAAAGCTGATGCCGATGCAATCAAGTTTTGTTTGATTGAATTTGGGATTCGAAAAGTTTTCGAAGTTTACAAGCTCGCGCGTATGCGATCCAGTTCCAGTGCGGCAGAGACTACAAAATGTTTGTAACGACATTAAAGTGAATCTTCAGTGATTGTACATCTAAATCTGATGGTAGGTAGTTGGTCCTGTGATGGAATCCAGCTGAAGGATGTGCTTCGGAGCATGGCAATCAGTGGGATGGGCTTACTTATTCATCAGTAACAATGATGAAATTTTAATAATTCAGGATATAAAGGACTCTCTGAGGAGCCAATTGATTCGTCATGATTCGAGGTCCAGTATCAGGAAGTTGTATGGAGAAGGAAATGAATGGATTTTTCATCAGGATGTGCATTATGTTTGAGAGAATTGGGGACGAATGATGAGAAATGAATGTCCTTGTGAATGTGAATGAACTAATGATGTGCCCACTTAAAAGAGACCATTATCATGATAAGGACTATCATGATGCAGTTTTGGATTGGATTTTAATTGGCTGCCACTGGCAAACCAATTTTGCTCTCTTCATTTATAGCAGGAATCTGGTACAACAACACTCAACGCCGGCTAATGGCGTACTTCACAACCAACAACGAGCCGTTTAAGAAAATTTCGCACGGCATTGCTTCCTAAACGGTTTGGAAAGTGCAGAATTCTCCTTCCTAATTCCAGTGTTGAAATCCGTGGAATGTGCCGAAATGATTGGATCAAAGCGAGCGACAGCTTTCCACGGAGTGTCGGAAGTCGTTGTTGTGACCGATTACCGAACTTCATCATCAGTAACAATGCAATGTGCACAAAAGACAACACACTGTCCCACAAGGAAGTGTAATTTACCTTCCCTGGGATAGTCTACACCACGTGCACAGCACACACGGTCGACCAGCATCAGCATCTTAATTACGTTGGAATCAAATAATTATCCTTTTGTGCCGAATCGAGTCGTGTCGTCTACCTCGTCACCATTACTCAAATTCCTCTCAGATAAAGGGCAAAGGACGAGTGTGGCGATGCCGCATTCTAATCAAACTACACCACGTGACATGAAATCAATTTGCGAAATGCCAAGCAAACACAACGATTCGTTTGTAGTTTCTCTCCTACGATTTCGAACTGTACGTACAAACAAACTAACTGCTGATGTGGAATTCCTCGTTCGCCATTAGTCGACCACCAATCAATTAGACAAAGGAAACCTCCCGATCCCGAGCCTGACCTCTGCCAGGACCATCGGGGAGCAGCTCTCTGGATAGCGACGATGATGAAACCAAAAATAAACACATTGCCGCTCCCTGGAACGCACAAAGTCCATTTAATTATCGTGTAATTTGGTTCAAGGACCTCTATCGAGAGTGCACCTTACTCTTCGCGGCAGATGGATGAATGCGAGAACTCTTGACTGCGAACGAAGAATATGTATCGCATTTTATGGGTGCACATCTCTTGCGTATTACAGATGGATGGATGGATGTATTGATGGTGGAACGTACTGTATCTGATGTTCATCGTAAATGGTCACCTCTGCTTGTTGGCTAGCTGGCTGGCTGCCCACTTGAATGACACAGACACACCTCCTGAGTAGCAATTTTCCTTTGCTCCTCTGTGTGACAGCAGTGCGTTCTCGAAAAGGTGGAGTGGACGGGAACTGTAATCCAATAAGATGAAATTGAAAATGGTAGGTACCTAGTTCTTGAACTGTTCGACACTGGCAAAGGTGACTCTTTAGCTATACTACCCACAGTTCTGTAATCTAGCGAGGACGACTGAATGTGATTATTGTTTTTTTTTTTCCCTACTATGAATATCCTTCGACATTTTGATTACATATTAGAGATATAGGTGGACCATGGTTTGGACTGAGGACCGTGAAAGAGGATTGTGGTAATTTTCATTTATTTTTCTTTTTATATTCGAGTACTCGGAACCATAGGGTATGAGTGACTAAGTTCAGTTTTAAATTTCAAATAGTCTTCTGTGTTTATTCTTTCGATGGTCAGTGAAGAAGGTATATTATCATACGACAGTAAAAGCAAGCGAGTGAATCTGTCGAAAGCACCAAGCTGACTACTTAAGGTGCGATTATACGGCCATTTTTGCGAGTCATTTAAATGACGCTGTGACGTTAGGAAAAAATAGCGTACGGGAGCGACATCGAAGCTACGATTCGTCATTGCTCATTGGCGAAAAAATGGCGATTACACGCAATGACTGACATTGTCATTTTTGTCCCAAAATCAAATCACGGACACTACGAGTCATTTAAAATTTTCCGTTGAGGGGCCATTAATTGACGAGCGAAAACATGGCGATCACATGGTAATGACATGCCTTATCAAAATGACAAATGTCACATTTAATGACCAATGACGAAAATATAGCTATTGTCATTTAGTACGACTTTTTTAATTAAACGAAAAAAAAATATTATATAAAAAATGTCCACAAGAAAATCGTACCGGTACGAAAGTGGTACGATACTATACCTATTCATATATGTTTATATAAGGATATCAGCCTGCCTCAATTGTGGTGTAGAAAAATTAGCCATTAAGAAATTATTAATATTTTCTTCTCAACCCGCATGATATGAGCCTTAAACGAAAGGGTTTGACAAGTAGAACCAAATGCGCTATGTGACTTCATACACTGGGAGGTCCTTGGAACATCGAAAAAGGTTCTTGAATCCTTAAAAACGGACCTTTCTTGTAAATGTCTATTAAATCACGTATCAAATTGCTGTTGCTAAGAATTTTCACTCGGAGTTCCTTGGAACCTCTAAAAGGATTCAAGGTCCTTTAAAAAGGACATTTCTCAAGAATTTCAATATTTGCTTGTTCTATTCTTCAAAACCTTTCACATAATTCCCATATTATGTGTGTGTGAAAAAAAACATTCCACCATTTGCAATTGATGATGACGTCAACTAACAACACAACCCCAACAATAAGAAAAGAGTTTATTAATTATTATGTCCTTTAGCCACGAGACAAAAATCCAAATAAAAGCACAGATATCATATTCAATTTTGCTTCATTTGCGTAGGAAAATGGCATAGCTGAAATTTCATGCCTTGTCATTTTTTAGAGGCTGCCATTTAAATAACACAACAGCCAGAAAGTTTAGTCATCTGTCCTAGACGTCATAAAAAGCGATCACACGGCCATTTGTTTCCGTCATTTAAATGGCACAAAATTCATGTCATTTGGTCCGCCATTTTCTAACTCATTTAAATGACGCAGAAACTGTCGGCCCAAAAATGGCGACCACAAGAGCGTCACTCTGCTTTGTGACGTGATTTTTACGTCAGAGCGTCATTTAAATGACTCGAAAAAATGTCAGTGTAATCGTACCTTTACTTGGGATATATACATATTTCAACATTTGTTACCTATGGTAACCTTCTGTTACGCTTTTGGGAGTAGCCTTAATGCTTGGTATTTTTAGAAAAAATAACTTGTTCGATCTTTTAACAATTTCTTAAAGCACGACTTATCTTTGGGGACATGAACAAGGATCAAGGCATTGGTTACGCTTCGAAAATCGCCAAATACTTGGAATTGGCGCACTATTTACATACTAAGCACAACGATTATTAGTATTAGTAGGCACTAAGATCAAAGGCCCAGGACCTTACATCAAAACTGGGGGGATCAGTGTTTTGTGGAGCTTGCACCTCGTCTTTCCATTTACTGCGGAATTCTTCGTCGAAGCTCCACTTAGGTATCATTAAGGGATAGAGGTAGATGTACTCCTTACATTCCTAGCAGTTGATTCTCTCTCATGCTAAACTCTGTTCAACAAAAATTGCCGGTACAGGGAAGATAGGATATTTTCCCTTCAGTCTGGTGGCAATGGCTTGAATAAAGCGGTCCCTCTTTAAAGCTCTCACAGGGTTACCGTAAGATCAGCTTGTAAGATAAATCAGAGAGCAAAATCATTAGAGCTACCATATTCTAATTTAAAATAAGAAAATTAAAATATTGCTAAAAATATTATCTTTGGCACATTTGTCGACTCTTAAAACCAGAATATATTTTCGGTTTTCGTGGTGAATTGGGGCCTTTAATTTTTTTTTTCTTAAAAGTTCATTTCGTAACTTTGTAAACGAACTTTCGTAAATTTTTCATTTACATCATCAATTTGGTATTTCTTCTTTACAATTAGACCTTTTGAAAACTTTGCAGCCATGTTTTCCTTAATTCATTCCATAAAGTTGAATTTTCAAATAAATTCTGCTAGTTCTTTGGGCAAACTAAAATTGACTTAAACTACTTCAAGGTTAGGTTTATGGATGTTAAGAAGACGTGTTCTTGCTAAGTCATTGCAGTGGCATACGATACTACCTCAAGGTCAACTTTCGTCTCTTCTTCAATAGCCATGGAAGCCTATCCCGGCGCGCTGTGAACGACCAGTGAAAGCAATATTATCCCACAACTAACAATATTATTCGAAAATGCTAAAAGAAAAAAAGGCCCGCTTTATGAGCACAACGCCTGATAAAAAAAATGTTTAATTATTTCGAGCTTAATATTTAGGTATGTAAGAAATGTATGGTATATTCAAATTGGTTTATAGGTTTTCCAATTTAAGGTTTGCCCCAAAAAATGGTTAAAATTTGTTTTACCGAAAAATCATTTCAAGGTAGAAATGAGATAAAAACAAACAGAATTGTCAGACTTGGAACTCCCTCAGGAGATCAAAACTCTCTCAGGAGATCCAAGAATGATCTGTCTAGATGCCATTTGATCCCGAACGTTTTTCTGTTTAATAATGAACCTTATTTCCTTAAAAATGAAGCATTTCTATCTAATAAAGTCAATGGATTTTACAGTCTAGCCATGATCTATGAATTTCTATCACCGGAACTTGAAGATATAGATGTATAGATGATATAGCCTAGCCACATTACAGAAAAATTACAAAACCATTGGGCTTTACTCTTTTGCAAGGAAAGTTTTCTGCGAGTATAATTTTTCGATAAATACGTGGGTACCTACTAGAAATAAAGTTTGACCGCCGAGTTATTGTGATTTAATACCGAGGGGCTTTATTCTTCGGGACTGTGTGAACAGGGAGAAAGAAAAACGAGAAGAGCCAATAAAAGAACTCCAAGCCGACATCCGTGCCGTTATCATCTTTCAAAAAAATCTGCGATGTGCAATAGATGGCGGTAAAGTCTCTTATTGGAAACCCCTATAGCTGCATGCGACAACAATCTGACTTTTATTATTAAGGTTCGTTTAAATTTAGTTGACTAATAAAATGGTTAAAAAGTTCAAGAAATTGACAAAGCCTGAGCCTGAGCGTCAGTAACCCTGCCTCTGAGGCACATTTTGTTAAGAATATCTTATCTTTCGTTCTCCTGAAGAAGAGCAAGAAACAATAACAAGAGCCCATGGGCAATCCTGACGAGTGGTAACCCTGCCGCAAACCCCAGTAGCTAAACGGATTTGACGAAGATATATTGCCTTTTGTGTTGACATGACACCTGCCCTCAGTACTATGAATAGTAGATACATAAGTAACTCACTCGACAGCCTTGGTATCCCGGTAGCCAAGAATCGGCAATCAATATATGACGCTCAAGACAATGAATTCTTCCGTTTTTAACTAAAATAATGTTTATTTTGTAGGGTACCGAGCAATTCCCCCCGGTATCGAACTATATCCTCTCCTTATGGTTTTTATCAAATATTTAGACAGAACGGTTTTCTTTGTTTTTACAAAAGTCTTCATCGCATCACCGACTTCAAACACCTTGAACAATTGGAGTCTCACACTTGCGAATGTTAAAAACTAGCTTTGAAATAATAGTTCGACAAATGGAATAGGCTAATAGGCATGCTTAACCGATCTGAGCAATTAAGCATCCATCAAAGATATTCTAATATCGAACTTCGTAGGGTGACTATTGCACATTTCCAATAGTTTCAACCATTTCCTTTTTGTTTTCTTCGATATTTAAAAAATCTTCCAAAAGGATATTCTTTGGTATTTTTGCGAGGAGTTCTCACCTCAAGTTGCTTTTGTGTTGTGCTGTGTATAGCTGCGTTTGGCGATTTATTTTGTGAGATGTTACGCCACAACATCAACACCATTAACGTACCTTAAGCCAAAGATAATTTGACGTGGCGCCACAAATTATTTTTGGTTTGTTTATTGTTGTTTTTTTTTTTGTTTTTGTCTTGTGATTTTTAGCGCGGCCTTGCAAGGCGAGTTTTGTTTGACCGCATGCGGCAGGCAGAGTGACGGTGTATGACGATGACGGCGGCGGCGGCGTCGGCGTCGGCGTCGGCATCTCATCATGAGAGGGAGACGAATTTTTAATCTGGGTATTCCAAGAATTCGGTTATGCTGGCTGGCGCGGTTGCTGTGTTTGGCAAATTGTGTTGTTGTGTCCTTTTGCGGACATTTTTGCTAAGACAATATTTGATTGCTTAGGAGAAGCGCTCATTAAGCAACAGCAGCATCTTTAACATCCCAGTTGGTAATTTTCGGAGTGTTTATGTTTATGTTTTGACGCAGTCAAGGCGAACTGCCATTAAGTGGGAGATTTTTGTCCGCTATTCTTTTGGTAGAATGATTTATGAGGGCGAATTAACAAAATCACCGAAGACAGATTAAGCGACGACACGGACGGGTGGAGGTTTTTTGTTGCAAGGTAGGTAGTTGGGGCTGCTAAAGTGTAAAAATACCATCTAAGTTGGTGTTCAAAGGCAGTTGGAGTTCTTTGAGGGCGTGTAATTTCTTTTCTTTTGGGGAGTTTCCTGTAGCCTCCAAGTTGGTGGTACCTATTCACCTCATCTCTCCAAATTTGGTTTTTTTACTAGGTAAGCTATCGGAATTGAAGTTTAAATTACTTATTGCTAGGTATTCACTTTAAAAAAGCTTTTCCAAGTAAAATAATCCGTCCATATCAGGCTGCGTTTAATTTTCCGAATTTCAACGAATGCTCGTTCAAGATTTCAATAAATAAAAGTAAGTACCTACACCGATAAATCATTTACAACGCATATGCAATTCGAAGGATACACAATCCTACATTGGCTACTTAAATTAATGACGGGAGCTCGATAAATTGCATCGGCATGGCAACCGTAGGGAGAAATTAATTACCTACCTATGCTTTTCCAAATTCTCTCTACATCCCCTACGGATTCATTGTTTGGTTAGTCAATGACTACAATAAAACTGTATGAATTTCATACTCTCAATTGCACTTTACGCCATTAATGAGTTTATGTTCTTTCAAATCAATTTAATTCTAATTTTGAAAATTCACGAAAAGTGGAATGAAAGTTGCATCGTAGTTAACTTTCTGTAAATTGAAATAGGTAGGTATTATTTTATTGTGTATTGTATAAAGGAATTGTCTGTTATTATTGATGATAAATGGATATCCGAAGAAGTTTGTATCAAAGAAGAACCAATAGGGAAGGTTGTTTTAATTGTTTTCAGAGTTGCCCTAAAATTAAGCTTAGGTACTGATTTAATGATGTTCCTACCTAACTAATTTATACCTACGTGTCAATATAAATCGCTCTCGAAATACTCCCATAAACTCGAGCTTGAGTCTGATCTTGAGGGTACACATCCTCAAAACAAATTAAATATAAAATAAAGATCATTGCATTGAGTAAACCAAAACAAGGAGAGACGAAACTAATGAACAAAGAAGAAAGGAACAAAATGACGGACTTCAACCAAGCGCCTCCAACCCGACCGTAAAAAAACTCAGCGGAAGGCTGATTCAAACCGACGTAAGTTTACAAAATTATTTAAAAGTTTTGTACGAGGAAGTTTGAGTTAGAGCCTCTTTACTGGGCATACACCGAACGTTGACAGTAGAAAACGATGCATTGGGATATCTAATCAAGAGAAAAGTCTAGAAGGAAGGAAAGAAAATCCCACGTCCAGTCAAAGAAATGCCAGTCCGGGCATCCAGTTTATAAGAAGTTGACTTAGCTATAAAAGAAATTTAAGAATCTCAAGAGTTTGATGGTGTTCCAGGGGAGCTCTTCAAATATGGGGAATGCAACAAAAAAAAGGAAAGTAGCGTTGGAAGAAAGCGTGCCTGACGCCTAGACCATCAGCTTTATATGCCCCATATAAACGTTCCTATGTCTTGCAGGGCCTATCAAAGCATATTTCCACTAAATACCCAATATACATAAGAATGTCTAAAACTTTGAAGCAACACACTTATTGGCACGTGTCAGTGTGGCTTCCGGCCCGTCAGATCTACTTTATACCAGATCGTTGCACGTGTAAATTCTGGAAAAGTCCAACGAATTACAAGTCAAGACACACCATCTTTCAATCGACTTCAAAGCGGTCGCATATGATAGCATTTATCATCACGAGCTCTATACGTCGATTTCTGATTTTTGGATCCCTCCATAACTGATCCAGCTGTGTCGCGTAATGCTAGAAAATACGAAATGCGCATCTGTGTGACTTTTTCAATGTTGTTCTTAGCAGTCAGATAAGGCGTGGGGAGAGTGTCAACACGGAAGATACTATCTTTAACAGATCTGTAAAGCTACGTTGGTATGTGGACGATATTTGGATCATCGGTCGCACCTAACATGCAATGATTGAGGCTAAAGCATTCTTTTGAGGTAATTTTTAAGCACTTTTTCGCACATTTCGGACGGTAGCTCGGCCATAACTTCAGTAATGCTAAATTTTAATTGGTCTTCTTAGCGTAAAGTCTAATGCATAGGACCACAAAGAAAATTCTAACGATGTCAAATCGCATGATCTTGGTGGGCAATTGACGTCGCCAAAACGTGAAATTACGCGACCAGAAAACTTTTCAAACACATCGTCCAAGTCATGATCTTCGATAAATTCGGATCACTTGCACTACACTTGCAAAACAATTTTACCATTGCTTGCGTAGTTGGTCGATTATGACGACCGTAATCATTGTCTAAGTTGGTGCAGTGGCTAACCACTAGTTAAGTGAGTTGGACCACTAAGCGAGAGATCGCTAATTGAAACCCTTACCTGTAGTACCTGAAAGTTTCTATTCGCCGCCCCAACTCTTGTGAACGTTTGACAAAAATCCTAGAGTAAGAAAGAACTGTCATGAGAAGCTTCTCAAAAATTAATTGCCGTTCGGAATCGGCATTGAACTATAGGTTCCTTCCATCCGTGTCAAAAAATATATCTTCGCACACACAGTGGTTGGAGAAGCTAGATTACGAGAATCCCGTCTTAGGGATGGTTCAAAAACAGAAAAAGGTACAGGAGTTGGTGTATTCTCGAAAAGACTTGCTAACTTGCTATCAACCAGTCGTTTCGACTGACTGATCACTACAGTTTCTTCCAAGCTGAGATTTATGCGGTTAAGAAAGCAGCACAGGCTATCTTATCGATGGGACTACCAGCAATGGAAATAACAATCTGTGTGGATAGTCAGGCAGCACTTAAAGCAATCGGCTCCAACCTTGAATGTGTGTGTGAGATTGCCTCTTAGAACTCAGGGCTATACGTCATCACTCAGTTCTACTCTGCTGGGTTCCCGGAAACGTTGTGGGTTAAAGGGAACGAAAAAGCTGACGAATTGGCCAGATACGGTTCTGATATGAGCCCTCGATTAGTGGCCGAAAAGGTGCTAGCGCCTTTCAACACTGCTAAGACTTTTATTGACGGCGTCACCACACAATTGGTTAAGGAACAATGGATCAACATCAACGGTTGCGTCATAACCCGTAGTCTGTGGCGCGTTGTTGACACCAAGTCCCTAGTATCGCCTAATAGAAGTGAAATCCAGATACTCGTCGGGGTATTTACCGGACAGTGGATCATAGGAAACATGGCCTAAAGGCTAGGGCTCTTTACAAACGACATCTGCAGAAGCTGCAAAGACGAGGAGGAAATAGAGTCCGTGGAACATCGTCTATGTCGCTACCCAGCTCTACAAGAACGACGCTCATCATGCATGTGAGCAGTCTAGAAGACTGGGCTATAGAGGAACACTAGCACATAAAACTATTCCTCAACAGATCGAAGTGGTCTTTAAATAGCAAACAGCGGAAAATAATTTTACCAATGAGCAGGTAACAAATTTTGTTCGCAATAAGCAATTTGTCAAGAAAAAAGAACTAGCCGTTGTCGAAGGAGCTTGGGTTTACAGTTCCGTGCAGCACAACTTAATTAAATTAAATCTAGCTTCGGTGACAAGTATTTGCGTGGCAAAACAAAATCTGAGGCGAGCGATAAAAAATAATTTCGCACCTCTTTCCTTGGGTTTTATAAGAGCCTACTTATCTAAGGGCACCTCTATTGCATAACTATATTCCAAAACTGTTCAAATCATTGACGTTTTAAGCTATGCCCGGTATTGGTTTGCTTTTTCATATCGAATAAAGGAGTCCAGGTGAAAGTGCATATAAAGTTTAAGCTTGAATTAGGTGCCATAATCCCAGTGCACATTTCAAATTGAACTACCAAAAATAATATTCTCTATAAACTTAAGAGGTACCCTTTAGATGGAATCATTAAACGAATTTGTTAAAAAAAAAATCCCTCAAATTTTTCTTCAGATAGAACCTTCCCAAAATGCTTTAATTCGATTTTCCACTGAACAATTAGTCCTTCTGAGCCAAGTGTAAACTCATTTGACTATCACCATTTAGAGTGCACTTGATGCTATCGCCTTGTCCTTGACTTGCTTTTAGCGCCACAATTAAAAAAAACAAAACCCCAATTATCATTCGCGGGAAAATCAAACAAAACAGCACCTCCTCTAAGACCCAAGGTCACTTTGATCTGCTTTTACGAATACTTAAATCTCAAAAGGGTTATGTCACCCTATCATAAATTAAAAAAGAAAAAAAAACAATTTCCACCTTCACATCTCGTTATATGATTTCAGTTCACGACTCACTCCTGTCTTCTCGACAAAGGATAATTGTGTAGGATATTAAACCATTGTTTTCAGAGCAAGTGCAATGCATGTCCTGTAGCGACAGATTTTCGAGCACAACATATTAAAACAGCTACCATATGACCTCGGGATCGGAATCGGGCTCCCTGGTTAGGTACCTCTATAGAGGCATTTCATTTTCCTCGTCCTTAGCTCCTTTTGTTGGATTTAATTGTTTAATTGCTTCGAGTGCTTCTTGTTGTTTATTTGTGGCTTTGCGCTCGGCATGTTTTACGAGTTTTGACTCGGCACTCTGCAACAAAAGTGGCGCCTCTAGTAGGAATTATAGAGGATAATGAAATTCAAATTTTACTTCGTATTGCACTGTCGTTGTTGAGTTTGCGAGTTTCCCTCGAAGAATAAATTGCATAAATGTTTTTGCTTTTTCAGGGATAGTGCTATTATTCATTGTGTTTAGTATTATTACTATTATTTGGTGTGACCTTCACAGAGACTCTATGAAAACGAAACCGTCTTTTAAGGCTATGAATTGTTAACCTCACACTCTATTGTACAGCAAGTGCATTGGATGGCGAGTACAACACTAAAACAAATCTGGTCAGCAGACGTAGCACAACGTTTTGATTAAGTCTGACATAAAGCTTAGCAAATTTTTTTAGAAAATTTGTCGGATGTAGGTATTTAAGTTAGGAAATCATTTGTAGGGGAGTGAAGGTTTTGAGAGGTAGCTATAGAGGTATAAGTCTCCTCAACATCGCATACAAGATCCTGTCTGCCGTGCTGTGTGAACGCCTGAAACCATTCGTCAACGAACTGATTGGACCCTATCAGTGCGGTTTTAGGCCCAGTAAGTCCACAACTGACCAGATTTTCACACTTCGGCAGATCCTGGAAAAAACCCAACAAGTCCAGATCGATACTCACCATCTTTTTATCGATTTTAAGGCCGCATATGACAGCATTTATAGAGACGAGCTATACAGAGCCATGTCTAGTTTTGGCATACCTGCCAAACTCGTCAGATTGTGCAGGATGACGATGGAGAACTCTCGCTGCTCCATTAAGGTCGGAAACAATCTCACCGAGACCTTTGATGTCAAAAAAGGATTTAGACAAGGCGATGCGCTGTCATGTAACTGCTTCAACATCATACTTGAGAGAATTGTGCGAAACTCGCAAGCCAACACCAGGGGCACAATTTTCCAAAAGTCTGTGCCACTACTTGCTTACGCCGACGACATCGACATCATTGGCAGAACACAGCGAGCTGTCACTGGTGCGCTTGCAAGTATCAGTTCAGAGGCGGCAAAAATGGGTTTAGAAGTGAATGAGGGCAAAACGAAATATATGCTGTCAACAAGAAGGGACGCACAACATCGACGAATCGGACAGAACGTCACGATAGAGAGCTATAACTTCGAGGTAGTTCGGGACTTTATCTACCTCGGCTCCGCTATTAACTCTGACAATGACATATCGTCAGAAATCAAGCGAAGAATTGCACTTGCCAACCGCTGTTACTTTGGCCTAAGGAGGCAATTGATTAGTAAGGCCTTGTCGAGAAACATCAAGGAGACTCTATATAAGACCCTCATCATCCCAGTCCTGCTGTATGGCGCAGAAGCATGGACGTTATCAAAGGCGGATGAAGATCTCCTTGGTCGTTTCGAACGCAAAATTCTTCGAGTGATTTTCGGTCCCGTTTGCGTTGACGGGCTTTGGAGGAGGAGATTTAACAGCGAACTCTACGAGCTGTACAGCGACATCGACCTGGTCAGAAAAATACGAATTAGTCGTCTAAGATGGCTGGGTCATGCAGAGCGAATAGACACCAACGCTCCGGCCCGAAGAGTCTTCGAATCCAACCCGGAAGGACAACGCAGTAGAGGAAGACCTCGCCTAAGGTGGCGCGCGCAAGTGGAAGGGGACCTCAACCAACTTGGAGTGCGCAACTGGAGGCAGTTAGCCAAAGATCGTGCCAACTGGAGAGGCGTATTGGTTGAGGCCCAGGTCCACCCCGGACTGTAGCGCCACCTAAGTAAGTAAGTAAGAAGGTTTTGAGAAAAAATTTGATCTTAAATGAGAAATTCAAAAACATAATTTTGTTTAATTAGTTAGAGCCATGTAACATTTTTCAAAGCGAATAAAATCACATGGAGCTTCAAGCATTATCTGCGCAATTAAATTCGTTTTCCAAAAGTTAAGTTCTGAAGTTAGAGCGTTTATAGTAGTTTTACCCAAAATTCTTCATTTTAACTTGATACAACTTTTGTTGGGCTGGTGAAAGACTCCTAGAGCTTCCTCGTCGGACCTCTAGATCCTCTTCATCTCTGCAGCTGAAAAGTCATTTGCAAGGACTATTAACCTTTTAGACATGTTTCTGCTTAATACTCCGACTAGCACTTGGATTTGACTTCTAGAGACACTAGGGGTTTGATCTTCTGAGGTCAATATTGGGCCACAGCCTTCGGGTTATGGCTGTTGATGTTCCATTGTTCCTTAGCTAAATGTGAAAGGCCTTTCAACACCGCTAATATTTTCACCGACGGTTTCCCTACAGATCAGAACCATTTCTGGACAGTTAATTAGCTTTTTCAGAGTACAACTGAATGATTAAGTGTAGCCATTAGTGACAAGAGGCAATCTGTGATGCATTATGCTTTTATAAGGTGAGCCTTAAAGTGCTGCTTGAATGTACGCTCGCTGTAGCCAGACTTCCAAATTTTCTTCTCTCTTATCCGGAAGGAAGAATTGGCTATGCAAAAGTCGGATCGAACGAAATTTGTGATTTTTACAGATGGTTCGAAAACTATCGAAGGAACAGGTGTTGGTATCTTCTCAGATCCAGAACTGAGAGTGTCTCTACGGCTACCACATTTAAGTAGCTATCCAATCAGAGGTTTTGCCTGTCTTCAGGGCGGGTGAGCTAATACAGATGAGACGGGTATCCGAAAGATATATCGCCATCTACATCGATAGCCAGGCCGCACTTAAGGCAATGGAATCAACCAACATCAATTCTGATACAGTCAGGAGCTATCGGACAATGCTTAAAGCATTTTCAGAGTCATAACCGAGTGAGACTGCGGTTGGTGCCAGGACCAGGACACTGCGGTATTGAGGGAAATGAGCAGGCGGATGATCTTTGCAAGAATAGGAGAGCCACTCGTTGCAGACATCAAATCTCCCACTGCATAATAAGGGGCAATATTGAGGGAAAACCATTAGGTCTACCAATCTAAGGTGGTCAAGTCTTGACTAAATTGAGCAATAGCACGTATGCAAAGAAAATTTTTGGGGAAATACTTCTTTGATAACTTAGAGGAAGTCTATCATATGCACATCAAGGGCCTCTTAGGTTTTGCAGGGAAATTGGTTGCTTTACCAGGAAAATAATTTAAGTTTTTTTACCTTATAATTATAAATTCAGTTGGTTCCCTAGGGATAGTGATGGGCCCATTTTGTTGCTGTGTGATGATTACATATTCACCATACCCCTGTTTAACCTGAGAAAACATAGTCTGAGACCGGCTTTGGCTACCAGGTTCCACCAAAATTAAAATTAAAATTCAATTAAAATTAAAAGAGGTCAATGTGTTTGCAAGTTCAATAGGTTCAAAGCTTAATTTTTCCCGCAAGGTTTTCCTGCAAGCGTTCCAATGCTAACAAGCAAAGAAATTTGCAAAAGACCATTAAATCTGTTAGTGGCTGGACACAAAAATGGAGAATAAAGCTTGAGAAAAAATTGAGACCGTATGACTTACTTTCTTAAAGCATGAGCTACATGAACTTCACCCCTCCAAAACAACTCTAGCAAAGAAGGTTTAAGTTAGTGTCAAAGTCCGTCACTCAGGCTTCACGAGTGCATTACCGAAGCAGATTGTGGCAAATGAGTCATAACAGGGCTCATAACCCCTTTTATGGAGTATGATGGTAGACTTTCTGCTTACGGCTCTCAATTTTCTGGAACCTACACTAAAGCTTATGCGGATGATGTCATCGATCTTTCTGTCGGTTCAAACCTAAGGGCTGTCTGCTCTCAGACGCAGAGATCGATGTTTGGTGAACCAGTACCAGACTCTTACTCAACTGTACTTCACTCAGTGCACAATGCATTCATCTAATACATTTATATATTTTCAAATTCTACAAACAGCCCGAAAAGTTTCCAACGGTGACAATCTGTCTAACGCCGAAGAACTGCCGCATCATACCCACATATTTGCCCATAAAACGATTAAAACTTTCCACTTTACTGCGTCATCTTCTGAATCCAGAAATTAATACAAAAAAAAAAAACATTTTCAACAAAACAAAAATCAAATTAAATCACTGAAACACCACCTAAATCCCCCCATATCTAGCTAAACAACTTTAACCCAAATTCCTTGCACATTTCCGCCGAAACCGATTGTTCGCGGCATTGGGTGTGATGTGAGTTGCCACTACGACCAGCGTGCCGCCCGCCGCCACCGCCGCAAACATTAAGTAATAGAAAATTCCAAATCCCCAAAACTGTTTAAATTTCAAAACGCCCTCAATTATGTGTCAACATGATTTCCTCCAGTCCCTTGTCGCCACCACCGACGCAAAATAAAACACACAATCGGTCCGCTCCACCGATTGAGCCGCGGCGCGCATAAACTAAACAATAGGAACGCGTGGGAAAAACAATTAAAAAGACTGTTGCCACCAATTTTGCTGGTTGAATTACATTGTTATCTCCGTTTGGACTTTTGTTGCAGTAATAAGCGTTCCGTAATTGCATTTAAAAACGTATTAAAGCCAGCAAAAGACACACATAAACCGAAACAGCGCTACCTCCAGCGAAGGAATTAATTAGAGCATCATTTTTTTAAAAACCTAAAACAACAACAAGCACACCGTGGATTACAGCGACGATGATGATGTGCGTGGGATAAGAATTGTTATAAAAATAAGAGGGCCAGAGCATATGCGAGAAACGTGCTAACCCATAAATCAAAACAAACGTAGCTTTCGGAACCGTTCTGGCCAAGATTTCATTCACTCTGCCCTTATCAGCGGCGAGCGGCGAGTGGCGAGCGGCTAGTGAAAGTATGCCAGCGAGTAAACGGTTTAGCCGGAGATGGAAATCTCCAAGAAGACCAATTGCACAACCTAAACCATCGCAACGCATTGGATAGCTTCAACTTTGTTCGTTTATTTTCGTAACTGAGATTCCAATTCAAGCATCAATCTTTGGCCAAATCACGAGATATAGAGCGCGTCGCGAAATAAATTCGTACGCTCGAAAGGCACGGTAAATACCCGAAGTATGGCCTTTTGCATGAAAAACGGTGAAAAAGAGGTTCGCAGCGTAATTCATCTAAAGACAATGGCCGCTATTAACCCAAATATTAAGTGGAAATAAAAAAAAACCAAAACAAAATTAAAGAAGCAGCCACAAACAGTTTAACGGTCAGCGGGGTTATGTCCAATCCGTTCATATAGCCTGGATTTATTTGGATTCTTCTTCTTTTTATGGTTCACTTTGTGGAATAAAGTAGCTGAATGTTTTTGTTAATTTGAGCATGCAGCAGTAGCAGCAACAGAGGCTGGTCAAAGGTAGCTCAGCACAAAACACACTATTAAAACGCGTCGCTCTCGTTTGCAGAAGCAATTTACGGGGCTAAATTTTCTCACAGTAAAACGGGCAATAAAGACAAAACGTATTATATGAACTTTGTCAGTACAACGAGCAATAAAAGTTCCAAACAACAACAAAGATGTCTTGGAGTTTCGTTTGTTATACATTAACACATTCCATAGGTGGTCTTGGGTCTTCTCCCCCAAGTAAGGTACTTGACATTGTTTCACACCTGAATTCCAGAAAATGCTATTTCACTGATTGGGAGACACAGAGAAGAAAACTGCCGGAGGAATTTCATTTGAAAATTCTCAGAAAATAAAGTTGGAGTCAGAGTCAGAGTTGGAAATTTTTTTTTTATGAAATGAAATGGAACAGCTTTTGATACTTATACGACGAATGCAGATGGCTGCCTTGCAAATACGTCAAATTGTTATTGGCTTAGGTGAAGGTACTTACTTTATTAAGTTCAATTTCTTATATATTACAGCTCCACAAGGCCAAGGTGCATTCATTTGTTGTGTGTTATGTGAGTGCAGAGGCTCAATAGTATACTTAGTTGAGATATAAAGGGTGTTTTTTTTAGAGGTATAGAACTTCGAATTGAAGTAAAACACATTTTGGGCTGTATGTCGGCAATAACGCCACGAATGTTGGCTTCCAAGTCCTCTAACGTTTCTGGTTTGTTGGCGAAGGCGAGCGACTTCAGATATCACTAAAGAAAATAATCCAAAGGTGTCAAATCACACGATCTTGGTGGCCAATTGGCAGGTCCATTCCGCGAAATTATGCGCTCATCGAATGTTTCCTTCAATAAATCGATTGTGACGTTCGCTGTGTGGCATGTAGCGCCGTCTTGTTGGAACCACATCTCATCCACATTCATGCCATTCAATTCGGGAACAAAATGGTCGGTTATCATGGCTCTACACCGGTCTCCATTAACGGTAACTGACTATCCAGCATCATTTCGGAAGAAGTATGGCCCAATGACCAGCCTATAGAGCACACCACTGAACAAAATTTTGCGATGAAAATCAGCATCGATATTAATCTCATTTTCGGTCCATACACCAAAATCACGACGCATTGCATGGTCTCGCGGCTTTAATTCTTACACAAGCTGGATCTTGTAAGGTCGTAAGAAGAGATCTTTGCGCAAAATCTTCCATAAAGTTGATGGACAAAGCTCCAATTGCTGTGCACGGCGGCGAATCGGGTCCTCTTCAGCACTGTGCTCTACAGCGGCAGAGTTGCCAGATTTGACCACAAAATGTCAGTCTTATCTCTATTCGAAAAACCAACCTCTAAAAAAATACCCTTTACATATACTCATCTTAGGTTGTTAGAGTTGAAGAAAAGTCAGTAATTTTTGGCAGTAAATATCTAAATAAAAAGTCAGGAATTCCCGAATTTTTTCAAGATGTTTCAGGCTGTTTAGCTTAAGAAGATTCTATCGATAACAACGTGCGTTAGACATCTTGTTTTTTTTGCGTCGAAAGCTTTGTACATCCGCTGAAACGCTCAGTCCAGAAAATGGTCAAACGTTCTCTCAGGCAGATAATTCTTGTTAGTTTAGTAATTTTTCTGAATTTTTTAGCAAGTCGAGAACGCAATTCAATGATAAGGAGCTTACTTCATAACCGAAAGCCTCGAGCCTGGTTTGAGCAGGGGATTTACATACTCCGCAATGTCTTCGACTTCTTGACAAGTGTAACACTTAAAACCTAGTACGTCTTTGTAATTGGTGAAAGCGTGTTGGCCCGTCAGAATGCCAACTAGACACTCTTTTCCGCTAGTGATAGTAATAGTGCTTCAGACTTTTCAGACACATTCGGCGGAACTAGTTTGGTCTGTCTGCAGCTCGAAGAATCGTGACATCTAATATTGTGCCTATGGCAGACCCAGTCATCAATCGAAGCCCTTACTAGGATTGCCGGCGGACCTAACGCAGCAGGTTATGATACTGGAAACAATTATTCCGGACCTTGACAAGACTCAGGAAGTGCAGTCTTCCGACCGAACTAAAAGAATTCTTTAGTTGGACCACTTATAAGTGGTTTAAGGAGTAATCAAGACTTTAAGAGCAGCTTACATTAGACATGGATTGCGTATTATGAATTTATGTGAATCATCCAGCAGGAGTTAGTAGAAGCATGTTAGAGATGACATCCCTAGAGATTTGGATGTCATGTCATCATGAGCATAAGTAGGCAGAAAAGGATTTATAAATTCATTGGGGGTGTCATAATAAAGATCATCGGTTGCTCAAGTTACGAAAATAAGAAACTTATCTTCTAAAGGCCATTTTGTACTATCAGTGGGACTCGACACGAAAGAAGCCCCGATTGAACACCTTACTTACCTGTCAGCTTCTAATGAACTCACAGTCGATAAAGAACAACTGTTTGGTAGAAGCAGGCCTTTGGTTCTACGTCACTGTAAGAAATATGGCCATATGCATATAAGTGCTATCTTATTTTAAGATATTTCTTAAGCTGATCTTGGAACCGTTCAAGTGCTGTAGTGGATTTGTCCCATTGAATATGCTTAGATAGAGACATAGACTGATTAGGAGGCGTCGAGCTGAGCTAGCTGTGAAATGCTGGCAAAAACCTAATTGGCTTTGTCTAAAGAGCTGAATAGGGATCGATGACGGGGTGAAATCTCCCTAATGTTTCTCACAAAGGACCAGAATTGGTGTCTATGGTCATACGAAAACTTACCACGTCGTAATAGAGCACTTCGAACTCTTTGAACGTTCGAAAGCCGGTTGTTGGCATTAAGTTGGCTTTATAAACACGAGAGCTGAACTCTCTCGCTCCAAGCATTAACCTTTGGTTTGAAAGGAATAAAGATGTCCACAAGCTAGCTCACTGGTGGTTGAATGGTTGATGAGCTCATGCGATGAAAGTGAATACCTCGCTAGGAGTTGGATGTGAAAAATTGGTTTCGGTTTTCGTTGTGTTTAATCGTGTTTGATTTTCAGTAGGCTTTTTTTGACAGATTGCACATGACTCCTATCAAACTGCTTTGGCATTTTATCATGGAACGACTCACACACCAACAGCGTCTCCAAATTGTTCAGCTGTATTACGAAAATCAGCGTGAGAAACGTTTTTAGTGCAATTCGAGGAACTTACGGTGCGCATAATCGACCTACTGATACCACTATTGCCAATACCATTCGCATATTTGTTATACATTAGTGGGTGATTCACGACCACATAGCAGCATAGCAGCTGTAGCTGAGAGTGTACGTAAAGACCGTGATGAAACGCTTCGTCAATCAAAAATGAGGCAAATCAGAATGTTAACGGACTGTGTGCTTAATGAAATCCAAGCCCATGTTCTCGGTTTCAACAAGACAGCACTACGAGCCATACAGCGTGTAAAACAATGGACTTGTTGAGAAATCATTTTGGTGAGCACTTAATTTCACGTTTTGATACGGTAAATTGGCCGCCTAGATCGTGCGATATCACACCTCTGGACTATTTTGAGGAATAAACCAGCTACGATTACGCTTTGGAAGCCAAACCCTACTAGTGTTTTTCGCGAGATTCCAGTCGCTATGCTTGAACGAGTCGCCCAAATCTGTATCTATCTTTATTGTCCGAGCTTTATGTGGGCCTTAACCAGTAAACTTTTCCAATTGAAAATTTCTTTCGCTAACTGACTCCAATTACACGTTTTTAGTTGGTTGAGGTCCTCATCCCCACCTAAGGCGCAACGTTCTTTTATTGCTTCTCAGTTGGGCTTAGAGTCGAAAATTATGTGGGCTCGAACGCTGGTATTCATTTGCTCTACATGCCCCAACAAACTCGTAAGCATTCGGTTTTTTTTTTTGAACACGTCTCGTGTAGTTCGTAGTTGAATCGTTCCTTTCACAAACTGTCAAAGCAAACGGGTTCAAATTTTGTCTCGAGAAAAGACCAAATATATTTCTGACTGCTTAAGTAAGAGTTTAGAGTAGGACTAGATTTATCAAGGTCTAAATTAGATTCTCGTAATGACTTTTTTTTGCTTTTAGAACCAAAGGACTAATTGTTGTCCGTTTTTTGAAAGATGAAACTTCCCGTTAACCCTGTTAAAATTTCCGTTTAAACTTAATCTTGAATCCTCATGAATTGCAGGTTTTTTTCGGACTAAAATAAAACAAGTGCAAAATCGAAGCACACTTTTTAATGAAAACAAAGGCTACATGTGTTTCTCATTTGACATTTCGTTACTGACCTAGCTATCAAAATCAGAGTACCTTTGACAGTTATCCGTAGTTTTTAAGCCTTACTTGCTTTGATTATAAACCGCCTACTTACTTACTTACTTAGGTGGCGCTACAGTTCGGGGTGAACCTGGGGGTCAATCAACATGCCTCTCCAACTAGGCCGGTCCTTAGCTAGCTGCCTCCAGTTGCGCACTCCAAGTTGATTAATGTCGTGTTCTACCTCTGCACGCCACCAAGGGACAGGTCTTCCTTGACTGCGTCGTCGCTCTGGGGTCAAGTCGAAGACTCCGCGGGCCGGAGCGTTGTTGTCCCCTCACTCTACATGTCCTTGCCATTTAGGTCGCCAATGAGCAGTTTTTTCACTAGGTCGATGTCACTGTACAGCTCGTATAGTTCGTCGTTGAATCTCCTTCTCCGAAACCCATCAACGCAAACAGGGCCGAATATATTGCGAAGGATTTTACGATCGAAAAGATCAAGTATATACTCATCCTCTTGTGATAAGGTCCATGCCTCAGCGCCGTAAAGCTGGACTGGGATGATAGGTGTCTTGTGTACGGTTATCTTGGTGTTTCGGAAGAGGGCCTTACTACTCAATATCCGCCTTAACCCAAAGAAACAGCGGTTGGCAAGAATTATCCTTTGTTTAATCTCTGACGAGATGTTATTGTCAGGTCGTATAGCGGAGCCGAGGTAGATAAAGTCCCTCACTACCTCATAGTTGTAGCTGTCTAAACGTCACATAGTCCGATTTATCGATGTTGTGTATCCCGTTTTGTTCACAGCAGATACTTGGATTTTCCCTCAAAAACTGCCTAAAGTCATTAAAAACATAGTTCAACTAAAAAGCAGTTAACAAAAAATCAACCCCTGATGCAAAACAAAAGTGTAATCCTTCACGCCAATTGTAATGATATAGATTTGATAACAAGCTTAATGACCAAGCTTTTACCTATGAGAAAAAAACCTATGACAAATTGCTCAGTAATTCAAAGTTGTTTTTTTTTTTTTTTTGTATAAATATCGTGGATTTTCGAAAGCCGTCAACATTTTGGTCGTCCATGAATAAATGAGGAAATGTGATGCTGAATCCATGAAGGACGATTTACAATACGTCAGTGACTGGCCAGTGGCCACATTACACAGTCATTGGGGATAAACGAGTTACATCGAATTTGCTGAAAAATACTCCAGAAAAAGAGCAATTAATTAGCCCCAGAGGCAGCGAGTTCCAGTTTTATCGAATTCCCTCTCGTAAATTCGACTCCCTTAGCAGCGCGATGTTATTGTGGATATGTGAGTGATTTATAATTTATTTTTTCCAATCGCGAACGTGGGATTCGTCAGTGTACAAAACAAAAGTGCAGATTTAAAGATATCTCCGAACCATATCCATGGTTTGAATTTTATGTAAATTTTGATAAGGAAATTACCCTTATTGCAAGAATATCTATTACTCATCTGGTCGTGGGTTGACTAAGGAAAATTAAATTTGAGAACAACAAGTCCTAATTGACCTCTTTTTCATCCATTGGGATCTTAAGAGCCGCACTTATGAATTCTCCGGCACAAAACAATGATTGGCCCTGCCCTCTATCACGGTAGACGCTTCCTTTATGCAACTTTCTAGAAAAGCACAGGCTTACACATTATACGAACCCGGAAGAAGAGAACATTTTATGTTCAATAAATTTTTGAGCCTAAACCTTTTTGGCATAATGAACGAATTTAAAGCTCCTTTGGCTTTAGAGAGTTCACCTCTCAAATTGTAAATTGTAAGAGCATTGTTGGATCTTTTCTAATTTATTTACGTAAAATGGCAGCTACTTCCTTGTGTTCCCCCACAGCCATACAGACGACATACACGACACACCCACACATTTATGGGGTAAAATAAAGTGCAGCAGGAATAGTGAAAGGGGACCGGCACCGGACAACGACGCGAAGAGTTGACTCTTTCGTTGTAATCTCCAAAAGTAGGAATTCTAATTAAATGTCATGTTAAAAAGGATATCGCATTACCTCTTCGTCTCTCCACGTACATACATATGTGTATTGTTCGACTGGTGCAGCAGCGCAGGCTAAGCTTTACTTGCTGCTTCCCTTAGCCTCGGGGTGGACAGACAGGACAGGATAGAACACCAGACGACATACTACGTTACGTGGACATTTTTCTTGTATGTGAGGGCATTTTATGTCCCAATAGAATCCTTCGAGTGGATCGAAGTCGTGTCCGGGTGAAATGTGAAATAATAATTGTGAATGTGGCTTAGGTCTAGTTTCTAAGGCATGTCGTTGGCATAGGATGTATGCTAAAGGCTGTCACTGTGAAACATCTACAATGACCGTTGCCGGCAAGTGCATAGTTGTATGGTTTCGTTGTGTCTGCTTAGCTGGAAGCAGAGAGAGAGGATTCTTTTTCCTTAATCCCCGCAGACGGTCGGTCGGGTTGGTCGTGTCAATGTAATAGGAGCCATCGGTTAGGACATTTGTTTCTGTTACAGGATAACATTTTCTATGCTGGAAGGGAAAATATAAAAATGCTTAGGATAGGTTAGGCGCATGTGGTACCAATGGATTGTGGATTGTGGTTACCGCAAAAGTGACTTTCATGATGACACGTGAACAAATTTACAGTTCAACGATGATAATTCAGGCTTTTATGAAAGTAGAAACTCATTAAAGGGGGAAATTGAAGTCAAATAAAGTATCGGGTTATAGTCAGGGAAGGAATATTCCCTCTGCTGTTCTGTAGAAAGGTTAGATACATGTATTTTTGGAAGTTCGGAGGAAAGCACAGATTTTCGCTTTTGAAAGAGCAGACGAATGTCGTTTCATTTCATTCTTTCGTTTAATAAAATATTTGAATTAAAGTTTGGCAAAACCTTTTGAGAATTTGAAATCAAAACAGAAATCTATGAATGTGATGAAATAGTCCTGATAATAGGTGCTGCGGAATAGCAAACTTCAAACGAATTTTGGCTTCACATGCAACGCACTTGCCTAACTAAGGTTCCTAGGTATATTTTGCTGTGTTAAAAAACAAAATTATTAGTGTTAAATTGCAAAATGAAATTTGTATCTTGAATCTTCAATAGTGATTGGAGTCAACATTCATTCAAATATGAGAGACATCAGACATAACTTTTATGCTTAACTACCGCAGTTGCATTCGCTCTCCGTGCATGTGATTTTGCGCATGTGGCCTCTGCTGGTGGCGAGTGCAAGGGGTAATCTAGAGGTCCAATTTTAAAGCACAAATGAAGAAATCGTAGATCAATAGCAATGTTTCCTTCGACCCATTCTTCAAATTAACCCCACGAACGATGATCGGATGGCTTCAATTCCATGTTTTATAGCTCTGTTGGACGATTATGAGCAACAAAAAAAAGCACGTTATGTCCGTTCAATTTGTTTGAACCATGTTTTTCAATATAAATTTGAATAATGTGAAAACATCGCTTAGGCGTGAGTCTAGTCATAAGGAATCGCCAAACCACACTATTCTCAAAACAATCGAGAACTGTCAATCGACTGTCACAGAAAAGAGTGTTGGCAATTTAAAGTTTTTCGCCTTTATATACGATATCTGAAAATTACTTCAAAAGGACTCTAAAACTGCCTTTGATTTGATCTCTCTAGCCAAAATGACAATGCATGGCAACATCAATTGACTTGACAATTTCGGTAGACGCTGCATGATCGAGGACGAGAGGTCGAATTATCCAATTCTGTTGTTTTTTGATGTCTTAACTGGTCGAAGTGCATAGGCTTACTTAGCTTGATGACAGAAATTTGATAGGGAATTCTGTTGCAAGAATCTCTATCAACCCAAACAAGGCTGTCATAGTTCGTTTTATAAGGAGAAAAAAAATTATTTCTTAATCAAATTTCCATAAATTATAATATCATAGAGTATTTCGACGAGGTCAAATATCTGAGTTTAATCATAAAAGACCAAAATAAGCTTTCTGGTCCTGCCGCTGGAGTACATTCAAAATTGGTTTGAAAGGTGTAATTTTGCATCATTGACCTCGGTTTCTGGACACACTGGCATCTGGGTTAACGATAGAAGTGATGCTATGGGCAGATAACTTTAATTATCAGCCTTTCTATAGGTTAATGCTCATTTATTTGAGGGAAATATTTTTTTTTATCCCCTGGCATAATTTTACCAACGTGTTGAGAGGAATCCTGAAATCGGAGAAGACCCTGCTGAGCTCTTAAGAACACAATGAGCAAATGATTGAATTGCCACTTAAGGCTTCAAGACTGATCACAATTATAATCTTTATGCAGTGTTCTTAAAAACTCAACATTATCGACATTTTTCTTAATATTTGTAATAAAAGTCCTAAAGTGCTTAACACTGGAAGTTAAGCATTTTTTATACGTTAAGGACAATGCTTCGTCGAATCGACGAATGCACTTTTTAAAGTGGTCATACAAATATTCTATTAAGCAAAATTGCCGCATTTGGAGTGAAGAGAATCCACATTAGACCCTTGAAACGCCATACCATCCACAAAAACTGACTGTTTGGTATGCTCTATGGGCTGGTGGAGTCATTGGGCATTACTTCTTCCGAAATTATCCTGGAGAGTCAGTTACCATGACAACCGACTATTTTGTTTCCGAATTGGATGACATGAATGTGGATGAGATGTGGTTCCAACAAAACGGCGCTATATTTAAAAGTCGATTTTATTGTCTTTTATTTTAATTCGAAGTTCTATACCACTCTTTAGATCATTTGGCAGAATTTACAAAACAAGGCTGTGTTTTGTACCAGAACAATGTCGTTTCGACGACGAAAATTTAAAAAAAAAAACAAGGACAAAAAGACTCGTGATAGGGTATATCTTCCGCCCCCAACGGATTATAAGGAATATAGAACATAAAGAAAAGCTACAGTCCGCTTAGGGCGAACAGTATGATACCCTATCCTTATCCCTATGTACCCCAAAGAAAAAAAGCATTAGGAAGATGATGGATAGCATTTTATTTCATTCTATGAAATTTATAGAAAATAAATCATTTTTTTTTAAAAAAAAACGCCCCCAAAAAGTGGGCGTGGTCAAAAACTTTGTATGGATGATATATTGCAAAATATATTGGCTAAATAAATTGTTAAACATTTTTTCTCGATTTCTATGCAAATTTTTGAAGAAAACACCATTTTAGTGAAAAACACCCACAAAAAGTAGGCGTGGCAAAAAACTTTATATGACAAATTTATAAAGGTGGGCAGTACCTACATATCTTGTGAAGGTTGTACAACTATATCTCTCTAACTTAAGCCTTAAAACAGCTTTTTCTAAACTGTGGGCGTGGCAGTAGGCGTATTTTGAAAATTTTAACACTTTACCATTTCGGAGCCCTAGGGAGTATATATTCCAAATTTCAGCTTCCTAGCATAACTTTAAAGGCCTCACGGATACGGACGGACGGACATTGCTAAATAGTCTTAGATTTTGATCCTGATCATAATTATATATACTTTTAGGGGTCTGCGACGAATATTAAGGGGTGTTACAAACTACAGTGGGAAGCAAAACTGTCCGGATGTTTTGCTTTCTCTGGTTATATTAACAAAGTGAGTAAGGTAGTAGCAATTTGACATATATTAGTGATTTTTTTTATTCAATTCAACGTTTTTCTTTATATTAAGTAACCAAAACTTATAAAAAAGTTTATTCAAAAAAAATTCACAAAAAACACAAAATTCATTATTCGGACACTTTTGCACATTAGTGTTGTAATGAGATAATACCATATTGTACTGTTTTTTTGTACCGTAAGAATTTAGCTTTTTGATATTTATGCAGTTCCTTGACCTCAGTATATAATTTGTCGTTGTGCTGTGCTTTTGGTTTTTAAACAAAAAAGAAAAGAGTAGAAAATGAAGAAAATTCCAATTGATCTTGAAAATAGTGTGATCAATTTATTGCAAAAGAACTATTCGTGCCGTAAAATAGCTAAACAGTTGAAATTAGGTAAAACCACGGTCAGTGATATTAAAAAACGACGAAATGTGGTTTGTTCAAGCGGTCATGGGGGCCGACCAAGACTCATTTCTGATGCCGAAGCTCGGTTGATGGAGCGGTTGCTCCATAACAAGGACATTCGGACACCCAAAAATGCTGCGAAAGCAATTAACAAAAATGTTAGTAAAGGGTGATTTTTTAGCTGGTTTGGTTTTGGCAACACTGGTTTTGACAGCTGACGTGTGTTTAGTACCTTGTGTCACTGTCAAACAGCTTCAGTTTGGTTTGCAATTTAACCATGGATCGTCTTACAAATGAACAACGCTTGCAAATTATTGAATTTTACTATCAAAATTGGTGCTCGGTTCGAAATGTTCATCGCGCGCTGCTTCCATTTTATGATCGGCATTCTCGACCTTCTGAGCAGTCTATTCGGAAGATTGTGACCAAATTTCGCACCAAATTTACTTTGTTGGACATTAAACCACCAACACGTTTACGTACTGTGCGTATTGAAGAAAATATTGCGGCCGTATCAGCTAGTGTGACAGAAGACCGCGAAATGTCGATTCGGCGCCGTTCCCAGCAGTTAGGCCTTTGTTACAGCACTACGTGGAAAATTTTGGGGAAGGATTTGGGCGTAAAGCCTTTTAAGATACAGCTGGTGCAAGAACTAAAGCCAGGCGACCTACCACAACGCCGAATTTTTGGTGAATGGGCTCTTGGAAAGCTGGCCGAGGATCCGCTTTTTTATCGAAAAATTGTGTTCAGCGATGAGGCTCATTTTTGGTTGAATGGGTACGTAAATAAGCAAAATTGCCGCATTTGGAGTGAAGATCAGCCAGAAGCATTGCAACAGCTACCAATGCATCCCGAAAAAGCCACTGTTTGGTGCGGTTTATGGGCCGGCGGCATTATTGGGCCATATTTCTTCAAAGATGATGCGAATCGCAGCGTTACTGTCAATGGTGAACGCTACCGAGCGATGATAACAAACTTTTTTTTGCCCGAAATGGAAGTTCTTGACTTGCATGATATGTGGTTTCAACAAGACGGTGCCACATGCCACACAGCACGCGAAACAATGGCGCAATTGCGAGGCGAGTTTGGTGAACAGTTAATTTCACGTTTCGGGCCGGTCAATTGGCCGCCTAGATCGTGCGATTTGACACCATTAGATTATTTTTTGTGGGGGTATGCCAAGGCTAATGTGTATAGGGACAAGCCCGCTTCGATTGACGCACTGGAAGCCAACATCCATGCATTCATTCGTGAGATACCGGCCGATATGTGTGAAAGAGTATGCCAAAATTGGACTCAGCGGATGGGCTACCTGAGACGCAGCCGCGGTCAACATTTGCATGAAATTATCTTTAAACATTAAATTGCAAGGTTCAAACTATCGATTCAAATAAATATTTCATTCATTTTTTCGAATTTTTTGTATTTTTTTTTTAAAAAAAGTTCTAAACCTCTTAAAAAATCACCCGGTACATGGACAGCTAGACGTGCGCTTAAAAGAGTAGGGTTGGTAGCCAGCGTAAAAAAAAAGAAGCCATATCTTTCAAATAAAAATGTTCAACGACGCTTAAAGTTCTGTAAGGAGCACAAAAACTGGACCATAGATGACTGGAAACGTGTCATTTGGAGCGATGAAACAAAAGTTAACCGTTACCAATCAGATGGCAAGGAGTACTACTGGCATCGACCTCACGAGCGTATCCAAAAGCACCAGGTAAAGGAAACTATGAAACACGGTGGTGGGGGGATAATGGTTTGCGGCTGTTTTACTTGGTGGCACGTCGGTCCATTGGTGAGAATCCGAGGTATTATGAAGAAGGAAGACTATTTGAACATTCTCCAAACCAATCTTCCTGATTTTGTATATGAGTGCACATATCCCGCTGAAGAAGTCGTCTTCCAGCAAGACGGAGATCCGAAGCATACAGCTAAAATTGTTCAAAATTGGCTCCAAAATCAGAATTTTCAGCTGATGCAATTGGCTGCACAAAGCCCGGATCTAAATCCAATAGAAAATTTATGGGCTATTGTTAAAAGGAGGCTGGGTGCGTATGAAAATCCACCAAAAACCATGGATGAACTTTGGGAAAGAATAGAAAGGGAATGGCAGAATATTGACCACAAAATCATCCAAAAATTGGTGGAGAGTATGCCTAAAAGAATTAAAAGTGTGTTAAAGAACAAAGGGCTTTGGACAAAGTATTAAACTGATGGCGATTAGAGAGCAATACTAAGAAATCACTAATGTGCAAAAGCGTCCAAATAAAGAATTCTGTTATTTTTGTTTATTTTTGTTCTGAATATTACTTTATTTTATTACTTATTGTTATTTAATTTTAAGAAAAACGTTTAATTAAATAAAAAAAATGACAAATATATGTTATATTTCTATTACATTACCAATTTTGTTAACATAACCAGAGAAATGCAAAACATCCGGACAGTTTTGCTTCCCACTGTATGTGTCAAAATTAATATACCTTTAGGATAGGGTATAATCATGCTAACATATAGTATATTCAACTGTAAATCTGCAGACACAATCAGCTCGAATGCGACCACCGCTGTACAAAAAACCAACACAAAACAAATAATAATAAGGAAGAAAAACGGTTAAACATGAACCTACATGTACTTTCAGGGTTAAATAACGAATGGTCCTTGAAACTTTTAATGGGTCAAAATGCATTATGTATGATACTCATTTCCAATCATTCCGATAAACGTGCAACGTTTTACATCAATACCACTTATAGCTTTTTCAGTATCATTAAAATGTCTCTTAATCGTAGAAAAGGGACACCCTGTGGGTCTTATAGAAAACCACGCGTTTCATTAGAGCGTACATACTAAGTATCAAGTGGATCCCCTTTAAGGTTGTCCTCCCAAATGGGCAAAACTTACTGAAACTTATTCCCAATTACCATATAAAATATCAGATAAATAGGTTCAGCGGCCTTTGAGTAGTCCGTGAGGACTTTTTCTCTTAACAGAACTGACAAACCTCACAGGCGTATCAGTAAAGTGAGAGTGATCCCTTAAAATCAGATTATAACCTCCCATTTGAAAAGAAAGTAAGACGACAATAGAGTTGTTCATTACAATGGAGTAGTGCAAATGGAGCTAGGTACAGGAATATCTCTTGACATTTCCAGCTTCACCACTGTGTTGAGCCAGTAGAAAGAGGGATACACCCACAAACTCAAACCTTAAATGCCTCATCCGCATCTGCAAAATTAAAATAAATGTTTCCATAAGAAAAACCAAGAAAGACCAGGAGCAACCCTAATATATGCCGGACCACTCCAAACTTACCTATTAAAATAGTACCTAAAAAGCGATCCCAATGGGACCTAATTTGGAACTCATATTTTTGTTAGTCAAAGTCAAACTGCTCTTCTAGAGGCACATGCGAGTACCCATTTTCATTCATTCGAAAGCAGGACTGAATATGAATATTAAATTCAAGGGTTGCATTGCATGGACAACTATCTATGCTGACGACTATAGCAATGTATAGTTATCATCGCAATGACCACCAACAATAGACGTAGACCGCATTTTGAGTACCTACGTCGTTTTCATCTTGCTCCTGTTAATTAATTGTCCATGACTCAACATATCTTCAGTGCAAACGTTTTGTTTATTAACGCTCAACACATACTCAAGTATTTGTTTTTTTTTTTAAGGTGCATGGAAGCGATAAAAACGTCACTTTGACATTTACTAATTACAATAGTACGATACAATCTTAATTGCAAAATGTCTGCAAGCAAAATTAAAACCAAAATAAAAAATAAAAATAAAAATAAAAATAATACAAATTAATTCATTCCACCTTACGGCAGCAATTTATTACCTGTCATCCCTCATAAGAAGCACCAGCAACAGAAGAAATTCAGTCTTCCAAACATCTAGCGAGGACGGCAGAGAAAAAAGACCACCCTCACTAGGGCTTCATTAAAACGGTAACCAGAACAAATTAAAAAATAAAGAACTAACAAAAATTCTGCTCCTTAGGTGACATATTGTGAGTACGCTTCGTTGCATTCGAGGTGCATCGCCAGGACTTCTTTCATTTGTTAGTCCTTCTTTTATTTTTTCTTAAAAAATTAGCTTTTTGCAATAAATTTTACAAACAAGGAACCTTGTGCTCTGATGTGGGGTGGTAAAGGGTAACATGTGGTCGAATCGGCATCGATCATCTTCACACAAAATTGGCCAATTCGGTCGGCTTCGCCGCCGCTGCCGAATTTATGCATTTCTTTCGTTTGCACGGAGACATGATGCACATGGGCACACCAGTTGTTCAGAGTATTAGTGGCAACCCTTGTTAGTTATATTTTTTTTTTGTTTGATCTTTCATCATATCTCTGCACTTGAATCGCATCATGTGTTACCGTTTGAATGCGGTTTTTTTTAGGTTTAAGGTTCGATATTCGGTGCAACTGGATACCGATCACGAGTGCCACGTGCCGTCTGACCGAATTACAAAACGGTTGAGTTCATTTATCTGAAATTTCATCGAGGTGCAGCCCTTTTTCGTAGAGCCAAGTCCAAGCCAATTATTATGGGCCACACTCGCACTTGATACGCATCCTGCGGCGGCTTTATAAGTATCTACCTGTGTGGCACTACTGTGTTATAAATATAATGCAACAACAGCGGTGGATTTTATCTACATACATATGGTGGTAGCGGCACTTGTGTGTTATTTAACCCAGTTGTGTGTGGAATTTACTGTTTGGAATTAAATTTGACTCTTTTATTCTTGGCTGTTCACTTTTTGTCAAGATTATAATCGAACGAGACTAGTGTCAGCGGCTGATCGAGTGCATTGTCTGTTTTATAGCTGCTGGCAAATCTCATAAACGGCATTAATAAGGCAATAGTTGTGGCTACCTTAGGAATGCAGCTGCTCTAATCCACTTTAGAGTAATCTATGTTTGGTTGTTTTTGTTTGATATACCTAAGCTGTATAGCAAAGATTTATGGCATCTTGTAGGTATTTACGAGTTTGCTTTGCATGTACTTCTAGTACTTTAGCATTCCTGTACAGGGACGAGGTAAATAAGAACATCCCTGTAGCGCTTGTCATAAAAGCGTCTTCATGTGAGGTGTCGAATCTTGGTGAGAACAGCAACACATTTAAAACATTGAAAATCACTGATATCGTAATATAAAGTTAGATCAAAAACAACAGACGCACGCACGTGTTGAAATTGGCAGGTCTAAAAATCAAAAATCCCTTCTTCCCACAAATATCATAAGAAGATGAGAATATTACTTGAATAGGATATTTTTTTAAGAAGCGAATTTTTCAACAGCAACAAATTATTTGCCGGCCCGGTTTTAGGGTATAATTTAACAGCTTAACCTTTTTATTTCAGGACTAACAAAGTCCATTTCGTACCTTTTAGACATTGGCAAGCACAGGATATCCGCTTAGGAAATGTTTGCTTATAACGCTATGGAAACGCTTATAACGCTTCTTTGTGTCTTAAGTCTTCCTTGCGGGACCCGTCCACCAAGAACTCTAGGGTTTCGTTCACTGCAATCTTTTGCCGTTTGGGAGTACGCTGGGTGCAACACTAGAAGTTCCTTAACTCAGCATCATCATCACTATCTGACAATAGTTTTGTATTTACGGATTCACCAAATATTGATGACGATCGTAATATTTTCCTGATGAGCAGCTCAGCTGAATGCTTCAGGCCATAAATTTGGCCAATTTTGGTACCATTTCATAGGTCATTTTCGAAACTTTGGGGGCGTGCCACGCCCAAACGGTAAGAGAGCGCCAAAATTTGAGTTTAGGACATCAAAAGGAACTGGAATACAAAGTTTAAGCGATTTCAGAGATGGTGCCGTCTTGTAATATCTAGCCATAGATTTTGTCAATGTCTTCCAAAAACTTTCAATATGTTCCCTCCCATTTCGGTTGATTTATTTCTTTTCTTTATTCTTTTATAAGTATGTGATGATCAAGTTGGGGAACTTAAGGTGAATCTGGTCTCTAGAGAAATTAACTTTCCATTTCTTTGAATTTCACATTTGAAGTCGTCCTCATATTTTAAATCTAATTTGAGCTCTACTCAAATACACACTGCCAAAGAAAGAAAAAGCAAAAAATTATTTTGTTATGATTATTTATTTATTTTTCATTACAAGCCGTCTCCCGCCCGGAGACGCCCGGTTCGCTGGGGCTGTTAAAAGAAAATGGCAAAGGGTCGATGGAATTTAAATTGGTATAATTAATATGGTATACTAAAACCATCTATAAAGGATTCATAGACACGGACAAAGAAAAAAAACGTTCAATGTATAGACGTAGATTATTCACTAGTAAAAATGTTAGCTCTTTCAAATTAACAAATTTAAATTTTATGACGTTTGCGCATTATATGTGACAACAGTGCAGAAACGTTGTGCAAAAAAAGGGATACTAAGTCTTGCGTTTTAGAACGCCATACAAAACTAGTGCCCAAAATACATGTTCTCTATTTCTAAATCCACTGCAACCGACAATGGCACCACAACACAAAAACAAAATAACAAACATTTTAACGATTTGGCACCACTGAATTCTGAAGTTAATTTGAAATCTCTTTTGATTTTATAACAACAACGACAAGGCCACAGAATGACGTTTAGGTAAATGCATGACAGAATCCACTTCGTTGAAGTCAAACAAAAGTGCTGCTCTTGTGTCTTGCTTGCAGTTCTTCGCGCTTCGCTGCATCCAGAACTTCTGCACCTGTGTTTTGGGCATAAGGCTGTATTCACCCTAAATTACTCAGAAAAGTTTTAGAGCAAAATGTAGACCCTAACAGATCGTCCATTCTAACATTTATTCACTGCCTACTACTTGAGGGTTTTTGGGTTCGTCAAATTATTAAAAAAAAAACGTTGGAACACGTCAAAACTTTGGAACACGGAACACATATGAACACGGATACGAGGATGGAGTCTAACTCTAATAGGCTCAACCGTTAAATGTCCACATTTCCTCTTCTGGCTGTTTACCTGAAACCATTTTAAGGATCAAGGCTTCTTATTTAAACTGACTAGAATAAAATTATATGTGGCTTTAAAGTCGATGAAAAGTTGATGCGAGTCGACTTGGAACTTGTTGGCCTTTTTCACAATTTGCTTTAGAGTGAACATTTTCTTACAGTTTTTTCATAAAGGTTTGAAAAGTTCAGACTATAAGTTGGATCCTAAGTTCGATTAGACTCAACAGTTCTTGCACGATATAATGATCGGGAATGCTTTTTTCTACCTGTATTTGGTTGATGATTTGATGCGTCTAAGGACAGCATCGATCTCTGCTGTTAGGCCATCTTAGGTAGCGGCCTCGTTGTTCGCAAACTTATTTAAATCTAAGCTAACCTTTTCTATAAAGGGTGGCGAAATTGGTGGGGAGAGGAGGTACAAGTTGGGCTATCTCTCGTACTACTCGACCCATTTTAAAAGTTCTTTCAACGGTGCAATAGTGATATGCTCCGGATCACCAAAATATGGTAGAGCTATTATTACACGAAGCGAAGTAGCAGCCATAGTCTACATATATTCGGTGACTAGTTTTCGAATATCCTGAGTTCCGGTCTTACAAGCTGAATACAATACATAGACGCATGCCGTCGCTGCACGAGTTCAATGGAAATCAACTCTTCCAGTTGCAGCTAGTTAAAGCCAGCAGCCAGTTGTTAACTTTACTAAAAAAGTTGTAATCGAAAGCCCTAGCGCCTTTCTTCGGTCTACCGTTCAATACCCTCTTTGACGATACCTCAATACTGAAGCCTCTGGTTGTTGGCGTTCGTGATAGGCGAAGGAACACTGCAAAGTTTTTAAAGCGGGTGCTTGAGTGTTCAATGCCGAGATTCTTCTTCGCGTCTTCCGTCGTCGGTAGGAACGGCTTTGGAATGTATAGCTTGAAATCAATAACATTCGACCGTAGTCGATTTCCCAAAACATATACACATCTAACACAGCCGCCATTTTTTATTTTCATCATGCCCGATTCTATCCATCGTAACTACATCGACTCCGGTTGAACGAGACTAGTACCCGGTGATTACCACGGGAAGCTAAAATGTACTCTAGGTCTAGATGTAGTTTCATCAATGAGCATTGCCAAGTTGCGATACTTGGTCAGCTGATGCTAGTTTACTTAGTTTCACGCTACTATAAATGACAAATAGACCGACTAAGAATAGACTTTGATTTAAAGATCAATGAAACGAGACACATTTTTCGGCTCCAAATCAATTTTCGGCTTCAGTTGTATCAACCTATGCCTAGTTCCAATTGGAAGCGGTTCCGCAGCATATTCGCGGCTCCTTCTAACTATCGACAATCAAAACTTTTTTTATTGCTCACGTTCCAGCAGTTTTGGCATGTGTTAACACCATAAGGCCATAACAGAATTTAACTCCTGTAACAGTGTCTATCAATCGCTCGCCGATCGGGTGTGTGCGATAACAAGTACCGATTTGGCCGACCCCTTTCCAATATCGAATTTGAATCGTTTTTGGCTATAACTCTCGTCGGAACAGTCAAAACAGTCAAAACATTATTAAGCAATTTTTACGAACGTTGTAAACAGTCATAAATCGAATACTCTGTCATCGATCGGATGGTCGTCGTTGATGGACCTAAAGTCCCCTCCCCACACAGTCATAAAATAAAAGAAAATTAAGGAAACGAAAGGGAATTTGTCTTCGGATGATTAATCGACATCCTTGCCGATTCAAAGTGTGGCGCACATGTACCAAAATGCACTTTCGAGATAAATTACACACGTTTCACCCTTTTTTCATGGTTGCCGGACTGGGACGCGGACCACCGAAGCAAGCCATTGCCATCTCTTCCCATAAATTGACCCATAAAAATGATTTATCCTTGCTTGTGGGATCAGCACTTTTGATTTTTATTCTTATCCCTTTTCTTTACGCAAGCTAAACGCGATAAAACCGAAACGAAAGCGAAGGGATGCCAGAAACGTTTCCAAGCTACCGAGGTACATAGTGGGTGAGAAAAAGAAAAAGAAAAAGAAACTACTAATGATATCCTGAAATTTTGGGGGAAGTCTCCTTATGTTTCCATTTCACGGAAGACCGATTCGGTCTCGAAATTCGATGACAGTTCATTTCGGTCGTAAATTGAACAAACTCGATGCGATTCGTAAAGAGTAATGAGAATCTGACGGATTGATTGGATATGAGAAACGCAATTTCAAAGAGGAAGACGTCATAAAGTTTCATATTTATGATGTACGAACCCATTGACATGATATGGCTACCCTGGCACACTTCAGGATTAGGGTGTATTTTCCTAAACCACAAACACATGCAGCTGTTGCAACGGAGTCCAATGTGCCCATCACTTGTGTTTCGGTGCCGCAACGGAACCTCAGTAATTTTCGATTTTTATTATCCTTTAAGAATTGGTGACAACAAATTGGACAACCGACAAACATATGTTTCGCTTTCATTTCGTCAAGGACGAGGATGCGGATGAGGACGCCACAACCGAGGAAAGTGAAAAATTCGATTTCGGTAAGAGTGGTGGTTAGTCTTACGTCACTTTCTAATCATGTTTCTGTTTGTTGATCATAATCTTTTTTCTTATTCTTTTTTTGAGTGCAAACAGTTGGTCAGTGGTGGTCTTCCTTTTGGTTTCAATTTATCAATGACATTGATGAGCGGCATCGATAAGGATTACTCGGACAATCAATTGTGGGATCAATTTTTCACATTTGCCATTAGAAGGTGGACAAATTGCTTTTGGGTTCAATTTTGAAGGCTTCAACAAGAGTTTGGTTGGCCTGGTCTGGTCGATTCTTCTTGCAAATAAATCGAAATGTTTGAAGGTTTTTTTTTGTTCAAGTTTGTCGTTGTTGTCTTGTCGTCATGGGAAATACACATTGGATGTCCATTTTTTCCCAAGTTATTGGTCAAAAAAAAAGCCTATAAAATTTAACCAAATCTTCCATTTTTAAAATCAGCTACATGGATTATTTTATGCAATGTGCAGACACGAAATCGGAAAATGAACTATTAAATCCAACATATTTTTTCCATTTTGAATCGCATATGAAACTTAATTTTAAATGTGACATTTGCACATTTTGCACTCTACCGCTCTTCTGATACCGACATTCCTTGTTGGAGAGGAAATTGTCTCTGTCTCTCCTTTTGGTATTCTACAAAAAAAAACTTCCATGTGTAGGTCAAGTACTATGGTAAAGTGCGCGCGATATCATTTGACACGGATTTCCATGTTTAAAAAAGAACAGATTTTCTTATGAACCTTTGGAACAACGGACGGACTACTATATATTCCACATTTAGACATGAAAGTAACTTTTTTAGCCTTAAGGCTGTCAAATAAATGTTAGTTTTCGGAATACGGTAAGAACTGATCTCGTTTTTCGCTAAGAACTTAATATTTTTATTTAAAACGCGGATTATTTGAATGAATTTTTATTTTACGATTTGCTTTAATTTCGCTTAAGAGATTTGTCTTCTGCAGTAGTTTTTAATCGATGATAGGTAGCACTAGGTTTGCCTATCTAAGGAGCCATATAGCAACCTGGTGCTCCCCGACCTTTCGAACTTCGAACTGCTAGCCGAATCGATACGTACTAATCAATTTTTCTAGCTGCAGCTAGATTCAGAGCCCGACTATACAACAACAAGAAGAAGCTGCGAACTGCCTGGAAAAGAAATTCGACATTAGACGTATTAGCACACCGGGAGTAGCCAGAGACTACAAAAAGTGAGAGACTCTCCAATAAAAGAGATTAGACAGTCTCCTAGCTCAAGAAAATCGAAGGGCATAACGATCGAAATAACATCCGGAGGTTCCATAAGAAAGCCAAGAAACTGGCTGCATGCTCGCTCGGCACGTACTATAGTGTGGTTTCCAGACCGTAGACTAAATTCTCTGGCTCCCCAGCTCGTTTAATTCGCACTTTGGGAATGCGTAAATTTCTTAATTTAAGCGAATTTTGCAAATTCTCGCATGTAAAATTCGTTATCGAAAAAACTGCTTTAGAAAGGTGACTTATATTTGCGTTCGTGACCTTATTCTTCATGACAGGCCTAGTGATCCATGCAACAAATCCAGAAAAAAATGTCAAAGCAAAAGTCCTCCATAGTCATCCTCCATTTCTTCACCTTCATCCTCTATTGCTATTTTGTCACGGCTCTTTGAAAACAGCGCCACTCCGCTTTTTGAGATCTGGCACTCCGTTTTTTCCACACTAAGAATTTTTTTTTGGGTTTTTTTTATCTAAAAAAATTTCTTTGTTCAAAGCTTGAGTTTTACATTCGTCTTCAAATATACTCCGGAAATTCTCAATTTACTCCACTTTTTTACAAATTTGATCCGAAATTTTACCACTGAGGTTCGCTTGTTGGCTGCGGAAAAGAAAGTTGAAATCTTCTAATTCTCGTAGTGCTTGATCCGCCGTAAACTTCAATTATAACTATTTTTCGGGTCGAAAATTGTAGCCAAGAAGGTCGATTTTGGAAAATGTTGTGAGTCAGTTCAAGCTTAGTCTAAAAAAAAGATTTCTTGTCTTCATTGTTGTTCCGAGCATGGGAGCTGGTATTACATCCCATGACTGGAGCACTGTTCTTCAATCAATTGATGCAGCCAAACCTATGCAGTCGAGTTGCTTTGGCTTCTTGGGCTACATTCACACCTTTGTACAGCTCAGAAAGTTTGCGGTCGGGTAATTATTCGCCGGACCTTAACTATGCTGTCATTCCTGGTTGGATCTTATAACGATGCTTACAACGATGAAGAAGGACTTGGTGCTATCAAGTCAAGGCATTTATTGCCTAGACAAGGTCCAGATATTTATTTGTTTTTTAGTAGCAAAAAATAATACTTGCTCTTACTTTAAGGCTAACTACATATGTTGAATGGTAGCAACTGATGTAGACACCATCATCATCCTCCTCATATGTAACAGCTTAACAGACCTCCCGACAATGATTGCTATCATAATCAGGTTTAAATTCTTTGGGGAAATTCAAATTGAAATTCGTTGGCATTTTCCAGGATTTGCTTAGTTAAAAGATTTGGTTTACATGCCAATAGGTGTGTACCAGAATATTTAAGACGTGAATGCACTACATTAGGAGCGACATAAGACAGGGTTATACCTCGACTTTGTCGATAAGATGTGCATATGTCTACTGATTCAGTCATCAGTGATATGGTCCATGAATCACATCATTCTTTAAAGAGTTTCAATAGGAGACCATCTGAAAGGGCTCCCTTGTTGTTTTGAAGAATTTTTATTTGCACAGCTATAGCCAACTTGGCCTTTGTTAACTGTACGCGGGTCTTCTTGTAATGCATGACCTAGCCTCTAGAGGCTTCTGAAAATGCTGCTTAAATGATCAACTATTTATTACGATTCGGTGACTACGTTGTTACGCCAGGTGCTTGGCTAAAAGTCTAAGGACTTTGTTTCAATCGTAAGACTTCTCTAACTAGGCCCATTCATTTCCGCTTCCCTCTAAAAATTGTAAATCAAAATGAATATATACATTCGTGGTCATTGTCCGATAACACTACATAATGTACTTGCAGTCAATACAGGCTCATGTGTAGTCATGCGATCGTTTGACGAAACTCATATCGACTTGTCCCATTTATAACCATAATTTTGCTTTAAAATCCCTTTGCCACCCAAATCTCAAGAAAAGCCATCAGATAACTTCGGTTCCACCACCACCGCCATCGACTACGCCACTCAATTCCAATTCTCATTTCGAGGGAATACTGACCAAAGCAGCCAATCGTCATCAGCCAGATGTGTCTGATGACTACAACACCGTATGCTGCTCCATCTACTTAAAGATTCACATTAAGATTAAATTATTGCTAAGACTAAGCAAGCGCACTGTTAATAATAACTTGTTTCGTTTAAAAAGATCACCATGTGCCTCATATAATACCGAACCGACTTGTGTCAAAATGTGAATTGTCACCCCGTGCGTCTTCGTCGTCGTTGTCGTTCAGCCTCTACAGTAGACTCATTCACGTTCACGCGGACAGACATCAAGGAGGCAACGAATAACAACTCTGAATGATGATAAAGACTCAACATATACAGTCCCTATACCAGATGAGACAAGATGCCTGAATTGAAAACCAGCCCATTGATCAGACTTGATCATCATCATCGTTATTGTGATCATCATCATTATTTGCAGCGGACCAAGTAAGTGAGTCCAAGAGTCAGGCAGAGCACAACAACAACAGCAACAGCAAAACTCAACGATTGGGATAGCGTTATTCTGGCTGGCTCCCTGTGTAGTGATGAATTCAAAGTGCTGATCGCAACGAGCACCGTTTATTGCGCAAATAAAAACTCCCAACAACCGATGAATGCGACAGGTTGTGCTCGGTGCTCAAGTGGCTGCCATCCGAAATGTTTATCGGTAGATATCTGTGTGCTTTAGTTGGGGAGGGGAAAATAATAACAACAACAACAACAACAACAAACAAACAAACAAACGCCAAAACAGCGAAATGCGATGGATTGCACCTGTCCGCCAGAGACACGCGTTTCTTGTTGTAGTCCTAAAAGAATGCGAGGATATGAATTAAAATTCCAAGGAACCTGATTTTATGCAGCATTTGTGCGTTTTGTATTGAGTTTGATGGTCGGTCAGTCCAGGTCCAGCGCTCTCGGAACGGAAGAGAGGATCTTTTGCATTTTTGAGCGGAAACAGTGGTGCGAAACAGTATCATAACTTTAAAAATATATTTTACAAAGTAGAGAGAAATGTAAACTTAAAAAACCAGAATGGCTAAACGTAAAATATAAATCTCTAAATTTCGCGCAACTCGTAATTTTTACGTCAAGCTAGTTTTTGAAAAACATGAGAAATTAACCAGACTCCGAGAGAGTCTCCCATTTCACCCTCAAAACACGCATAGGGATTTGCACTTATAAAGGAGTTTACGTGCTAATCAAATGAGAAGCTTGCACATTTATAAGGAACTATAAGGGTTTTAATGGCAGCTCCCATGAAATGCCATTTTAAATAGCTGTCTCGTCAATTTTCTAAGCTTCTGACTCGCCGCTGCTATAGGAAACGCACTTCATCCGGAAGATCTTTTGTACGACAATGTCAGAAAATTGCTTAGGTAAGTAGAACCTCCACTTTCCCAATGTAGCCAAAGATACTATCAAGTATCACGAGAAGAATTCTTCAGCATCAGTGCTTATTACATCTCTGAGAAAAGTTGTTCTTCTTATTTTGTGTAGGGCCGGACACTCACATATGATGTGCCCTACTGTTTTGTCTTCCTCAACACATAGTCTGCACTCCGGTGAGTCGACTGTTTTTAGTTTATGGAAGGGATATCTTAATATGTGATGACCTGTTAGGTATAAGATGTAATAAGATTTTTAACCTTTAATATCATGCCTGGGTAGATTAAGTCTCTTCCTGCCATCGTTTCTGAAGAGTAACCGTTTTGGTCTTTCTAAGACCTGGGATTCTTTCCTAATATATGATGCACATTTTGTGTTCCCAGATTTTTAGCTTCAGATAAGAAGCTGATTTGTTTATTGGACAGAGTATATCGGGTCCAATAAAGGGGGTCTCCGAGCCTTCTCTAGCCAGTGCAGTACTGATTTGGAGTCAATTATTGGCGAGCTAAGGGCTTTTATAACTGTTTGACTATCCGTGAATATATGGATTTTAGCGCCTTTAATTCCTGACGTGTGAATAAGGTTCACGCATGGAGCTCTGCCTGAAATACACTGGGAAATTTGCCTATAGGTATTGAGAAATTTTTTTTTGGTCGGTGGATACCAACCCAGAGTCCATTTTTGAACCATCCGTATAGCACTTAGGCCGTTTTGGGAATTTGGTGGGTTGTTGCAAACCCATGCTTATCTTTTTGTGATATCAGGGGAGAAACCTTTGTTATAGCTTAGTGCTTTTTTAGTTTGATTTATGACCGCGTTTATTTTAAACTTGCAGTGCTGTATATTGCGACTTCTTAATAAGAGCGCCCAGAAAGCGTTCGATGCATTTTGAATCTTGTTGTTTAGGTGTGAGTTCCAATTCAATCGTTTATCCAAGATCACTCCCAGATATTTGACCTCGTCGTTTGTTTTGATTCCTTCGCTCTGTAAAAGGAACTATGACAGCCTTGTTTAAGTTAATAGAGAGTCCCTCATTGTTACACCAATCAAGGATTATCTTGAGGATTTTGCGTACGTGTAGTGTCATCGTTTGGTTCATTTTCCTTAATAATGATGACCAGGTTATCGGTGTATTCAACTACGTGGAAGCCTAAATTACTAAGGTCTTGCAGAAGGTTGTCAATAACTAGTTACCATAGTAGGGGGAACGGAACCCCTCCCTGTGAGCAGCCCTTAGCGGGTGTGATACTGAGGTCAGTGCAGAGGTTGGAATTAAAGAAAACTGCAGTGCTGGGAAAACTAACCACTGTCGAGCATATGTCGATGACGTAGCACTTATTGCTGGAGGAAAGATAAAAAAGAAACCTTTGTAAAATCATACAGGAAGAAATTAAAATTTCCCGAGATTAATGTTATGGTACTACCGGTACTATGGAACCTATCATAAAATTGGAAAACCACACGAAAGATGTCACTTAGAAGTTCACCCGAGCTTTTATGATATGTTGGAGCATAGCGGGATTCAGCCCGAGCTACCTTCGTTGGATGAACAGTAAAATTATGAGATCAATGATGGACTTGATTGCAGCGTTTACATGGACATTCTAAAAAAGCTCAGCAATAAAACAGACGAATCTATAAACTACAGACTGAGCAACAACGCTAAAGCGGTGCGCAGATAAATGGGGCTAAAATATTTACCATTTACAGGTGTGATCAAATCAATCTTGAAAAAAACTACAGCAAATGCAATATAGCAATATAGTCAGGCAGGTATCAAGGTTCCAATGTCTTGGCATAACATAGTCACCATCTGTTGGTTAACTGGTTATGTAAGAATTATGAGGACATTTTGAAGGACAAGGAACACAACTTGGGGGCTGAAACGTTTCAGATCATCTGAGGTCAGAGTCAGGCTAAAAAGCACTTAAGGAACTATATGGCATAATTTAGACTGCTCAAGAATAACCTACGGATTCTTTTAGTTTTCTAACTGGGCACTGCTAACGCAAGGAAAATATGTATATCAGAGGAAGGTCTCTGCCGATTCTGGAGGTCTGTGCAGTTCCTCGCAGACAAATAAAGGAAACAAACCTTTAAGAGGGATAAGCAGAGTACACTAATATTGTCATTATAACTGAATGTCTACTATCAGCTTAGCTGTAGTTGTATTATATTCGCCCCAAATTGAGTGACCCTACCCTTTGACGCTTCCCTTTTGACTACATTCATAGATTCCCGTGTCATCCCAAAGTTGATGAAATCAATCGTAATTTTTATTATAATCTTATAATCTTCGACCAAAGATTGGTATGATGTGTCAAATCCCGAAGAAACATAACATTGTATTTTGACTAAAAGATGATCAGTTCTTCGTCCATGACCTTAAACATCGCAAACCATTTAGAAAACAGCAGACTTTTTAGTCCCACTGTTTTCAGCTCATTGAACATTCTCTAGTCAATGTCGATTTTAAATCGGACGCACGCGTACATGCATCTTGATCAATGTGCATCTGAGCCAAATGAATTCCGGGGCGGCAATCGCATCCAACCATCATCGTATCAAGCTGAAATAAAAACCACTTAGTGTAGGAAATACAGACACACACACGAAAATTAAAAAAAAGGAACAGAACAATAAAAGAAGAAAAGACCCGGTTAAAAATAATACAGCAAACTCGTGGCACTCAGAAGCCGCTCCAGGAGGGGGTTGTACCCGCCGGCCAGCCGTGCATGCATGCAATCATTAACTCAGCACAAGTGTCGTTCCGTGAGCATCGGGAATCGTACTTGTTCTCTATTGTAAGTCCGTGATCTTTAATGCATCACATGGAACTTGGACATTGCCGGCCAGTATCGGCAATGCTGCTGCTGCTGTTGGCGATGATACTGCCAGTTCTTCTTGCATTGCCCGCACCAGCAAGGAAATGAAATCAATTTGCAAAAACGAGTTCCATTAAATGGACATGTGCAAGGCACGTCTCTATATCAACATTACACACCACCAGAACTCGAGCTCCTGATAACTGTGAACTTAAGGAATGTGCAGGAAATTCCTGTGCTGCAGTGTTACTCTGAGGTGGTTCTGGTACCTACCTACTCCCCAGACGTATTTAAGAGGGAATTGGAGTTTTCTGCTTCTAGAAGGTGGTAAAACCGCCCACATTTAATATGCTGTAACCTGTGCTCATTAAATTTAAAAAGGATATGAACGCAATAAGAAACGTGTGAATGGCATGTGTGTACAACATTGTCTCATCATGAGTACGGAACTGGCATGAAATTCTTCTGCTGCCGAGACCGCGTTGAACAGGTGCTTAACAGGTTATAACCGCATGAAGCGCACATAATGAGGATAAGGGATACTGCAACAGCATGCGTTTGAATACGCAGAATGCGAAGCATTCGAAGCTTAAGAAGTTTTTATGAGAACATTGTAAACAAGGGAGAGGTTGCATTGGAGATCGTTTTTCGGTGAACGTTCATTTCAAAAGTCATTGACGAGGACACCAAATACATTTTTGTTTCCCTGCCTAAATGGCTGACACTGCGATTTCAAAGGTCTATTGTATCAAAAAGGGAATGTTAGCCTAAGAGACGAGTGTCTTCCCTAGTGAATGCCACAACGTCCTTAGTCGAAGAGTTTCTAAATTCTCTAAATGCTGCTGTCTGGAAGTCTTTTTGGAAGATCCGTCATCTTAACCATTGAACGGCCGGACATTCACAAAGGATATGTTCCGAAGTTTCATCATCCTTTAGACAGACCCTACATTCAGTCTCTGGGCACAAGTTCATTTTGTTAAGATGATACCTTAAGCCGCAATGGCCTGGGAGAAGGAACACCATTTTGCTAATATTCTCATTACTTAATAATAGGATTTCCTTGCAGGAAATTATGTAGGGCTTACATAATCTTTTAGGTTGTCTTAAGCCTGGGCCACTTTCCCAGTGGTTAAGACGAAGTTGTTATTCCCAATCGTTAATAAGCCTTAAAGCAGCAGGCCAATGGACTCTATAGTAGGGTTCTGGTCCTAAGAAAGCAGATTCTGATCTAGCTCTAGCCAGCTAGTCTGTAGATACGTTGCCTACAATATCTTGGTGGCCAGGTACCCATCCAAGTTTGACCTTGTTGTGTTTGGCTAGGTTTTGCATCGTAGCAGCTGGCACCTTCAATTTCTTGTCGGGAATCAAATTAGCACAGATCTCAATTGCATGGATTTCCACCATAACCAGCTCCAACCCCAGATTCAATTTTGGTTCCATCGATATTCCTGATCAGACCTTTGGAAAACCATTTGCCCACTTAGAAGGATCTAGGATGTTTAACCTTGAATAGATTCCCAAACTTGTACTCCCTAACCATAATATCAGGGATGCAGCAAAACATGTCCATTTGTACGATTTCTTTAAGTATTTTCAGGTCTACCCGATTAAACTTATATTCGAGTTGCACCTTAATAGCGCGTCTAGCAGTTGTCTTCTTAATGAAAATCTGTACGGGTGAGAGCCCAACAATGGCCTCAAGTGCAGTTGTTGGGCAGGAGGACGCCAAATGCTCAACACACGAATACGGAGTAATAAATATCTTCACCAGTCTTAAAAGCTTCAGTCCTTTGAAGACTTTAATTTATATACGAAATAAGTAAGTTCAATGTTCAATAATAAAAGTGAATCGGAAAGCTTCCCATTTGTAAGGGAATTAATGAAAAACACTTCATACAAGCCGAATCCATATTTCAGAGAAGAACTGATGCAGCATGCTTCCCGAATCCTTTTCAAAAGAGATCATAAAAATGCACTTTGATATGTCACCATAGCAGCATCTCCGTTGCATACATATTTCCGGTAATCCATGTATGAGAATGCCTTGTCCAAGCAAATGAGCCAAGTCAATTGCAGGTACACGAGACCACACACCAGCCCCATGGCTTCAACATATACATATGTATAACAGTGCTACCATTTCGGTGGGCAAACATTGCTCAACACAATACAATACTGTATTGTACTGCTCAGCTCAGGCAGCAGGAATCAGGATGAGCCTCTGGCTGGGATTGGATAGCGCGAAAAGTTATAAATCTCCTGTGATGACAACTTGGGAATGAAATCGCTGAAAGAATGAATAAGCTGTAAATGAGCGCAAATTTATGAGATTTTTCTCTTGTATGTAGTTTTATTTTATTTTATGTTCTCCTTTTTTTTCAACGAACGAACGAACGAACGGATTGTGTTGGGTTGACTCCTCTTGTTAGTTGTCAACCATGTAGATTCTGATGAAAGGAGTTTATTTCTTATTTACAACATCCCATGCTGAAGCGGCATACGAAAGTATTGTTGTGTAGCAGCCAGGGGGAAACTGATTTTATGCAACACTCGGATGAAGCTTTATTTTTTGGGAAGTCTACCGTTTTTTTTGAGGATGGTACTTTATTCAGCAAGTAATACATGATCAAAGGACTAACTTTTGCAATGGAATCGATGTTTTGGAAAATCAAATGGTTTTTTGGTATTTTAAATGGCGAGGAGTCGGACGATGTATTCGTAGAGGTATGAGCTCTATAACTGCGGACCTAAAGCAATTTAACTTCATAGAATATTCGATGCCATTTTCCTAGAACTCAAGACAGATGAAACTATTTCCGAATGTCTGTACATTCCGATACATTTTCTATGCCAAAGGTTCAAGACCTTTTTCTATCAGTCACGTATGCAAAATTGCAAATTCGTCAAAGGCTAGTAAGGAGTATAGAAACATTTCGCTATGGTAGATTTCGCGGTAAGTCAAACAAGGCATTTTCATGGCGTTTCCAAATTCAGTAGCGTACTGAAACCATTTCTCAACGATCTGATGGGATCCTACAAGTGCGGTTTTAGGCCCTGTAACTTCACAATTGAGCAATATTTACACAATATGAGATCTATGTAGGAACCTAACAAGTTCAGATCAGCCGCATATAACAGCATCTATACAGACGTCCTAGAGCCATGCCCAGTTTTGCATCCCTCCCAAACTAATCCGTGTGCGAATTCCTTAACATCATACTTGAAAGAATAGTGCAAAACTGACAGGCTTTAACACACGAGGTACGATTTTTTAAGTGCTTGTTCAGTTACCTGCATACCTGCCGACGATATTGATATTTAGTACAGCACAGCGAGCTTTTAACGGTTGGTTTGCGAGTTTGGGGACAGATGCGACAAAAAAGGTTAAGTTAGATTAGATGGGTTGGCATGAAAGAATAGTTTCTTTCCTGCCACCCTTAGGTCCATGTGGACCCATTGTGATATAAGGTTTTTTTCCTCCGCCTGTGGTTACTGAATTTTATCAAGCCACCCCGATATCTCGCTCTAGCGGTAAACAAAACAAATGTATGCTGTCAACAAGAAGGGACACAATCGGCGAATCGATTGACAACTATTACTTCGAGGGACTTGATCTACCTCGACTCCGCTTTCACATCTGAAAATGATTTGTATCAGAAATCAAAAGAAAAAAAAAGGCTTGCCAATTGCTGTTTCTCTGGGCTTCAAAGGCAACTACATATAAACATAGCGAAGTCCTTTTACTGCACGACGGATCTGAATCATGGACTCTGTCTAAAGCGGCTAAAGATATGCTTGATAGCTCTTTGTAAGCTACCGCTTGCATTGACAGGTTGGAGACGATTCAACAACGAGCTTCACTAACCGTGGATAGACATTTCCCGGGTAAAAAAAAAACTGCACTTTAGGTGTTTGATGGCTTCAAAATAACACTAACACTTCAGACCCCAGAAAACAACTCAGCAGAATGGACTTTAACCAACTTGGAGTGCGAAACTGGAGCAGGTTTATGCCGGACCTAGCTAAATGTTTGAGGTTAGTGAAGTGAGTAATTCAGCCCTATGTGCTTCAAAAATACACTGAACAACATGCCGACCTAAATAATTCATATTGAATCCCCAGAACTAGCAGCGCCTCCGGCATAATCCGCTTAGATATTCTCTTACTTAAACCTATTTTGTATAGCCATGCACGAGTGAATCAACCATCCTATTCTAAATTCCATACATAACCACCGTCATTCTAAGCCTGCATATGTTGTGGGGTAAATGTCTTCATTAGTTGAATAATATCACAAGACCACCGTAGGTGAACTCGAGGATTAACGCAAACAAATCAAATTCCATTACACGTGATACATTCTGACAAATTGATTAATAATATCGGCCCATCCGTCACAGCCAGAGTGATGCGCCTCCAAAATGGAATTATTTTGGGCTACTTACTGCATACCGTTATTGCTGCTCATGGTCTTCTGCTTTACTCGGCAGTCTAATTAAATCTGATAATTACTTAGCTCTGTGCCTTACCCTCTCGCTCTCACTCACTCTCTCAACCATTGATTTGATCAGGCTCTAAACTTGCGATGGTTGCTCAGGGCTCCATTTTGACATGCATGCATCATGTGTGGCCGAAGTATTTATAATCATAACTTAAGTGATGGAGCTACCAAAACCGGAACAATGCATCGGTGATCGGATACGGTAGGAAGGAAATTCAATTCAATTCATCGACTTGGTTCGGATATACACAACTGCAGTTTATCCTGGAGCAAAGTGTAATAAACCCTGATCCCATCAGTGGGAATTAAAGACAAACACTGAAGTGGTTGATTGCAAACTTTGGGAATATATCGAATTCATGCTGCAGATACATACTATTAAGAAGGACTTACTAGGTACTTTGGGGTAAAAAGGGAATTGAGTAATATCTAACAATTAACAGAACAATTAGCTTTAATAAATTATTTAACCCTTATTTAGCAGTACGTTTGTGTGTGCGTGGAAGTAAGTTGTGAATTCATATATTTCGTATGGATTGTGTACATATATAATTGGCGATTAACTAGGGTTAATTGTCGACTGCAAGGAAAGGGCATGCTATACATCGATATTTTGTAATGCATCTCCCTTTTTAGGAGTGATTTTCCAACGTACAGGCTCACTGCAACTCTATTGCACCCGAACTTCTCTTATGAAAAGTTTCATCACATTTACACTATTTCTGTAGATCTTTTTTGCGTCTAAGATACATTTTGGATAGGGAGGGGGAATTTTCGCGTATATACGCCAGTCACCCGTTTTGTCATAAGTAAATGTAAGTAAAGAGGTAATCAAAGAGGACCTATGGCACTCACTGATTACGAGAGAGAGAGATATGTCTTTAACAAGAACCGTTGAGTCGTTATACTTGACAGATTTGATGGGATTTTTCCCAGCCCTTTTGTCAATGGTCTATACGTCTAGCGCTAACTCATATCATCATAATAAGAAAGCGTTGTATACTAAGACAGCATTTGAAGTGAATAACTCTGAACTTGTATAAGCGAAATGTGCATGTTCCTTTCCTCATTGTACCACTGTACTGAGTTACAGTGGCGTAGAAAGCGTGGGATCAAAGGGATCTGTTCCCCCTTTGAATCAATCAATTAACCACAAAAAGAATGGAACTCGGTCAGAAGACTGAATCAACTGAATAGTCTTGTTTGCGTTCCAGATCATCATTATATCAAGAGACTGCAGGCGCCACAATTTTGACAGGCACCTAAACGTGCCACGCTTCAGGCTCTAGGTGCTGACGTTGTTCTAAAGATATGGCCTATCCCATATTTTACTCGATTTAACTGGAAGCATTGTGTGCCTTCCAAGAAAATCTCAAGGAAGGGTGAAACGAACTATACTACCGACTGAACCTTCTCTAGTTTGATACGGGAATAAAACTGTATTTACTATATCACTGTCAATGTGGAAAGGAAAACACTGCTTCGTATAATTTTTTGTTGACTAACCGCCAAAATCGTTTGGCAGCTTTGGCAATTCATCATGTCATTGGAATCACAGCATACGAATTCATAGATAAATTATCCAAAATAATCGATTTTCGTCTGGAATTGTACTGAGATTTCATAAACTATACTAATCAAATAATCATTCGATGTTTTGCTTCTGCATTAAGCCAATGCATTGCTTGCGTCACGGACAAACCCTCGATGTGACTGTAACACATTTACTCAAACACAAACTGAGCCCAATCGTCTGTTACTACAAAATACGAATACGAATAGAACAACAGATCAGTATTATCAGATCTAGAGCTTGAAAGAAGCACAATTTAAATATGAAATATTAATTTCATTGACAAGAACATATGTAACCGCAATATGACTTTAATTGGGGTTAAAGTCAGTTTTCTGCTATATTTCGTAGTTACTCGAATAAACAAACAAATATTTGTATTTGCAAGAACCTGCACCTTGTAAAATTACTCAAATCTGTTTAATGCATCTTAACTTTGTCTTATATCGTGTTAGCCAATAAGGACTTCACAATTTTATTTTTATTTTAAATAAAATCAAAACATTTAGTTTTAGTCCATGCAGTTGACCAACGAAGTAAAGTTGCAACATGTCTCTATAGCGATCGAAAATGACTGTACCGTGACGAAACTAAACGGCCCAATGACCCCAGCGGCATAAAAACAACACCTTAGAGTTATTTTCTTTCTTGTGGATTAAGTTGTGCTTAAAAAAATCGAACATATTTTTATTGTCTTATTAATATCTCCAACATCTCGAGATAAGTAATAAATAATAAAATTTTCGGAGATATAGCCTTAGGAAGATGCGCACTCAATTGAATCACGAGTTTTATTTGAGGTTATCCAAATTTTAAACGCGTTTTTCTCGAAACTGTGTTTTCAAAGTCGGTTGTCAAAAGTGCTCAGAAACCACTCAACCGATCTTGATGAAATTTTACACAGGTCTACGAGATACAATTCACGACAACTTGGACGAAGGATTTTTTTTTTCAATCACAACTATTTAATAAAAAAAAATGTTGAAAAAATGTAGCATTTTTTTGTAAAAAGGTCTGCCAAAAATCCAATTTTCTTTTTTTTTCCAATTCCAATTTTTTTTTTGCCGTCGTCCGAATTCTTGTTTATGGTCTTACCTAAAACACGAAATTTTTTTTCACTTCTGATGATCCTGTGACGAGTTCTACTGTCAACGCTGACGCGCCTTTTTTCCGAGGGATCACCGGAAATGACGTCACAATGACGGAGTTTTGAATATTTTCCTTTGAAAATTTTAGAAATTCTTTGCCAAATGTATATCTTTAAGACAGTAAAAAGTTTGAATAAAATATTTTATTTTTTATATAAAAAAGTCCAGGGTGGACCTGAGCCTCAACCATACGCCTCCCCAGTTAGCGCGATCTTTGTTGAGGTCCCCTTCCACTTGCGCGCGCCACTTAAGGCGAGGTCATACTCTACTGCGTTGTCCGTCCGGGTTGGAGTCGAAGACTCTTCGGGCCGGAGCGTTGGTTCCCATTCGCTGTACAGCTCGTAGAGTTCGCTGTTAAATCTCCTTCTCCAAAGCCCGTCGACGCAAACGGGACCGAAAATCACTCGAAGTATTCTGCGTTCGAAACGACCAAGGAGATCTTCATCCGCCTTTGATAACGTCCATGCTTCTGCGCCATAGAGTAGGACTGGGATGATGAGGGTCTTATATAGAGTCTCCTTAGTGCATCTTGACAAGGCCTTACTTCTCAATTGCCTTCTTAGGCCAAAGAAACAGCGGTTGGCAAGTGTAACTCTTCGTTTCTGATGTCAGAATTTAAAGCCGAGGTAGACAAAGTCCCTAACTACCTCAAAATTATAGCTGTCTGTCGTGACGTTCTGTCCGATTCGTCGATGTTGTGTGTCCCTTCTTGTTGACAGCATATATTTTGTTTTGCCCTCATTCACCACTTTTGCCGCTTCTGTACTGATACTTGCAAACGCACAGCTCGCTGTGTTCTGCCAATGACGTCGATGACGTCAACGTATGCAAGTTGCACAGACTTCTGGAAAATTGTGCCGCTGGTGTTGGAAATGTTCTTCATTCCAATTTCCAACTTCACAATGATCAAAATGTCTGCATAATTGGAAACATGGCTTAAAGATTTGGCGTAGCTTTAAATATCTTCTACGGAAGCTTAAGACATGAAGAGGGAATAATATCAGTAGCTTTAAGATTTTGCGGTCTTAAGATACAGCTTACTGATTAATAGAAGGAAATAAGGCCAATCACACTCAAGATGACCTATCCGTGTTGTCTGCTATCAAAACCAATTATTTAACTTTTAAACTCTGCAAAACGATTACAAAAATTGAATTTCATATTTCCCTGGTCATCATTACCTATTCATTTAATATAACTATCTGACTCAACTTGCAGTAAATACGCCCGCAAACAAAGGCAAACAGGAACAACAGTGGCGGTACTCGTTTAATATGTAATTACCATTGAATTTCAAAAGGTGTACCTGTGTCTCCAAGACGACCAGATAAGAGAAAAAAGTTACCAGTTCCATAAAGTACATAACAAACATTACCAGACGTTGTCTTCAGGCAAACCTCCTTCCCCACTCCACCCCACCCGCAGAATGCAACCTGACTGAGTTGGGAAAACCCTCAACATTTTGGGCAAATATTTATCTTTGATTAGGAGTGACACACACGTATCCGTGTATCAGACATAACCTCCCTGCAGCAACCCGCTCTGATCGAGCTTCCCTCGTCAAAGAAAAGAACAACACAAAGTTCGTTCGTAATGGTGGGAAAATTGCCCATTACACATGGGTCGCGTCGCCCGTCACGCACTTGTCGTTCTGGCAAGTGTACACCAATGCCGCCGCCGCCGCCGCGCTGTTGTCAATATAATTGTCCTCATCGTCGTCGTTGGTAATATGGTAGCCACACAGCTGTCATAACGCCAACGCACCACCGCCGCACACAAGGGCCGTTTGCCGCACGCAAGTCTGTGTACATTTGGCGCATTCTTAGGCGTATAGAGCAGCTTAAGGTTCGCAATACCTTGCGTAAAGGTGTTTCGACGTCTTATCAGCTTTGTCAATATTTACATAAATCGACTGACACCAATTCGAGGCTTTTTGAAGTGCGATTGTTCTCTTTGGATATTGGATAGCGTACAGCTAGTGTGTTCAGTGGTTCAGTCGTTCTGGAGGGGCAATCAACGCTGCTAATGAAGGTGTTAGAGCCTACGCTACGGAATGTCCGTACAAATTACCATTTCTATAGACAACACCGACCTGTGTGTGGCGAAGAGGCAATATGCTTTTCTTAATTACATTTAATAGATCAATAATTTTGTGTTGATATTGAGGGTAATATTGTTGTTTTTGTTTGAATGACCGTTGCATGCCATCATGTGTTTGTGTTTCGACGCATGATGAAGGTGTTTAGGTATTCGAGAAAGTTACATGATGAGGGAGTGGGTATCTTGGAGACATGTGAAGGGCTGCATCAATTTGAATGCACTTTCACTCCATCATATCATAATGGGATCTAAATTGTGCGCTAACCGCATTGTGGGGTCCTTTATGTGCTTACAATAGTGAATCGAATGTCATAGCTCTCTGAAGCTATAAGTTGTCATCGGCACATATGGGTTTGGAGAGGAAGTGTTTTTTTTTCTTTCACTGTGATTATTTTAATATCAAATTGCTGAAGGAACGAGTTCTTACAAAAAAGTTTCTGCGAATTATATAGGAATGCAAAAATCAGAATGGTCGTTCCACAGGAGTTACGCGTGGGTAAAATATTCGTTGACTCTTAGTTCACCCAGTCGGATCAGTGGTTATTGTGTTGAGCGAGAAGTCTCAGGTTCAAATTTCCTTCCTTGCGAAAATCAGAGTATAAGTCTGTACGAGAAGTTTCTCAAAAGTCACCGTTCGGAGTGCTAGAAATAGAAACAAGGCTTGGAGAAGCTTGGGCTGTTAATACATAGTTCCGTGGTACTTAGAATGCACCCAGGTTCGACTCGTGAGCTATGGCTTCCTGATCTGAACCAAGTGAAGGATAGATTTCTTGCGTTAATAAAACGTAAATCCTATTTATAAGCGCTAAGGTCCAATCGCCCAATGTTTCTTAGCAAATTTAGTGGAGACGTTTTGGAACTTTCAACTGCATCCACATTTTAGTACAGTTCATTGAGTTTGCGGTTGTATTCTCCCGCTTCATCTCCATACGTCATTATCGTGAAGAGGATCAAAAATAATAAAGAAGTCCAGTATTAGCCCGTCATTCCTACCAATCGTCCACAACAGACAGATCAGAACAGGGTTCTTTAGAGAAAGCATGCAGTTTTGAACTGTAGCAGCAGCTTGCTCTTTACCTGACTTTCACTCAGTTCGTATTCATGAAGTTTATGTTTATTCCGAGGAAAATTAGGGAAAGGTAGGAGTACGGGTTCTGAAGAACCCAAGTAGCGCGGTGTGCCGTTTTTATACCACAAGTCATCTGACCTGAATGTTGGAGATGTAGACGTGGAATTCAAGAAAGTTGTTAGATCTTTAATATATCGCAATTTAAACCGCGCACTTAACCAGGAGATTTTCGCTTCGTCAATTTGCCCTGAAAACCGAGTAACGCTGGTAACGCTGGTTAGCTTCTCACGGCATTCTGACACTAATTTTGAGGTCATATTGACGGAAGCGATAGCCTGGTCGAAAGTAAGTACGGCTGTCTTTGCATCGGGACTATGTTTTTGATTAGTTTGATTTGACGGCAGTCCCCGCTTTACGGGATTTGAGATGTTAAGAGACGCAGAGAACTTTCTGAGTAGATCCAAGTCACCTGTCGATCTTGTCATATTTTTTGTTGAGGATGTTCGATATGGCCATAGGGTCTCTGAAACCAGCATAGCAGCCAGACTCTCTGAAGACGCGTGCACTGTGTGCTGCGGTGCTTGCTTGTTAAGATACAGAGGTTAAAAGTAAAACACCAACCGTGTAACAGATCTAATGATGGTTACCGCAGAGCGTATGTAGAGCACATAGACACACGCCATTTTTGCAACTTTGTTGAGTTAGTACCACGGCTAAGTTTATTTACAGAGTCAATTTTGGTTGCAGAAATTACCTCTTGCATAGAGAACTATGCATGTTTTATTTATACGTTGTTAAATGTTGCACTTTCAGTTGAGCTTCGGATTAAGAATTGGTGCCAGATGTCTAGCACTGAAGGGTATGGATACTACGAAGTGTCTCCTATGAATACTCAAGTTTTGTAGCCTGCGGTGGCGCTAGGCAAGTGTTTCTTCTTGGTTGAAAGCAAATATTTAGTCTTGTCCTTGTAACATTTAGATCAACTACGGCTGCCTGGTAGTGACCGATGAATTTAAAAATGCTGTTACACTTTAACACTATTGTTTTAACACTACCACCATTTCGTAGCCTGAATGGAATCGTAGATATCGCGCTGAATCTTTCTTACTTTGTTTAGCTGCAGTTATTTGGAGTTTAAGTCTAAATCAGAGAACAATCATGTCTATACCCAACCAACCCCGGTACCTACCATGAAACTTGTCGTCATTCTGTTGTCTTCCCAAAGACAATCGGATTTTGATTGTAATCATGTACTTGGGAATAAATCACCGCCGTCGAGTAACTTCATTCAAATAGTTGCAGTAATTATGCGGAAACCATGCGAAGAGTTGATTCACTTCGACTTTGGTTACTGGAATTGTCTTACTCAGCCGCGCCGCCGTCGCCAACAATGGGTACGAGTAATTTCTCGTCTACCTAAAATTAAGCCTCCAAGGCAAAAATGCAACTATTCGGTGTTTTGTAACTACACAGAGAAGTGTTCGGTGGGTTGACAAATTGCTTTCGAAGAAGAAGATTTCATGGGTTTGCGTCACAGCGTTTGGTTTGCTTTCCATGGCTTTACGCTTTGATTAGATCTCAATTGTATTCACGGTGAGATAGTTTTTGTGTTAATGCTGTTAACTTTGTTGCCCCGCAACATCCAAACGGATGGCATTGTAGGTATAAAGAGATATTAAGGCTTAATTAGCCTATAATCATAATTAACCAAAATCTGGAACACTTTACTATTGCAGAGGAACAAATAACGAGTGGATATATAGAGGTAGATATGAATGACGGATTTGTGACAAACTTTTTTTTTTTTAATTAAATTTTTATTTAAATGAAATAAGAAAAAGCAGATTGTGATACTTTTTACACATTTTTAATTATTTATAACAACTCAGTGCAACTAACTATAGATTTGCATTTGGAAAAGTGTTTTGTGAAAATGCTGTCGTCTGATGAATATTCAATTTTGTGCATTTATTCCATTTGCCAATGCATATAAATCTCAGCAATCAATAATTCTTTTTACACTTTTGCAAGCAAAAAGTTAGTGCGAAAATGTTTTTTGAACTGTTGCAACATAAAAAACAGTTTAACTCGGATTTGATATTCATAACAAATTTCGCAATAAAATAAAATGCATTAGTATTCATATAAAATGGATATTTTACTTTAAGGACTACTTCAACTTAAATTTACAGAAAAAAAAGTCCTGAAAAAATAATTTCTATCAATTTCTAAATAAAACTTAGATAAGGTCAGACGCCTAGCGGCAAGCGGCAGAGCAGCAAAGTGGCAAAATAAATTTAAACGAGCGGCAAGCGGCATCCTTCAGTTTTAAATATTTTATATTATTTTGATGTAGTGCTGAGCGGCAAGAAATAAACACGTAAATATTAGTTTTAGAAGTTTAAAGCCGACATGCATTATGGCAAGATGGGTTAAAAGATTTCAAAAATCAAAACGTTACCGACAATCGTTTGGAAAATAATTTAATTGTTCAGGTGGGTTTGATTTTATGAATTTTAGCACTTTACGACAACATTTTTGAAATATATCGCTCGAAATTTGCAGCTTAGTGGATGGCCTTAGCCTTAGGCCATACTATTTCTTCCCCATAAAATAAGTTCGACTTAGTGCGACTTAGTGGAAAGCCTTTATAACTTAATTCTTTATTTGGGACTTAGATCGCTATGTAGTAGTATCAGCAAACGGCCACAAATGCTTTAAAATAGTCCTTCTAAGGACGAATCAAAATGTGGTTTGGTGCATGGCACTGCAAGTACCTAGCACACTCACCACTTCTGGCGGCAGTCCTCATTGACATCAGCGACAGCGTTGTAGCACTTATTTGGAGATTCGGAAGTTAATTTGCTTGTTATGTGTCTTCAGCTTTAGCATCAAAATAATACTTTATGCTGTTGGCAAACACATGGCATTTATTCGAGTACATTTGTGTCCATAATCGTCATGACAGCGAAGAGGATTGTTGTAGAAAATTTTCTTAAATAACTATTTAGGACTAAAAGTCTAAATATGGTTCTTGATCGATTAGACCAGGGTTTCCCAGACTTCTTCTTCGTATACCTTCGTAAACCTAAATTTGGAACTACCTCGTTAGTTTCTTACGACTTCTGAAAACATGCTAAAATGACTTACGAGGTCCTCCTGTTTAACCGTCGATATTTGTTTTGTCAACCCGAAGTAGCAGAGACGGTGTAGCAGAGACGGATATCCACTAAAATGTCATTCGCAGAAAAGTACCTCAAAGTTGTTGCTATCAAGAGTTAGGTTTAGTTCTAGTCGTCGGTGGGAAGATACTTCGTCTTGTCCTCATTTTCTTCAAGGTTTTGATGCTAGCTCCTGCCTGCCCTGCCCTGCACGCTATCTGCTCAAGAACAAGACATTACCTTGCTTCTAACAAGCTACACATTTCGCCACGTGTCTTCTAAGGTCACGCGACAAAACTGGATCAGTTTTGGTAGATGTTTTGCAGAAGGGTTCGAAACGTTGAAGTAAAGAAAATGAAACTTGAAGCTTCATGCAACTAAGAATAAGTTATTAGAAAAATTATGCAGATAAAAGCGAAATCGGTGGAAAACTAACCATATGCAGTAGACTCTCTCATAAACGGACACTCATGGTACAGAGAAATTTGTCCGCTTATAGGAAACTGAACTAAATAATGTCATTCAAATAAATTGAGCTACAGTAGACAGCCCTAGTCGAGCAGTATTATACACAATAAATTTTATAGGTATAGGGAACGTACCCGGAAAAAGGCGTTGAAAACAACTTCGTGTGGATGAAATTATATTCCTCATTGTATCTTCACTTAACCATTTCGGCACCAGAAAGTAAATGTTCCAAATTATAGGTTTCTAGCTTAAAAATAATTTGAACAGGCTGGGCTTCTAATTCTGATCCGTTTTAGATGCTCATTGAGAGGACTGAAACCAGTGACAAGGCTAAAGTAACTCTTTAACCCTAACCTTCGTACTCGGACACACCGGTATCAGGGCAACGAAAGAGCTGATGTTCTGGCTTGATGCTTGCGTGCTGCTCATCTGTCCGCAAAACTGAAATTACTGAGCGCTTACGTCTGCAGCACACCGAGTACTGGCATGATTTGTCATCACGCAGGCATTCAAAGCTCTTAGTTGACGGTTCCAAGCTCAGCAGATCAAAAATCTACTCGGACTGAGAAGATGTGACTTGAAAGCCCCAATTAGCCTTGTCACTGGTATCAGTCCTCTCAATGAGCATCTAAAACGGATCAGAATTATAAGCTCGAGCCTTTGCGAGTGCTGGCTGGAAGATTATGAAACGACCTTTCATCTGTGACTGTCCCGCTTTTGCGAGAACCAGACTGGCTACTCTCGGCAAACATTTCCTGTACGAAGCCGATTTAAATAACATTGAACTAGCTGGCTTCGTAAAAACCAGTAAGAGGTTGAGTACCACGAATCCCGATGTGTACTAGCTGATCTGTTGTCATTTTGGGCAGCCTTGCTGGTGTACAATTGACCGTAAGGTCTAAGTGCTTGTTATGCTTGGATGACATCACTCCAAATACAATCTTTTAAATTCTAAACATGTTACCAAGGTTAAGCCTTTATTTTAAGATTAAAAGGTGCACCCACATGTGGGGAAATTAAAGACCTACAAAGCTTAAAAAACGTTGAAACTAAAAAGTGGTACGTCTTAAAGGATGAAGACACATTGAACGTTTATTTGATGCGCCTTCAACCTATTGAAGCGACATATTTTTTCCCCAAACTCATCTCAATCTAGCGTTAATCGAAAAAACTAAAACGAAAACATCTTCGCCAATATAAAAAATTGTTCGAGAAATAAAACTCCCAGACAAAAATTGAATTTCGTTCAGTTTCGCAACTCAATTCCACACCATGTCGCTTGCAGGTTCTTCTGATTCCGAAGTCTCCACAGCGAATCCAAATCACTTTTCTATAAAACAAGACTCCACCATCAGTGTCATAAAAAAAATATATAGAAACAGCTAACAACGTCTGAAATACTTGCCCGGAACCACACAACGAACACGTAAATAACCCACCACCAGATGAACATACCAACAATAGCTTCCCTCAATCGAACGATCGATTTAATTTTATAGCCGACGACCGACGACGCAAGCAACCCTCCTCCCGCCGCCGCATCGCCTGCATTTTGCAGTTGCTGCAGTTGCTGCAGATGCTCACTGTCTAACTTTTCCCCAATTTTGGGTGGAAAATGCAAGGCAAAACAAACTGTACATAAACAAAAGAAACGAAAATAAAAAAAAAAGTAATCCATGAAAATTTTAAGTGGCGGCGCCACACTCTTGACACAATTGCATACCAAAGTGTTGCTGGGCGCGAGCGTTTATTTTATAAATTCTTCAATTCCACTCTCTGATTTTGGTTTATTGCCAATGAAATGAAGTGCCTTGTGCTTGTCTACCTACCTACATATGTAGCTAACCAAAAAATACGTACAAATATAAAGTGAAGTCAATAAAAATTCATGTAGGCCAAGTCCCTTTACTTCGTCTCCTTATATGAACTGAATATGACCATAAATTTAGGCAGAGCAAGAAAAGAACAACTTCATTCCGATGGTACTGGCTCCTGGTGCATGGTTTTTATTGCTTTCTCTTCGTTATCTGTATCTGCACATGAACACGAAGGAATCAGTATGTCACAGAAAAATGTCCTTTTCCCAAGCTCGTATGACGTCGTCTCGTGTTCTAACTACTACTATCTTTGCCTGGAGATATTCCATTTTGCGCTACGTGTTCGATTCCAATGAAGAGAAGGAGGTAGCCAAAAACATATGTATAGGTACCTACAAGTGCCGCAGGATGAAAGGACATAAATTGGATTTTTTATGCGCTCGCTCTCAAAGTGTTTGGAAAAAAAAAAACATATCATAACGGTGGGATACATTTTTCGCAGGAGAAAGTAAAAGAATCCTCATTCGTTATCAATTTCATCTCAATCGCGTGTACTCGACGAGCTCCAGTGCTAGCTGTTGTAAGATGGTGCCTCTGTGGCGTGTCCTTGTTCAATACCAAAAAACCACAACAACACCCCTATCGCGATTATGATCGCATCCTTAACACCTATTTTTTTTTTTTTTTTTTATGTAACGTATGTGTACGACTGTGCATTCAACACAACGAGGACATCTTAATCATAATGCACGCTGAGGAGATATCCTATTGTTCTTAGCACAGAATGTGGGAAGGATAACAATGCACATTCAGTATAATTTCTCACAGCAAAGTGTGGGGTACCTATATATTGTCGTTGTCATTGTCGTTGTCGTCGTCTTGTGTCGACAAGGACGCTAGCATGTTTGTGCCTCTGATTCTGAATCGTTGTCCTCGTATGTAGTAGGAGTAGGAACAGACTCCTTTCATGAATTCGGAAGGTGCAGTGGCGCTAAGAGAATCATAAATTACCGATACAAATCTGCTGGATACATTTGGGTTTATATTTGTCCTTCCCTTTCTCCTTTCACTCACTCCGTCTCTCTTTCATTCAGTTTTCATTTTCACTGAATTTACATCGTTTATTCACTGTGTTGTTGTAATAATTTCGAGGAATCGTCATCGTCATCGTCATCGGGTTCGAGTTCGGTTCGAGACGCGACGACGGATGATGATGATTATAATGACTTGGGATACTTTATGGTTGTGTGTGGGAAAATCAGAGAATCAGGTGCATTTGCTGCTATCTGGCTATCTGTCGTTGTTTGGCTGTGCTCGTTTTCGGTTTTTATTATTCCAGATTCGCTTTGGAAATTGTTGATGTCTTAATAATGCTTCCTTCTTCCTGGATTTAGCTTGGCTGTCTTTGTCGTGATAATCACTTTCTCTGGCATTGTTTGTATGCCCTCGTTCTCGAAGCGTATTGATATTGGGGGCACGTTTCCTTTGCCTTGCAATGATCTTCCTTTGGGGTAAAATGTTTGGAAGTGTGCGGGTTTGTTTTTTATTTGTACCTACATTGATGCGGACGTGTAACGGACAAGACGTGAACATTGTTGCTCATGAAGTTAAACCCCGGGCAAAGGATAACAATTTTCTAAAGCAGTAGCGTAGTTGAAGGAATACTAATTGCGTGAATGTATCTACGTACGAAGGTATGTACGTACACCCCGATGGGGGATTTCCCCGAAACTAGATATAGTTTTTTTTTTTTTTGTTGTGTGGTAATCAACTATGTATGTATGTAAATGTATGGGACCTTGAGATTTTATTATTTAGTGGCTGTACCAAGGTACACTAACCTTTATTGGCATCGTTGACTTATTTACGAGGCAGATGCTTTTATTCCGAAGACAGAAAACTGACACAACATCTTCCTTTGAGTGAATAAGATATTAACTGTCTGACTTTTATCCGGGTGATGGTTCGTGACAGCATTCATTCAATCCTGCTCTATGTCATTATTTAGTTTTTGCCTTGAGATAACAAAATAGCAGTTTATGTGAAATAGGTCCATTAGAGAGGTTCCTGATTTAATCCATTTGGTAATTTTGTTTCCAATTGGCAACATCCCGATTTTATTACAAATAAAGTGCCCGACTGCGTCATACGAAAATTTCTCGGCACATGAGATGCAAAATGAATAGAAAATTAATGGTGGGAAATTTATTTATACCACTTTTTAGGTTTCGTTAGAGCCGTTCTTAAGAAAACGAATTTAATTTAAATTTAAGAAAATCGTTATAAGAAAAATATATTTAAAAAAAATTATTTCAAAAATCAAAGTATGCAAATTTGTTCGACTTTATTGTATAAAAAAATCGTTAAAATTTGAAAAATTTGAAATTCCCTTTGTTAGTTTTTGAGATATTTCCGGTTTTAAAAATTACCGTTAATCGATTTTTTTTTCCAAAAACTGAGTATGCAGAATTTTTCCCATCCCAAATATCGTTAGTACAAAAAATTAAGGAAATCCTTGTAACCACTTTCGAGAAAAATAGTGATAAGTGATTTTCACAAAAAAAATTGTATGGCAGGTACCGTTATTTCAAAAGACAAAATAAAAACTAAAAAGTTACCTCAAGAACCTTGTATACGAACTTTGAAGCAAATCTGTAGAACCGTTTCGCCATACCGTGCCCGGACAGACAGACCAACGGACGGCATTGGCGGACCCACTTTTTTGACTTCTCTATAGACGTAATATCATCAAATTTCCGCACGATCGCAATAACTTTCTCTTTAGTATACTAATGTATATGAGAAAGTTAAAAATTAAGAGAAACGAGGCACACTTTTCGAAATTGGATTTGAAAAAAAGATTTATATTCTGTAAGAATAAAATTAACTTCCAATTTTAGTCAGGATTTATACATGTAGTTGCCCGGGGACCACCACGAGGAGGTAAAGCAAGCGCTACATTACGAACTTGATTGTTGCGCTACTGGCCCAATCCATATTTTGGACAGTCAGGAGTTTCTCGATCAATCGCCATAAAGATCACCAGAAGTCTGTAAGAGTGCAGGTGCAAATGTATCTTTGGTTGCGCATTTCTTTTGGGCGGCTGACTAAGGCAATTATAGCACGTATAAAATCAATCCGAATAAATCAAATACAAATTCGCCAACATCAGCTTGATATGTGTTCACCCAATAATAGGAAAAGGACGCTCCTCGGCAAAACTTACAAATTATGTCTGAAGTATGAACGGAGGTCATGGTAGGTATGGAAATGGCACTATATATAAGTTCAAAGAAGGACATAATTAGTAGAAAAAACGGAAATCATAACCTATACGACATCCTGTCAGAAATGGACTTAGACTTAAGAATGGACGCTGCTGGAGTTAACGTTAAAATAGTCACCATGTCAGCAAATGGATCTCCGATCATTTTAAAAGGTCAACATAGACTCAGACCACATTCTAGATGCAACCGAGGTACGTATACCGGGAGCATTTAACAATGAACAGTCGCAATCACAAGAAAACGCATAAACCTTTTCCGACCACGACCCCAAAAAGTCATTTTCAGCCAGTATCAAGTGCTGAAACCCAGTGACATAGTAATCGATGTGCTCAGTTTCGCCATTACGAAAGCCCTTTAACCCTTTTAATGAATTTGATGAAAAGTGCAGGAGCTAATAGGAAAGTGCTTTTTTAGGCACAATGTTCGAAAGTTTTAAAAAAAGGTAAATAGAACTTGTCTCGCAAATAAGACCCAAACAGAGATTTGTTGAGATAAACAGTTTCTGAAGGCTTTTGAGGCCAGGAACCATTAAACATTGATGATGAATGCCAAGAATTCCGACCATCCAAAATGATGTGAATACAGCAATATCTAAACCAAAATCCAACAAGGCTGCTGCACCGGATGGGCTTAATCTTTCCATCGCTCCAAGTCTATAGGTATTAGTTTCTTAAATCGCGAATAAGATCTTGTCTGCCGTATTGTGTGAGCTCCTGAAACCATTTGTTTGTCAATGATCTGATTACCTAACCCTATCAGTCGGATTTTAAGCCCGGTAAGTTCATAATTGACCAAATAATTGACCAAATAGTAGACGAAGTTCAAGTCGCATACGACAGCATCTACAGAAACGAGATATTATATACAGCCATGCTTAGTTTTGGCATCTTTGCAAAACTCTTCCTAGTGACAAAAACAAAATACGCCTACTACAAAATGGCAGTTGTAGTGGAAACAGCAACGCAAGAGGCTTAAGAGCTAACAAAACAGAGCTGGCATAGGCGAGGCTGACTAACTATTACGTCAACGTCAACCACCGGGCACGGATAATTTAAAAACTTTTTCCACAAGATCAGCAAAAGGAACAGTTCAGCCTGCCTACGGGAATTACTAAGAGAAGGACGTGGACAATACCATCTTCGCCTGTAACAGGTGGTAATCCTGAAGAGTGAAACTAGAGCGAAATATTGAAATCAACACTCCAGACAACATAGCCGAAAATATGCTGAAAAAACTCGAACCAAATCGACAACTCTTCTGAGGCGAAGAAAGAAAACAGAAGGAGCGCAATGTTGCGAGACAGGGTGAGCCCGAAAGGGCACATGATTAAAGCCCCTCGAAGTAATGCGAACAGCGGGCCCGGTGGGATAGGTCAGGGGTTCAGTTTGCATGTACTTTGTACAAAGAGGAGTTGGACACACTGGGATGATCAACAGCAAGAAAAACCTCCTTATAATGGTCATAAAACCTCCTCCTCCCTCCAACAGAAAAAGAAAATTCTTTCATGGAAACTACTCATAGTACAATTCGACGCTATCGAGAGAACCAACCTTATTGGACAGGTGGCACAACTTTTCTAGGGACATAACAGATTTGGCCTTAAAAAACACACACACATAAGAAAGGTCTAGAAAGTTGCATTTTATGACTCATTACTTATAGATCTCTGAATTTACGCCCAAGAATTGATACGATATTTTTTTGGTTTTCTTTCCAAATTGGAAAAGAAAAAACTATTACTATCTATATATATCCTAACGGTGGAAAAGCCTAGGGGTATGGCTATCACAACGCACCTTGTTCTCGTCTTGGTGTGTCGGCTGTATCGCCTGCCGATCGAAACTAACCTAAGAAATGTACAATACGTCATTCACTCTAAAAATCGTTCTCGCCTTCCACCTATCGCGATGTCAAATTTTTTCTAGTTCAACATCGAGCAGAATGTCCATATGCATTGTAACCTCTCCAAAGGAGAATATAGCCTGTCTATAGTTTTCACGTTAACCGGTAAAAAGCACAGAGCCCCCTACAGTCATATTCCACGTAAAGGTATATGAGTATTGAATCAGTTTCGATACTTTATTCGTGATATTAACCTACCTTGGAATAATCCCATAAAACCTCCCAATAGCGATATATGTTATTCTAGCTAAACGCTTTATTTTGGGAAATTTTAAATCGATTCCAAAGAGTTAGCATGCGAATAATGTTTCTAGCGAAAACAAAAACATGACATTTCCACGTAAACTAGGTATAGGCGGGCAAAGCTGAAAAAAATATGCAATCAAATAATTGCACGTCAATTTTTGAATACTTTTGTTTTAGCATTTTAAATAAAATAGCAACATAAACCCTCTGCCAAAAAAGGAATAACAAAAAAAAAATCCTTGTGCAATAGCAATTCGCCCCATCTTTTATGCCTTTGCTGGATTGGTGTGTAATTCACCTCGCGTAAATCTTTCATTTTCACATGATATATAGCACTCACGGGGGGACGGTTTTTTTTAGCTCTACCCACTCTCATTCACTGCAAGACCAAATGCCACTTTGTGTGTGTGTGATTTTTTCGCGTGGAACGGTATTGGTCATTTGCCCATTTTTCCACATTATTTTAGTTTGATTTTTTGCTGAGCTAAAAATATTGTCATTTCCATTGCAAAAAAAAAAAAATGATGACTTTTTTTTTGCTCTCTTTGGACGATATCCTTGCTCGGTTCAGTTGATCGTTGCGTTTCGTTAACGTCCTAAATAACATTGAATCACTCGATTTGTGAGCATTTTAGTATAAACAACGAAAGTAGTATTGAGATGGATTGGTGATATTTTATTTCCAGGATAAACATTATTTACGGCTGAATTGTATTTCACACACCAAGGGCGTAACAAAAGAGTGACATCAACTTTAATCAATAGATGACATGCTGACAATTGATCATCGAACAAGTAAGCAATAGAAATGCACAACATTCAGAAAAGACAATGCATTTATTCGTGGGAAAACTAATTAATTATTTATTATAAATGGCAGTAGAAGGGAACTTAAGGAAATAAGGAATAGGTTGAACACCGCATTTGAATTGCTTAAAACAATGGATTTGAGCTGGAAAACATAAGCTTCTACAACACTTCTCCTTGCCTGGACCTTCACGTTTTTGTCGTTTTTACTGTCTTTCCTTTCCCAACAGGGTAATAGAATTCTACATTCAACTATATAAATACAACGTCTGTCTGTCTGTCCATTTATAACTCAAAAACCATTCAACTGATTTTGGTGATTTTTTTATTTAATAGATATGAGGCCTGTTCCTGTTCTGTAGAGGAGTGGGATAAATTCTTTCAGAAAATGCTAAAGTTACGAAAAGTAAAGGAACGCTTTTGTAGTAAGTTGTCGTACCAAACTATGCCATTGACAGGAGAACAATTTACGGTCTCTTATGGTTTGTAGGGCAACTTTAGGAATTTGTAAGAACTAAGAAGGCTTCTTAACTCGCACCTTGACTGATCTGCGCCTTAGTACACCTGTATTGGTTACAGCACCTGCACCATATGTTACAAATGCACGGGCAGTACCAATAATTGTTGCGCTTCCTCGGCTCATACTCGTGGGTAAGTCCACGATTTCCAGAAAGCTTCTGATATCCTGGCTGGTAGAAACCCTGGTTTAATTTAAAGTTATTTCTCTTCTTCTTCTTGCTTTTCGGAGAAAAAGAAGAAAAGGCATTGTCCTCTCAGCATTTAAAAGGTCAGTTTTGCTTCTGTCATTGAGACAACCACCGACCTATCCCGTCTCATGGAGACTACCAAAGAACCTACTGGTGTGCTTGAGCCTTCAGCCTGTGTAACTTCTATACGTCGCTGATCACTCAGCTGCTTTCTTTTCCTCTTCCGCTGCCCCTTTGTAAGGTTCAACACAGACCCAGCTGCTAGAGATATCCTGGGTCTTACCGTCATCAGCGGTGTAGTGTGTAGCATCCTCAGTTTGCCGAGTGAGTCGGACATAAAGCCACAAGAATCGCGTGTGGGTTCAATGAATGTTGGGCCTCGAGAATCCGAGCTCCTGCCATAGTCGAAAAAACAACAAATGGATTTTGGAAAATTTTTCTCATTCATCGCTTGTGCAGTCCCAAATCTTTGTATTAGCAATACTACAGTAAATTTTGTTTTTTATTATTTGACTTATACAAAAAATCTTCAGGTTAATTGTACAAGGAAGAAAAAATAAGAGTCACCTAAGAGTTCAGAATCAAAGTAGGTGTAGACCAAGGAATCGTCTTAAGTCCTATGCTACTTATTGCATTTATAGATTATCTGCTTCAAGAAAAAGTGCAGCAGTAATTCCTTGCTGATGATGAAGTCATAATCGTAAGCAAGGATAAAACATTCTAGAAACGAGCCCTTGACGTTTTATCGGCTATTTTGTTTTGTTACCCTCAGGTATCGTATAACTCTAAAAAAGACAGAGTATCTATACTGCCCATTCTCTGACTCTCTCCGACTTATTCTAGACATTTATTTAAATGAAAAGGTTATTCCCAAATGCAAACATTTCAAATATCTGAGCAAAGCGACCGTGGATCATGGAAGTAATCATCTTGTAACCTTAGGATGGACATAGTGGCAAGAACACTCTGCCATCTTATGTTACCGAAAAATCTCCCCTAAACTGAAAGAAAAGCTGTACACCGCAGTTGTACGGGCAAATTTATAGCAGCTCAGATAAGGATAACAACAGAAGTAACGAAGCTTGATCGAATTTGAAGTAACGGGTGATCCAAGTAGAGATACTTTTTTCAATAGCCTTTTTTGACAGATCACGTGTGAGTCGTGTCATGCTGTCATGTTATTTTTGTTTAGTATTGTTTGGCATTTCATTCGCCAGTTACCAGTCGAAATGCTCGAACGAGTGATCGAAAATTGGACTCAACGGATGGACCATCTGCGACGTAGCAACGGCCAACATTTGATAGACATAATCTTCAAAAAATAAATGCCAAAGAATGTTCTTTCAAATGATAGTAAACATTCTCCATTAAATTTGAATTTTCTGTGTTTTTTTTTAAAGTAGGGAACCTCGAAATGGATCACCCTTTATAAAGATTCTTCTTCAACTGAAATAGAAGAGAACTACAATTGTCTGCCGACTCTGAATGGCGAATTTGAGAAATTTTTCATAGAGGATCTAAACCCGTTCAGTAGTTCAACGCACTTTCCGCAGCACCCCAACAATGTGAACAACCCTAATATACTTCACATATTTTGTAAACTAATTTTGGGTACCAGCTCGAAGCTCAACCAAACGTACAATCTCCTTGCCTCTGATAATTCCTAGCATCACCAATGTTATTATATTTCAAAGTAAACAGCAATTTCCATCTGACAAAACGCAAAAGCTTCGAGCATTTGTCAACATCATCATCCATGCGGTTTTCGCAGAAATATTTAATTTAATTTGGTCCACCGTTTGGAAAATAAATTTCGTAGAAGCGCCAACATTTCCAGGAACTTTCATGAAGAGACTTTGGGCTAAAACGAAACTGAAAAGAACGATTTTCCACGAACTATTAAATGATTTGCAGCGGTTGGACTTAACATAAATGATTTTATTTTTTTGTATAGCTATGGCCAAGTACCATAAATCGAACTTTAACATTTTCAATCATGCACCATGAAAGGAGGAACAAAGGATCTCCATCATCTGGACATACAAACGCGTATTACTGTCATTCTAGGTAATGTCAATCATTACCCGTCAACATCATCATATTCCAACGTTGGAACGTTCAAATTTACTGGCTAATATTATCTTATCGTTGCGAAGGAAGGACATTTTGCTGTGATTCCGACAGTGACTTCTGCTCATGGTCGTATTACGATGATAGCTCAGTGGCGATAGTGCGGTGGTGGCATTGGTCAACGTCAATCGATTTCATATCGGGTATGCTAAACGAAAAGCAAAATTGTTGTCCATGTACTCTTGACTTGGACTACGTCCAATGTCCAATGTCCAGTGACGCGTGAGCAGAGCATACCCACGGCACTGCATATTATACCAAATTTGATTGGAATTTCAAGATTAGCAAACGACTGACGCACATCAACGAACATGGGACAACAATAGAGAATGTTATGCCACTGGTGGTGGTACTAGTATAATAGTAACAGAATCAGCAGCAGTAGCAGCCTCAACGTCAGATCCAGTTGACAGTGTAACTACATATATGTGTGTGGTACGCGGTGTTATGTTCCGTTTTGTTTTTCCTACAATGGTTATGCAAATTAAATGTGTAGGTCTATGGGATAAGTACAGCAACGATGAACATTTTTTACACGGCGCGGCGCACCACGTTGAATGGCCTAGCCATCAAGGACAACGAAACAAAAACTTGCTATGCCACCCCACCTAGCGTAGCGACTGACTACCGGCACAAATGTTGTAAAAATTACAGAATTCTCACCGCAGGAATAGTACACGGAGAGAATTTTTTTTTTTTTTTTTGGAACGAAAAAGGACAAACGAAAGATGACAAATTTGTTCGTTTCATGCCTTTCAGCGGACGACAACTTATCTTGCTCCTATGGCCCGGAACTCACACGACAGTCATATTGAAGCGATGGCTACCTCGGTCCAGTATCACCCTGCAATCCTCGATGAGCTTGGATCGAGGCCTGAATATCTAAATAACGCTTTTTTTATTGGATGTCGATGGATTCAAAACTTGCTTTGCCTACCTCCTTAAAAAGAAGATGCTAGATTCTAGTTGCGGAAACGGAACGATTTAGCTGTATAGGAAGTGAAATATAATTTTTCTGCGTCTTTAGGGCCGTTTTGACCAATACGCTACTAAGGTTTTAATATTCGCATTCAGCTGGAGGATGTTCAGTATCTTACCCTTAAGTTCAGACTTGACTTCAAGGGTCCCTTAGTATTAAATCTAGCTGTTCTGTGAACTCAGCTTAGTTTGGTGACGTTTTAAGTTTTAATTAGAGTGCCATGGCTTGGATTGTTAAGTGAGAATGAGACGTACCATGGCTCTTTACATCCACAGAACCATTTTTGGTTCAAGTTCTTACTTCTTGCCATAAGTTTTTCAGAAGATATAAAAAGGTGCTCTTGCTTTTCGCACCCGGTGTTTGATATTTAACTTCCAGTTGTGATTAGGGTCTAAAGTGAAACATATGTTATTTCCACTGAAGAATACAAATATAGATATTGGTTATTTAGACTGAGGTCTAAGCATCAGTTCAGCTTTGCTGTCAAGATCAGACAAGACCACATCTTGTGGCCCATGCGTATATCTTACCCAGGGTCCTTTCCAGACTTTCATTTATCACGTAAGAAGACATTCCCGATAAAAGTACAACACTGATTTAATATAAAGATAAAGGATACGTTAAGAACAAATAAGGACAAACTAATTGGTCTGAATTGTTTGGCGGAATCTCCTTGGCCTACATTTGGTAACTTTTTACATAAAAGGTACTCGAACATGCCTCTATGAATGTGCAACATGATTATAATTCACTAACCCGAACTACAAGATTTTTCGCTCCATTTTTCACTTCTTTAATGGTTTTCGAGTTCAAAGAAAAAGGCAGATTTTCAATCCAAATATTTCCCAGAAGGCCGTATGCTGTGTTAAATAAACAAACGCTAGATCATAACAGAATTAAAAAGCGCGAGGGTCACTCCCTCTGTCAAATCAAATAAGTAAATCTTCTATTACTATGAGGTTGGCAGCTTCCTATCAGCTGAGAAATTTTTAAAAAGGCGCTTTCAATGCTTAGTCCATGAAGTCTGGAATGTTATTTTTCAGCCTCAGTTGAGCTGGAGCAGTTCCAATCTTGTTGAAAAGTCCACAAAATGTCGGCTATCAACTATAAAATTTCGTTGTTAGAAAATGTTCTGAAGCCCCTCTACTCAACAATGTTCACATACAAGCCTCGTGCATTCAATTAAGATTCTCCTCCAACTTCCAAAAAGTAAACCGATCAGCAGTGGCTTAAAAACAACGTTACGGACTTAATATCACCAAGTGGCATCCCAGACCTCACAGTTCTCTACAGTGGATAGTTCTATGCACAAAGCATTGTGGAGCTTTTCTTCAATGCTCAACCACTGATCTGCTCATTCCATTGGGTTGCTTCATCTTTTTGGCTTTGCTTTATTCAGCAGCGTTGTCTGACCTGATCCCTTTGCCACGGAACTCTGTGTCTTCTATTTCTTCGCATTCTGTGAAGATATTGCACCATCCTCATAGGCAATAATATAGCTTGACATGTTCGTAATGGGCCCTGTTCTTGACTAAGATTAGCAGAGTAGCTTTGAGCTGCTCGATCTTGCGTTTCACATTCCCCAAGGGGATCATAGTTTCCTGATAAGCGTTTTTTCTTGTATCATACCTAAGGAGTGGAGATCGGCAGAGTGTTTACACCTCCACAGACAGTTTTTCTGGAAGCTCACTAGGAGATAGAGCACAATACCTGCTATTTATTTCTTCTTCTGGGCTTGCCTTGTCTTGTTCGGTATTGTCTTAGTGTATTCGAGCTCAGCAAAGATCCAGCTACTTTCTCTATCACTCGCGAAGATTCCTCACTAGAAGCATGTGCCTGTGTATATGCAGGGTGAGCCAAATACAAGTTTCATTTGAAAGATGAACAAAATTCAATTTTTCCCATGTATTACAAATTGTTGGCATAACATCGGCTTCACGGTTCCCCACAAAAAAAAAGCCCGAAGGGTTAAAATCGCGGCCAAGACTGCTATTAACGGAATTTGGTGCGCAAAAGATAGATTGTGGCATGGGCTGTGTGGGGTGGCGCGCCATCCTGCCTGAATTAGACAAAATCTTCAATTTCGGCAAAAAAAAAAAGTTGGTCAAAATGGCTCTTCAATGCCCACGTTGGTCCCAGCCACATTTTCCAAGACCAAACTGTCACTCTCTGTGAATGCATTTGGTTCTCGACAATAACGTGCGGGTTTTCCGAGCCCCAGATGCATCAATTTTTAACGTTAACGTAGAGGCCGAGATGAAAATGCGCCTCGTCAGAAAAGATGATTTTTCGCCCAACATCGTTGTCCAATTCAAGGCCCAAACTGCCTTAGAGCAATTGCTGAGTCAATTGGACCTTGTAAGTGAATAATCCGTGATCTTGGTTCAGAATTCTCCCCAAGCTAGTGCTTGAAATGTTGAGATCGATGGCGCACCGTACGACGACGGGGGGTGCTTCATTTCGGTCAAAACTTCTTTTCAAAAACGCACTGTTTGGGCTACACAGCACTCACTTTTTTTCAATACTTTCCAATTCGTTCCGCGGAGTTATGATACTGACTTTCTGTCAAGATTTCGAGCGGAAAACAGCTGTCAGTGTCAAAATAGCCCACCCTTTATAGATCTCTGCCTCGTCAGTCTCACAGAGTATACAAAAAGTTCCTGGCACATCGCTCTCAAAGCCATTTAGCACAGATAGACACAACTGTTTTTTTTTTTCAAGAATATGCCAGATTATTAGACACAAATAAACCCAACAATTTTTCTCAGTGCATGCTTTATTCATCGCTTATAGGTATAGCTACTGTTGATTTAAGTTCTCAGATAATGATGGCAATTTATTGAAATAGAAGAACTGCTGGCTTCTTATTATTCCGCGTTATTTACCATCGACTAAGGCAATTTAATGGAAACTATTACATGGCCATGACCAGCAGAACTTTACTTTATAGAGGAAAAAAAAAAACACCAACAAAAAAGACTTGAAAAATATTCCCTCTTTACCGTAATAGTCCTTCTGTTTCCATGTGCGGCTGTAGAAAACGATCGAAGACGATGAAAAAGTCCTGATTTTTTTTTCGATATGATATTCTTTGTCTTCTTGGTCTGGTCTTATTATTCGTCGCAGCATTATTCACTTAAATGATTGGCAAATTGAAGTCTGCTTCGGATGCGTATGACACCGATTCAATGTGATAGCGAATGTGATTTATTTCCAGCCACTCCTCATCTGCATGGATTTTAGCGATTTATTCGCTGAAGTAAAGTACTCAGTACGCTTGGTATCTTTCAATTTATCTATCTGTCATAGCAGACATTAAATGAGACAAAAAAAAAACAAACACACACAAGATTTCTGCTGACATATGCCTTTTGTCAGCAACAGGCTTTTGATGTTTCTTCTGCATCTCTCTAGATACTCTGTGTCTATGTCAATGGGCAATCGGCATACCATTCACTCGATGACATAGCCAGTGCTTGATGAAAGTGTTCTTTCTTCGACAGCTTTTATCTCCATATCTCCATGGCTGTGATGTTCATTGATTAGCATTAGAACTAGCAGAATGTATCGTGTATGAAGTCGGGACTCACACACAAAGATACATGGTCCTTCGTCCTCTTCGAACACAATGCAAAGCACAATGAAGAATGAAAAATCAAACAGTGAGAGTGCAAATGTAAATCCAATTTCAACATTTTCCTCCTCGAGCCGATGCGACGATGCCAGTGCCTGGCAATTCGAAGTAAATTGAATTTTCTTCATCTCCTTGTCTTTGCGCTACTGTATCTGTATGTGTATGTGAAACAATTGAACTGGATAAAAAGGATTCCTTCATTTTTGGTATTCTCATTTGGCAATCGCACCAGATCCATCTATAAACAATTGATGTTTTTCATTATTCAGATCCTGACGCAGGTCCACCTCACACGATAAATCTAAAGCTCACCGTATAAATCACAGCTTTAATCTGGCGATGTGCCTGCGAGTTGAATCGTCAAGCAGAGAGGCTGCGGCGCGCTTAAGTAGTTTGCCAACCCATCCATTAGCATAAACGGCGAAAAGCGCGCGAACGCGCTATTTTGAGGATTTTCGTTGCGATGTGTCACAGCGGATGCGGCAGCATTAAACATGCAGCACATTTAAAGTGCGGAGATTTTGCGAGTGACAAACCTCGAAAGCCATCCGGCACGCAGCAAACGAATTGAAATTGATGGAACGTTTGGTAGAGAGAAATTTTGATGCGGTCCTTGGAAATGGAATTGCGGATTTCGATTAAGCATTGCCGTCGGTTTCGGTGTATGCTCGGCTCGTGGGGAGGGAGACATATTTAATCCGCCAACGGAACGGATACGTTGTTGATGCTCTGTCGTTTCAGGGCATTGTCATGCACAAACGGCCGGGGAGTATTAAATCGGATGCCATTTTGAAATTCTATGGTGTGCCTGCAAATAGCTTTTACGAGTTGTTCTACTGCAAAAAGGAATGTTTACTTATTTATGTACAGTTGGCCGGTTGAACCTTTTTCTTTATGACGGTTTTAGGAATTTTATTCAAATTTGACGCCGAATATCATCATCTCAAGTAGAACAATAAGTGTGTTTTTAATAAACCTGAGCTGCAAAGAAAATTACTCTACCTCAAAGTATTTCTACCTTATGTCACTTTCTGTTCCATGAAATTGTCCAACTCAACAAGGGAGTGAAAAATGTCAAAATGTTTGTCTGCTGTGTGATTTTGGCAGTGTATCCTGCATTTATTATTACATTTTCCACTACAGAAAACCACAATTCAATGATCCTTCTTCAAAGCTCCACTGTTCACTGAAAAATAAATGTAGGCACGCAGCTGAACATAATTTTAAGCACAGATATGCTATGAGTTGTATTGAGCAATACTCCACTTCTCTGAACATAACACAAATACAGTGGCGGATTAGCTCCTTTTGGGGCTCGGGGCGGCATCACGTAATGGTCGAATAAAGAAATTGAAAATTTTTAATTTATTGTCAAACTCTAAGGTCCTTGCTACTTTTCCCTTGATGGATAAAAGTACTAGATAAAGATGCAAGATCATAAAGAATGATTCAACAGACTGAGTGCACTATTGCATTCATGGCTTTCGGTCGCAACTACCGCTATTCAGACTATAATTATTTTCATCTATTTCTGCTCTAGAACTATCATCAGTATCAAAACTACAAGTGGCACCGATATATCCCAACAACAACCATACTACCGGGCCAACATGAAGTCATCGAGCAATGTTATCCTTCGTTTAAGCAACAGCAAGTATCATTCCGACTAGTCCGACTAGCAGTAGTGGTATTTCAGACCAAGAAATACAGAATTCTCATACGTACGGGCAAATTTCTGATACCTACAACAGTAAGCAGAGCATTACATTGCGATTTAAATTTCAAACTTTTAGATTTTTTTACATTGTCAAAACCGTAAAAAACCGTGACGAAAATGGGCCTCCTTATGAGTCCTCGTCCTGATATAGAACTTCTGTTGATTTCCAAGGATCGTAGCGAAGCCAAGACTTTAGAGAACGAGTAGAATTCTGATTTATAGCCGCTTGGTTGTCGAAGAATATGGTAAAAGCGTGCATTACGTGGTATTACCAACATTGATACAGCCAACATTGGATTTCGCGATTATCAGGAACTGAAAAACACTACTATGATCAGGGAGTCTGATAGATTGGGTATATGTAATTTCTCTGAGACTAGAAAGGCCTGTTTAAACCTTATCCACAGTCCATCTTTTATCCATCAAAAGTCATGTAGTCGGAGCTAACATGATTTCCTTCATACGTTTCAAAATCTGTCGGGGTTTGGTCCCCACTTTCTGCACTAAGTGCACTGAGCAAAATTTTTTTTTTTTTTTTGGCCTCAAATTTTGTTTTTTATTTCTATACATATTTTTTGTTTTTGACTATAAAAAAAATAAATCCACCTACTTCAAATTTCGAAAATCACCATAAACAAACAAAACTACTTAAAGCAACTCCTCAAATGGATTTAATTTTTTTTATAATTTCTCTCCTCCATTAACATTCTTCTATCCAATCAGCAAAATTATTAGAGTAGTTAATATTTCAACCCTTTTCTCCGCAGGGCTTAGCCGTTCACGCGACTTCTTCACCCCACTAAGCGTATTTTAACAACTGTCAGGCAGGTGCCTAAAGTTGATGCTAAGCTTATTAACTAAGTATATTAACTCTAACTAAAAAACAAATTTGGTGAAAATTAAAAACTTTAAAAATAAATAAAAATTAAAAAATCATTTCCTCACAAAAATTACAAAACGTCTTGGAAAAAGTAATTTTAAACAAAACAAATTTAAAACAAATGTTTGCTCAGTGCTCATAATGGAAACCTCAACCCCACTTTCTGCCGAAGTTGCTATGCTGTTGCATGCGAAAAATGCCTTTCTTAGTCGTTCATTAAGATTAATCCTACAATCAAGTTTTCTATCAAGGATTACACTTAGATGCGAAGGAATCCACTCAATAGCTTGGAAATTGACCCCAAAACCACATTGTTTTGTCCACAAGTTAAGTATCCGTAGTGAGCTTTCAAACAGTTAATAAGATATGTTATTAATAAGATTAGAAGAATCGTCTGCGTAAGTAATTTCCTTTACCCCGTTTTTTTAACCTCGAGGTTAATACAACCATTTTCAATACAATATGCATTTATTGGCCTCGAAATGCAATTTTTTCACGAATCAAATGGCAAATGCCCTACGGTACCGCGATTTAATTGGCTGAGGACTGCGCTATTATCTGCAGGAGAGATGTTTGCGCCCTTTCAAACGCGTATTTCATGATAGATTATACAAATCAAATGCCCAAACCACGCCATTCTTGGCGCCAATTGACATAACAATACCCCTGGAGTTCTGACGATTTAGAACCATTTAGGGAACCATTATCTGACACTAACTTGTGGTAGTCCCTTTAGTACAAATACTAACCGAAGTGCGCGTTGATGGTAGCTTTTGATGTCGCTGATTGCATGCTGGGCACGAATAAAATGCTTGAGAAGGAACACGCAATGTTGATCCGTATTTTATTTCTCGCAAGAACCTCTGAAATCGATGAGGATTCGCTGCCAAACTGAACTGGAAACAGTACAACGCTGCAATACTCTCTTGAAGATTGTATCGAGTTAAGCTAAGAAATATCGCATTGAGCCACCCCCGTTTGGTGAATCATGTCATCAATTGCTTCCAAAAAACAGCATAGATCGCGGGACCATTTGCTACATTATAGTTTCTCCTCAATGGCATTCATGCAGCCAGGACATATTCTTGATTAAAAATTTACCGAGACTTATATTTAAATATTATGCGATTCTCCATCTGCAATAAAGGAATTTTAGCGCACAAACATAAGCTAAACTTACGACGAAAATATTTGATAAAATTGGCTTCATCTCTTGGCAGCTGTTTACGCCAGCTAAATATAAGAAAGTCGAGCCGCCGACTATTTATGCGATGAGATGATAAGCAAATCTTCTATTGCGGAGCTTATTGAAACAGCGTCTATAACTTGACATAACGAGTGATTGGTGGTCAGTGATTAGCCTTAAGCTTCCTAGAATAAAGAAATGACATTGTGTTGAAAACTGGAACCTCTCTTTTCAAACCCGTTCAAAGACGATTGACAACCTTTAACAATTTTAACATTTCCATTTGCTACTGATAAAGTCTTTGTCAAATCTTTACTTCCCTTCCTCTAAGACTGAACTTTATATTCATCTACTTATCTAGAAAATTGCTTACTCAATGGAATTAGATGTATTCGACAGCTCTTGTGCTGGCGGTAGATACTTTCAACAAGATAAAATCGAATTTTACTCTCCACATGAGTAAATAGTACTTGTCGTACCTAAAACATCGCTCAGGGTGTTGCACCTACAGACAGACATTGTTATTCCATGTTCGGTGTGCCAAGTGTCCATCGAGATTAATGAAAGCAAAAGAATAATAAATACAAAAAAAAAAGCAAACAAACAATCCAACTTTCGAATGGGAACTCTTTGCAAAAAAAAAGAGAAAAAAAGCGACCACTGCTGCACTGCTTGGCATTTCATGAATTTTTCAGTAATTCTCTGCTTCCCAGGGATCCTAGTGATTCCAGAATTCAGTATCCAGATCCATTTTAGGCGTTGTCACGTGCGACAGTCCCATTATCCAGTAGTAGTCAGTCAAAGCGAGTGTGCTTCCATCACCTCCTGCACGCGCGCTTTATCCAACACTCCGCTCCAGACGACCTCATGTGCCAGTCACTGCTGCCTGCACAGTGGTTTGCAGTTTATCAAGCTAACTACTTCCATGCAAGGATGCTCGCGTATCTCTTGCCATTACTGTTGCTGACTGGCTGGCCAGTGCTTAGGCACACAGCATGTTCATGGGTGAAAAGTCTTGTAGAACACTGGGAGTTGGTTTTGCTTCTATGCTTCATGGAAAGACAGGAAAATTGAAGATACCAAAGGAATCGGGTAATATTTCCTACTCTGTGTGCGATGGCTATTATATGGCGCTACGATGTATCTACACATGGTGCTGGCGCTGCCACTGTACTCGTTGGCTATGGGAGGACACATCACTTCACTCGCCGTACGACACCGTGGTAACAACGGCAACGGACCAGCAGCAGCGACATCGAAGACTACTCCAGCACCAGGATGGTGCGGCTCGGCCATAAATACAAAAGTCGAAAGTGGCAGGAGTGATGTGTTGCAACCTGCTACTCTGTGACAAGTGCGGTTTTTTGATATTTCCCCAGGCGATTGTTACATAAATTTTCATGGTTGCACATTGGATTTAAACAACAACGAAAAAAAAAACATAAAATAAACAACTCGATGGATACGGATAAGGAGGACACAGCGGATTGGCCGGCGGCGCGGCTTCGAATATGAACGTCCTTGTCGATTGTTTGTATGTGTAAGAAGTGTGTGACGTGATGATGATGTGCGCAATGCAAACTACAAAGTGAGGTTTATTTCACATCTCCCCCGAAGACAGCTGAGAATTGAGCGCTTGACATTACTGTGAAATGACATTAGAATTTTTCACTTTTCTACAAAAGTAGCACAATGGAAAGGACGGAGATTGCTTTCTGAAACCATATTCTACTGCGATTAGAATACTTGATTCCTGCTGACACATTGAGCAGTGTAAATATTCAAAAGGTGAGTATATAAAATACCGGATATGGTGCTAGTTACGTGGTTTGCACTTGCTGTAGGACATAATTTCTTTATGATTTGGTATAATTCAGTTGCCTTGCCAGATGGAACTTGAAAGCTAAGCAAAGTTCCTTAAACTTAGCCTCGAAAGATGCACTCTTCGGCAGAAACTACTACCAGCATATAGTTGTGATCCTAGAAAAAACAGAAATGCTTGGGTCAGAACTAGTCGCTCTCCGGGGGATAACCAAAAAATGCAAAGGCTTGAGAGAAACCTAAATGTCGCGAGTTGGAACACTTTAAGTATCAGTGGTCGCAGCTATAAGGTGTAAAAGATGGATTGAAAGAAGGTGATTAAACATCTTGTGTGTTCAAGAAATGACAAAAAAAAAAATAACGGAACAGGCCAAGAACGGTATTGGTATCATCCTCCGAAGAGTAACTAAGCAACTTATTGAGCATTTCGAATTCCAGCGACCAATTCATTTCTCCTAAATTTGTGATAGAAGGTATGTTTTGGAATACTGTCAGTGCAAATGCTTCCCAATTTGGATGGATGAGCTCTTGTTGTGATTTTAACAGACATTTCAAAATGTTTATTGAAGAGTATAAAGCTTGCTATTGATCAGGAATTCTTCTGATAAAGACATCCCTAGCATTCGCAAGTCATATGGTCTAATCGTGCTGAACATCATGCTCGTCAAACAAAGCCGGCATCTGGTTACTTGAAGCTTGAAAAAAGAAACCTAGATTGACTACCATTTGGTGGCCAGTTTCGCAAAGCCCAGAGTAAATCGTTCTCTTTCTTATACAGATATTCATGGAGAAGAAGAATTAAAGGAATCAAACAAAGGAACAAAAATGAACTCAAAAGATACAATTTCGACAAGCAAAGCCGATGAATACGACAGAGCACAAACTCCCTACAAAGGCCTTGCTTAGGCAGAGCTAAATCACTGTTTAGGCCATAATACGGCAAACAAACATAGAAGTGGACAGAGGAAGCTAAGATAGTTACAGGTGAAAAAAAACGGTATTCAAAGTTCCCCTCTTTACAAAGGCCTTGCTTAGGCAGAGCTAAATCACTGTTTAGGCCATAATACGGCAAACAAACATAGAAGTGGACAGAGGAAGCTAAGATAGTTACAGGTGAAAATAAAACGGTATTCAAAGTTGCCCTCTAGTACTATGTATTTAAGAGGTCGCTTTGAGTTGACATACTAAATGCGTTGCAAAAGTCTTGCCAAAAATAAGTGCGCCAAAATTTAAGTAAAATTAACGAAAAGCCTGTATTGTAACCTGGAAGACATATCTTCTTCTCCTGCTGATAGGCTGAAAGACAAATGAACCTATTTGCATATGTAGCCGTTGTGGTGCTTCGCTCGGCAAAAATTCTTGGGCCAATTAAATTTTATAGGGAAAAATCCTCAGATCATCTGAGGATGTTTTGGAGATGCCAAATTGAGTAGCAAGTCGACAAGTAGACACGGAAGGATCCGTTTCTTATCATGTTTAAGCTGGAAGCCGTCGCAATATTAAAATGCTGACGGTATTTTCTTTGCGTAGAACGAACGAAATCCGGAGACTTAACAAAATTCGGCAATACTTATTCTTTCATGCACTGAATTTATGAAATTTTATGAAATTCTTTATGATCTGCAAAAAAATAAAGCATTTCAAACGCTCCTTTTAGATGACGAGACAACTGTTCACTGGTGCCAGCACTTGAGGAGATTTTGAAATGAATAGTTTCCTCGACTTTACTTTCCGGGAGCTAAGGATAAAGAAATCAAAATAATAGTCAAAGAATTTAGAAAATTGGGACCTCTGAGATACCCTCTGAGTTCTGTAAAAATTTTGGAGTCATCGATTCAGACGGTCTATGATTCTTATCTCCAATGTTATGGCTGATAATTACCGCTCCATCAAGCTGATGTCACTTACCCCGTAGTTGACCTGGTATAATACATAGCTATCAGGTGTTTGTTAATTTTGTAAAAGCAACAAATCTGTTATAAATCCCTTAGACAACGGGGAGTTCCAAAAACCAATATCCAGATATCCATGATCGAAAGAAATAAAGACGCAAACAGTTAGATTCCCCTCTGGAGTCATCAAAGTTGGTGTGTACCAGGGAAGCGTCCTCTGCTATTTATTGCAATTTTAGAATATTAATTAAAAAAACGAGCTCTGCAGTTGTTAAAGTAAAAAGCCACTAGCCAGCAGCTGAGATGAATAGACTTCGTATGACCACAGGAGTAACAAACCTTGATTTAACTTTAGAAGTTCAAAGATCTAAAGAAGCTTTCACAGCCAGCTTGGTTGGCACTGGCATGTTCAAAGGAAAGACACTCTACGAAATGCCTCAAAAAAGCCAATATCATATCAATCAACTTTTAAATAGGTAGTTGGTGGTCTATTGTTGGTCTATTTGCACTGTCAATGATGGAGGTGGCTTTAGACTTCAATGGATCTATCTATTTACATTTGTGTAACTTAAATCGAATTAACTATCTTCGATTTCAGGACCAGGAGTTTTGCTAAGTTCTCACAAACATACTTTCTTCTCTATCTTGGCAAGATCGCCTATTGGGTACTACGTTTAATTTCAAGGGTTACCAATAGCAAAGGTAAACGGCCATACTATGTGGCTTCAGATCAAACATGCATTGTGTTATACTGTCGATATAATCGAGGAAATATAAGTTGTAACTTGAAGAATCCGAGTGCTTTGTCTCGTGACATGTGAGTAACACCTAAATTATGAAAGGATTTTACCTTTAAGTTATGATCGTGAAACCGTGGAACATGGCTGCGGCAGATTAAGTGCTGAGGGACCCAAATTGAGCATCAGTCGCCTAACTTCCACCCCCATCACGACGGTAATCCCGGAAAAGGTATCTTCTTTCTCTTAGACTGGAAACATTTCATAATTTACGCTCAAGTAAAAAGGGAATCACAAAAGCTGCTAAACAAAAGGTGTATGGAGCTACGAAAAATCATAAGAGCCGAAACAGAAATTAAAGGAACCTACAATATTCCACCTTTTTTTGACATGCTCGATGAATAGCACAGTAAAAAAAAAACAAATGTATTTCTGTGACTCTGTCGCAATGTCGTAATGCTCCAACACACTGACCACTTACCCACTCAGTCCTGTCACATCTAAAAATGAAAATCAACCACACAATAGACAAAGTTGCTAACCACCACATCCGAATCCGAAAGCCAAGTGACAGTATTGAATTTTACACTCCCACTAAGATGGTTCGAAAAATTTACTTCCAAAGTGCATATTCGTGTTCAATGGCTTGTTAAATGTTACCACCGTGTCGCATACTGCGTTTTCATCAAGTCATCGAACCCACTTTTTTTTTGGCCACTCGAAAACTAGGATGCATTTTCCTGATTTTGGCAGCCGCACATCCACAAAACCAATGGATATTCGAGTTACTCGAGCGTTTGGCGATTCCATTTGCATTTCACTTCAATTAGATTTTGTCCTGCAAAAAGGACGAATGAAAATAAAACTTTTCATCACTTCTATCACATTCGTCATGGTATTTATTTATTTTTTTTGGCGTTCGAATCGTAATTTTTTGCCATTTCCAAAACTAAAGAACGTCGTCCCACTTTGCACTTGAACGTTTTCGGATCATGCAATAAAGTACCAAAATGCAAATATTTTCATTTACATCACAGACATTTCGAATTGATGTTTGAAATTAGTGTGGTGAGGATGAGATAAAGTATCTCGATGGCTTCCAACCGCAACACAGGCAATAATTAGTCCTGGAACATGCTGTCACTGCTGCCGACATTAACGACAATAGAGGGAGAGAGAGGGACCCAGTTACATAAAGGTTATTCGTTTGTGGGTTCTACGCAAGTGCGTGTATAGTAGACATCATCCCATCAGACGACAGACAAGAACACGCAGCATGGAGCCCCAATGACGATCACAGTCATTCACTTGCTTCGTATTAACATCAAAGTGAAAATTACCAAACAATATTAATCGTTAATAGTTCATTATCGCGCTATTCAACACTAACCCCACCTGACTGCCGTGTCGTCGATATAACTATTATGTTATAGACATCGCCTCGCCACCCAACTTTCCTTGAGATTTGTCCGAGTGTGTGTGTGTGTGTATAGTGTGTGCATGCTGTTGACTCTATTGTGAGTTCTGGGTAAACAAACAGACAAGTGTAAGTGTCGACACAAGGGAAACCCGCACAAGAAAGGTAAACAAAACCGTATTTTGGTTCATGTCATGGGAAATAAACTTGTAAGAAGATCAGGCCTATTTGCCTGGTGAATGGTGGGAGCAGCCAAATGGTTACATGGCGAGATGAGAAAAAAAAAATCGATGTGAGTATTTTTTTTTTTTTTTTTCTGGTGGACTTTCTTGGAAATTTTGTTATTTCATATTTGAAGAGGCAATGGTGACTCTGATATGATATTTTGAATAAATATCAAAGGAAGAAATAATTCAGTGGCAGCGGGGGAGGGCTATTGTGCTCATTTTAAATATTTAAAAAGGGTGTTTAGTGCGGACGCCAAATTTATCATCTCGAGACGGTTTTCTTTGTGTCGTTGGCAAAGGAAAATATTTAAAATTAAATAGGTTGGTAGTTGGCACAAATGTGCATGGTGCTTTCTGTACCATTGTATGGGAACTTCGATTGATAGTCTACTTGTTCACTTTGAACCTCTCATCCTAAAGTACAATAGCTTCTGAAACCACTGTGTAATGGCTGATATGCCAATTTCTCATATTCCTCCAAAACAAAAAGAGAAAAAACTACTCCTATCTGAGTTCCTAAAGGGTGATTTTTTAAGAGGTTTAGAACTTTTTTTAAAAAAAAAAACACAAAAAATTCGAAAAAATTAATGAAATATTTATTTGAATCGATAGTTTGAACCTTGCAATTTAATGTTTAAAGATAATTTCATGCAAATGTTGACCGCGGCTGCGTCTCAGGTAGCCCATCCGCTGAGTCCAATTTTGGCATACTCTTTCACACATATCGGCCGGTATCTCACGAATGAATGCATCGATGTTGGCTTCCAGTGCGTCAATCGAAGCGGGCTTGTCCCTATACACATTAGCCTTGGCATACCCCCACAAAAAATAATCTAATGGTGTCAAATCGCACGATCTAGGCGGCATATTGACCGGCCCGAAACGTGAAATTAACTGTTCACCAAACTCGCCTCGCAATTGCGCCATTGTTTCGCGTGCTGTGTGGCATGTGGCACCGTCTTGTTGAAACCACATATCATGCAAGTCAAGAACTTCCATTTCGGGCAAAAAAAAGTTTGTTATCATCGCTCGGTAGCGTTCACCATTGACAGTAACGCTGCGATTCGCATCATCTTTGAAGAAATATGGCCCATAATGCCGCCGGCCCATAAACCGCACCAAACAGTGGCTTTTTCGGGATGCATTGGTAGCTGTTGCAATGCTTCTGGCTGATCTTCACTCCAAATGCGGCAATTTTGCTTATTTACGTACCCATTCAACCAAAAATGAGCCTCATCGCTGAACACAATTTTTCGATAAAAAAGCGGATCCTCGGCCAGCTTTCCAAGAGCCCATTCACCAAAAATTCGGCGTTGTGGTAGGTCGGCTGGCTTTAGTTCTTGCACCAGCTGTATCTTAAAAGGCTGTACGCCCAAATCCTTCCGCAAAATTTTCCACGTAGTGCTGTAACAAAGGCCTAACTGCTGGGAACGGCGCCGAATCGACATTTCGCGGTCTTCTGTCACACTAGCTGATACGGCCGCAATATTTTCTTCAATACGCACAGTACGTAAACGTGTTGGTGGTTTAATGTCCAACAAAGTAAATTTGGTGCGAAATTTGGTCACAATCTTCCGAATAGACTGCTCAGAAGGTCGAGAATGCCGATCATAAAATGGAAGCAGCGCGCGATGAACATTTCGAACCGAGCACGAATTTTGATAGTAAAATTCAATAATTTGCAAGCGTTGTTCATTTGTAAGACGATCCATGGTTAAATTGCAAACCAAACTGAAGCTGTTTGACAGTGACACAAGGTACTAAACACACGTCAGCTGTCAAAACCAGTGTTGCCAAAACCAAACCAGCTAAAAAATCACCCTTTATATTACTTCAAAACAAAGGCTCGACAAAGAGTTGAGTTTTCGACTTTATATTGCCAGCCAAAATGAATAAAACCGGAAATAGTTTAAACGAGTCCATACCACGAGTCGAGACCGATATATAACCGATACTCGAGTAAACATTTTCACACAATCCCAACCTTTACTCAGAATGATATTCCATGTTTCATCTTTTTGGTCAAAGTCAATCTGCTTGGTGCACATTTTAAGGCAAGCTCATCGTCTCAAGATTGAGTACTTAATGGAACGCATCCACACTCGCACAGTTGCAAGTGCGAAAATCCGCCAGTATAGATGGTATATCCCCAATAGTTATTGAGAGTTACACTAACCCGGATATAAAAAGTTTTGAAAAAAGTCCTGTCTAACCCGATTTCGAATCACCCAGAGTAACATAACCTACTTGCTTCGTTCTAGTCGGGCTTTCGAGTAAACCATAGTTTGGATATGATTAAAATTGTTGATCAGTTATGACTTGGACTACGACTCAACTTTAGTGAGAAATTAAAAATATATTTCGGATTTTGTGAAAGTTCGGGTCGCCTAATCAGTATATATTACTTAAGTTATCGTAGTCAAAGGGTTGTGGTTGGCGATAAATCATCTTACGGGAGAAGTATATTTAAAGGTGTTCCTCAGAGATCTATACTGGGTCCTATTCTGGTTTTAATATTCATTAATGACCTTCCCAAAGTATGCTTGAACTCAAGCCTTTATTTCCATGCGGATGGTACACAAATATAATTATCTAGACCCATAGACCTAATTGAGGATCTCGCTTGCAGGCTGAACGAGGATTTATCTGGCATCTGTCAATGGTAACTTGGTGTTATCATCCCTCTCTAAGTACCGAGCAAGTGTAGTTACGTCCCTTCACTCCACGGTCATTGAAACGCTGATAACTAATCTTCTAATGAAATATCTTGGCTTACGATTGCTCTAAAATGAATTTTAGTGGGATTCGTATTTAGCGGGATTCGTAGCAAAAGGTTAACAAGTTGTTGCTGTTAGATTTAGATTGCTTCAAATCTACCGCATCAGGTAACGAGTGAGTTCAGTAACGTATAGAAGTTACTCACTCGTTAACTGATGCGGTAATTCGGCTCCAGATTCTTATCGTATAAATACTTATTCCGATTGTCTTTCTCTCTCTCTTACGATTTACAAGGTACTCATACGCCCCGCATCAAAACATGTCCTGTTCTCAGATAAAACAACCAGTTGAATTCGGCCCTTTCGATGGGGCTCGCTAGATCTCTTCCCCGAAATTGACATTACCAATTGATGCCGTCGCGCTGTTGAGACGTGTTAGTTGACGTGAAGATGTCAACGTTACTAACCGTAATTCTAGTGTGTCCCATAAGACGCACACAGCCGGGGAAAAGGGTTTGGCATAGTTTCAGCTAACCCAAAACAATATTCTTCATTACATTGGCCATTCGCCTGTTCTTATGAGTTCATGCTCTTGTGCTCATGTGCGGCATCACTAGCCACACACTTTGATGACGGTGTATGAGGTGTATTCACGAAATTAATGATTCTCTTTTTCCAATATTTTCAGGTTTTTATAACGCGCTCTGGCTGTAGAATTTTAGGTGACCACGAGGAGGAGGACCTAACCTAACCTAATAAATATTTTGCATAAGACCAGTTAAAGTTAGTTTATGACCGTCTCTAAGGATGATTAATATGTTATTGGGTTATTCTTGAATGCTTATTATGTATCCAATAAAATAAAAGAACTAATCCAGCTTCAGATTTAACTGGTCGCAGGTATTAAAAAATGCTTAAGCAATGTTGCACCAAGGGCCCAGCGCCCAGGGCCTTGTCTTGTCTTAAATGCAAAACATTTTCGATAGAACAGCAAGTCCCTTGCTCTTATCTTCCGCATCATTCCCACAGAGATCCTATGTTATTTATGTTAGTTATCATCTAACGAAGATGTGACGAACGAGATTCTCCGATGTTTGCTTCAATCTTTATGTAAAGTGATTAGATACCGCTGGTACCTCAGTTTGAAAAAAAAACTAAATGGATTCAAAATTGTTTAGATCTGATACTGTCAGCTCTGTTCATACGCACTCAAAACTTACTTACTTACTTTTGGTGGAGTTCACAGTCCGGGGTGGACCACGGCCTCAACCCTCAATCCACTCCATCTAGCTCGGCCCCTAGCTAGCTGCCTCCAGTTACGCACAACAAGTTGGCTGAAGCCGTTCTCCAATTGTGCGCACCACCTAAGGTGGGGTCTTCCTCTGCTGCGTTGTCCCTTAGGGTGGATTCGAAGACTCATCGGGCTGACGTCCATACGCTTCGTGTCCCAGCCATCTCAGCCGTTGTATTTATTGCATTTTGACCAATTCAACGTCGCTTCATAGCCCGTATAGTTCGTCGTTGGATCCTCTTCTCTACACTCCATCATCACAAACTGGACCGAATAACACCGGAAGAATCTTTCTCTCAAAGAATCCCAGAAGGTTTTCCTCCGCTTTGACAGAGTCCATGCTTCTGTACCATACAGCAGGCCCGAGATGATTAAGGTCTTATATAATATCTCCTTGGTTCTATGCGAGAGGGCTTTACTTCTTAGATGCCTTCTTAGCCCGTAGAAACAGCGATTGGCATAAGTGATTCTTCGCCTTACGACGTCATTTTGCGAAGCGGTATTTGAGCACAGGTGGACAAAGCCTTTAACTAAATATATCGAAGTTCTATCTGTCCATCGTGACGTTTTGTCCGAGTCGCCGATGTTGAGAGTCCTTTGTCGTGACAATAAACTTCGTTTTGTCCTCATTAACAACCAGACCCATCTTCGTCGCCTCCATTTCGATGCTTACAAATGCGCCACAGATAGCTCTTCGCGTTTTCCCAATAATGTCCATATCATCAGCAAAGGCAAGTAGTTGAACGGACTTTTGAAAAATTGTACCTTGGGTGGGCTTGTGAGTTTCGTACAATTGCTTCAAGAACGATTCAAATGGCTCGGTGGTGCTCTTGCCGACTTTGACGGAGCAGCTAGATTTCTCAAGAAGTGTGTATCGATCTGAAATTCCTGGGTTTTTCCAAGATCTTTCGGAGTGTGAAAACGTTGTCGATTTCTGGCCTAAGGTCACACTGATATGGGCCGATCACGTTGTTGGCGAAAGGTTTTAGGCGGTCACACAATACAGCCGACAGGATCTGATACGCGACATTCAGGAGGCCTATTCCTCTGTCTGAACCCAAAAGCAGAATTTAAATCTCATGACAAAATTTTGTTTTTCAAACTATTGCAGGTTAGTAGCAGTAACAAGTCGATTAAACGAAAAGCTAAAACTCGTCGACCACATTGGCTCGGCCACATCGAGCGAATGGACAAAAAGGCTCCAGCCGAGAGGATCTTCGAATCCCAGCCCCCAGGTTCGAGACGACAAGGAAGACCGAACCTCCGTTTTAAAGACCAAGCCATCTCGGATGCCAGAGCGCTTGGTCTGGACTGGAAGCAGCGTGCTCGGGATCGCAGAGGGTGGAAGGCTGCCGTATCTCAGGCAGGGACTCTTCGCAGGTCGGGAGCCCGTTAAGTAAGTAAGTAACAAGTTGATTAAATTGCTTCGACTTCTTGGTGACCTCTTTTTTTTTGCACACTTAGTGTAGAAATGCATTAAATTGAAGTCAAAAAAGCCTTTAAAATGTAGTTAATCCCAAATTAGAGTTAGAGTTTTACGATAAAAAGCTGAATAAAGTGTAAATAAAATATGCAACGCCATTATCTTCTTCCCAGATACGAAAACCCACACCAACATGTTAATTGAAACATATGCTTTGTTTTCTCATAATTTGTAAATCAAAACCCAACAAAATCAATTCGCCCTTAACCCTTTGGTCCTTCTTCCGCTTGCATTGTTAAAATGTACATTATAATATCCTACAGGAAGTAAACCTTGTAATTGTATCTCCACATCCTGATTTGGGTTATTGGATGTGTATTGGGTTGATTTCATTTGAATTTTTATTTTATGTAAACACCCAGCAATGTTACACAACTATGGATCCATCCCAGGATTAAGACCAATCGTGAGGAGATCCCACGATATATTCATTATCTGGTTCGCACCTGATACTTGAGATCACCCAGGTCGCACGCATCGCAGCCACAGCACAGGTTCACACAGCAATTGATATCAATTAGGACGGCAATAAAAATGGAGGCAAATAATCGAGAGACTGTTTATAGATACACGTCTCTATGGATACAACGACGAGTATGCATTCCCGCATTCTACCTGTTTAAACAACTGCAGCAGCAGCGCAGCCTCCCTCGTACTACAGGTGCGACCAAACCAAACCACCAATAAACTTGTTACTCGCAGCCGCATTCGCGGTCCTTCGGTTTTGTTTACAAACAAATCACTTTGTTGTGTTCTTGTAGCTCTGTATAGTAGCTGTGCCAGTGCCTATGGCTATGACTGTGGCACCGTGGAAACATTTGTTGCTGTGTGCGCGCGGAGAAGTTAACTGAAAAAGCCTACTGCATCATATATTGTCATGGTAGATGATTATTTGAAGAAGTTACCAACACCAGCATTGCAGATGCACTCACAAATGCAGATGGAGGTGCATTTGCTTTACGTTTCTAGGATGTTTGCTCTTAATTATCCCCCCATTGTCGGGGGCAAAAGCCACACCAGCAGCAGCAAGCGACGAACCAACAAGAGATAGCCCGGTATCTGGTATTAATAATGTAACAGTGCATAAATTCCTCTACTGCCACGGCTGGCATGGCAGCAGCAAAGCATCATAAAATCTCGTTCGGAATTAGTTGGCTGGCTGGTGGCTGGGCTGGCGAAGCTGCGCTACCTGCCGCTTCCACTGCCACTGCCATCACATCGATTCGAATCGTACTCGAATCAAGTATTCTTCCTCGTCTATATGTATTTTCCTCAAAATTTTCTTTTATTTTCATGATGACGCAGAGGAGGACGTTCGAGTACCGGTTGGCCAAGGGGCCGCGGAGACTGATAGAGGTAGACAACTGAACTTCACTTGGGTTTACCTTTCCTGATCGCGTTCAACGTCGTCGTTCTCGTCGTCATTCTCGTTGTCGTTGTCGCTGCCGCCACTGCCGCTTCCCCCTGATGATGGATGTTGGTCTCTCTCAGCAAGGAATTTCCCACTGGGCGAATTCCAGTGTTTACTTTCTCATGGGGCCATATCAAGAACAACATTGTGCGACAAGTGGATAAGAAAAGAAGATTCGTGTGTTGATACACTTCAGGCGGGTCCCGGTCGCCGCTGCTGCTGTGGCTGTGGCTGGCCTGATGATGGAGGAGGTGGTGGAACTGGAAATCGTGTAAACCTCACACCAAATGCCCGTAGTGGTTCTTCTATGTGACCAAATGAGTGATGAGTAATCGCTTCCCTTTGATGGATGATGTTGATGTGTTGTTGATGGCGGCATGGTAGATACCTACCTATATCCAACGACCGATAAGAAATCAAGTGGATAAATATGTATTTGATTGTGATTGAAAATCTAGACTCTGTCCGAGTAAGTTTTCGGTGTGAATGTGAACTGCTGTATGTGTTTGGTTGAGGGAGGGGGGGGGGGGTCTATTTCGAAAGCTTTGCTGGGATCTGCAATCAATTTGTGACTTAGTTCTGAGGAGAGTACTGTTTATTTGTGAGTTGAAATTTATATGTTATTGGACAGCTGACAAGGCAATATACTGTTTGGAATTAGCTGAATGTGGCAATGTCGAACGACTATTAAAAAGAGCTGATCATAAAACGGACTACAAGCTGACAATCGACTGTTTCAGGCTTTAAATGGTGATTTCCGACTTCCGATTTGAAATCCTTGATAGAAAATGGATAGAGAGAAGTTCTAAAAAGTGCGTCTGCCAACGGCGCCCGTATCTCTTTCTGTCTGTTGTTTTTCGCTTATCGCATTTGAAATGGTTCCAAGTGGTAGTGCCGGATTCTTACTAGCTTAGACCACCTCCACCCGACCAGACCGATTTCTGTCGTAAGTGTGACTGCCTTAAGGCACTCCTTTGCGAGGGTCAGCTTAGGGACTTACTCTATTTCATATCGATTGTTAAAGTAATACACAGAATAGGCTAATATTTCGAGTACTTTTGCATAGTGTTTTCGAATCCAAAAGAGTGGGTTTAAAGTTCGGTAATGGCTTAGTTGTTGTTGTCATGTTTAAAGGAGGAAGTTTGCGAACACCGTAAAAAGGGCGTGGTCAATCAACGTTCCTATGCAAGCATGAAAGAGAGGAAGGCCTAGAAGCTCCTGAATGAATGCAACGATACCAGCATTTGATTGGCCTTAGTGACGAAAGTCACCGGGATGCCGTTTTTTTTTTTTGGAAATATTGTACACCCGCTAAAGCACTCAGACCAAAAAGTGGAATATTTAACTTTTAGACAGATTCTTCCATTTCCTTAACTAATTGACCCGATTTTTTCACTTGAGTGATAAGAAGCTTAGATGTTTAGCAAAGGCAGGACGTTCGCTCCACGGTGTTTTCACCTTTTTCAAAAGCCTAGCAAATGTAAGTGCACAGGTTTAGGCCCTGATAAAACATCTTTCGAACCTAGTTCGTCGAAAATCATCATACTTCCCATGATTCCAGTATGACCCGGAACACAAGTTCAGTCTTCCGACCGAAGTCAAAGAATTTTAAAGTTGGAGTACTAGCTAAGAAGTTGTTAGCAGGGCCTTAAGTGCCTCCGATATTGTCCAGAAGCCTTGAAAGTTTACACTTGAGAGGAAGCTATAACGAGCGTCAGTTATTACCCCGAGCTACTTAGAGTTTGGCGAGCTGAAAACAGGAGCCAGGACGTATAGTCCATCACCTCAAAACGGAATCACATCCCCTGGAATCGGCAGTCGTCTATTTTATCGTACCTTACGTTCCAAATAAAAGAGTCTAAGCCTGAACCCTGTGGCATTCCGCCAGTTAACATATTAATAAGAATTTTTCTTGTTGGAGTGAGGCTTCATTAGATTTTTGCAAGGTTTTACTAATTCATCCGCAAATTCGTTGCCTGCAATTGTATGGTGGACGGGAACTCATCCAAGTTAAACCTCGTAAAGTCTGGTCAGAGATTGCAGCGCATCGGAGCAGTATTTCACTGTCATAGAGCCCATTGTGTTGGACAACATTTGCTTGAATAGTCGCTTAAATATCTGAGAAGATATAGATTTTGGCGCCTTTTTATCTTAGGTTACATCTTGTGCAGACGTCAATGACATGGATTTCACATGGACATGGAACACAGTGGGACACATTCCCATTAGTATAGTAACCTTGGTGTTGGGTACAAGAACGCCAGCGCCAATTGCAGAAACCATTTCGGTGTACCAAACCAGTCCACTGGGGTTCAGTGTCGGGACAACATTGATGCAGATTTCACGGTTCAATATTCCAACCTCGAACAGTCTATCAAAACATTAAATTAAGGTTAAAAAAATAATCTTCGCACCAACAATATGTATGTAATATGTTAACGAAGTTAGGCTTTAGGTCCTCTATGGGCCGTATAGGCCTAATATTTGTTATATTTGTTAAAAGGTCCAAGAACTAAGTTGCAATTTTGAATGTAAAATGAAGGCAAAAGTTTACGCCTAAAGTAACGCCCTTATTCTGGTCCTTATTTCCCTACATTTCTATTCGCCCTTCAAAAAGTTTCTTGATCTACAAATAACATCGTCTATTTTCGCAAATACAAGAATAACTTTTCCGTCATCCACTTCAAGTGTTGGTGTCACCCAACCATAGTTCCAAAGTATCTTAACACCTATAAGACAATATTCACACCTTCACCTCGAAGCGCTTTCATTGTGACAATCTGATTTATATCCTCTAATTATATCAAGGACAAAATGGTGGTATCGCAAAATCTTCAGCGACACTCTGTGCAAAATTACAATTCGCGACTTAGAATAAAGCTATAAATAATCAACAAGCTGAGCATCGCCTAAAATGGTAATGAATCCTTAAACTTATATTTACATCCTCCGCACACATGACGCACGTTAGCAGAAGCTTACCTATACCTATATCTTTTATTTATCATGCAATTGGAACCAGGATTTCCGCGAATCCTTGAGGGATATTCTCAGTAAATCAAAGCCTTCAAAAGCATATTATGCTGTAGTCCCCTGACACCCATAAAATTACCTCTCATTACGTTCAAACCTCTGACAGCCTAAACTTGAAGGTTTCTCAAATGATTTATTAGAAAATGTGTTCATCCGCAATCTTTGGGAAATCAGTGAATCCCTTTTGGTTATGTAAATGCCATCTTCTCTCACTTATAAATCCACTCATATATGCAAATGTGACATTTACAGCTTCGTCATTCAAAACGATACTTTCTCTGATTTTCAAATTTCCCCATTTCCCTGAATGGTTCCATTTTCATTTCCACTTTCATTTCCGTCATCGTCTTGATTATCCCTGCGCTCGATTCGATTCGAAACTGATTATATCGTTCCAACACAATTTAGGGCCGGCAAAGCAGCGCCTACTCTCCTTTGAAATGTGGATAAACGTCCATAAAACTAGATATTAACTAGGTGCGGCATATGCATGCATAGCGCTTATCGGGTATCCTTATATTGGGCTGGCTCCGACTTTCTTGGCATCACGTATTATCGCTTGCTCAGCTGCTGGACGAGAACCAAAAAATAGTTTCTTTTTTACTCGTAGTCATTTACGACTAAGACCAGTTTAAATATTAAACCAGCCAACGGGAATTTTGCAAGTTCCTTGAAATATTCATGGCAACTGCCAAAAAGGATAAACCAGATTCTTTAGGGTAAAATCAACTCAAAGTGGATCGCATGGGAGGGCAAAAGAACTGAAAGGAAAAACACCGGACTAGGTTTAAATCGGTCTCAAGGTCAAGTCAACATTCCACCACCAGCAGCAGCGGCACTCTACTTGGTAGCGCAATAAAACGCATTCAAGCCAAACACTCTTCCAGTTCCGCAAAAAAAAAACAACAAAAAACACTAGAAAATACCTCTTTAATGCCCATCGAACGATGGCTTGAATTCCATTGGAATCTGGTAGGCCAGCGCCCAAGGTAAATGAACTTGAACACAGAAGCGCGCACAACACTAGTTGCCCTAGTTCCGGGAGTCGTCGCGCTTAAAGGAATTTCCCCTGCGGGATTCTAATCGAACATTGTGCAACCTTCCTCTTCTTTTTTGTTATTTTTTTATGCGATGATTCTCTGGCGTCGATGTTGCTGTTCCTAACCCACCTGCAGCATTCAATTTTACTCGGCCTGGCCGCTTGCCTGTCTCCGTTGCCTTTATTATATCCCGAAGAGATGCTCTATGCCAGCCATCACTTTGGCCCCGAAATCATTTTCCAGCAGCATTAAATGCACTTTGGTAGTCACCTACCAGGTGCTGCTCCCCTTCTGCCACTACCATTGCCGCTGCTACTGCCACTGCCATGCCACTAAGCCACCATGGAGAATGTGTGAACTCCCATTGTGACCACGAAGCACACCACACTGAGGGTTGCAAAGAAGAGTTATTGCATTGTCATGACAAAGTTGTGTGCACTTCGACGACGACGGACGCCACGAAGAAGAAGGCTATAGGAAGCTGAGGCTGATGCTGATGCTGGCTGCCTGGTCACCACCAAACGCTGGCTCGTGGGATTGATGTGCAGCAGAAGCTTCAGCAGACCATTGGTGTGTAGCACACTTACAACTGAAGCACATTAGCTGAATGAAAATTCAACTAATTCCTCGCCGATGGGTATGCCCATGCCGAAAACAGAACGGCAAACTGTTGCAGAGCAAAATTTCTGCAGAGCTCGCATTCCGATCATGGTCGGGTATGTTTGGTTACCAGCTCGCGCGATAGTCGCCGCCGCACGTGGATGGGCGAAACAAAGAGCACAAGATCGTGGACATACTTGTGTTCCCCATAGTAAAGTGCTAGTGGAAGATCAGTGGAGCGTTTCGCTTTGGGGGACAGGTGCATTGCTATGAAGTTGTGGTTTCGTTTTTGTGAGTTTGAACGGTAGCTTGGCTAAGTGCTGCTGGAATGTTGCATAGATTGAAGAGTATCTATAATGTTTGTAACACGCATTGAAAGGACGGACGAGAGGGAAGCAGATAATCATTTTCAACACTTTTTTCGAAGAATGTCAAGAAATCAGAACCTTAGTAAGTAAATTTGCTAAACCGTCTTTTAAGAATCTGTATTTCCTGCATTGCTCTAGATAAAACTTGTTCATCGTGGCACTTATTTTAGATAAAAAAAGGGTTCCTACCTAGATTTTAACCTGCCTTCTGGTCATTGATATTGTTCTGGAAAAGAACAAGGATTTTTAATTTCAAAATCACACCTCGCAGTAACTCAACGCCCAGTTCAAGATATTACGAGAAATTTCTCAATGCGTCGTATACATTAAAATCGTGACAATTATATAACTTTGCGCTAACAAATAGTTGGAGAAGCTAGGCTTGAGCCTGTTTATTGCTAAAATTTGTTAATCTTCTTGTTGTGTGAGCCCAAAAGCATTTTGCTCAAGCTAAACCTCAAATCAATATCTTCCGCCACATCGTGCCACCACTGGCATATTAAAGTCACTTTACAATGGAGTCACCTACCTCTTCAATCATCCACTGCTTGATTCATGGCAAAGCATATTATCCTTACTCATCTTTGAGAGCCGCCTTCCCCTCTCTAACCACATTGCGATGTCATCCAAAACGGCGTGTTCAAATAAAAAAATCGACCACAGCCCAGACATTCCTCACGTGAAATTACTTTCCACGAAGTAACACACACAAAAAACTCCGCTGCAAACTGCAGAATGCGAGCGCGAAGCAAACAAAAGACATTAAACATGCAACTGAACTAATTGCACGACTAGATAAACGAATGCAGTTGCAAGCAAGAGAGCACAGGGCGCGATTCTGTGCCACTGGCCCTGAAGCCACCTAAACATTGTTGGCATCACCATTTTACCTTGCCGTCGGTGGTGCATAGTAACATCGAGTGCAATTGACCGCAAGTTTGGCTCCATGCAACTGCATGAGATGTGGCTTTTCGGAACGAGACTAACACACCATCGCCACCACCTCGCCTGCAGGGAGTTCAAGCTGGCCCTAGGAGGAACATTCACTTGGCATGCATTAGGTATTTTTGCGTGCTAGTACACAACTATTGCTAGTGGTACTAGCGGCAGCAGTAGCAGCAGTCTTTGGAATGTAGAGTAGAGGTGACCGATTGCCCAGCAAAAAAAGTTCCTTTTGCACTTTGTACCCGCAGAGAGTAGGAATAGAAAAATAGAAAAACAAATCGAAAAGCTGCTACAGTCCGCTGAAGTGGACAATGTGTTACCTTATCCTTTTTTTTATCACACAAATTGAGCGAAACATTAAGGTTAAGGTTTCAGGTTGCAATTTATTATGGCAAGATTCAACTAAATAAAAGGATCGACAAAGGGATTCTCCTGAAGGTGGCGGAGAATACGAAATACCTGGGAATAATCCCCGGCATGAATCCAAATTGAAAAACTTAATGACAATGAGAGAGTTAAAATGACAGCAAATGCTTTTTATGCATGCAACCGCACCGTGGGTACAGCGTGGGGTCCTAACCTATTGCGCTTGAAGCAATTCTCAATAATTATTATTAATTATGGAAGAGTCGGTTACCAAAAGCGGTTTGAGGATAAACAAAGTAGGTAGGTAGGTAGGTTGGTGGATGCCCTTGTGACGGCTCACTTAGCACAGGAATTTGGTCCATTGTGCGTATTTGGGTACCTTCCTTAAACAAAAACATACAAAAATAAGCAGCTATTAGGGCTCAAAGTGTGGCTCTCTTAGAACCATCCCGATTTGTATACAAATCTTTAAGCTCTTCCGTGCTCACATCCTCCAGCTCATCATAGGTGGTCAAAACGTCCCTGCAGCTTCTGCAGTAGTCGTTGTGCAGTATGCCCAACCGTTCCGCATGTAAGCCCTCAGCCAGTGGCGATGCGTGCCTAAAAAATGTTGTCGTTCAGTAAATTTATATTTTAATTTTCACAGCGCAGTGACCTGTGAGGACTACCATTCATACTCGGATATCTTTGCGGTTTAGCCCGATCATAAATTTTGACCACTTTCTGCTAGCCAGTGCCCATCGGTCTTTGGTATGCCTGCACGTGTCGAGTTGCTTCCAGCGTAGGTAAGTTCTCGTGGGTTTTGATTGCTTCGCTTCATGTGCCAGTGATGCGTTCATCTCTGATCCCGATCTTGCAAGCTCTTCCGATTCCTCGTTTCCCAGGATATCAGTGTACCCAGCCACCCATCACAGTGTTACTGTGTTGTTAGATGATATCTGGTCTAACGACTTCCTGCATTGATTCTTAGTCCTTGATTTCACCACATCCGACTGCATGGCTTCTATGGCCGCTTGACTGTCAGAGTAGATGGCGGTAGTCCTCTTTGCAAAGCAAAGCCTTTTCACTTCTGCGGCAGCCTTGATAATGGCAGCTATTTCCACTAAAAAAACGCTACAGTCGTCGTTGATTCTAAGGTATTTGCCTAATCCAAGGGATTCACAGAAGGTGCTCATGCCTGTGCTGAACCGTCGGTGTATATGGCTTATCATCTCTTGTAATTGTCTCCTTGCCCCTTCGCTTCTTTCAGTATTCAGTTATTGAATGTCGAGGGAAGATAATTCGTAGTTGGTGTGCCTACAAAAGCGTACCATTGAGACTCCTTCGAGGCGGGTCCGTATGGTCTTTGGGTCCAGAGTCCACCTCTCTTGGTCTGAAGACCGTTTTTGCCGCCTTGCAAGCCGCCCTTTGGACTTTCGTATGGAAGGAGAGAAGGTATAATCCAATTAAACATCCATGCACGGATTCTGTTTCTAAAAAAAATATGTGGATTCTGAATACTTAGACTTTGAAAGACTTTTTTCCTGCTCGTTTCCAAGCATAGAAGAATGGGATTCAAAGCAACTCACGAAAATAATACAGATGAATCTAAGATATACTGTAAAACAAGTGCTAGACTATTCTCAAAGGAGCTAAACATTCTGAGCTTTATTAGGCTCCCTCGCCACTGTAGTGTATTCCAAGCCAAGGTCCCAGCAATTACGGATGTAGCAAGTTTGGTGTTAATGATGGCAATATAATGTTGCGATATATATTGACTGCAAGTCTGCAATAAAGATAGTGTCTTCTATGTTCGCCAGATATACTGGGCAACGAACGGGCCAACGCACTGGCAAGAAATGAGTCTGCAATTGACCAAAAACAGGCACTTCAATTGATTAAGCCACCACCTGCAACCTGAGGGAACGAGTGAAAAACTTTCCGACGTCCATATTTCCAATCTTTTTAGGTTTCTCCGGAAATCGTGCTGGCAGATTATGAGGAGAAAAGACATCAAAGTGGTCCAAGACATCGTCTATCCCCCACCAATAAGGACCTAAGTGTGGCGTAATAGGGTTTTCTCTTCTTCTGCCTAACCTAGATCCACATGATTTCCAAAGCTGATTAGAACAACGTACTTTTCAGAAACTACGGCCGATATTAAGATGTGTTACAAGCTGTGCACCAAAATACATTACACCCTTAAAATAGGGAAAAGGCAACTTTACTTTTTTTCATTTGTTGAGTTTGTAAATCGAGCTTAGGGCATTGGTCGGTCAGTCGAGTAAATGTGGAGCACATACGAGAATATCTATGAATGTGTTTTTCTTAGGGCAATGTATTGAATCAAATCAACAAGACTGGGGGGAATTTTTTGCTTCCTATCAAAGTCATGGCTTATAGACGCACAATGCATTTGCACTCCGAGTGTGATGTTGGTTAACGTTTAGGTGAAGATGAACAACCTCAACTCAGAATAGAGGAGGAATAGATGTGATCGATGTGTTCTGCCGTTTTTTTTTTTTTTTGCTTGATTTTAATGTTCGAATCACCGTAACTTGGATTGCAACTATTTCTTGATAATTTTCTTAAAAAATTGTGCACGTCTAACAAAATTTTCATTACATTTCGGGAAAACTCATGAAAAAGGGACCGAATTAAATTTTTAAAAGTTCCAAACAAACTAGTCGATGAACGGTCACTTATTAAGGAAAAGTATGAATAATTTAGAAAATTTCTAACAAAAATGAGAAGACAACTATCGCATATAGATCGCATATTTTGTTAATAAATGGCCTCCCGTCTTAGCAAAGTTTTTGAGTGGGCACATCATCTGCTGTACCTGGAACGCTGAACTCACTTGAATTTTAAATACAAGTTTAGCGTAAATAAATAACGGTGTTTTTCTTGAAGTTTTTATCGAACTCTTTTTTTGGATTCTTTTGGCAGCTTTAATTTGTTCTTCGCAGCTACAAATCTGGATTTGCTGAATCGCTATTTTAAATAATTATAAAATTATTCAATTTCTACTGAAACTGAACGGGAAGGTCTTCGTCAGAGTCCTGAACTGATTTAACCAGGAAGGAGGACACTATTCCTTCATTTGACAAATACTTATCTGAAAACTACATCTATCTAACCATTGTCGTACAAGCCTATGGAATAGTCATTACGTACCGAATGTATCCGTCACTCATCTACACGCAAGTAGCAACCTATGTGCAAAGTTAATAAAAATACACTGCACTCCCTTTTGGGTTATTATTTTGAGAAATTCATTTCCATTCAACTTCAAATAATTCATTACTACAATCAAAATGGACAAAGGAAAATTCGCATAGTTACCTCTTAATTTTGGTATACGTAACTGTAACTATGAAGGGCTGTTCGTTTTGTCGTCAAACGTAACAGAGCCTTCGACTGAAATGCACTTTGATAATGATGATAACGAGCTCACTTTAAATTGGTTTCCCTTAGATACACACACCAGGAATGTAGACGCACGTTCAGATAGAGTCATCATTATCAACTACCACATCTTGCAAAGAAAAGAATCCTGTGTTGATATTTGTTATGTCGATTTGTACTTTGTGTTTTATGCAATTTGAAATAGAATATCTCATTACTACTACATCACAAAAGTACACAATGAGTTCGGCATTTAGTCCCTATCTATTTCGGCCAAATAAGATATTCAGAAAAAAATCGGACTCCCCTTAAAAACACAGAACGCTTTGTTGCGGCTTTTGTACTACTCTGGTTTACTTGCACGGATCCTCACTTGGCATGCTGGCATAAGCGCGGCTAGGAACGTCGGATGGGAGTGGTTCTTGATCCGCAAGTACCAGACACAACAAAAAAGAAAAAAACATATTTTCATGCCAAGATTAACCTGTCAAAACCGGACGGACACTACTTCCTCACCTACACCTCTTCCATACAGTTCGCGGGCAACTAGGTGTTATGTTGCCTAGAGTACATTTGACCCACCCCTTTTGCACTGAAGTGCACCATGGCAGCTCCGGTACTCGGTTTGTGTAGAGCTGCCCCTAAATTAATATTCGATCGATTTACTTAATCTCACATCCCGACGATGTTTGAAAAACCACCACAATCCACCCCATAATTAATATAAACTCACTGCATTTTAGTTATACATACTACGAATGTTTTAATACTTAAAAACTTTCCCTACCAAGTATCATTTTAGTTAAGATTCAATTTAGATTTAATTTCATTAATTTATCTTAGTTTTGTAGGTTTAACATAAGTAAGTTATTAGCATTTAGGATTTATCATTAAGCAAATTTAAAAATTAAGGAAAAGTAGATATTGTTTGGTTTTTTTATAAATATATTTAAATGTGGTAGGAAATCATCAAACTACCATTAAGAAAAATGAAAAAAAAACTCACCCTTATTCGTCTGGAAATTGTGCACAATGTCCCACGTGGTTGCGGTATCCAATTCTGTACCAAAATTACTCACTTTTTGATAATTTGACAATTATATTTATAAAACAAACTCACTATAACAAACTAAATTAATTTAGGAAGCAAAATTTTGATTTAAATTTTTAAACAAAGTATGAAAATTTAATTTTAGAATTTAGGTAGGTAGCAAACTGATATTTTTTTGGTTTTTTTAATTTCTTTAAAATTTTCTTTAGAACACTTAAATATTAGAATAGTTTTCTTTCTTTTTTTTTCCACTTAAGTATGCAAATCACACGTTTTGACCCAGTTAAGTGTGCAAATCACCGTTCTGCGTGGCACTTACTGCACCGTATATACCGGTTGTTTTGCGGGTACACTCCCCCGAACTTAACCACACCACCCGACTCACCTATGACCAACGACTTCGTGTATGTCCAGCTCCCGATCGATGAATGACTGCATCGATAGGGCAATGATCATAGATTTGGATGTCGCAATTGGTATATGCGTTAGAGTGCGGGTAAGGTGGGAAGTCTCCAAAGGGTTTGAAAGGTTTTTTTTTTTCGGTCAGCGTTTGATACTCTGTGAAACTGTATGGTTAATAGTATAAGTGGGTGTACTTAACAAAATTATATGTTATCAAGACTTACGGTGATTTAGCTGGTTAACAAAATTGTCTCTTTGATACGATGTGGACTTAGGGGTCGCCGAAACACATAAAGTGTTGGGTTTTTTTTTGTTTGATATCTGAAGACCTATATTCGGAATTAGTTACGAACATAGGGTGGTAGTTTGCAAAAAAAAACTAATTACCTGTCCTTTAGGATTCAGCCAGTATAGAAAAAAACCATTCGGTTTTTATACTTTTAAATTTGTAATAAATTGTTTTAATTTTTACTTTTTGCTGTTTTATCGATCTTCAGTGGTCTTATGTAATGTGGCTCAATTGAAAATGGCCAAAGTAAAAACCCAAGAGATGTGTCTCCTCTTAAAGTCGTTCACAAAAAGAAAGTTAAAGCGAGGAGATGGAGCTAGGAAGCATAGACTGCGTGTCTACATGCGTTACGCATACACTGAACGAGGAATAAACAAAATACTGGTTCCGCTGGTCAAAATGTCTGTCAAATTTGAAAGCTTTGAAATACGCACAAAAATAGGGTGACACGAATGAGAAATAAAAAATATAAATTTTTTTTTTTTTTTCCTTTTTTTGTATAATATTTTTTTTATTCGTATCCATAACAGCTTTCCTGTTCAAAATTGTTTAAGCTTGCTTTGGTTAATTCGGAGTTCTTCGGATTGACTATGCTGATAGACAATTTTCTAGAGCCAATCCTGTTGATTGAATTAATTCAACTATTCAGGTTTTCTACTTTCTCTCTCAATAGTGCCTAATTGTTTCCTGAAGAATATCTTTCGCCTAATACCATATAGGGCTGGACATTTACATAAAACGTGTTCAGCCGTTTCGTCTTCTTTAATATAAAGTCGGCAATCCGGAGAGTTGACTGTCTTCATTTTGACCTTTTGGGCATCTTACTAAGTTTTCGATATCATAGCGATTTATATTTATTTGTCATTGTTTCTCAAGGGCTGAATGAAACTCTTGGCCCTGTCTTATGTATGGGCTGCTTTCCCAATATGTGATGCATTTATATTTCTCCCAGCTGCTGGTTTGGGGGCGCAGCAGAAGGGTTTATGTTAATGAAATGGAGCTCCCACTCCCGTTCGTATACCATTTCATGCCCTTTTGGCTGTCTGGTGAGTTATTGCTAAATCATGACCCTCTACGAAGGACCACCGTTGAAAACCTACTTTGGAGACGGTCTGCTACTACGCCTTATCTTCTCAAGTTCCAGGATATTAGATAGCAGGGTCCTTAGGTGCGAATGATCCCTAAGACTTATGTATCTCTAGTTCATAAGTTTAGTAAACTTCCTGAGCGGCGCAATTTCATTTTGTTATGGCTTTAATCCAATTATTGTAGATTGTCGATTGTGATATCGCGGTGGTATATTTTATCCCAGATCACTGCGGCCACAAGTGGGCATATTGTGATGTCCTCAATTTAGAGCTCATCCAAGATGCCGCAGTTTATTGAAAAGCGGCTAGCTCTTTGGGTAAGCTGGATATGTCCTGTGCTTCAAGGTACAAATGACCTAGATAACGGTGACGAGTACTAATTAAGCAGTTGCTTGGTCTTCGTTGTCTTGTGCTATCCCGATGGTCATCATTTGTTTTTTTTTTTTTTTTGACACGGCAGTGCTCTGTGAGGAAGCCTGTGACTATTCGAATGTGACTTCTACTAACTGTTGGGCATGAAGTTTTTGGCTTGGCTGTTTACCTGGGTTTTCCTCCAGAAAATGTAGCTTTTTTCCTTTTAGCCAGGTGTCAATGCAACTTTTTATAGTGGTAGCCCGCAGAGTGGTCTTGGAATCATAATTTGCGATGTGGAGTGGCTAATTCGTCTGCCTTCATATTCATGGATGAACTTTGTTAGTGGTGCGCAGTAGTTTAAGGAGTTAAAGACAATCCCAGACCAGTTTTGATGTTATCTCAAAGGCGTTTATTGTAAATAGGTCTGCCTTGCTATTAGAGAGAGTCATCTTTTTTGTTGTGAAGCTGGTTATGTCTTTCCGCCTGCATATAGATTTCCGCATGGAATACGGGGCCGCATCTGCCTGCTCCAACTCCGTAATTTTTTTTAGACTTTATACCATACATTGGAATCGTCCGCAAATTTTGGATCGTTCTGTTCCCACTTTTCACGTTTTGGGAGTGAAGTTGCGTGTTGGCAGTTTTGTTGTGGTAGACACTTGTCCGTTAAGTGTATTCCTAATAGTTCGTGTTTCGTTAGTTCCTGTAGGATTTTAGTATAAACTAGGTTGGTTACATGTTTACCATTGCTTTTTTCATGAGTTCTAGATGAAGTGGTGGGATGTTGAGGATAATCTCAAGATACAATCTAATCTCTGTATTTTGTTGAGTTTAGCCTAAGCGGTTCTCTGTGTAGCTTTATACTTTCAAACGCCGCATACGTGATAATTGGTATTGTTGTTGTCATGTACATTCATAGTGACATTTTTGGATCAAGTCCCCAATTTTTATCAAGTAGACTTTTACTGGTCCACAGTGAGATCCTGGCGTTATCTATAGTCTTGGTAGTCCTATTATTACTTCTTCTATAGAAACGGTTGGACAAGTCCGAAAAGCTCCAGAAATTCCTTGCCATGCAAACGCTGTACCATTTTGAGCATATGGTATGATTAGCCTGACCACAAGGAACTATCACAGCCTTTCTGGGGTTTATGGACACTTATAGCACAAGTTGCCGAACTTATAAAGCTGATCACTGATGACCAAAGACTAAAGGATAGTACCTACTCCTCCCTGTCAGCCCTGATTAAGTAGTGATTAACCGACTTCCAAGCATCACTTTGACCCATTTTATATTAACTTGGTCTACATTTCTATGGCAGAGCATTTGATATGGAATCAAAGCCGGCACTATTTTTGCCCAGAGTCCAACTCTTTTTGTACTGGATAGTAACAGATACTCAGATATAGTCAGATCCTCAAATAATTCCGGGTAATGTCGAATGGTCGCATAGTGTGAGACCAACTTTTATGCAGATACGCAGTCTGGGTTGATTTTAGTTGAGAAATTCTGTAATGGTTGTTTTGGTTTTGTGTGTACTCTGGGTGCAACGTGCCTCTGCTATAGCGTGCGTCCAATTGCGTGTCTCCTCTTCAAAAATAGTGAAATGTGTTGACTTGTTAGTAGTCAATTCCTTCTAGCTCTCACTCTGATTTCTTTTGAAAAAACCAATTCGCTTGGAAGTATTTATGAAGGTTTTCGACGAGTTTCCAAGCTCATATATTTCCGTAAAACTTTTCCCATCGCTCCTTAGGGGAACATGCGTAGTTTCAAGCTTGCTAACTAATTGCTCATTTCCATATTCGTGTTCTGCAAAAATAGTCAATAGCATACCTACATCATCTATCGTCGCTGACATGATTGATTATTCGACTGGAGCCGAAAACCCTTTGTTGTTTGTGCAAACAAAATTCTGTCTATACATCAAAATTTTCAAAGAAACAACGTTATAACCCTCGGTAAAGCCAACCCTCCGATAAGGGTCTCTCAATTTATTGCATCTTGCATGGAATCAAAGCAACAATTTACTTGTTTTCGTTAGCCGAACCTACCATAGGTAGAACTGTAACTTGTATAACTTGTACAACCAACCACCCCTCCTCGTATGCACATAAACAGCTAACATCTCATGTGAAAAGTTTTTGGGGAGAAACATTTTTGGCAAACGACCGTCTCCTTATCGTGGAACCATTTTCGGTGAAATACTGCAACCTCGTTCCAGGTGAATGAGCATCGTACCATAAAATTTCCTACAAGCATATATTCCACCAGCAGCTTATTCGACTATTCGAGTTATGCTTGCTACCAATATAGTGCTGATGGTGATGCAACATTGTTCCTTGGCATGAACGGAAAGCAGTAGCTGCATCCAAGGTAACCATTAGTAGCGGTACTAAGTCTGGCTGGCTGGATGGGTGGCGGCGTTGCTTGATTTGAGTTTGTTTGCTGCCAGTCCCGTGTGCATGGTAGCACACATCCAGCTACAACTACAAGGAAATAGTATACAAGCTATTTTCTGTTTGTCTTTGGCTCCCTAAACATTTTTTTGCCGGTGATTTTGTGTTTCTGCTGAGAAACTTTCGTCTGTTGCAAACAAGCGATTACACTAATAAAATCAAAACCTTAAAATTTATTTCTCCTCAAGGGATAGTTAGATAGGTACCTACCAACCCTACCAACCACCTCTAGTAGCGAAATGTTTTGAGAAAAATCAAAAGATTAATGGCCGCAGGGGTGCTCAGTGCTCAACGTAGAGTTTGTTTTTGTCGACTAAAAAACACGGCGAAAATTCTCACATTTGCTGCACATTTTAATGGAGTGCCGAAAGAAGACAGGCTAATTCATCGGCATTGGCTTAAGAAGATTTATAATGTTCACCCCCTCCGGGTAGGTGGATGCGGATGCCGCAACAAAGAACACAATTCGTAATGACAGTTCGAGAGAACTGTGTGGATTGGATACCTACACAATTCCCCAATGAAGTTAATAAATTATTCGTAAAGGAACCGAAAGTATGATAAATTATTTCCAAAAACGAAATAATAATTGAGAAATTCCTTTACAGGACTCCAGTTCCAGAACCTATCCAAAGTTTGTTTGTTTTCGACCTAAAAGTGGAAAGGATTTAGATTTTCAGATAGAAGTGTAATTAGGAAGGAGTCTTACCCGCCCGCACCCGCACCCGCATTCCATTCTGTGTTGTTGATTTTAGGAAAATTACTTTTATTTAAGTGCTGGTACGATAGTATGTAGTTGGCTATCTATGTGATGAAGGAGGACACTATCTTGTCCGAGTGATTTGCGGTTGTAAAATTTGCGAAAACTGTGAGAATTTCTCTTAATACCCTTGAGGTGGTCGTCCGTCGCCCGTCGTCTGTTTCGGGTTTTAGTATATCGACATGTTTTCATGTATAAAGAAGACCACACTTAATTATTTGGATTTCCCATGACACTAGACACTCAAGAGCGTCTCTCATCTGTGTCTCTCATTTTCTGAAAGCATTTCTTTGTGGGAACATGGTTGTTGACGGTTGGAATATTGTGGTGTGGTTAGAAGCCAGAGTTTCTCTTTAAGGACAAACGAATGTGCTTCGATGCAACACAGCAAGCAGTCAGACTGTAAAAGCTGTTGGCATGTGAAAGGATGTTGGCACCGTTCGTTTGAGATGAATGGGATTGACATAGAACACTTTACTTACATAGAAAGATATTGCATCTGATCGCAAATGTAGGTAAATGAATATTGATTGTTTACATTGGCATGGTACATATCTATCTATAAAAGGAGAAGATTTCTTTATTCAAAAGCACTTACTCAATAAATAGGTAAACAAAAAGCTTTTGCAAGAACATAGCAATGTTAATTTTGTTCTATGTTGGTTGGTTTGATGTGATAAGAAACCATTCTCAAAAGGTAACTTGCGCATTGGGCATAGAAGAATCATTTTAGTGTGCGTATCTACAGTACATTCACGCGGTTTTTCGTTGAGATTTTGAAATCTCTTCCTATTTGTCTACCTAAATGTATGTAAATTTATATAGTTTCGAAACTTTAAGCAAAGGACCGAAGGTGTCAATTTTAATCAAATGAAACTTATTGTCAGACTTCTTATGCTATCCTCTACCACTATTGGTTATGATTGAATAGGTGGATGCATGCTTTGCTAAACCATTGGGCTAGTATCCGCAAGCTTTCGTTAGTAGGTTAAGTTGCCGGGTTGATGAGGTTGGCGGTGTGATGACTGATGATGACATTGTGATGGCAATAGGACTATGTTAAGATTGATTCCGTTGACAATACGACTTTTGACAGCATGCACAGCTCCACTAGACGGCATCGTATAAAAGAAGCACTTGTCGCAAATTGCAGCCCATATGTAATGACAGGTCTAAACGGGAACTGCCCATAAGGAGGAGTTCTTTTTCCTCAATATGGGGGTATGGTGGTCGACTTTATGTTTACTACAATTTCCGGTCTTTACTTGCAGACTTATGCTGACGATATTTTTAAACCGATATTCTTGATGATAAGGAGCAAGTTGATGGGTTATTTTCACATTGCTGCTATCAAGGGAAGCTAAGTATCTTGGAGTACCCGTCGATAGCATGCTCTTCTGGACCAAGCAAGATATCTAAGGCTTTGTCGGCTTTCATGAGGTTAGCCATCCAAAAGATGATTAAGCCACTCCCATCATATACATCAGTTGTTTGATGATATAAGCTTTCACGCAAATACGTCACTGATAATTTCAATAAACTCCAAGGACCGGTGTCTTTTGCTTAGGTTGTATTGGGGCCTTCCCTGGCATACCTATCCCTGCATACCTAGATGCCCTGATGAACCTTGCACCCCTTGATATTTATATCACGGGAGCAAGCCTGAAAGCCTTTTTGCGTTAAAAATGAAATAGTTTTTGTTACAACTCGTGCTGGAGTTTCGATGACTCTGAGCAAGAACTATCATACCATTCCTGTCTAATGGATATGCCGCCATCTGGTGCGGATCATCAGCTGCGTAAACATTTTAAAGCGTTCCCGAAGTTCATTCTTTTCGGCCAGGATCTGAGCCAGAGGAGAAATGTAATCGCATTTTCACGGGCCGTTACATAACCTGTCAGGGTTCAAGTGCTTGGAATGTGACAGCGTAAGCCTTGTCTCGTTGTTAGGAATATATGCATCGTTCTTCCAAGCTGAGATCTCTGCTATTGCTAGAAAAGGAGGGTTTAAGTTTTTCCAGAACTACGACCATTGGACCATAGGAGCTGCAGAAACGTCAAGATTAAATTTCCAGATGACTCCAAGGGTAAGGAATGCCTAAATCGCATGTAGAAGTGCAATCTTTGCAATTCAAATAGTGTATTACAAGCTTATCATGGAAGTTGGTACCCACGGTTTTCTCATATAGTTACCGTCGGGGTAGCTTCCCTTCTTCTTTTTATGGTTCTACTTCACTAGTTCGCCGTTAGAGTTCACCATCGGTGTAGATGTACCTTTTAAGATAACAAACGACCCTTAACGATTATGAATAATGACATAAGCGTGCCTTTTAAAAACGGTCATGTTTTCTCAAGCTGTAAAAAGCAGGTTTTAGGCAAATCAACAAAGCAACATGGAGCTTTTCAGCTAGTCGAACCGCCAACCAAATCGTTTACTGGTCAATTTTAGAATGGCAAGAATCTGACATCTTGAACGTGGGAATAAATTCTAAGGGCGGTAAACTCTGAGCTCGACTGGATCAACGAGGTGAAACGACGAAAACGCCCAAAAAAATATTCAACAAGTAGAGTTATCAGAGTCTACATGGAACAACCACAAACGCGTATAACCCAGTATCGCGAGCTAATCAAGGAGGTAGTCAAGACCACCAAAAAAATAGACCGTGGTTTGAACTAAGCTTTGTTTTCTAGTACAAGGAACATTGTGGTGTAAGTAAGAATACTTAGATTTTCCGAAACACAGGTACTGATTTTCGATTAAGGCCATAGAAATCTTTAACATCCCCGAAACCAACAAGCCAACACCAGGTGTACCATTTTCCAAATGTATTTGCAACTTGCAAGCCCTGAAGCAGTCTGTAGATTTAATTTTCTTTAGAGAGCTGTACAAAGTTTGAGGAAAGTTCCTCCTTCTTCTTCAAAAATACTTTCGGTAACTTTCGTTTTCAAAATACGCCAAGACAGTTTCCGTAACTATTTTGGTGGTGTAATATTCAGTGGGTCTTGAGAGATCGAAACCTGAGCGAATAAAGTTCCAGTAGCAACCACTCTTAGCTTTCCATTTCAAAGGAATTAATTGTTTTTAGAGAGAGAGAGGTTAGTTCCTAAGTTAGAGAGCCTTTTAATTCCCAGATGGAATACACAGACCATTTACGAGCCATACAAAATGTCGAAACACCAACAGCTCTAACCTTAAGTAGTTAAGAACTTTACCTACTTTGTCTTCCTATAAGGTTATTCCCCCTTAAATGCACAGGTTTTGAGCTTCCTTTAAACTATCAAATTGCATAGTTCGCGTGAGAAGTCAAAACGGCCGAGGTTCATGTGCTGCTCCTGGCGGTAACCAATCACTTTACCTACAGCTACACCTGTCAGTCGCTGTTTCTTTGACCTTAACAATCAAGAGCTCGCCTTAAGTGGCCAACATAGATTTTAATTGGGCTTATTGGTTAAATTCAAGTCTGACTAATTTGATTTAAATCTCCTGAGAAATAGCCTTTCTAACGAAAGTGCAACAAATTATTAACTTTACTGAACAAACTTAAACTTTTCCTTGGCACTTTAGCTGTCAAACTTCTCACAAAAATCTTTTGTGTTTCTTCAGGTGTTACAAATGGAACAAAGTTATTTATGAAAACGAACGGAATTCCGTTTTGTGTTCTATGAACCGTGGCTAGTCTTTGTAGTTATTTTCAAAACCATTTCTGGAGTTTAATTTAGCAATTTCCGACACGACCAGCGAACAAGTATTTTGCGTTTTTTTCACACCCCAGTGCGCGGGTGTTTGGATTGCTCACTTCGCACCAAACCAAGTGTGCCAACGATTCTCACATGAAGAAGTTAAAAAAAAAAACTGCCAGCGTAACTTCTTCAAGTAAACAACTCAATCGTGTGCATTTTCTAGTCTAATTAACTCCATTCCACTAATTGAATTCAATTCGATTCCATGGTATGATTTCGATTTCCGCACACAGTTCCCTCTCTCTCACTCTCTCTTTATTAAGTGTAAGGGATCCTCTTTGCCCGCTGGATTTCGAAAGCAAGTTTTTGAATGTTTTCCATCACGATGATGATAACCCACTCCACGGGCGTTTATTTGTGGAGTCGGGTCGGCATTGATCTGCAACAGTCGTTTCATGCAGCCAAACAGACCGCAGCACGTCTGTTGTGGGTAAATATTTGGCAGCACAGTGCCACTTCATAGTTAGTTGGTATGTAGTTTACTTGCGCTTTAACAGTAACAGCATGGTGTAGCGGTGTAGGTGCTTCGCCATGAGTCTTGCACCATTAAAATGTATGTGCAGCAGCGTCATCCACATAGCTGTATCAATCGAAAAAATTATATTGATTTACCAGGCCTTCAATGTTGTTCGTGTTCCTTGAGAGTAGAGAATGGCTTACAGCCTATTTGGTTGCTTTATTTCATAATAAATATGCCATCATTGCAACTTTGTGTAGCAGCACCTCTGGCGACTGTGTTCACATGGTCAGTGCGGACTGCTGCATAATTCAGCAGACGCATCCGCCATCCCCATCCTATCAGATATCCCTGCTCGCGTGCGTTAGCTGTGAGAAAACATTTCATTGTTTACAAATTAACCTGTTTATTTGGAATTTTTGTGCGCCATCTTTGCATACATTTGGATGTGTGTCCGGATCTGACGTTGCCGGATACCACTTCCGCATGTTGCAAACTAGTTAATGGGGCGTCATACTCTTTGATGTTTACTTGACTGGGCGTGGGCCTGGGAGTGGGTATGAGTGAGTGGTGGTTCGCTGAAGTATACTTTTCTGTCCTCATTTTGGAGGCGGCTGCCTGAGTTAAGGCTTTGAGGCTGAAAATGTGAAAACTTTTGTAGTTATCCTTTCTCGTGTAGCATCGTTACATTCTCGGTTGAAATTTGTTTTTACTTTGGCGATAAGGATAAGGATTTGTCTTTCGTGTTTTTCTTTTTCTCTTTCTTTTTCGTTTCCATTATTTTTTTTTTGCGGGCCCTATTTGTATGAGTTTTTACTTTTTCCTAATGGTTTAAAGTTTGAACTTCTTAGTTTTGGGTTGTAGGTATAGGGAGTTGGAGTGAGAAGTAGATTGATAAATTCATGCATGTTTGTTTAGTATACCAACTGTGCATGGAGGAAAAACAGTGCGCTGGTGTGAGGACTTGAAAACTTCATAAAACTTGGCGAAACAATGGAGGATATTAAATTTTTGTGATATGTTTGTTTGTTGATGGAACGACAGGGGCTAGTAAATTCGTTCATTTGGAGTGATAAGGGTACTTTGCGACGCGAGGACGTAATACAATGCTGGAGTGTTTCATTTTGCATTTTATTAAGGAAATGTAAAGCATGCGAAAGTGAAAAGCAAATAAGGACGCGAGATATTACTAACTAGGTACTTTGGAAAGTTTTTGCTGACAATGTTGTATGTTGTGGATGAAGAGAGAAAGGGGAAGTGGCTAGAAATACATTATCCTTTGGTTTTTCGAAAGAAGAAAGGTTGATTTGTTTAAGTCACGTTGTAATCGGAGAAGAATAATGGTGATGGAGTTGAGGCTAAAGTATTAAAAATTAAGAGATATGAGTGATAAAAGTCAAGTTAAAGAACTTTTTTATGCTCGTTAGTTTTACGAAGCCGTAAAGGCTAATTAGTAGAGAATTTGTCCATAAGAAACAGCAGGTGGGTAAAATATAAGGTAAAATGTAATACAATTCATTCGCAGCACATTTAAAGCAAATGTTTATACAAACTATATGCTTTTCCACCTTGAGTATGGCACTGAATGGTATTAGAATGTCTTGCAGGGTGCATTCGGATCTTACTTACTTAATTGACGGGCTCCGTGCTTGGGACAAGGCAGCCTTCCCTCCACTGCGATCCCGGCACGCTGATTGGCTTGGTCTTTGAAACGAAGGTTCGGTCTTGCTTGTCATCTCGATTCGATTCTAGGATTCAAATATCCTCTTGGCTGGAGCTTTATTATCCGATCGATGTGGCCGAGCGTGTATGGGCTTTTTGGACCACATCCACATGTTGGTACTGCTCAAAGAGTTCCCGGTTGTATCGTCACCTCCATTAGCCCTCGTCTATGAAAGAACTGCTGTCTTCGATTCTTCGACGGATCTGAACGAAGTTGTCATTCGTGGATTTGATATTTTCTCCTCAACTATCGAAGTTGCTGCTATCAATAGTGACATTTTATCCTAGCTGGTGGAGAAATGTTTGTTTGTTACTTGATAGCATGTATTTAGTCTTGTTCTCATTCACGTCAAGACCAAATAATTTCGACTGATCTTGAAAGCCTCTATCACGGCACGTTTGGAGCGTTCGATGATGTCAATATCGTCAGGTTGAAAATAGCGTCTTATGTGTTGACACGTGCCCTGCGAACTATTTGCTCAAGAACAAGATTGAAGAAGTCACACCACAGCGCTTCACCTTGCAGAAATCCGTTTCGAAGAGTTCCGATGAGTTGCTGCCAAACTACACATTGCGCCGCGTGTTCTCCAGCGTCACGCAATCCAGTTGGCTAAGTTTTGCCGGGATCCCGAGCTTTGTATAGCTCCTGACGATGAATACTATCATATGCGACTCTAAAGTCGATGAAGAGGTAGTGTGCCTTGACTCGAAATTCGAGGATTTGCTTAAGTGCGAAAAATTGGTCTACGGTCGAACACAACCATTACCTTCCTAGCTGGTCTTGGTTAGGCACATCTTCTGACAAACTGGGTCAAGGCAATGTTTACTAGCAGGATGTCAAAGACATCCTGATTAAGAAAAACGTAAATCATGGAACGCCGAATGAGGATATATTTCTTCTCTCGTATGAAATATCTCGATCAACAAAATCCGACAATACAATGAAATTCCATTGAGAATCTTTCGTTTGGTGGGAGTAGTTCATACTAAATCATACCTTATGAATTTGCAAAGGATTGCTGGGCATAACAGGTTAGATAAAATCCCTTAACCTCAATGTTGTTGATTATAAGACCCACAACGAACGTGGCAGCTAAAGGTGCTGTCAGACTGACAGGTAAAAGGGACTTATATCACTTGCCGATTATGAGAAACCTGACAGAACTGGAACACGCCCAGCAACGTCATCAAAGCCATACCCATCTTTACAGATGATAGACGGAGAAGGAGAAGAATCCTCAACTGGTGCTACAAGTTATTTCGTTAAAAAAAATTTAAAACTTTAAGCTCATAGCAACGCATCCGATATGTTAAGCTTTCTTATTATGTACAAAGCTTCTAGCGACCATAGCCATGAAAGAGGGCGCCTATTAAGGAGAAACCGCTTATTTTACCTCAAGATGAGAGAGGTAATTATGAACTCACGCAGTTAGTTTCTTGTAGGAGTACCACATCATTATTATTTTCCTCCAAAGTCTTGTGTAAATAGTCACACTTTTTACTGCTGATGCCTTCAATATTTAGTTGACAGATACGGACAGAAGATCCTATATCCATAGTCAAGAAGCGCTAAAAAGTTACGTTTGTGTAAGTGTACAAAGACGCAGATTGCATGTAGTGGTTGTGGATATTAATTCGTTTGATGCTTATACGATTCTACTTGTTACAGTTGCCAGGAGTTCGATTCACATTGAAAAAGTTCAGCATCCAAATGTGAATTGACTTTAAGCGTTCCCCCGTGTGCAGCCCGAGGAGCTTGTCTATCCTTCGCATCGCTCTTACCTACTTATTTGTGGGTGCAGTTGCTTAGAGGTTAAGTGCGTTGGACTTCTAAGTAAGGGGTCGCTGCACCACCTCTAGCGAAAGTCTGACAAACATTCAAAAGGAAGAAATATCATGAGAAGCTACTCAAAAGTGAAATTGCCGTTCAGAATCGGCATTAAGCCGTAGGTCCTTTCATTCGTGTCAAAAAATATATCATCTCACCCACAATAATTGAAGAACCTAGGCTGTAGGTCCTATATGCCCCGTTTACGCCTTTTATCTACCCATCTGATGTTTTTTCACCATTTTTATTAGTTCCACTTAATATGTCAGTGCACCCTCTTAACACATTTTGGGATACCAAAATCTACAGCTAAAAAAAGACCATCGATTGATAACAAAAAAATATCAAATTCGAAACAACTTCCTCGCCTAATACGGAAGCTAAGTTCCGCAGGCTTGCATCAGCGGAAGCAAAACTAGTCCCTTTCGATGTTGACTATCAATAACCGTCGCGGCGTAACACAATACTTCCTTTCATTTAACACAAAAAAAAACACCAAGAAGCAACAAAGTAAAGAAATCATCGCCCATGCGTCTAAACGCAATGACTGTGGCCTTCAACAACAACCATACTAATAAAAAATTAGGTATACCCATATTCTATAGACGGTTTTTCTTTTTTCTTAAAAAAATCGTACGATATCATTTGTGTATCCACGCTTCCCCACGACACCCGCATAAAACCACCCAAAAACAAAAAAAAAAAAAAACACATTAACACCACTGCCAATAAATTAATTATTTTTCAAATTTAATTCACTTTGGACAAATGCGGAGGCGGAACGCTGCCACACTCATTTTGTCAGACGAGGAGATCGTCACCGAGGTGTCGGTTGATCTTTTCATTTGGATCTCTGGATCTCTTATAATAATCACTGCCATCGTAATTTAGTTAAATTTATTCTGACGTTTTTCACTCGATGCGACAGATACATTTCATTTGGCAGTTTTATTCTACCGGCGCGGCGAGGCGCGGCGACCGACTGAATAGTTTTATATTCTTGCTGAATGAGATTTGAGATATTATAGCGGAGACCCACTAACTAAAGAATGACCATAAACATGTTTACAGAATGAAACAACTTGTTTGAAGGGTTGTTCCTGATATAAATTGTGGGTGGTGGAATGTTTTCTGTTTTAGGTAAAGACTGGTCTTCAAGTTAGGAAGCGTGTCGTCAGCAATGATGATTTTATGATGCAGTAATATGTTGCTAACTTAATTAGGTTGTGGAAATAGATGGACCGTCGCAGCCAGTCTACATTTAATAGGTACACTTGAGTTGTGTGCTTTAATTTGCATTTCCTTTTACTGTGAAGAAACTGGGCATAAAACTCCAACATTTATAACGTACCAGCACTGAGCAGACTGTTAAGGAAGTGAGGCCCTTGGTAATGAAAATTGTGGCAAATAAAAAAATATTTGGTATCTTCAGCCCATATAATCCGAATAAAGTAGACAAAAATGTCCCGAGAAATAATTTTTACAATATGCATCAAAAATTTTCTCTGGTCTATGGTTAAACTCAGGGATAGCAAGTAGATCAACATATAACTTCGCTCACACAATGGTTAGAGAAGCTAGGCCTTAGGCCATGTATGTGCCATTTACTCCTAATATTTATTTGTTATTTTTAAATCATCTGACAGTGGAATGGCAACATTCAGCTTTTAATTTGGACCGAGATATTTGGATATATTTGGATTTGGACTTGCACCCGGCCGCAATAGTCATGTATCCCTGAATGCAAATTCAATTGGCAATATTCAAGCCGCTAGAAAATATAATAAATCTTTTGAATTGAGTTAGATATAATTTTATTGTTGTAGTTTAGTTGGTTAATAAAGTTACGCTGTCGCTGTTGTTTTTAAGAATACAGATTTTTTAGGAGATTTCGAATTTTCTCAGCTACTTCTTTCACGATCACAGATGGTTACAATCAAGAGTGAGAGATCATGTCTTTCTGCTTTTTTTAACTGCATCTCTTTCGGTCCCTCTGTGGGGTTCTCCTGTTCTACTTTAACAAATTTCGTCAGGATCAACATAACAGGTGTTAAAGAGTTTGTATGTCATTAACCAGCTTTCCAAAAAAGTTTGCAAAATCGCGTTAACTGTTAAAAAAAATATGCAGAGTTTCTGATTTTATATTAATAATTAATATGCATCCTATAAGAGTGAGTGGCATATGTAGACTCATAATGTCTACCCTAGAAATTTTTGTGTCGCATGTCACTGATTGTGCCCCTACATTGTTGTATTCCCTTTTCCAGAGCACAACCACAGTGTTATTCAACAAAAATTACAAATATTTGAGTGTCTGTGCTCTGACTTCAGCCCGGCAAGGAAATCGCACTCAGAGAACATCATACAGTCCAGTATCTTTAATGAATCTGAGAATGAGTAGTGGATCCTTGGTTGGTAAATCCTTATCTTGCATTTAGTGTTCCCAAATATTTGAACCTTTTCTTTGAGTCAGTGTACCGCAGGGGTTCAGTAAGTGATCTTGCAGAATCTGCAGAGGCCATCAACTTTCCGTAGATGTTCCCTGAGTTTGAAGGACTGATGCATGCCTTATATATTTTAAGATTATAGCCTCCTAAAAAGTTCTTGGCTTGTCTCAGACCTTGGAGATTCTAAAAGGTTCTGGCCCTTTTTCCACTTCCGATTTCCCCATCCCACAAAAAGGTTCAGGCCTATGATTGCTGCCACTTATTTCGCTAAAGGGACCACCATCACGTTTCCAATAATGCCCACGTGGGCTGGAGCCCAGCAGGCGGAAACTCAATTTTTCTTGCCAAGTTTATTAAGGCTTTGTAGGCATACAACTTAATATCTTGATTCCAATGCATCTTTCTATGGGACATATATGCGCTTGAAAGATGCTGGTACTTCCGCCCATGTATTCGTAGAGTTTCGTTCTTGGCCAAGACACTCCTGCTCCAGTTTCTACCTCAGTTCTCGAACCGTCTTCATACCACTATATCGTGTGGTTGCTCAGTGCATAAATTGTGGATTTATCGCTCCATTCTCTTCTGTTGCCAAATTTCGTTAGGAAATTATTTTCAAAATTGTTACACGTATACCTTCGATAATTGGAATATTGTCCTCACACTTTTCTACTAGTATTAATTATTTCTGAATTATAGATCCCTTTTTTAGATAAGATTCGGAGACCTCCTTGGCTGGTGCACTATTGTCAATTCGCTGATGTGTCACCATGATGTAGTGGATGTAAAATCATCAGTGGATTACCACAAATCACATCTAATTCATATACACATTCTTCTCGGTTTCTTGCCGAGTATATCCAAATTCACAATCATATAAGGTGAACCAAAGGTCGCTTGCAGTGATACAAAGCAACTGTTACAAATAATACATGTAATGTATCAGAGAACATGTATTACAACAACTTTTTGCAGAAACATTTTTGTTATTAATTTTTTTTTCTCTTTTCTCTTTTGTCATTTTTCGGAATCAATAATTGAATACAATGGCCAGAGTCCGTATTCAGACTTACGTCAAGTGTAGTTCGACTCACTTAAAGAAGAAGAAGTTCCGATAAGATAAGCCTGCCATACCCAAATTCGCAACCCAAATCCGCAAACTTGGTGAATGTTTATACATACAATTAAAACAAATTTTCTATAATATGAGTTAAAATAAAAAATCTTAAAAAACATACCGTTTCAATCTACACCTCCTTGTAGTGAAACTTCATCTCACCGCTTCTCAACGCAGCTCCCATGTTATATATGTGTATCCAACGTGGCTCCTTCCTACTTAATACCCTCAAATGAGCCTATAAAATTGATCCATTTATCGTGCATCTATCTGCATCTCATCGCTCACTGTATACACACAGCAATCTAATCGACCCTTTGAAGCCATCAACATTCCATCACCGACCCATGTAAACAAAGCCACCTCAAATACTTTACCTACAGCGTGTAGCCACTCATCAGCTTTGGCCCCAAAATAAAAAAGAACAACAATAAAAAAACAGCTTTGAAATTTTATTACCAGGTGCAGTGAAAGTTGTACACTTCATGGGATCTATTTGTGGGGCGACAGAGACAGCGACCACAGTCGCTACCACGAAATCACTACCACTACACTTCAACACCTACAACACCACGCATTCTTTTTTGTATGATTAAAGCGTAAAGCTCAACTAAACAGATGACCATTAAGTTTTATAAACTCATCTCCGACACTATCGATCTTCATTCATACCGTCGTCGTTGTTGGGGCGGCGACGACACGACGCCGACCGGCCGTCGCGGTCGCAAAGCCCCAGGATCAGAGTACATAAGATGTGGCGCACCAAAACATGAAGATGCAGACAGATTGACTGGAATGGAAAAGAGAAGTAAGAGTAGTTCGTGCTGGCTGGCTGGCTGGCTCTCCTTTTAACTTCCACCAGATGTGGGCCGATGAAGCGCACGTATCTGTTTATCTAGAGGAGTACTGCTGCTGTGCCTCCCACCTTGGAATAGATCTGTGAACTTTTCCCCGAAGTTGCCTGGAGTATGCTTGTCAGAGAAATGGTAAATAAACAAACGAAATTCTTCGGATAATCCGTGAGTGAGAATTTTTTAGAAAAATAAATACGAAATGTACCTACCTAACACGCACTCGGGTGTATGTAAATGGATATTGCATCACATTGAAAAAGGGGGGCAGACAGATCCCCACACACTGAGATGCAGCCAGCAAGTATCAAATAGTTGGACTCTGTTGTTTTATCCGGCACGGCACACATAGAGCAGCAGGCGCTTGGTGGAGTGCATTATTCAGAACAAGGATTGATACTAGGTAGACCATTGTGAAGAGAAAAATGACGCAATACTCGTTCGTCCTGCGGTATATCGAGGGTGGGGTGTAGTACCTACGAACGGGTTGAAGCTTATAAATCGACACTTGAATTGATTGATAGATTCTATCAATTGAGCGAAGGAAATAAATTGAAAAGTTGGGGCGGATGTAAATGGACGGGAATATAATATATTTTAATGCTAGCGTGTCCTCGAATGTGTACGAACGATGTACATCTGCATGCGAATGTATAGATGGGCGGCCATCCCGTGGGACCTACTGATGACCACAAGGAGGAACATTTTCTGAAAAATGGTCGTGGTTTTGACACTTAAATGTGCAAAGAGGGAATCGATTTCATTGGGCATGAATGAATGAATAGGACAGCAAAGTTATTGGATTCCTTTTAAATGATTGGAAGTTATGGCACACAAAAAAAAAAACATCTAATCAATCGACGTTCAATGACGACGGCATGCGAATAGCGTATTCCATAGAGCACTCAAGGATTGATATGATTGAATAATGAAATGCAAAATACCTCCACAGTGATAGGGGGTGGGGCAGTGAGAAATTGACGATTTGGGAATTTGTTTTGAATCTTACAAAAAAAAATTGCTTTTAACTCGGTGATGACTTTGGCTTTCAGATGTACAAATGTGACTTTGTTTTTGACGAAAAATAGCAAGTTACGACTCTTATTTGCACTAACCCCGCAGCCATTGGTGTTGTTGTTTCTTAATCACACATAGTTTAAAGTGGATTTATTGTAAAGCCCATAGGGAGCTACCCTACTCTTCTTGTTAATATCCATTAACCCCCGTCTTCAAGCCCCTCTCCAAACAACCGGATTTTGCTTGAAATTTGACAAACATTGTTTATAAGGACTTCGCATAAGGTCCAGTGGCACAGAGAGTGAAGGGTATTCTCATGATTTTCTTCCTTACATTTGCATAGTAATTTGTGTCCAATAATTTCTCCCATCATCACGTTCTGGATTTGTCATGCACTGGGCACATCCTAAGGTGCACCTTTTTTATCCAAAGTCTCATGATTCCTGCTCCAACTGCGCCTTGAGGTTGCATAGTTTTGGTTTTACAAGGGCAGGGTCATAAGTCCACAGGCCAAAAGTCCAAAACAGGCCAAAAGTCCAAGTGGGACATAACCCATTCTGTCGACTACTGACCCATCGATTGTAATTTGATGGCTAACTTTGGTGGATCAAAACTCCGGCGGCATTACATAACGTCCATGTTATCATAGGACCGGGCATTCACATAGGGCTTGTGCCCAGAGTCTGAATTTAGGTTCTGTCTAGAGGATGATAAAACTTCGGAACATATCCTCTTTGAATGTCCAGCCCTTCATTGGTTAGAACGTCGGATATTCCAAAAAGACTCCCGTGCATTAGCAGAATTTTTAAACTCTGCAACTAAGGACATTGTGACATTCACTAGGGAAGTCACTCGTCTCTTGGGTTAACATCCCCTTTTAAAACAATAGGTCTTAGCCCTGCACTCAGAGAAAAATCGCAAGGTAGAATCCAGTATTTCCGATTTGTTTCAATTTAATAAATTCGTTATCGTTCTGAATATGTTTTGTTTCAATTCACACGAATTTACTTTCTTACTTACTTAACGGGCTCCCGTTAGAATCCCTGCCTGAGATACGGCAGCCTTCCACCCTCTGCGATCCCGAGCATGCTGCTTCCAGTTGGCCAGACCAAGCGCTCTGGCATCCGCGATGGCTTGGTCTTTAAAACGTCGTCTCCTGGGGGCTGGGATTCAAAGATCCTCTTGGCTGGAGCGTTGTTGCCCATTCGCTCGATGTGGTAGTCGACGAGTTTTAGCTTTTCGGACTACATCCACATCTTGGTACAGCTTATAGAGTTCGCGGTTGTATCTTCTCCTCCATTGGCCCTCCTCGCACACAGGACCAAATATCCGTCGGAGGATTTTTCTTTCAAAGGATCCCAGCCTAAATTTAGAGCAAGACTCTAAGACAAAACCGCTATCAATAGATACGAGCGAGATAAGGTCTATCATTTTATACCTAATTTTCCAGACGAGCCGGACGTCTTTGCGTCTAACAAAGTGTTTGTTAGAGTTAAAATTATAGAAAAGTTAAACGCTTCTACAGAATTGAAAAACTCCTATAAGTTTTCTATGGAAACGGCTTTGGATGGTCTTGAGTGTTGAAAGCTCAAGTTGTTCAAACTTTTACTTAAAAATCTCATGTTGCTACTCTACGAAACTATTGGAAATAAGTTGTGGATTACCATGCCAATCTCAGAAACTTTCCACAAACTTCCAGACGCGGTTGGTGCATTACATTATTTCTATCTATGTAAACTTTTTTTGTAATTCGTGCTTTTTCGGATTTCACTCTAGAAATAAGTCTAAAATATTTCGAAGCCTTATAGAGAACCATAAGCCTCACTACGCTACGAATTTTACTTTTTAAAACGTTTACAAGACTGAAGCTTTATAGATTTTATATTGATTTCATTATTTAATTCCTACAAAGAACTTAACTAAACCAAACTAATATCTCATTCGAGACGTCAACTATTTTAAACTTCAATTCGCCATCGCTAGATATCATATAACTTATCAGAACTAATGCAGTATCGTTCTCAAGTCCGACCGCATCTCCATTACGATATACCTCCTCCATTAGCCCATAAAGTATCGCCGACAACGCTTTGATATCTTTCTTTTTCCACATTCATTCTCACCGCCCAAGTGTTATACAAGCATATAATCCCACTATACAAGTGTTTCGGAGAGAATCTTCTCAATGGGGGGCGCTCCCCCTCCACCCAAAATGGGACATACATATCTTCATCCAATAAATATCATAGATACGCTTAAACTTTGCTCGGTCCCCGCTCAATATTAAGATGTCACCGAGAACTTTATAGTCCAACATGCCACCCAAAGGCCATTTAAATAGGAAAGCAGTTTAGGTAAACTATCTACGGAGATCCAAATTGGAATTTTCCATCTCCTTTTCGTTCTATGGCCATCGGTTCGGTGGGTAGGTAACCAACTGCGCCAACAGTTCTTAGACATCCGCATTCTAGATGCTGGTCACCGTAGACAACAATGGATGTTCACCAACAACAACGACAACCACGACGGCGACGGCGACGGCAAGTTACTATACTAAAAGTCGATAGCCGATGGCCAATTAATTTGTTTTTTCCTTATTTTTTGTGGTAGGTGGGTGGGCAGGTGACAACGTTTAAGCTGGTGAAATTAATGCGAGAACCCACACGACTGGATGTGTCTTGTTTCATTCATATTTAGAAGTGATATCCAGCACCGAAAATGGGCAACGCTATGCGTGATAGAAAGATATTGTTCTTTTCTTTTTTTTCGAAATAAAAAAAAAACTCAAACCTGAATAAAATATTAAGGCCCACCACAATCGCAGCAACTGATTATGTCATTTCAGATACCACAGCCGGAGGGAGTGGACGACTAAAACCCTCACACCTGTCCAAAGTGTGCAAATATTTACTGTATCTATTGACTCCACAATGTCTATCTGTGAGGAGGACGACGACAATGATGATGATGATGATGATGTTGATGCTGCTGCTGCTGGCCGTGGGAGAGAAATAAAAATGATTCTAGAAGATACACGCAGACGAGCTGTGGATCGACCGACGACAGAGGTGATTTTATATTTTTCTGAAACAAACAATAAATTTATTGTTTAATCAGAGTAACAAATTGGTTCCATTATTTTTATTATTATTTTTCTTTTTTTTTTTTCTTTGCTTTTGAATTTTCTCTGTGAAAATCTCAAATCGAAATTGTGTAGACACGTCTGGTTGTGAGGGTGATTTTGGAGGCGGTAGCAAGAGGGGGAAGCTGCCACCAGTCAACTTGACTGGAGTGACACTAGGAGATTTATATGTTTTTAATTGGTTGTTTTTATTTTGAGCGTTTTTATTCAAGTTTCTTTCTATTTATTTATTTATTTTTTTTTTTATTATTATTTTGTTGGTCTCTTGTCGTTGGACAGATGCATCTTAGTGTGAAATTTATTGATACAATTTTGTGTTTGGTTATTTTTAATCTGACAGATACTGATACAAAAATAAGACATTTGGTGGCGTGATTCAAATGTTAAGATAGCCTGATGCAGTATTTTTAGTTTGATATTTGTGGAAACAAACTTTTTTTTTATAGACTCGCGCGATGTTTGATATTGTTTGTCGTTTAGATTTTGTTATTGTTGTCAAGGCGGAGTGATACAAAGAATAACTAGATATTCTTGGGGATTTTGTTTGGTGTTTTGTAACCTGATGCACTGTGTTGCGGCGGTGGTCGTGGACCTTGATTTTTGGTATCCATTAAAAGTGCACTATCTCCTAAGCTTACTATGCTTATTTTTTGTGTCAAAAGCTAATTTAAATTTCGATATATAAAATGTACTTTGAAGCATGTAACATCCTCTTGGTGTTTTGGTAGAAGCAGATCCTAAGATTTAGTTATTTCCGCTTTATTATTAGATAGGTGTCGTTCTGATATTTTCTGGCTAATGATTTCAATACTAAAGAAAAGAGCAGTTAAACTAAATATATGGAATTTCAAGGACCTTGAACTTCCTTCAAAAAGCCGAACGGCAGATTTGTGAGTGTTGCGGCAGTTCATTTCGATAAGGAGGGAGACGGAATTAGTACCTTTATATTTATGTTTTAAAGATAAATGTAAGCCTTATTCTGCTCTGCAGTGGGATTATCCTTAATCTTTATATCTGGTATTCGTGTGCAGAGATCAACACGCTAATTTACATTAGAACATATGAATTAAAAGTCAGATTGCCTTTCTGGTTCACTACCTCGAATTGATTTGAATTTTCAAACTTTCTGTGTTCCTTTTCCAGTTTTCTGCTACTTATTTCTGGCACTTATACTCTATAGAGTATTTTTACGAGCCAAACTTATACGTAATTTTTGTTTTCTGGACAGAGTTAAACCTTGGGGTGTTTTTTTTTATTGTATGTTTGGTTGCGACTTTATTCCCTCACTTTTATAGTTGCTTTTCTTGCTATATACAGTGTTCAATTTTCTCATAAGCAAATAAATTTCGCGGTACCATCAGTATCCGCTTATGAAAGAGTCTACTGTATCTGGTATGTTTTGTGTTGATATGCATCCAACGCAACTCTTGGATATTTTCGCATTGTTTTGATTTAAAGTCTTTCAAAAATTTGTTTTAACTCAGCTTCTTGAGGGAGCAGATAGTGATAGTGATAGCCCAAAATACTCGAAAAAGTGTTACCTGAAAGTATATCTAAGCCCAGTGGCTTACTAGATGTTTAGTGCGTCGGATCACTTCGAGAAGGTCTCAGATTCAAATCCGACCCAGTTGAATCTAACTTTTGTTTTCCACCACGACACATCTTTGTTGGCTACGAATTGGACTAAAATTTTATTTTTTTTTAAATATATAGGCTGGAAATAAAAATCGAAATTAACTTTCTTCAGATTTTTTTTTTAAAAAAATTGGTCGCAAAACATGTCAAAAATACAAATGAACATCCATATTTAATAAGCTTTGAGAAGACCATACCTTTCCTTTTGAGAACCTTGGCAATGAAAACAAATTTCAATTAGCCAAATAGCCTAGGACTACCCTTATGAACTAGGACTATTAGTATGTTGACAAAAGAACTCCTGCAAAACAACTCGAACAAGGCCACACCTATCATCAATATTGCCGCTCAGAGAAGGAAAAATGCTGAGGAAAATTTTGCGCTAAAGTTTATTAAAAATGCTCAAGGCTAGGTTAGGTTGAAGTGGCAGTCGGATAGAAGTCCGACTCACTTAGACCTATATAAGGTCCATTATTATACCACGTGGATACACGTTGAACCATTTTGAGGTGCTAATAAAGCGTGAGAGACATTTTGGGTCGGTTGAGTTTAGATCATTATAGAAGAAGGCCCCCATATGGAGATTTCGCTTTCGGGAGAGAGCAGGGCATTCGCAAGGAAGGTGTAGAGTAGTCTCCTCCTCCTCCTCATCCATACAGCTCCTACAGAAGTCGTTGAAATAGGCACCAAGCCTTGATGCATGCCTGCCTAACAAACAGTGTCCAGTTATAACACCAATTGTAGCACCAATGTGCGACCGATTAAGGGTAATCAAGCTCCTTGAGCGTCTTAGATCCAGCCTAGGCCAAATCTGCTTCGTTGTCAGACAAGTAGTACCATTTGTCCATCTGTGGTTAGTTGTTTCTATTGCATCCAGTTTAAACAAGAGCTTGCACGTGGAAACTGGTTTGCCTAAGGAGCACTTTTCAGGAAGGATTGAGAGGGTAGTGAGAGAGAGCTCAAGGTTAAGGCTTCACACACAGTAAAGCCAGAAAGCGACGCGTCCTGCATAAGAAGATTAGACATGTAAACAGTTTTGACGCATGTAAACGCTTCTCGCATCGCATGCGTGCAACCTTACTCATGATGGATGACGAACAAATTTTATACAATCAGAATACTTTTCCTGCTATACTTTTCTGCAGCCATTTCTCAGTGACGGGCAACAAAGTTCGTCAGTTAGTCTTTACTGACGAATGAGCAAGCGTTTGACCCACTCCGATCAATTTTAGAAATGTGATTCCCAATTCCAAAATGTCACCAAAGCTAAAGGCAATGCTCTTCACCACTGTTGTTCGCTTGGCCTTCACCAATGGTTCACAATGCTGAGAAATGTAGAAAAGTATGGAGGTAAATCGACAGCAGCTATAATAAATATAAATACATATGATAAATATGCTTCGCTTGATCGAATTGCAAGTTTAAGGTAATTATCAAAAACGAACTCATCTCAAAAAATTGGGGAACGACTTGCTGAGTCGGTGTTGCAATGTTCAACGGGCAACCAGAGACATCAGGGGCCAGCCCGACTTATCCAAAGGATACCTAAAAAACACCGGAGGGCATACAAAAATCCTCTCATTTATGCGTTAATCTATCTGAAGATTTAAATGCTGAAGGTCCACCGCAGCGCGATGGTAATGGGTGGAAAAAGGTATGCAATGGTTGAACCCAGCAAAATCCCCTATACTTATTTTTTCTGATCCTGATTTTCTTCGGTAAATAACCATGTTGATGTTGTATTATTGTTCAATTTTAAATTTGCACAATAAATGATTACTTCGATTGTAAAGTTGGCATTGCTATTTGAAAGTAGAATCGGAACAAACTTTCGAATAGAATCGAAAGTAGAATCGAGTTACATAGTTGGCCCCCAGCATTCGAATGGCTTTGGTGACGAAACCAGGCAGATCAGTGTGAGTCTTATGATCCATTTAATCCTGATTATAATAAAAGGAAAGAAGAAAATAAAGTACTAATAATACCTAACCAGAAGCACTTAGCCCACCTTAATGTGTACACCCTCTTTTAGCTAATGATTGATCAATTATAATTCAAAAAATCAATTAATATTTCAGGTACCTGAAATCAGTAAACTTTGCCTTTTCATCTTCGCACTCTCAGTGCTCCACTCTCCCATTCGTATTAACATTCTATTTCTATTCCATAGATACTCAGCAAACCGATCCCACATGTACATTCGATCATCATGTGCTGCGCTGTGCTGTGCTGCACTGCGCCACTGAGTCTGTAAAATCGACTCAGTTATGACTGCTGATGGTCTGCAACAGAGAAGATCATCATCATCATCATCATCATCATCATCACCACCATCATGCCAAGTGCAAGGAGCTGCATTCTGGGAAGCACAACTCAACGCTATAAAAAAGTTATAAACAAATAGGTAGTTTATATCGAATTACACGAGAAACTAAGAAGTAAAATGCTCGATCTGTACACAGAACACAGTCAGTGCAGCAGCAGCGGCAGCGCACAGGGGCTGCTGCAATTATAAATCGGAGCGTGGATAGATTTTTACGACTTGCGCGCACAATAAAACTATTCGAAGCGAAATATAAACACACACCGCAGCCACGCCAGGGGCAACATCCGAAACGTTGGCTTGCCAGTGGTCATCATTAACGGCGACCACCAGATGAACGACGAGTACCACGAACTAACACACAAGAGACTTTATAGCCAAGCCAAGCGAGAGAAGCACACCGCGATGACGACCGAGGACCGACACGTGAAGAAGACACACAGATGAAGATGCGATGTGAACGAAACAGAAAAACCATGCTACACATGTTAGGCAATTGGTCTTCGGATTTAATTGCCCGTGCACTTCATCTTCATCTGACCGAAACTCGGCTTCCTCTCTTCATCTCGTCGCACACCTGTAGTTGTTGTTGTAGCTTGTGCACCTTATAGAGGTGTTCAACCGGTGACACGTAACGTCAGTTGGTCACAGCTTATCTCCGGGCCTGGACTGGCAACTGGGGTGGGAGAAGAAACAATTTATGGTCAACACTGCCAGCCAAATGCGTCAGCAACAGCATATATTTCTAAGGAGGTGCTGGTTTGGTCACATTCCACCTGATGCCAACGGAAGGGCGGGAGGCGCTTGGCTCTGTGTTGGTATGGCATGGAAATGAAAGTGAGTGTGACACAGTAGATTTTGCAAATCAGACACGAGTGCAATGTGAGCGTCCAAAATGGGAATGTGTCGTGGAACCGGAACCCACGCGCAAATATTTGTATTTGAAATGCCTTCCATTTGAGTGACCTTGCTTGGTGGCTATGGCTACATCCCACTTGACTCATTGAAACACATTTTTGGAATAATTAGACTGCTCTTGGAGAGTTAGTTGACTGAAATGGTTGGTGGTGGTGGTGGTGGTGGTGAACTTATTTCGGAAGATTACGAAGTGAAACACTTATTCCGGCTGGAGGAAGTGAACATGGTCATGGCCGAATTTCTAAATCGAACTGCGATTGTTCGCATGGACTTTTTTGGGTGTTTAGTTCAAGAGAGTTCAGTTCAAGATGGGCTAAGTTGAGTGGAAGGGTTTTTTGTTTCACTTTCAAACTGGCGTGTGATTCGTCTTTGAAAAATCTGAAAAATTTGAAACTGGGTTACAGAAAAGGTTTATATGTTGCAATTTCTTAAGCTTGACTTAATGAATTAATGTTTCAGGCATTAACGCGAACAAAAGAGGATCTAAAACCTATCTTTTTCAACCATTCTTCCGTAAGAAGCTGTATATGATGGATTGTTCGCTTTGATGTTAGTCAAACTTTCGAAAGATAAGTTCTAATAATTTTCTTAACAAATACCGGTATTCGAAACAATTTGATACAAAAAAGTGTATAGTGAGTGAGGGTAAAGAAGAAGAGGAGCTAAGGCTATCTCTCGAATCAATCGCACGATTTTAAAAGTGCTTTTAAGATTGTAATTGTGGCATCTTCAGGATAAGTAAAGGTTACTTTAGGAGTGAGCTGTGGGAGATGTAAAGGGGAGGGTCCAGCTATCGCTGGAATTGCACTTCCGATTTTAAAAATCGGAGACGGAGGGTAATGTAAAGAGGCTAGGGACAAAAGTGGGAAAAGCTAAGTTTATCTCTAAAACTCTATCTCGACCGTCAACCCGCAGGATATTAAATATTAAACGCGAGTAGAGCCGCGGGCATAGTTTGCTTAGAATAATACTAATTTTTAAGAGCTGTCAGTATCCAAATTACAGTATTAAGTGATGCTGGTGCTTATTTTGAAATGCACTGGACTTTTACCAACTTAACATTCTTAATTTTTAATCTTTACAACCAACGAACTATTTCTTGATATCTATGTTTTTATGGGGCTCGCAGTCTTGTCTTCTTTTGCCACTTTTTAAGTAGTTGTTGAAGTCCGTTAGCAATTTGTGTAAATTAGGAGTTTACTTCGCTCTCGAAACAACCTTCATCGACTCCATCTTTCCTGACTCTTATTTACCTTATGTTGGCAATTTTCTATATTTTTTAAGTCGACAAGAGTTTCCCCATCTGTGGTTGATTGTTTTGATACTATCGCTTGCCATTTTTATTCTGTATTTCTCTAGTTTTTTTAGTTGGGTGCACCTCCTCCAGCTTTTTTGATATCTAGTGTGCTGTCTTCAATTTTTCATACCGAGTGGGCGTATATCTCTCTTGGTCTTGGTCACGCCACCGGAGACGGGGTGTCTCCCCTTCAAGTTCCCTCAGACTTAGCATCGAATAAATTGCGAACTATAGCGTCGATGTTCATTACTGTTGAACTCTTAGCGTTTTGACCAGGGGAATGTCTCTGTACTCCTCGAACCGGACCATAAATCGTGAGTAGTACTCCGCTAGCAGAACAGCTGTATTTTGTACAGCGTTTCTTTGGTCTCCAATTTCTCAAATGTTTACTTAGCAAAAGGAAACAGCGATTAGCAAGGGTTACTCTAAGTTTGATTTCCGTGCTGACGCTGTTTTTCGCGTAAGCAGCAGTACCAAGGTAGACAAATTCACGTACTGATAAAGTCTGTGGTGAAAATCGACTCTTACAGCATTAGACCCATTTTGTTCGTTTCGGACTTAGAAAAGCGGACATTAAAGCGCGAGTCGTAGTCCTCTAGTGGTTACGAAGGTTTTGGTAGAATCTCTTCTAATTTTGACAGAGCATCGAGCATTCTCCAACGTTTTCCTGATAAAGTGTAACAGCTTGGCATGGAAACCAAAAGTCGACATGGAATGGTACAGCTCATCCCTGTCATAAGCTTTGAAGTCGACGAAAAGGTGGTATGGATTGATATAAAATTCTTTGTTCTTCTGAACGATGTGACGTTATGTTAAAATTTGGCCGATGGTAGACTTTCAAGGCCTAAAACCACGCTGATAAGGGCCAATCAGATCGTCAGGAAATGGCTCCAGATGTTCACATAATACCCTTGACAGGATCTTATCAGATACGATCTAATTTTTTGCGCATCGGACGGTTGGTGCTAAGGTTAGACTGGTCGGGCATACCTTCTCCCGATTAAATTTTGCTAACGATTTGGTGTATGCTTCTAATCAGATCATCTCCAGCCTTAAGACCATCAGCACCGGGTCCTTTGTTCGATTTTAGTACGCTATTAAGAAACTGGTTAAAGAGATCACTCCAGACTTTAAGCATCGACTTCGTGTTTACTTTCTTATCCTTGCAGGCTTCAGGGCATTGTTTCTGTAAAAGTTCCACACCTAATTTCTGCTAAAGCCACTCTGTATCTCCTCGACTCGCGCTGCTCATGATCTCTGTTTCTTGTTTCTCTTGTCAAATTAAACTACCTTTTAACGCTATACAAAAGGACTAAGAAGGCGACTAACAGTGGTCGTCTGCTTTCAGTAGGGCCGGCCTTCGGTTTATTCAACATTTTAAAAGTATTTGTGTTTGATTTTCTTTTTAGGGGCCTTATTTTAAGTTGGTCTACTGCATATTGCATGGTAATAATCTCGATTCCTTCGCAAGTGGGTACTAGGGTCCAGACGAACTATCTCGGTGTATTATGCATCTCATGACTTCGTTAAATTGTATGCGTCCGTCCAAATCCAAAGATTGTTAAATATTTTTCGACTAAATCTTTAACAATCGAGATATATAGCTTTAAATAACCAAACAGTCTCATTAATTGACGGAAAAAATCCCAAGTGTCTAAGAACAAAAAAAAACCAAAACAATCTAATAATCATTTACAGGTACCCACTCTGAATGAATCCATTTCCGTTTCATTTAATCAGCCTAAAACTCATCAATTTTCCATTAGGATCCTTAGGTAATCTAATACAAAAAAATCTATTTGCTTTTTTCTCTGTGCTAATTCTCTTAAGTAACTTTTACAATTGCATTCATTTTTAAATAATCTCCTTTCGCTGCTATTAAAAAACAATTTAAAAAGTTTTCACATTACCAGAAGGAGCGACGACTGCGAGACAACGACAAAACGGCGAAAAAATAGTCCTCACCCAATTAATTATGTAATAAACTCTGTCAAGCGGGTCGTTGTGCCAACACTCTTCCGCTCGCTCAGCTCAAAGTACATACGTACATAGGTATATATGTATAGGAATCGGACAGAAAGAAATTGTTCGTTACAACTTTTCTCTAGCTCAGGGGCACAGTGCGCTGTATCATTATTATTCCCACAAGCATTGCGCTTCGATTTAATGTAAAAAGTTCGACTTTTGTGCAAAAGTCGTAAATATCGAGGAATATAAAGGACTCTTCGCGATAGTCTCCTACCATACGTATGTATGTACATATGTGCCCCCCTCCCCTCTCAACGAAGCATAACAATTGAATATGTCTATGGAGTAGGGACTAGTCGACTACAAATTGTATTGTGTTCGTTGTTCGTATGTAACAAACAAAAAAAGGATGTTCCTCTGCATAGATAGAGGTTCGGTTTTTTCCCAAAATTTGTACGTACATATCTGTTACTTTCGACAGACTATAGAGAAGAATGCAAAAAGCGAAGTAAAAAAAAAAACAAAAAAGATAAGGAAAACTCCTCAAGAGAGGGCTTTTTGCTTCTAGCTACATATCGGTTTGGTTTTTGATGAAGTTCCTTTTATAGCAGATGGGGTTAATCCGTCCATGTACATGTAAAGTCCGTGATATCGTTGCATTCGGATGGATACATTTCAATGAGGACTACTTTAGGTTATTTCTACTACTTGCTCGTAGTAGGTACGTCTAAGAGTTCGGCGATGTGTGTGGAATTTGTTTAAGAATGCACTTATTTTTGGCATTTTTTTTTTTTTTTTTGTAAACAGCTTTCTGCAATTTGTCCACAGGGTGCTTATAGACTTTGTCCGTGGAGAAGTGCAACATATGCTATGTTCATACTTGAATTCATTTTAGATACTCAGCAGTGAGATAAGGAGCCTTACTTCGAAAATTAAGTTAAGATGTTTCTTGCTATCATGGGGGTGCATTAATTTTGATGTCAGTCACGGTCCGGATGATGGGGACGTTATGGTTTGGTGGGAGAGTCGTATAGAGCAATTGTAGGTCTCTTGAATTTATGCCAAAAATATTTACTTGGCATTGAATTCGCATAGGGTTGGAGGGCTAAGTCTACATGAAAGATAAGGAATGGGACGTTGAAGCTAGAAGTTTATGTTCCATTTCAAAATATTTTTTAATTTCCGGAGATTGACAGCTCCTAGATGCAGTAGAAATCTGTCTGATAAATAGAAATACTTGGAAGAATGGCGCCTAAAATTAGTTTTCAATTGACCAAGAGCTTGACAAAATCAAGTTTTACAAGCCGCTAAGACCGTCCCTTTTAAGAAATACCAAACCACATTTTTTGGCAGAATAAAGACTATCTGCAGAGGAAATGTTCGAAAGTTCTGCCAGAGGCTAAAACGAATCACCCAAGAAAACAAGACCCGAACAGAAGCCTGTAAACTTTGTATACAGGTATAGAAACCCATTTCTAGTTTCGGCATTCCTGCCAAACTTGTTTGTATGTGCAAGATACGATGAAGAAATCTCGCTGCTCCGTCAAAATCGGCAAGAACATCACCAGGGCTCGGCGTCGAAAAATTTTTGAGAAGACAAGGCGATGAGCTCTCGTATTACTTCTTTAACAACATCCCCAAAGCAAGCCAACATAAGAGGCACAATTTTTGAAAAGTCTGATCAACTGCTTGCACATTATGCTGAAAATACTGACATTGTTGGAAGATCTCAGCGAGCTGTTAGTGGCGTTTGAAACGCAGTTAACGTAGATGGGTCTGGCTGTAAATGAGGACAAAATGACGTAAATGCTGTGAACGAAAAAAGACTCAGAATCGATAACTCAGACAAAACCTCTCTATTGACAGATAAAACGTCAAAGTAGTTAAAGACTCTTTCCAATCGCTGTTTCTCCGGGCAAAAAGGCATCAACGAATTAAAGCCCTTTCTCATAGAACCATAGAATGGTTTTGGTGAATGGTGTTAAAGCATGGACTCTGCAAAAATCGGGTAAAAACCTCCTGGAATGTATTGAGGGAAAGATTCTTCGGGCGATATTCAAACGGCCCATACAAGACCTAAAGCCTAGCTTCTCCAACCATTGTGTGTGCGAACATTTATTTATTGACTCGAATGAAGGTACCTACACTTTAATGCCGATTCCGAACGTCAATTTTATTTTTGAGAAGCTTCTTATGACATTTCTTACTCTTGGATGTCTGTAGACGTAAAAAACTTTCAGGTGGTACGAGCTGGGATTTGAAACCAACGCACTTAACCACTAAGCCACGCACAAGCTTGGAGAGACTTTAAGTTCAAACCTGACAGATAACATAGCATAAGAAGACCCCAACTTAGGTGGCGACCTCAACCAACTTGGTGTGCTTAAATGGAGGCAGCTAGCTAGAGACCGAGCTGGCCTTACCAGAGAGTAAGGCTATCTGAAAATTTCAGCGGTATCCTCCAAGCCCGTTTCGAAAGCTAGGATAACAACCAAACATCACGCCTTACCAAAAAGAAAACGAATAATAAATACATAAGTTCCATTCGAATACAACTTTTCCCCAACAAAATTTCTATCGTATTTGGCAATATGTTGCTTTGTTCTTCCAATCAAAGTTGTCTGAAAAACTCTACAGAGCGACTGTCACACTTGAACGACATCAAATTAATTTCAGCACAAAGACCATCAAAATTTTATTTCCATGCCTGTTAATTCTGCTAACCATGCCTGACAATTCATGAAATTTCCAAGAAAAATTCCAACATAATCGCAGACCTCCGTCGTCATCCTCAATTCGGTTACACCCTGTGCTTATTCCGTTCATTCGATCAAATACGTATGCCAAAAACTTTCCCAATTCCAAACACAATTCACACAATTGACCCAGAGCAGCAAAATTCTTTGAATAAAGTTAAGAACCTCTAAACTCGCAAGAATTCTTTACTCATATCCCGTAGCTCATCGTTCGTCAGCTATGCATTTTTACAACACCGCATTACGTGACCATAGTTGATGGCAATTTATACCGAAGAACTGAGTTAACCCCTCCCCGCAACTCGCCCCCTTCAAATGAAAATATATTTCCTCCGGTCTTTGCATAGACAGTCGTCACACCCATGGGAGTAGGTACGTCTTGGTATCCATCATCAAATATTATTATCATGCGAACTGCAAAGTTGCTTCCACTGCATAGCCGACACTGAACGGAATACCCACCGCATGCTAGTACCTAGCTACCTACACTGCAATTGCTAAGCCGCACCGCACCGCAACTACACAACTACCACTTAAATCATTTGAATAATAATTAATCGAACTTATTTATGTATTTTAAAAAACAAATACCATTACCACCACCATCATCTATCTACCTACTGTGCGAGCGCAAGCAGCTCTTGTGCGGCCAACACCTGAAAGCTGAAACAATCAATCTGCTCAATGCCCAGTTGCTCGTATAGAACTAAACAACATTTCTGTTGTGTTGCAATTGCAATGCGAGTACTCAGTGTTGCGTGTTATGCTTTGAGCGAACGAGCACTGCGTCAGTTGCGTCGCGTCATGGCTGGGGATGGAAAAATGGTATAATGACGCGCTGTGATGATGCACATTGCACTGCACTGTTAACTGCAATTGTTTAATGCAATTAACATCCCATCTCGCTGGGTCTTCTCAGGTCGGTCGGGCATGAGACGGGATCTGGTTGAAATGATGATTTTTAATGAATCAAAGTGGAATTGAATTGCACACGCACATGCCGGAGAAGGAGCACTGAGCACTACCTACAAACTGCAGACGCAGAGTGCAGGCAGAGTATACAACAAGTTACAAGACCAACTAATTGTCAGGGTAATGTGCTGCTGATTGACTTTGACAGTTTGGAACATTACTTCCTTGCGTAGTGCTGCGAGTAGGTAGGTAGAGATACCTGTCGTCTGCCAGCCAGCCAGTCAGTCATTAAGGATGTTTCACGGAGTTTGGCTTCAATCGAATGCTTATAGGAGCGTAACAAAGGACATTGGATCGTCGCGATTTAATAGGATTTACACCGATAACAATTAACAAGCCAATGAGTGCTAATTGGATTGTAATTTGTTACACGCTAGACTGTCTGATTTGGAGTTAATTTCATTGAAATGTTCTCTCTCTCTCTCTCTTTATCGTTGCCGCACAACTGGTTACTAAGGGTGGGCCAAAGAAGAATTGCAAATGAATTGCGGTTGCTTGAAATAGGGAGAGTTGAAAGAAGTTTGCACTTGATATGTCTCGAAATGATTCCAATTGTTGCAGGATCTACCAATGAACTTGTTTTAAAATTTCATTGCATTCATTGGAAGTGCAGCTAGATCTTTTCCAACGTAATTGTTCTCCCTGTTTTACTGTCAGCAAAGAAGAAATTCGATGCCCTGATTACTAAGAAGTTAAGTATGTATTATATATTTGGGCCATTACTCCACATAATTCAATTCACGTAATTAGTTTCTTTAATCTCTAATCTGTGTGGTTTAGCCAGGCCCTTAGACCTCTAAACATGTCGAGGATATAATATCTGATCTGTTAATTAGTTTATACAGGGAGTTTTTTTTAGTGGTATAGAACTTCGAATTGAAGTAAAACACAAGAAAATCGTTTTAATGTCCATCAATTTGGCTTTATTGGAAGGATAATTTCATGCCATTATTGTTTAAATATGATTTCGGGCATGGGTCCAATTTTCAACCACTTTTTCAAGCATTTGGGGCTGTATGTTGGCAATAACGCCACGAATGTTGGCTTCCAAGTCCTCTAACATTTCTGGTTTGTTGGCGTAGACGAGCGACTTCACATATCCCCAAAGAAAATAATCCAATGGTGTCAAATCACACGATCTTGGTGGAGAAATTATGCGCTCATCGAATGTTTCCTTCAATAAATCGATTGTTACGTGCGCTGTGTGGCATGTAGCGCCGTCCTGTTGGAACCACATCTCACCTACATTTAAGCCTTCTAATTCGGGAACAAAATAGTCGGTTATCATGGCTCTATACCGTTCTCCATTAACGGTAACTGACTCTCCAGCATCATTTCGGAAGAAGTATAGCCCAATGACTACACCAGCCCATGTGGATTCTCTTCACTCCAAATGCGGAAATTTCGCTTGTTAACGTAGCCATTCGAACCAAAATGAGCCTCAATGAGCTTGCGGTAAACTTCGCGAACTGAACCAATATTTTCGAAATAAATTTGCATGATTTGCAAGTGTTTTTCATTTGTCAACCTGTTCATGATCAAATGGCAAACCAAACTGAACATAAATGACATTAGAGTTGCCAGATTTGACCACAAAATGTCAGTTTTATCTCTATTCGAAAAACCAGCCTCTAAAAAAAACGCCCTTTATATGTTGTATGGATGGACAATTAGTTCTTGGTCCCCCTTAAAGACCAAAATAAATAATGCACACCGGCCGTTCAGCACATCAGCCGATTATTCTGATACAGACGCCAATTGATGAGGTCAAACAATTTAACTATCTATCCAGTTTTGTATGGTCCGATGGAGGAACAGATCTAGAGGTTAAAAGCAGAATAAGTTAAGCCCGCAGCGCTTTTGGAATGTTGTCTTCAGTATGGAACTTTATTCTAATAGTCCTACGCATCTAGTTAAGGCTCTTTGAATCCAATGTCAAATCAAATGTATGCCTGTGAAACCTCTACCTCCATCTTGAGAAGATTATAGGCATATATAAACCGTTGCCTTCGATACATTCTAAAGATACGATGGCCGCAAATTATATCGAACCAGAAACCCATAACGGGTCAAAAGCTTTTGAATGTCGAAATTGGGCAGCGGAAGTGGCGCTGGATTGGACACACGTTGAGACAAACGACAACATCGCGAAGCAGTCCTACGATTGGAATATTCAAGGTACACGGCGAGTTGGTAGACCAAGAAAAACGTGGAAATCAACCGTATTGTCCGAAACAGCCGAAGTATCTGGCCGCAGATCGAGAAGGATGGAAGATATTTGTCGCCGCCCTATGCCCCACCCGTGCTTGAAGGACTCATATATATGGTCCTTCTTCCTACTTTACCTTTCTCCCTCCTCATGTGGAGGGTTTCACCATAACAGGGCTAAAAGAAATTTTAAAATCAGTTTAATAGTTCGAGAGATAGCCCTCCTTAGGTTGACTTATTCCTCGTACAACGTTTGCCGGTGGAAATCACCTTTGCTGCCATCCCTGTAAATCAAATTAAAGATAAGGTTAATCATCTAATATATAGAAAAATCATACTTCAAAAATTAAAGCGATAAATAAGTTTAGCTTACGCTCTTTATAAAGCAGAGCGGTCTCTTTCTTCCAATACGAATGCCCTTTTTTAAGCATTTTTGTACCCTTCAGTGGGGGATTAGCCGTTTTTATTGCATTTTTGTGGTGGTCTTTTCATCCTGCTTGTGGTAATCCAATAGTCATGCCGATGTCTTCATAAATCTGTAAAGATTGCAAAGTAAGACATCGGATAGTTCTAAAATATTTTGGAATAAGAAACTTCCACGTGTTCTGTTCCTCACGTGACAGTTTCTCTCGGCTGTTACTGAGATAGAGTGGTGTGTTCTCGTGAGACATATCATCGCCCCCAGCCTCTATAAATTGGATAAATTTCTTTGTGTGATTTCTAAGAAAATGATGACCAGTTAAGACTTTAAGATTTGAATAAGGTTCAATATAAGACTTTTAGGGAGATAAGACATATCCCTTTGTGATTGGCTATAATTCGCGTTACTCAGAATTTATTTTTTCTTTATAATGTACGCGCACTAAATGGATTTTGGATACTCTTATAATGAAGTGACGTAGTGCTTTATATTGAAGTAACACAGTGATTAGGAAAACGGAGATACCGCTGGTTTTAAATGTCTGTAAACTATAACGTGTAAGAAAAACAGAGCATGGTAGAGCATTCCACATTCGTATTGTACGTTTAAGAAACGAATCGTTTTATTTCACTGTCCGTCCGAATATAGGCTGACGGGTGAACTGATGCGCATTCTTAGCATGCCGAGTATTGCGATCGAACTGCACCGGCACGGGCACCGTTTTTCGGTTGGATCCGCTGAAGAACTCAGACCTAAAACTTTCCCATACTCTCAAGCAGATACTTTCTAGGTCCTTAATTATTTTGCCTGACTTGTTTAGAAAGCCGAGAAGGTACTTCAGGATTTAAGGAGCTTAGATGTGTAGCACTCATCACGTCAGCACCTAAAGCCTGGAGACTGGCTCGCGCAAAGACAGGACGTTCATAGAGGAATTTCTCCATGCAGCGCCCGCAGTCTTATATCGCTAGTGATAGTAAAAATGCCGCAGATTTGACAGAGACATTCGGTCGAACTTGTTTGGAAAATTCTCAGTGGCGGCCTTTATGGGTGAGGTTTAGATAAATCTTTTATTTTATGCCCTTAGCAATGGTGATCTTTTACACATAACCCGGATATAGTTCTTTAGGTACATACAATGAAACTACAATAAAAACTCATGTAATTCCACCTTCAAACGACCTTATTTTAACCTAAAAACCTTCTATCCTTATCCCATTTGATTTCTCCAATTTCGTACTTCATGCGCAGCCAACTCTGTAAGCATCCAATAGATTCATCAAATAAATTATTAACTTAAACAATCTTACATAATACATAGTCAATAAATTGTGCACACAACAGCCAGATAGCACACTCAATCGCCTTGTTTCAGTTCCGAAGATATACCTCTTAATCGCCACAAAAGAACAACATTAAAAGATCCCAATCGCAATCCCAACACACATCCAGAACGGTACTACGGCATACATATACACCTAATAAACCCATCGTTTTGTAACGAATAAAAGAGTCCATATAAATGCGATGCACCATGTTCCTTCCCGGTTTAATAGCGTCCTAAATTAGAAACTCTTCTCGCATATCATCCGCGCGAACACTCGCCTAAGCAGGGACTCCTACTCCGCTCCGTCCTTTGTGTCTCACCACCTTGCCATACCGCACGTTATGTTTATTATTTGGAGCAGGCAACTCCATTCCTTTTTGTGTTTTATTTTTCTGGAAACCAAGATCCCGATGAAGAGGAATCGCTCCCATAAAAGATTTTTCAAATTTAAATGTTCAACAATGCTTTACGCGCTTTCCCGAGAAAACGCGTAAACATTGCGGCGGGCGGCACACACAACATCAATTGGGGCGAGTGTGGTGGTACTAAATTAAAGGAACTCACTCGATTAAGATTGCATTCGCCATTGTATGCTGTGTGTGTACGAGGGAGGATGTTGCATCTGCTGATGGTAGTGGTTTCCGGGAGTTTCATGCGAAATAAAATTTTTCTGCAATTGGAAATTGGAGGCGCCCTCATCGCATAAATATTATCAGGGGGTTGTGCAGTCATAACATAACATTTATGCGGCATTTCGAACGAACATCTGCACACAATCATTGGGGTCGGGTGGTGTAAATTTCAAAGGAAATCCTCCACCAATCGGGAACGGAAGCGCAATTTTTTTTTTTTAATGAAAATAAATCTTTGAAAAATGCGTATTTCTCTATGAATAAAATAAACTACGAACGATGTTTTGTGGCAGGAATGCAACTGACGGAATAATTAAAAAGTTTATCACAATATTATTTGTTGGCATCGCGTTGTGGGAGGTCATATTCAACAGCATGGCTGTTGGCAATACGTTCGGGTTTCATTCCACAGTTTTAATTTAATCCATTATTTTGCGGGACTAATGCAAATAATGCAGACAGAGACCGAATGCACTATTGTGGGAAATGCTTAACAAAAAAAAACAGAAGTTATTAACAATGCAGGAGAAAAAATTTAATCCAACACGAACTTTTAAGTTTATCGTCGTAGTTAAATGTGAGTTACGTAAGTCCTTCGAAGAGGAACTCTAACTATCATGACGGATTTAGTGATTGTGGTGAACAAGTGGCTTCTCTGAGAATGGCATCCTAAAAACTGTTTTGATAGAATAAGATATAATGTTCATGTGAAGATGAATAACGAAGCAGCAATAAGTTTGTTAAAGGAGGGAAGCGAAGAAATGTAATGTCAATCAGTAGATAAATCTCAGCAATAACAGTATTTGATTGGCTTCAGTGACGAAGTGATACGAAACCAAGAGGCCTACGAATATAAAGGTTAGCTCAAATGGGCGAACTCCGATGTTGAAAAATGGAATCGCATTTTCACGGACGGTTACATAACCTGCCAGAGTTCAAGTACTTGTGCTTTTGTGTGCTGTGAGAACGTAAGGCATAAATGCAATCGGTCTTCCAAGAGCAGAACTTTGAACAGGTGGTCCGGGTCATACTGAAATCACGGGAAATGAGATCTCCGATGAACTTGCTCGTCAAGGTTCGGAAGAAATTTTCTCAGAACCTGTGTCGGCATTCTATAGATACAATAGTCGATACCGAATGTCTGTTAGAAGTCGGCAGCGTTTTTCTATCAACATCCAGAAAAACTGCGGGCGCCTAGTAGGCATTCTGACAAGCCTCCACGCTTTTGGCAAGCACCTTAACGTACTAGACTTAAGTGATACAACTCTCTGTGACACCTGTGGTGAGGGCAAGGACCCCGTGGAGCATTTTCTGTCCTGCCTTTGCTGAAACCAAGCTCTATGCCCCAGGCTTTAGGTGCTGATGTGGTTAGTACTCAACATATAAGCTGCGTATCACTGAAGTACTACTTACAAAATTCGTGTAAATAACTTAAGTACAAAGCGGATGTACCAAGCTTCCCACAAAAACAATAAAGCGCTCTAGTATCCGCAATGGCTTTGTCTTTAAAACGGAGGTTGCAAGTCTGTTTTACTTTTCATATCATACATAGAGTCTAGGATTATTCAAAGATCCTCTTGGCTTGTTTATGCTCTGTGTTTTAGCATTTTGGGCTATCCTTGGCACAGTTCATAGAGTTCGCGGTTGTATCAATTCCTCCATTCGATTTACCCATTGTATTTTATATAACTGAAATTGTTCGTATAAATAAATATATGTCACTCTTTCCGACAGACGCTACTGTGGGATATTCATTCTATTTCTATATTTTTTTCGATTGGTGTTTCACCATTGAAAAAACGGACATCAAAATCCACATTTTTTAGGCCAATTGGGGTGAAAATATTTGCCTGATTAGTTAGGGATGCCAACTTGTAATCTTCCCTCATTCGCCAACTTGACAAAATGTTAGTTAACAAATTAGCTCCTCTAACTATTTCATGCTTTAAGATATACTTTTTGACACAAATTGAAAAGGCACGAATTTTCACTCTACATCCTTAAATATGTGACGGTTATTTTCAACACCATTCTTATGTATTCCACGTACCCGCGGCTTTGGAAACAAGCTAAAATAATTCCAATTCCCAAACATAAAAAAGCATTTGAATAAATTACTAGTGCTCAAATTAAAGTTTTCTTAAAGTCTAAAAATATGTTAATGCCTATGCAGTCTGGTTTCCGTTCCGAGGAGCTATTGAAAAAGTAACTCTCGTAACCTTAGTCGATTTTTTACTTCCGTTGGTCCTCATATACTATGTAATAAACTGGTGTCTTATTTTAATTTTTCGTATCTTTCTGTAAAATTAATATTTTTTACTTAACTAATAAAGTCCAATTCGTCTTTCACAATCAGTCCTTATCGTATGAGGATCCCGCTTGAATGATTAGGTCATCTCGCCTTTCTCCTATTTTATTAAATGGTGTTCAGGAAAAAAATGGTGTCTAAGATTAAAAACCTAGGAATTATTATAAACAATAATCTCTTTAGGAGTGACCACATTAAATCTGTGACTTTCAAAATCTATGCTGTTCTGTGGGTTCTGTCAGTATGCCGGGACAGGTTACCTACTACTTACTTACTTACTTAACGGGCTCCCGTCCCGTGAAGAGTCTCTGCCTGAGACAGAGCAGCCTTCCATCTTCTATGGTCCCGGGCAAACTGCGTCCAGTTATCCAGACCAAGCGCTTTGGCATCCGCGATGGCTTGGTCCTTGAAACGGAGGTTCGAACCTGGGGGCTGGGATTCGAAGATCCTCTTGGCTGGAGCATATGTAGTCGGTGTGTTTTGCCTTTTTAGACTACACCCACATCTTGGTGCAGCTCATAGAGTTCGCGGTTGTATCTTCACCTTCATTTGCTCTCCTCGCACACAGGGCCACAGGTTACCTACTTCGGCTAAAATTAATATTGGTCATAATGTATGGTTGTGAGTTGTTCGTAAGATGCCAGATGCCAGCTCCAAGCGCAAGTTGGATGTTGGCTTAAACTCAATCGCAAGATTCGTATACAAACTACGTACATACGATCGACAAAAACTTTGGTGTAGTCATTGAGCAATTTTAAAACTTGCGAAAGAATGGTAAAGATTTTAAACGCAAAACTACCACTTTATTGGTATAGTAAGTAATTTTCTCCCAGTCTCTTCATTCTTGTGGTATCAGACCTAATATTTAAACTTGTGCGCTTTCAAGTAGGCAATTTGTGAAGAAATGAATTAAATTAGTTTGTAATATTTAACTAACATAATTTAGTTTTGAATTGTTGCTTAAATTAACCTACATTATCTTTGCTAAACATTGCATATCTTACCTTATTTGTCATATAGCTTTTCTATATTGGTTTTACCACGAAGAAAGATGTTCACGTTACTTTTTTTTACCTAAATTGTGTACTAAATTGTAAAGCATACGTATTGTGCTTATTGTAGCAAAGCAACAAAGTCTAGCGGATCACATCTTTGCTCGCCAACATCTTATTGTGCGAAACTTTAATTAAAATAAATTTATAGCGTTTCTGGATTTGCCAATATTTTATTTGAAGATTTCATCTAATCTCGATCACAATTTTTCATTCAACTGTTAGTATAAGAACCAAGGTCAAGCACAGGAGTTTTTTGTCCTTAGACTTTTTATATCTTCGTACTCTTCATTGAGGTCTTTCCTATTTAACGTAATTTAACTTAACTGAAAAACAATCTTCTTCTCTCCATTTAACGACGAGATTATGATCAGGATTACAGGGATCATAACCCTCCTACTGGTACGCCTGTGGGGTTCGCCGGTTTCACCTCAAAAAATGTCTGCAGGCCACCCGATTTTGGATCACTTCATAATTGAGGCCAATCAAATACTGATGTTTCTGCATTTGTGTGATCCAGGAGATTTTAGGCCTGCCTCTCTTACTCGATTATAAGGGAACGTTGATTGCCATTACCTTTTTTACGGGTTTCGTAGTCTGAATCGGTCGTGTTCCAATTTTTTAGAGATGGGTTCTTTGACGTGAAGGCTTCCTCGGATTCTGGACCTAATTCGATCAAGCCTTGTTACTCCTGCGGTCATGCGAAACATCTTTATCTCAGCTGCTGTCAACTTGCCCTCATACTATTTGTACATTGTCCAGCATTGTGAACCGTATGTGAGCGCCGGACGCACAACTGCGGTGTAGAGTCTTCCTTTCATTTTCCTGTCGTTTCTTCCACCCTACGCTTACACGCTGATTGATGTCGTAATCAACGGTTGCTTCGCTGTTGATCATTGATCCCAGATATTTGAACTTTTCACACTTGGCAACCACCACCCTATTCAAATAAATGTCTGGAATGGTTGGCTTGGGTTAGATAATGGCTAATACGATACCCATTCCCTTCTAAAACATCTACCCAAATATCAAGTGCTCGTTGCAGGGAAGTCTGATCATCACTAATAATGTTAACAATTGTTCAATTGTTCGCTTATAGTTTTAAGTTGTTCTATTCTTTTCTATTTTATAAACTTCAAATATGTTCCAATGTTTATTCCCAGCCAGAACACCGGGGGTCACTTCCACTTCTCTGCTGAAAGTCTGACATATATCCAAAAGTATCCGCTATAATCAGAAATGAGAGGCTTTTTCAAATTGTCCCTTCCCATTCCAAATTGGTGGGTTTTTGGGCCTTTTATGGCCTGTTAAAGCCTTATAATTTACACAATAAAACCGTTTCTGTTCCACCCCGCTGCAAAATATTTATGGGTATGCGCCTTCAATAATTCAATAGTAAATAAGTAGTTAAACGCAAATAAAAAAGTCGTAATAATTCGCCCTGTGTTATCCAAAAACACTGTCTACCATAAAACACTTTCGATGATCCAACAGTCTGCAGCACACCCAACCAACAGCAGACGAAGAAGTCTAAAACAAAGAACTAAAACAATGAATAATAAACAATGGAAAATCCAAGTATTATATTTGTTTTTTCTTCTAAATCATTTATCGGAAACATTTATGCTCGATGTAATGGTCTTGAATATTAATTCGTAATTCATAGAACTCCGCCTCGCTATTCCTATTCTTCGTCACTGCCCAAAATACGAGTATCACCCACGAAAAATAATTTCTGATTATAATGAATCCACATGTACTCGTCGTGTCGTATCCACGGCAGACGACACAATCTTCGGGGCAATCGAAGGAGAATCCAAATATGGATACACAAAGGCACACCAAAGGCCTACGACACGACGAAGACGACGACGCGACACTCCAAAAACAATCGAAAAACATTTTCGGATTTCGGATCCTGTCCACATGCATCGGAAGTCAAGTGAAATGCAAGCTGAATTTTTAATTGTTCTTATTTTGGTTTTGAATTTTTTTTTTTTTTTAAATGAAAATACAATTTCACTCCAAGCAGTGGTAGTGCGGCAGAAGGGGAAAATTCTTCATGCTAACAAAATCGCCATCATCCGCAACACACGGCATTACCATTCCAATAACAAATGCGCCGCCCGTCCAAGCCAGGCGACTATATCGTTGAAAGTATATCGATCGGCGATTGTGGTATTGATCTGCAGAGAATCGGACATTGGACGACGGACAATCGTGTGGCGAAATTCCTCAAAGTTCATTCGGAAAGGACAGGTGTAAGTCGGCGCCTGGATATTCAATCCACAGCCACGATGGCAAGCATCTCCCGAACTTCTGCGTGTTATTTTTGTCTGCGCGTCCAAAAGATCTGCTGCTGCACGATCATTGGCAAAGATTTTCGACGTTGGGCCGGCTTTTTCTCTCCTGATATGGATGCTGGCAGCAGCATCTGTAGCAAAACGCACACACTGCCGCGTCTGCCGCGGATGAAGATTGAATTCGATGAAAGATACTTTGATGGATTGATCTCTTGTTTTATAATTCTGATGGACAACTTGCGCAGTTATACGGCAGAGACATTTCGAAAAGATCTCAGCAAAGACGGTCCTTCGCAGTCGTCATTGTTGTCGTCGTCGTAGTCGTCTTCGTCAGATGCTTTTGGAACGCGCAATTTTGTATTTTCGTTTTTCTTCTGCTCGTTTTGTTGCGAGCAAAAACAAAAAAAAAATCCGAGAAAACCAAAAATTCAATTTTGTAATCTTTTGTGATCATCTTTTCGATGGAGCAGTGTGAGTAGTGCGGTGCAGTGCAGAGAAACTCAACAATGATAACATTGATGGTGATGAACCGCCACCGCACTCTGGATGGTGGTGGACTAAAATGATTCTTGTGGCGTGGTTAAGTCTTTGTGATGCTTTTCGGACGATTGATGATGATCGTAATAAAGTCTGCCTGTTCAACAAAACAGACACAAGGATACGAGAAAGGTATTAAAACGCAACAAAAGATTTGCTTACGTTTTGGTCTAGAATACTTATAAATATATACAGACCGCGCAGTTTTGTTTTATCTTGAAATTTCAAAGAGGGAATGTCATAAAGTGTTACGCTATCACGTAGGTTCTTCTTTTAGATGAAAATATTTCGCCACGTATATAATCGTGTAAAAGATGGAATGGAATGTTGCGGATGCTGGAGCAGTATTCGATAATGTCATTCTTCTTCAAAACACAGCTGCTAAGTAGCATAGACGCTAGTTCCGATCTTTAGTGAGTCACAAACTGCATACATTGTTGTCATAGGTGACAGTGATATCTATTTTGCGTGTACTTACTCAGCCAACTCAGATCACTCCCAGTTTCGTCTACAAACATATAAAAATGGAAAAACACTATGTGGAGAATTAAAGCTATGGTGAGTCCCACAAACACCCGCGACATCCGGACTTCCCTTCCAACCAGCATCAAGTGGTAAAGACCGGGAAGCTATTAAAAGCGCAGCTGATATGCTTGGACTCACGCGACCACCACTTTAGAACCCCTAGTTTGATGAACAGTGCCGGCAAGCGTACGAAGGAAAACAACATGCCAACAAAGTGGCGCTGCAAATAAGTACGAAAGTAGAAGGCTTCTTCAGAGGGAAATCAACGAGCACGAGATGCGCACGATCGAGGAAACAGAGAGGTGATACTCCAAGATTAACGTTCGATCCTAAGGAATCTTCATCAGAAAGTAGAAAAAAAGCGTCAGAGAAATAAAACCTGAATAGTGACCTATATACAAATGAACAAAATCCCAAGCACTGTGTCTCGCTAAAAATATGGAAAAATTATGGCAGACAGCTAAACGTCGAAGACAATACAATTCCCGCGCTTAAACAGAGCGAACCCAAAACAACTTCCGCGGTCAAACAAAGCGACACCTTAGACATTGACAACATAATCCAAGTATTCCGTCCACCAAATTAAGTGAAAATTTCAATATTTTAACTAGGCTGCTGGTCCTCATAATTTACTCGGAAGGAAGTATGCCTTGAGAACACATCCTTAACGGTTCGCAAGAAAAGAGACCCTATAAAAAGCGCCATCTATGGAGGGATCGGTTGCCTTATCGCGTATAAGATCATGTCTGCCGTATTGTGAGAGCTCCTGATACCATTTGCCATCAATCAAATTGCCAACTTTAAATGTGGTTCAAGGCCCGGTAAGAATTTAAGATTAATAGTTACCTCTTTCTTATCGATTTTAAAACCTCATTTGACAGCAGAGGTCTATGAGAAGGAATCGACTTAACCATTCATGTCACAAGAAGATTAAAGAACTATGCAAAACCGTTAAGCTAACACACAAGGCGCGACTTTCAAAAGCTTTCACTGTTGCCTTCGCGTTTTGAAGCAGAAACGGCAAAAGTTGGTCTAACGCTAAACGAAGGCAAACCCAAAAATATGCTGTCAACAAGAAGGTCCAGCGTCATCGACGTTTCGACTAGAACGTCACAATCGGCTTTGAAGTAGTATGGGACTTTGTCTACCTCGACTCTGCTATTACATCTGAAAACGATATCGATATTTCTTAAAAAATCAAACAATGAGTTACGGTTTCAAATCGCCTTCTCCCGAACGGCTATCGAAACTCTATAAAATTACAAACGAAACCTTATCAATCCCATCTAATCTCTTGGCCTTGAACTAAGGATAGACTCTTAAGCGGATGAAGGTATCCAAATCGTATTATGTCCTTTTTGCAGTGACGGGGTTTGGAGGGAACGACTTAACGACGAACTCTACGAACTGTACAGCGACATAGACCATAGACCATAGAGCATCTAGAGCATATGACCACCAACAGTCTAGCCCGCAAATATGTTAACTCTAATCTAGAGAGACAACGCTGTAAAGGAATATTTCGCGAAGTTAGCCAAAGACCGCGATTATTGGTGAGGTTCATTAGTTGGAGGCCCATATCCACACCAAGTCCACCCCGATCTGTAGCGCGCGCTGCTTAAATAAGTAAGGAAGTAACTTGGCTCTCACACAATCATAATTCAATTGAAACTCTCAAAAAGGCGTTTCCAGGGTTTTAATGTGTCGAAAGCTTCTACCAATTCAATGACTTTAATAAATCCAAAGACTGACAAAGAATTAGAAATGGTTGACTTCAAAATGAACTGTGATTAAATTTTTTTTTGAAGTAAAGTCAATTCCGTAACACAACATTTTGGCCGCAAAATATCTATCTGTACCACTCGCCCGAATGGCATAATAAATTTGAACGATGATGCTCCAAATTAACGCAAAAGACCACCCGAATATCTGTCGAATAAATTGTCCTCCACCAAGATAATCCCTTCCAATAAGCAGATTATCTCCACGATACGCCTTTGCAATCGCAAAAAAGCAAAAAAAAAAAAAACAAAAAAGTCATTAAAACACTCCACACATTCGAGCCATCTTAATCTTTTACCTACCGTAGCAAATCTTCATGAAGAAATCACTTTCTTCAAGTAAACAAATCGCCGCTAACGTCCCTACTAATTATGCACTTAGCGCCGACCAATTAACTCAAGTAAACTTAATTTGCGCACACTCGTAGCTGCTGTCCAATTCATCTTCGTAGCGATTAGATGTGGCACTCTCTTCCTCTCTTGGCCGTTTAATTCATGCGTGCCTAATGCACTAATTGTTCGCACCCTGATAAGAGATCTAGAACAACAGAGATACACAAAACAGGCGGGGCACCTAGAACTAGGGACCAACGCACACATTTAACTATCCAAAAACCTACAGCAGCAACAACAGCAACAACAACACGCGACGCACAGAAGAAAAGGTCAAGAAATTATTTATATCCCATTTGACCTTACAACACTAGGTATGCAAAGCTGTTCCGAATGCGGCAACCTAAACCTGGCTTCATTATTCGTATTCGGTGGCAAGAAGATCAGCCACCAGAGCACCCCAAGCACATCGAGCAGCTAATATTAACAAGGTATATCTCACTTTCATAGCCAGCAGCGCAACACGCTCGCAATTCATATAGCCAAGGCGGAGAGAGAGGTGTGCGCCTGTTTATGGGCACATTAATCCGTACTCACCTACCTACCTCTGTTTTGGCTTCTTTTTTTTTTTTGAGTCTTACGAGTTGTCTCTTCTGCCAAGAACATCCTGGGAAAATGAGTAGGTGTTGCCTATGCGCATGCATCTTGTATGCCACACTACTAATGGCAAATTTTTTTAGGCGCCATCAAGTATTTTCATTCAACATGATGATGACGATGATGCTGGTGATGCTGATACTGATGATCATCATGGATGATGACGATAGCTGGATGTGCTGCGCTGCACACTTCGTCCTACCTAGATCGGTGTGTAGTGTTGTGATGTGATGTGATGGTGGGCAAGGTTTGGTTGGATCATCTAAGATCCGATCTAGGACTGCGCAGAGAAGCGCAAAAGTATTTAACACCAAGTAACATTATGCAGGATGCTCTGTGGTTCTCGGAACTGCATGAGACCCACGCGAATTTTAAATGTTTTTGCTTTTCTATTTTGTAGGTAATTTTATTTTTGCGTGAACGATCAAGATCGGTGCTGGTGTATGTGTGGCATGGCAATGGATAGAGGTCGCAAGAGGGCATCGCTGTTGTTGCGTTGCGATTCTTTGGACAGTGTGTGTGTAGTGTACCCATAAAGGGCTACACGCTGCGTCGAGAGTCTGATACGTACCGATCCCTAAATTCGATGATTTAAAATAGACCAATCTGCGAGTGCACGCGACGTTAGCGATTGTTGGATAGATGAATGAGGAAGGGGGGGGGGGGGGACGTCTGTCTGTCTGATTGGTTTGGTTGTAGCACGTCGCGTCAGTCTGGCTGCTGATGAAATTAATTAGCTGGGCATGGAATTTTGAAGTAATTGATTGCCGCTACAGATGAATTCACAAATGGGATGGGAATTTCCATGTAAATTGGCGCCTTTGGCGCGGCCAGCACAGCTACAAACCAGGTACGGGCCGATGCATTGTGTGTGCCAAATTGAGAAAAAAAACAAAACGCATCTAGTTTAAAGTTGAGATATGATTGGATATGATTTTGGATTTCAATAATTCAGGATTTTTTAGTCAAATTGATTAACAATTTCAAAAGTTGATAGAGGAGAAAATAGAATTTGACAGGTGTTGTGACATTTGCTTCAGGGGCATGCCACTTACCTCTTTTAGGAGGGCCTTATATTTACGTCTGATTCCTTTAAAACTTAGAGTACAGACTCCACAATAGAAATAGCTCAATATAACCTGAAAGTAATTTTTGCATTTCCCTAAATTCGATCTACGGGGTGTTTCAAGGTCTAGATAAATGAAATTAACAATTGGAACATCTCCATTCTGTATGTCATTTTAAATATTGAAAAAGATTTAAAACACAAAGGAAAGTTATGATGGAGGGGTCTACTTTCACCCTTCATAAAATTTTCATATAAACCTACAAAGTGAACATTTTCGATGTTGATGATAGAACTTAAGAAATACTATATATACATACCACTTTCCCCTTCTGGTATATTGATTTCTTATGGCATATGGCAGATACACGCTATGAAGTCAAATCAGCGAACGTAACAGGCGAACCAGTTTTTAAGTGGGAGGGCTATTATTCCAATAATTCTGTTCATAACCTTGTCAATTGAAGAATGAAAGTGCCTACCTTATATGAGGTCTATAACTAAACGATAGCCTTGATCAAGTTCGAGCCTACAGTTTTAATGATATTAGTATAAACTCGGCCTATATCACAATTCAACCAGTAATCCATGAATAAGAGGATTATGAGTTCCGTAACTTTAAATTTTTTATTTTAAGGTGCCCAGTATTAGATTTACAATTCATCTAATAACCATTTCAATTGTTTCACTTTCCACTCAGTCGCCCTCTCCAACTGAACCGATTCCTCTCTCAGCGTTTCACTCTTTTAGTTTCCTCTGCGACGATTAGTAATCGACTTATCTAATCGCGTCTATATCTTTATGGTTTGTCCTAAAACTGCGTGTATATAGCTTAATGCCATTTTTTTTTTCACCGATCGCGCCAATTTTCCAATTCGGAATCTAATTTTATTTAGCTAAAATTACATGACCGTAGGCAATTGTACGATGCGATGTCAATTTCAATATACACAATTTTACCAATCGTTACCCGACAGGAAAGATCTTTGCTGAAATAAATTACTTTTGGTCTTTTGTCAAAAACAAAAGGTACACGACTGACATTCGAGCAGTCAGCTCTGAAGCTAACTCAATGCTTTCTGTACTTCATCTCTCCCAATAGTTGATGGTGTAGAATTTTTTATGAAACAAATCCATTTGCGTACTCGAACATCTGAAGTCCGCTGATCCAAATGGTTTTTCCCCATCGTTCTGAAAGGAGGTGTTCTATCTGTCCTGTCTTATTCTGTAGGGCTCTTTCCGTGAAAATAGAAAACAGCATTTGTCCAGCCTGTCTTAAATTAAGGCGAATCCTACTCTCCCTCCTCCTACCGATCTCTTTTTTACAAGGAAACGCTGATTGATCTTCAGCTTCTGAAATATCTTGAATACCGAAAACTTCTTCATGACCTGCAAGACTGGTTTCCCAACAACGGGTCCCCTGTTGATTTGATGACAGTAATATCTATTCGAAAGCATAATCATTGGGCCCATATTTCAAAGGCTTTTTTTGTCGAAAGTACTTGCTTTTGAAATCGATGATATACTTCTTCAATTGATTAGGAACTATCTTGCTGACCATAACGGTCAGTCAAGTTGTTTAGGGCGTTTGAAGGCTATAACGCAATAAACAAATGCTGGTTTTCCCCAAGGATTCGTTTTCTCTCCGACTCTCTTTTCACTTTTTCGCTGATCACAGTACCATCAGCTTCTTATATTCGGTTCACTTTTTATGTCCCCCATCTTCTGGAATGGCAACAAATGTTCGCCTGATTAATTTTCAAGTTTGATAGGAAATTAATGCTTCCAAAATGCATGTGCAAAAGCAAGCCCTAATGACATTTGCATTGCTGAAACCAATTGACTTTACAATTTCGGTACGTGCGTTAATGACCAGATATTCGATGTCGCCAAAAACGCAGTAAAATTTCTAGGATATGCAAAAAATACTTCAGCTCTTCTGATCTGGCTTCAATGAGAGCTGTTATTTGCCCCCAGACTAGAGTACAACGCTCATACCATGTCCGGTTTTGTGCTGCTGGACAGAATTAAAAGAAGTGCTATAAAACTTATTGCCGATCGTGGTATTGCGAGATCGCGTGATTGTTTGATTCATCAATGTTTCTTGTCTATTGATATTTCCTTCATATCTAAAATGAGATAGCTAGCTGCAATTCTCCTTTACAATTCAACCACAATACCCGCCTTGCCAGAAATGGACCTCTTCAGCTTCAAAACCTTAGACATACAGCACGAATGTAGAAAGCTTTGCCATTCTCTGCTCCCACCCATTATAATTTTCAGGCATTTATGACAAATCTGCATCGGTTTCTTCTCTATCTTTCTTGTCCCCATATTATTAACGCCCGCACAATGTAACCTAAATACTCCATTCTAGGGATACTCAAGAACAACAGTTTCATTTCAATATGTCAATTTATTCTTTCGAGTTAGTTTTGAGATATAGGCGTTCACTGTTTTCGTCTCTTCTTACGTGGAAAGAATTTGACTTACTCCGCCGGACCTAAAAATCGTTCTCGTTCAAAACTTGCATGAGGACAATTGCCTAAGTATTAAATTTCGAAAAAAATATCTACATCCCCTCGTTCAGTTAAGAGGTCCTTGAACAGACAGACCGACGAATAAATAACTCCCCTACTTAAACGAAGAATTCGCATTTCTGCTCCCGTTTCACTTCAATAATTTAAATTTATTTCAAATTAGTTTGAGGAGTTTCCCTGAAAAATATCACAACATACCTAATTGCTCTGTCACAGCCAGCAATTCGTTGTAACTTCATAGCTTCGAAGGCTATTACAACCTTGCGGCGCTGCCTTGACCTCTGCCTTCAAATACTATGAATTATCCAATGATGACTTTAATTGGCATAACCCAACGGTGCATATCCTTGTTGAATTAATCCCCCTTTCAAGTTATTTCTTTCGAAACAAGAATACCCAGGAAAGCCTCCCTTTATTCCTTTCTTAATTTTCCTGTGAAAAAATCATATTTATAAACCGGGGCAGTTGTTTACAGTACTGCTCTTCGTCCGAATACCAATTTCATGTAGTACTCGTTCTCCTACATCCTTTGAAATTCCTTTCATAGTATGTCGTTCTTTCGCTGAATTCTTGTTTGCCGTTCATCATAAAAAAAAAATAAAACTGCTGCTATCAAAGGGCACATTCCCACATTGAATCACACTACAAATTTTCAGCCTTCAATGCACATAAAGCACACCTTATTCGCCTACTACCTTCACGTCGCCCCGGCGCGGCCCAACAACATGCAAACAACTTTATCCCTCGTATTTCCGCACCTGTGCACCCATATCCGTTTGTCAGATGCACTCCGACAGTGTGCTAGCAATGGATTTTCACTCTTTGGTTAAATGTAAAAATGAACGACAAAAACGCAAAATATAGCAAGCAACGGTAAGCGAGCTAACAACAAAAGTATAAACGAAAAAAAAACACATTTCACCGTAGCAACAACAACGTACACAAAAAAAAGGACGTTCAGGAAAAAGTTTCATAATAAAATTTTATTCACTGCTGTTGTCTGGCAACGACGCGAGTTCCCCACAAAAATCACGCAAAAAACGGCGACGAAACGCAAAACAAAAAAAATATGAAAACAAAATAACTATAACCACCCGATTCGGGAAAAGTCAACGAAACCCTATACACCCAAAACAACAACGACAAAAATGCTTCAATAAAAATGTCCTTATAGCCCTTGTGCCAGTACTGGTATTCTGGCATTGTTTGTTATTCGTTTTATTACTTTTATTACACTTTGATTTTCACATGAACATTGTACATACATACATCGTTCGTACAGCATGAAATAAATGGCAAAAATGAAAAGCAACACTGAGAAATTATTATACAAAAAAAGGAGAAGAAGAAAGGAAAAAGTTGATCAAAGCTTAGCTGGTGGAATTGGAATTCCTTCGAGGCAAATGTAAATGCTATAAATTTAATTTGCAAAAAAAAAAAAAAAATAAACAAATTATTCTTGTTCCCGATAGGTACAGGAGCACTTCACAAATCAAACAAATCTCTTGACCTCGTGGCTAAGCCTTCGTTGTGATAAAATGAAATTGTGCATTTCGTCTGTTGGCCACGAGGTAAGTGGGCTCTTACTGTAAACTGTGGACGAGATGTCTCGCTATTTCAAGGTAATTGTGTGATTATGTCCTTGGCCAAACTATCCTTGAGTAGCTAAAATATGAAGAAAACTTTTGACGATTCCACGTGGAGTTTCCCTTCAATGGTAAATCATTTAGCAATTTTTGGCAGTCGGCATGCAAAATGACGACCAACTTTCGGCTAAACCCTTTGCAGACAAAATTGCCGTAGCATGCTTCACCGATTATGGCAGCATTTTGAAGTAGATTTGAAAGTTTTCAAAACAGATATCATGAGTGTACGTGTAGGTACGTGTAGGTGAATGGCTTTCGTTTGCAGGCTTTTCGAAGAAATCTTTCTGTTGCGGAAGTTTTGAGGAATGGATATTGAGGACTTTTGGAAATGGGCCTGAAAAAAAAGAAGGTCAATGTTAGTCGAAGGCTCGTAGGTGTATTTTATCTTGTGACACAACGGTTTTTATTCAAGCGCCATAAAAGGTATTTTTTGGTGTTGCCTACATGGTTCTGTCGTCATAGTTACTTTGAGACCCGATTCGAGAATAATGATGATGACCTGCACTTAAGCTTAAAACCAAATATTCGTTGTGTCCAAATCAAAAAATTAATAATGGCCCAAAACAAATGTGTAGAGTTCGATACCCCTTAGATCACCAATATGTAACAGCACCATCATTCGTTTTCAAGTCGAACTGGAGAACCCTCAGGCGAACTAAGAGGGAAGCAGTAAAAGTGAAAAAAAATTTAATATCTCATTCCTGATGAGATATGTTTATACCCTTAAACAAAAAAGTTTCGACCGGAACCACCTAAAAGTTTTTATTCACTGCCCCACCTATTTCGAAAGACTGACAACCATCCAGAAGTAAGAATTGTCATGATAAAATGTGAGTCAATTGTATTTGCTTCCAAAAATATGTCTTCGCACACATAATGGTTAGAAAATCTAAGCCTTAGGTCCTGGAAGGGCCGTTCACGCATAATATTTATTTAGTTTTCTAAATATTAAATTTGTACCCCATCTCGTTCTAGTTAGGTGACACAGACCTTAACTAACTAGCCTCTCAAATAAGCAAAGCTGCCTGCCTCTAGACTCGCGCCCAAACATGGTTGAGATCAGCCAACAAATGTTGTCGCCTACTTAGGTGAAGGGTTGCTCTGTTGCTGTTTTAATTTTTCGACGATATCATTTGGCGCGATAACTGCGGATTCTAGTAGACATAATTCTTATGCAGGCAACTTTTGTACTATGGTTGCCCTTGAAGACGTCCCAAATTCACCGATCCTGAAAGTTCTTCCTTGTTGACAATTTTTATATCGTTTGCATGATTTACAGGTTCACTTTCAAAAGCATTCGATAATTGCAATATCATCGGCACATTCGCATTTCCCCTTAGTTAAAAACAGCAAATGAGACTGGACAAAAAAGTATCAAACCTTGAAAACGTTTTCCAGCCGTACGAAGATAATAACAATATCTAAAAGACAGCGGGCATTTGCGATTGCATGAGAACTATTCCACGGGTAACATCTACGAACATGCTCAAAGAAATAACAAATAGCTCAGCCCAAAAAAGCCTCAGGATTCGATTTTATTACAGGAGAAATGCGGAAGAAAAAATCTCATAGGCATGAACATCGTCCAGACTTAGGTATGTACCACGAATGTTGAAAGTCGCGGAAGTAATAATAATGTTGTCAAAACCTTGAAGGTGCCGAGTTTTATACCAATATTATCGAAAATATTTTAAAAAAATTCTGAAGCGTCATAGAAGAGAAAACATTCGTTTTTATATGATTTTTGCCCAAAAGACTTTTCGGAGGATCTACAGTCATCCATAACTCAGTATCTGTTTATAATTGAATAAAAGGATGAGTACTCCACATTAAAACAAATAAAAGCTGGCGTTCCGCAAGGTAGTAACTTATAAACTGTATTGTTCCTTTTATACACAAACGACCGGCCCAAAACTTGAAAGAACTGTTGCCACCAAACTGCTGGTGGCCAAAGTGTGTCAAGGACAAATGTGTGGTCTCGGCGTTAAACCAAGGAAAACTGAACTAAACCAGTTTTCAACACAAAAACCAAAATGCCATCCTTCAGACTTCCTCACAACGAACAACAACAATCAAGTGCCAAATACGTGGTTAGACCCCAAACTAAATTGAAGGTTAAACATTGAACACCATGGCAAAACTTTTGGCAAAAAGTGAGGACTTCAACCAAAATTTGGGTATCTGGTTGTACCCAGCTATGGTTCGCCTATCCTTTCTTATGAGTCATTTGTATGGTCGCTGCCCTAAGGTGGCCCTAGCCTTCAAGATCACCAAATTAATCTAGAACAGAATGTGAATTCGACTCCGTTTCAAAAGACTTCGAAGAAATGGGGACTGTGGAATGGGTGCAAGGGTTTTTTCTGCAGAACCATATATTTCTAATTTCTTCCGGCTCCCCAACTCGTGCAATATCATCCAGACGGAGTTCCTGGCAATAAAGGCAGCATGTAGGATACTCATGACCAAATCAATATCCAAGCAAAACATCCGTAGACATCCAGGTTGCGATCAAGGCTTTTGATCGCAACCACTAGTCAAAATTAGACGACCTTTCAGAGATCTCAGGCATTAGTTTCAGAAACTACGTTGAGCTCTTGCTCAAACCTTTTGTTCCCTTAACGTCGCATGAGTTGTGGTTTCAAAACGGCGCGCGCTTAAGCGCTAATTGCGCGTTTCTGAAGAGGAGTTGGAAACCGTCCAATTAACTACCCAGTTTTGCCACATTTGCTGAAGTTCTTTCTTTCTGTGATATAAAAACATCAAAAGAAAATATCGATTTAATATTTGTGCCTACACCAGATGCTCTAAACTGGTATCTACTATATAAGGAGGTCCGTATCCTAGACTTCAAGTGTTAAAAATAAATGAGCTGATCGTTTTTTTTTTTTTCGAGGGTAGGTGCAATATCTTCCATGAGACTATGAGGACCGGCCGCGCGTGCTAATAATAGTGTGAGATTCTTACTCATTAAAAAATACCCTCCTTTGCAGTCGGCGCACAAGATTTCTCTGATCTAAAATTTGTAATACAGCGTCAGAGCTGATCGATGGTGTGATAAACCCTTCTACGGATTGAAGTCCCTCAAAGTTGAAAGTATGAAAACACTTTGCGTTTGATTAACGAAAGCTTAGCTTTGTCATTTCATTTCACCATTCAATTCAGATACAAAAGCTCCAATTTAATGTGCAGTCAATATTCGTCTAAGAGCCAGAAGTCACTTCTTCTCCGAGCCTTCCATTTGCTGCTTTTAGTTGTTCCAAGGGGAATCAAATTGAGTTAGTCATAAAATCAATCACAAATCACCACTCTAGCTAAGAGTGTAAATATTTTCACTGCAGTAATTTCCTGTCAAAATCTGCAGTGCACTTTCCCAGTTCGCAAGTAGTGTGGAAAAGTTTATAGAATCAGCTATAACATTAAATAAAAAACCTACTAAAAGTAACACAAAACTTATAAGTATCCAATCCAATGATGCGGTAGGATTTCTTTTAGGCTCCTTCTATACGTGCACTCTCTGCAAGTTGCGCTGCTGTGTTTGGCTGCTTGTTTTGTGTCGAATAAAACACACACCAGCAGGACGTCCTGTTTCGTTTTCCAAAGAACATGAACACATTCCATTAGAAATTCATCACATGATTTGGATTCACGGAATGTTCCTGCTGCAGAGATGAAGTTTACTCAAAACAAGGGATTGCATTATGTTTGCCTTTTTTTTTTTTGGGTTCCTACCTTTGATAGATTTTTTTTTTTGTTTCTTCTTTTCTCTTGTTTATTTACATTTTTAATCTAGATATACAGTTATTTTAATGGGTAAACAACTCTGGGGATGCGGAGTAATTAAGAATGCAAAGCACATAAATCGTTGCCAATAAAGGGTACATAACTTCTTATTCGCTTATAGAGGTGATGAATGTGTGTAGCGTACTTTTCTGATAGTTAGAAGATGGGGAAAGGTGTTTATGAATGGTTGATTGCGCTGTGTTTGAAAAATTGTAGTTATTGTTTGAACGGATCTAGGAGTAATACACTAGAGGTGTTGGTGTAATAATTTGGAGGAATGTCCTTCTCGAAGCAGTGGTTCGATATTAGTGGTTTAAAAAGGAGAATAGATTTATTTGCCCTGCTGGCACTTTTAAAGACAAATTTGTCGCTTTTATTTAAGGCACTTCAGGCATAACTACGAACTTAAAAGCGTCGCAGATCAGGGCATTTTTTTGTGCCCGGGCTCTTTTCTGGGGGTTAATGCCCTCTAGACTTTGGTGTGTACATTTTGCGGAGTTGTTCAGTTCTGATGAAAAAATAAAAAAATTATTATTGAATTAATATTCTTCAAAGACCAATCAATATCATAACATCGGTCGATCCCAGCGTGCCGTGATAGAGGCTTTCACGGCTATTGAAGAACAGGCGAAACTAGTTGGCCTTGAAGTGAATGAGGACAAGACTTAATATATGCTATCAACAAACAAACAATCATCTGTCCACCGACTAGGACAAAATGTTGATAGCAGCAACTTCGAGGTAGTAAAGAAGTTCATCTACCTCGGGGTAAACATCAACTCCACAAATTAAACCGTGAAACCGCTGCTACTTCGGTTTGGCAAAACAAATGGTTTCAAAACTCCTAACTCGAAGGACAAAGTGCATGCTCTACAGAACCCTTATCCTGCCAGATCTGCTATATGGCGCCGAGTGTTGGACGATAAGCAGGAAAGGAGAGTTAATACTGGGATCCTTTGAAAGAAAAATCCTTCGACGGATATTTGGTCCTGTATGCGAGTAGGGCGAATGGAGGAGAAGATACAACCGCGAACTCTATGAGCTGTACCAAGATGTGGATGTAGTCCGAAAAGCTAAAACTCGTCGACTACATCGAGCGAATGGACAACAACGCTCCAGCCAAGAGGATCTTCGAATCCCAGCCCCTAGGTTCGAGACGACAAGGAAGACCGAAACTCCGTTTTAAAGACCAAGTCATCGCGGATGCCAGAGCGCTTGGTCTAAACAACTGGAAGCAGCGTGCTCGGAATTGCAGAGGGTGGAAGGCTGCCGTATCTCAGGCCGTATCTTCACGGGTCCGGAGCCCGTTAAGTAAAAGTAAGTAGTATTGGTCAAAGATAGTGATATCCTTTTTTGTCATTATTTAACGATTTCGATGCATTTGCTGTTTGGCAAAAACATAGTAAAATATTATTTGGAAAATTATGTCTGGAATTAAACAGTTGATGAAGGGAGTGATTTATCTTCTGCGCAAAGAAAAGCCACAAAATATTATATCGAACACAAAATGATTAGTAAATATTATTGCGGAAAATTTCATTAAAGCCAAACAACAACACTTCGAAATGCAAGCTACAAGGGACGCGAGAAATATCAAACTCTTTGGTGGTAGTTTGAATCTTTCTGTAATCTTGTTCTTGCTATCCATTCCTGTGCCGTGAGATATTACTTTCAGATCAGTTTCTGCAAAGTTTAATGGAAAGCGAAATAAGACCATCTGCTGGGTCCATTGTGTCTATTCTGATGGAACTGATGGGTAAAGAAATAAACCGCAATTACTATAACTTTTGAATAGTCTCGCTTACAATTAGAACCCCTCAAATTTGTGTATGAATGTCAGGAGTTTTTTAAGCTCTACATTTCTCAGATCTTCCAGTTCATCAAAGAAGTAACTGTCGAGCGTCTTTCGCCTGGTGGCGAAAAGTCCCTGCAGCAGTCATTATGCAGTACATGACTAGTGGTTTCTACTGTACCTACACCTATCGCACAGTGTCCGGTGGGGACTCCCATCCCATAAGCACGCGAATATATTTGCGGTTTAATCCCAGCAATAATTTTGATTTCCTATTGTTTGCCTCTTACCACAGATCTTTAGCGTGCTTGCACGTTTTCAGTCTGGTTCGACATAGATTCATTCTACTCGTGGACTCAATGTCGACCTTTCGCGGGAGTATGCTAAGCCGAGTTCTTATAAATGTTGGAGCCAAAGATAGGTGCATCTCCTATTCTTTGCTCTCGATCTCATCTGCTTTGACTTTACCCGGAATATCAACGTGCTCACCGCTCTAGATTTGACTAGATTTCAACGGACTCCATGCCCCTTATCCTGTCAAAGTAAAGGCTGCAATGTTTTTGCCGGTGACGCCACGTCTTTCCACATCTTGAGCCGCTAGAGTTATAAGTCGTCACTAATTTTAAGTCCCAAAGTTTTACAGTCGATGCGCGGTTCAATACAGGTATGCAATACAAACGGTTTGAATGGATTTGATTGCAGTTTTGACTCTCTGTCTCTGTCGCTGCAGTATATGTCCAGATGGGAGAGGTTTAGCCCTATAGCTGCTGTGGGATCGGACACTTTTGTCCAAATACAAACTAGATTCGAGTAGGTTTTTCCTATAGAATTATGACTTTGTAAATTCAGATTGATATCCAAGGAATTTGCGGGACACATTTAGGTGTCTAGTGTTGCATGAGGGTCTACTCCTATTTTACCCCCTTTCGGTTATTTGACATTCAAAAGATGTCTGAATATAAAATGTAAGCCCGACCACCACGACCACCAAAAGAAAATGCCAAACATCATAGCTTCTTGAAATGTAGACTCGAATAATTTTCCTGGGCGCCTTTATAAATATCCCTATTCTAGGCACACTTAACAACCATACAAACCCATCATCCGCAAAAAGCACGCAGAAAAGGACCAACAACGACAACAACTATGTAACTACACTAATCACTGGAAAGTCAGCGAACCTTGATGTTTCAGTCAGCGGACGATCCATGAACACACCACCATGAAATGCTTCTGAAATTGGATACACTCTCTCCCAGGGGAATACCATTTATTTAGTGATCAAATGTCCCCAGGGGTCTTCATCATCAACAGAAGAAGCAGAAGCACCGCAGTCGCAGCCACAGCCACAACATCATTATCAACGAGCGACAATAATGAAGAGCGAATAAGTTTACAAAGCGGATCAACAATCTAACTAAAACGCGCACGGACCACACCGTCGCGACTGGAATTTGGTCAAATTTGGCATTCCAGCTGCGATGGCGATCGGCACTGTGACGCTGAGAGATCATTACTCAAATCCTCCAAAGGATATGCGTCAATCAGTGCTCAATAAAATGCATTCCGAGCTCCTCTGGGAGAACGCACAATGAAGTTGTTCGCGCAGATTAAGTGGGATTGGAATTGCAGCGCAGCGCAGCGCACTGTTGTGCTATTCTGTGTGGCATCCAATCCAAGGCAGCGAGATGTACCCACTGACATATTCACTCAAACGTCATTCGATTTGTACGTCTCCATGTTTGGGATTTAATGAAGACCTCTTTCTTGCAGCATTGCGGGATGTCCTCGCTGTGGGCAGCCGCACTTTTTTTTGTGTCAGTCATTCGATGATTTAGGAGGACGAGCTTGAGTCCTTGAGTCAAGCTAAAAAATTATGGACGAATCTTGGCCGCCTAATTGGAGGACATATTTCGATTTCGAAGAATATTTTTGAAGCCAATTTATTTGAATGCGGTCATCTCTGCACACAGCGAGAGTTCAATGGCCAACGCCCAAGACACAGGTCGGCCTAATTGATGCTCTCTATAAATCTCAATGTAAAAGGACTTGGAATTTCAGGACTTAATCCCAGCAATTGACAACCGAACAAACATATCATAAGGCCAGAGATCATCCCCAACCACCAATCAGTGGCTGTATGCTTGCGTGCAGCGGTCTAATCATAAAGCCACATCGATTCAGTCCAATCGACGATCAATGTCTATTTGCGGTGTCTGCCTTTAGCTCCTGTGGTCGGTCGCCACCGCTGCAGCTGATGCTGTTTGGACATTAATCGACCAGCCATAGCCAACCCAGCGATCAAGATGACGTTGTATGAACGTGCATGTATGTATGTATACCTATTGTGTTTCTCCTCCTGAGAAGCCAGAAAAACGATCGGAATTCTAAAAGACTTACAAAAAGTTAAAACGCAAATTTTGCTCGAGTCCTTTTTTTTTTTTTTTGATGCGCTGCCAAGTTCCGAATCATTCAATTCATGGCCAAGAACATCAATTAGAGATTTTGTGATCATTTCGGAAATGCAAAGCAGTTGGGATATAGGCCCATGAGCGGAGCGGAGACTGAGACTCTTTTGGCATTCTGACGGCAACTGCTGCTGGCTGCGCAAGACCCGCTGCCGATCTCATGCCTCGTCGAAGGCATCAATTATCAGTTTTTGTTGCATATATTCGGATGCCGAAAGGAGATCGTCGGTGGTTGAACCTGAATTAAGGATGTGTGCCTGACTTGCGAGAGAGATGAATTAACATGCGACCAGGTGTGGTTTTGGTACAGGTGCTAGGTGCACATCTTGGTTTGGTTCATTTTTTTATCTTTTTTTTTTGCCGATTTCGTTCTCGTAAAGAAAGGGAATGTTGCGTGCAAGGAAACATACTTAATGCAAAGTGATGCGCAAACAAAAAACAGAAATCAAGCTTTTCTAAGAGCCAACTGTTTGGGGATCATCACTAATAAAGGATTGATGTTTGTACGCATCGGCAAGAGGATATTATAAGCAGCCTCGGGCGGTGTTGGTAATAGTATCTTTTTGATGCAGCATCAGTTGGAAGCTAGCCGTGAAAGCATTTAGGGAAGATATGTTGGCAGATTGTGATAAACAAATTTAACTTTGTACTGTGCATTCGTCGAAATTCATAGAATGACTGATCTACCTTTATGTGTCTGCTGATAGTTTAAGCAAGCAGTTGTTACTGTTTTGTAGAGAATCGATCTACTTATTTACTTAGCTAACTCCCAAACCGTGGGAAATGTCTACCGGAGACACTTCAGCGTTTCAGTCGCGATCACGCTGCTGCCAGTTATTCAGACGGAAGCGTTCTTGCATTCCCTTTGGATTGGTCTTTAGAACAGAGATTGTTTCTTCCTTTTGTGGTCTCGAACCATGAGAAGACTATGAGAAGAATACAAAGGGTTGCCAAGCCCCTATTTGGCTTTTTGGGCCACATCTTCACCATTGTGCAGCTCATAGAGTTCGCGATTGTTTTTTTCTCCTCCAGTAGTAAAGTTGATAGATCTCCTTGCATTATTATCGTCCACTCAGCAGCATAAAGCGTTCTTTCTGTCTGCCTATACTATTAGAATTTGTTTTGTTAAACTGAAGTAGCAGCGAATCCGTTTATCAATGTCAACAAAACAATTTTTTGAATTTACAATGTGAAAACCTGAATTCGATTCCCCTCCACTTTTAATGCATTTCGCCACTGCGTTCGAAGAGCACTTGTATCTTCCCTTCGACGTGTAATTTGTCAATTTTAGTTTAGAGTGATAAACGCAAGAAATAATAACTATGACTAGCTCTAGAAGTCGCACATGTGTTAGTTCGTTGGCCCACCCTCCTTCCCAAAAGGGATTTTAATAGAAAGAATATTTTACGTGTTTGGGAAAAACATGAAGCTCTGAACTTAGGAAGCAGTAGAATTTTGTAACAAACTCGAAGCCACCGAACACTCGACCTTCCGAAGAGGTTGTCCTGTTCAAAACTACAATAAGTGGTCGAATAGAAAATATTTTGCTTGGCTGTTGCAATTCGAAAACAAAGGTCTTAGAGTAAATTTTAAAACATTTTTATATCTGAACATTCAAAAGCGAGCCGGTGAGATGAGAGTTCTCAATTGAATAAATTTGAAACGATTCAGTACGATTCGTCAACATTAGTAAATTTTAAGAGCTGCAAAGAGGATCTCTTGCCCGAAACTCATCACTTTTAAAAATTTAAAGCTAAATAACATCAAAGAACTAAATGACGTCTGGAAAGCTCTGGCGCTTTGGATTTGAAAAGAAATAGCTTTTGAGAACAGGAAAATACGAATCCTTAAGCCAGCCCTAAAAGTAACAGTTATGTGGGAGAAATTTACAGACCTTCTCCTTTCAATGATCAACTCTAACCTTAAAACCTCTACCAGTAGCATTTTACTGACAGCAATTTTTTAATGACGGCTTAACTGACTTTTCGAAAAAAATAACAAATCTATTCCAATGATGCATTTGAATGACAGCTATAACTAGCACCATACAAAGGCCACATCGTGAAATCGCTGTTCCTCTGTCAGCAGTTGCTCAGTTGTCATTGCAAATATTAGGATTTCGTACCTCAAAAAATACATCTTCCTATACTTTAATTCAACAGACGATATGCCGACGCGTTGATATGACAATAAATAATTTCGTCCTCGAAATATTCTGTACTTTGGTTTGATTTAAATTTCGATTTTAATGCAGGGAAACGAGCGAGTTGCATCGTCACTAAATCTACTGGGAAAAAAAGGAACAGCCCAAAAAGAAACTACATAAAACTTACGTATTCAATTTGATTTTGTCAGCTGGCTGTAATAATATACAGGATGTTTTTTTTAGAGGTATAGAACTTCGAATTGAAGTAAAACACAAGAAAATCGTTTTAATGTCCATCAATTTGGCATTTGAAGGATAATTTTATGTCATTAATGGTTAAATAGGATTTCGCGACGCGCCGCGGCTGGTTCGAATAAAGACAAGACTAGAGGTCCAATCTTCAACCACTTTTTTAAACATTTGGGGCATGTCGGCAATAACGCCACGAATGTTGGCTTCCAAGTTCCCTAACGTTGCTGGTTTGTTGGCGTAGGCGAGCGACTTCACATATCCCCAAAGAAAATAATCCAATGGTGTCAAATCACACGATCTTGGTGGCCAATTGACAGGTCCATTCCGCGAAATTATGCGCTCATCGAATGTTTCCTTCAATAAATCGATTGCAACGTGCGCTGTGTGGCATGTAGCGCCGTCTTGTTGGAATCACATCTTATCCACATTCATGCCATCCGATTCGGGAAAAAAATAGTCGGTTATCATGGCTCTATACCGGTCTCCATTAACGATAACTGACTCTCCAGCATCATTTCGGAAGAAGTATAGCCCAATGACTCCACCAGCCCATGTGGATTCTCTTCACTCCAAATGCGGAAATTTCGCTTGTTGACGTAGCCATTCAAACCAAAATGAGCCTCAATGAGCTTGCGGTAAACTTCGCGAACTGAACCATTATTTTCGAAATAAATTTGCATGATTTGCAAGCGTTTTTCATTTGTCAACCTGTTCATGACGAAATGGCAAACAAACTAAACATAAATGACATTAGAGTTGCCAGATTTGACTACAAAATGTCAGTTTTATCTCTATTCGAAAAACTAACCTCTAAAAAAAATGCCCTTTATACATAAAAACTTAACCGCCTTCTACTTACCGTAGTACAAAATTGAAGGTATTTGGTAAGAAAAATCGGCTTTTCTGGTTATGGCTTCAGGCAACAAAAAAAAAGAAAATACAAACCCACATTTCAGCTTCCAAAATACCCCATCACTTCATGAAAATAAAAACAAATTGATAAATATTTTTGTAATAATTTATAGTTTTTATTGAATTTTTTGATTTTTTTATTTGATTTTTGATTTTTTTGATTTTTTTTCGTTTTTGTAACATATTCTATTTTTGGCAGTGTTTCATCTCTTTTTTTTTTTTGACAATTATTCTTTTTTTTATAAATTTGCATCAGCGACAGTTGTGTTTTGTTTTATTTTGCAACGAAAGGGTTAATTTTTTTTTTTACATTTAATACAAATTTTTTTTTCTTTAATTTTGTAGAACAAAAATTATTGGTAATTTAGTGGACATATAGTAGTTTTACTGATTTTTTGTTTTTTTTTTCTTTTAATACATTTATATATAAATTCATTTTAGTTTATATTTTTTTCTTTGGTTTTATTTTTATACTTTTTCTTTTTTTGCTATTTCATTTATTAAATATTACAATAAATTTTTTGTGTGAACAAAATAAACAAACAAAAAATAATAAGAAACGGTAGATATTCGTTGTATTTTCTTTTTTTATATAATATCTTCAACTGAATGTATTCAATTTGAATTAACAAAACAAATAATATATTAATAATCAAAAAAAAAATAATAATAATAAATAAATAATATTAATAATAATAATAATACTCTTTTGTGTTTCATTAATTTCGTAAGCCTTTCTCGTGAGAGTGTGAGTCTGAGTTTTTATTTATATAAAGTAGGATATTTGGCGGCTTTAATATAAATTAATTAAATTGTTTAATTTAATAATAGTTATCAACAACCTTATACTTAGTAGATATTTTATTTTGTTTTTAGTTTTAATGATATTTGTTTTCTTTCTTTTATTACAATTATTACTTTACTAATTTATTTTTTTTTATAATAATAATAATATTGAATTGTCGACTAGTTTTAAGTGATTATTATTCGTTTTTGTTTTGTTTTGTTTTTTTGCGAAGGATTTTGATTTTCTATTGACTTTTGGATTGTTTTTTGTTTGATTTTCTTTTAAATGATTTTGTGAAAGTCACAAATTCAGCGAAAAAGTGTTTTCATCATTGAGGAAAACTGTTTTCTGAGGGAAAGGTGACAGAGTGAGAGAGAGAGAGTTACTTTCAACCTGCAGTAAACTGAGAGTCTACACAGGGAAAGTATATGGATTTGGGATTTTCTTGTTACTTAGCGCATTTTTTTTTTTCAAAAGTAGAGAGACGAAGAGGAGAAGCAAAAAAATCTATTTCACTTTTTGTTACACATATTTTCATTTTATTTACACAAATATTTATAAATATTTTCTTTTTGGATTAAAACTTCAAGGAGTTTTTTTTTTTTGTTTTTGTGTTTATTTATTACTTTTTACTTACTTATGGTTTTTTTTTTATTTATTTATACAAATCAGTCTTTGGTAATATCACAACAGTTTGTTTCACGTTTTGGGATCAATTTCATAATTAATTATTAATTGAATTATACTTAAAAATAAAGAAAAAAAAAATTACATAACATATATTCACATCTAAATAAAAAAAAAATAATAATAAATATATATAAATATATTTTTAATTTAATAGGAAAAAAAACATTAAACTTGCGAGTGTTTTTCTATTTTAATTGTTAGGAAATGAGAATGTTTTTGTGTTATAGAAAGGAAAAAATAAATAATAAATATTCGATTAAAAAAAAACAACTAAGGACTTCAGGAAAATTATTCAAAATGAAACAAAAACTAGTTCTGTAAGGAAAATCAATTAAATTAATAAAGTTAGAATATTATTTTTTTTATTTTTATTTTACGAAACACCCAAATCATGAAGCAAATGTTGTTTCATTACTTCACCCTCTTCTTCGAGTATTTGCGCAGTCACTGTATTTATAAGATTGAATACAATCGCGAATATTGTAAATGCAGTATAAACACCTAACGCTAACCACCACATGAGATTCTCATGGGTTTTATGTTCGAAATTTTTTAATACTAATAAACCTATTGTTAGACCAGCTAATGCTCCTGTAATGTGTGCTATATACGATACAGCGGGCGCTGTATTCGGTTCATTTACATATTGGGAATAGAGTGCGTAACCCAAGTCGCACGATACTGTTAGAAAAAAGAGAAGAAAAAAATTCAAGAAATTAATAGATGGTAACTCTGTTTTTAGGAAATCAATATGGTGCGTCCTTTTGACTGACTTCTAGCAGTAGTAAGTCAGTAATAAATTATAACTGAGTTATTACTGGAAAGTAGAAAAAAAACCCACCTATAATAAAGTCCTCAGAAAAGAAAAAAATTAAATGGAAATACAAATTTAAACTTACCAAATATCAGTACCGATGCCAACTTCGAGACAGCATACTTCATTTCGCCAAAATTCAGCATTAAATTCGCTAAATGTGCAGCCAACAGCGCGTACACACCACCGCTAGCACCAACTAGATACACCTCCGAATCGACTACGCTCGTGCCCAGCGAGCCAGCAAACACTCCCGCTAAATATATGCACGCGATGCGCGCCGAACCGTGTACAATTTCTAGTGGCAAACCGAACAGCATTTGCACAACGACATTGAATCCCAAATGGAACCAATTCGCATGCAACACCATATAGGATACAAATCGCCATATCTCCTGACGACGATCCGGTCGATAGATTAGCACCGAATCCGAAGATATTGGACTATTCAGTTCGGGCTGGAAATCCACTGTCATGTAGTCATAGAGAAAGACACCAATCTGCGCAAGGAAAAAAAAAACAAAAAGAATTCAATTAAAAATTTTTCAAAAATAAACACACACAAAACGGCGAGGGTATTAATAAATCTTTTGAAATGTCAGAAAGGATGGCACAGGGTGTGTTCTGTTGTTCTTTAGTGCGCCGCTATGCAAGGACGAGTACGGATTATACACCGAGCATCGTCTGGGCACTGTCTCCCCACTGTCATCTCCATCGGACATGACAGAAATGAAAATTACATACATATGTGGGCAGATATCGGATGTATGTACGCACAACATATGACAAGCCCCAAAGGTATACTAAATTTAATCAATCTAATGCAAAGTGTCCGCACTTGAAAGCAATTTTGTGTCTCACTTCTTCAGGGACGTGTGTGTGTGTCTCCAGAGGTCTGACGCTGCGCCACCCCTCGCCGATAATGGGTTTGTTTGTTCTTCTCCAATCTACCATTACTCGTATCGAGTAAGACATCGAACATAGAACAACAACAAGAACACGCATTCTCAAGAAAGGGGATTTCAAGAGGCAGCAATTCAACCCCCACCCGCCCAACTCAACTCTGAAAGTTGAAAGTTTTCAAATTGTTTTAGCTCTGCGGTTTTGCTGTTCCAACCCATAAAATGGTCGATGTGTATGTGTGTCTACAGACATGCCAGACAGATTCCTCGATAGGGTGGTCAGTAAAATGAGGTTTTCCTGATAGGGATGGAGTGGGGGGCGCGCTCTGGGCGGAATGAGGATTGATAGTTTATTGCCCCCTTTTCTACATAAAACTTTCATAGTAATGAATGACTCGGCGTCTCTGCTGGAATATTAAATGTGCTCTGTCTGGGATGAGAGTGCTTCAAGTGGAGCTTAGGGGTGAGTTAACAACATCTATACATATGTATAGGTATGAAATGTTGATAGATACTTGAGATACTCTGGGGGCAATTGAACAATCTTGGGAATTTCCAATACGAAAGAGTTTTTTTTTTCTTATGACTTGCAATGTCAAACTGAACTCACCTCAAGTAACGATATCATTATCACGAAAACGGGCGGCGGACAGCACCTATGGTAGTCTGCATGGTATTTCTTCTCCTCTTCCGTCGTGTAGGTGATTGCGTTCTCCACATAGGTGGTGCTATCATCTGATGGAATGTCAATAACAGTCGATTGGTGGTGCTGGTGTTCTTCGTCTTCTTCCTGCTGTTGTTGCTGTTGTTGTTGCTCTAGCGGTGGTAGGGGCTGCTGATGTGACTTGTCTTGTTCTTGTTGAACCATTCTTGGTTACTTAGTCTTTTTTTTTTTGGTTTTGAGTGTAATGCAGTGATTCACTCGGGAATTATGTACCACACAAGTACATAAGACTTCCGAAAAGCTCACAAACACTCTCGTTCAATTAATAAACATGGAAATAAGGGAGAACATCAATCTCTGGTTCTGCTTTGTTTGTAAGTCTTTTTGTATGTGCACACTCTAAATTTAATGCAGTGCAGTGCAGTCTTGTTGCTAGACGAAGACTTTTTTGTTTGTTTGGTTGTTTTTTTCTTAGTTTATTCCCGCATCCGATGATTCTAGAATGTTGTCAGTCAGTCAATTTGGATGGGGATTTCCTTTTTCTTGTACTTTTGTCAGACGCCAGCACTTTGCTCTATACGTTGCTATTAATGCGGCGACTGGTGCTGCTGCTGCTATTTGGTGTCGTGGATGTCGTTGTCAAGTAATTAGACATCGAAGCTTGTGCGCGCTCTCTGTTTTTTTTTGGTTTTTTGCTCCAGAAGATCCAATCTGCAAAGAGTAAATTCCAAAATTAGAAAATCGAGTCCAAGGTTAATTTCCATTAAATATTCTATACCTAGTAAGTATTTGTGTGTGTGTGTTTGTATTTGTGGTAGATTGCAGTAAAAATAGACAGAAGACGAGGGACAGCCAAATAGAGGGAAAAGACACAAATTTCTTCGCCTTGACGCCACCATTCATCATGAATGAATGAAATAACGTTTTTTTTTCCTTTCTTTTCTTTTCGCTTCTGTTTGGCAGTCTCATTATGTTGGTAGCTATCTACCCCCCCCCCCCCCCCCCTCCCAAGATACTTTTCCAACAAACATAAATGGATAGCGAACAAAAATTGCCGCAGAATTTTCCTCTTCTTCTTGTTGTCGGGACATTTGCCAACCCGACATAGAGTCTCCTCTCTTTTGCGGAATCCTTTTTGGACAAACGTATAGATGTATACATTTTCTATGCAAAAAAAAATGGAATGTGTTCCACATGCACACTCACCACACCAATCCATTGGCAACAACCCCATAGAAAACTATTTTCATGTCTAGACCTTGGCTATATGTGGCGCGATATTTCTGAGTTTTTCCCTCATTTTATTACCTTCTGCAACGTAGCTAGCACCATATAGCTGGTTGCCAGCCTTTTTACCTCGTTTTTGGCAACAGGAAACGAGTAAGCACACGCCTTGGCAATGCACAGAGTTTTTTTTTTTTTTTTTGTTTTTTTCTTTTAATTTTTCTTTTAAGGGTGGAATGGAAACATGAACAATTTGCAATTTAAATTTGCAAAAAAATATGAAGACCACATATAGCCTGCCTCTCGAAGAGACACAAACATATGGCCATAAGGCAAGAAGGTATCACATCATCATCAATTAAAAGAATATAGGTACACGAAGACGAAAAGAATGAAACAAATAAACACAAATGAGTCTACACAAAAGGTAGGAACGAACAAAAATTGGAGTGAACTTTGTTGGTGGCATAAGTCGTCGTCCATGGCGATATATGTCGGTTTGATGATGGCAATAATGATTAAGTTTCCACCGGCACTAGCAATGGCACTGGCACACACCCCCGAGCAATTCAAATTACATACATGTCGTAGGTGTAGGTAGTTTGGTATTAAACAGAAAAAATAAAAAAAATACAAATAAAACAGATTGACTCTGTAAAGTGGAATGAGAAACAAGTAAAACCAACAACAGTATGCAGGACATGAACTGAACACACCACAGACGGACGGACGCTTTTTTTCATATTGTTTGTTTCAACCCCTTTTCGTATTTTGGACTTACGTGCTGGCTATCATGCAATCGCTACACGTTTGGGTGTACAATATACCTGTGTACTTAGGGGTGGCAAATGAGTTCTTGATGTGTGCCGTATGCACGAAATAGGGGGCTGAAAATATAGGGAAAAGGCTACATTTTTTGACAGGTGCAATTGCTGGGTGTTTGGTTTTTTTTTGTTTTTTTGTTTATTTTTTGTTGCCTCCCAGACAACCACTTACCACGACAGGCTGGATATTTTAACAAGTCCAAAGTACAAGGTTGGAAAAAATGGCATTTGTAACGATTTTATGAAGTAATGGGGGGTCTCGAAACGAGACACTTGAAACTGTTCAAGTTAAGCATCTATTTAGGAGCTTACGATTAAACTCTTCACCGCAAATGGAAGTTGCCAAGTTTTAAAAAGTTTTGAAAAGGGTCCAGGCCAATTTACAAAAACCCCCTGACGCAAAGCGCCATCTCGTCTTCGATTTAAATAAATTCTTTTCCAAAAAAACACATTTCCAACCTTGTCACATCCCACTTAGCACGCGGTGTTAATAAATCCCTCCAAGTAGAGCACACATGTCAATCGCCTCAGAGGAAAGAATATTCCCCAATTTCGAAGACGTGCACCACCTTCTTTGTTTATTTGTGTTTGAATTCTAAAAGTTGACACATATAAATGCTTCCTCCCAAGACGAAACAAAAAAACAGAAAAACAGAAAAAAAAAATAAGTCCCTTTGTTTGCTCCTCTGGGCAATGTTGTTGAGCCTCCTCCACTTATTGTTAGCTTTTTGATTTTATTTCGCCTCATCTCTGTCTCTAAATCGACTATCTGTCTGTCTGGTTTTATGTCTACCGCTAAAGTGTGGTTTATTTTTTATTTTATATTTATTTTTTTTTTATACGTTACACGACCACGACAAGGGGGAGCAAACGAAATGATCAAGCAGGCGCGCAGGCAGGCAGCAATTCAAAGAAGAAGACGAACAGAAAAACAAAAAGAAAAAAAAAGCACCACATAAACAAAAATCGCGTTCTGTCTGGTGCTCTGCCTGCACCTCTTCGTCTGCAGTTCAATTTCCCTTGGAGACACGAACGAACGATGGAACGAATGAACGAAAGAAAAAAATCCATTTGGGGTACCACCGAATCGCGCACATTCAACGTGATGTGATATTCATTACAAAATTTATTCTCTATTTTTATTTATATTTAAAAATATCCACCCCAACAAAATAAACTTTGATATTTTATTCATTTTGTGGACAAATAAAATATAACAAGAACACAACCCTCGGTGAATTGGAATTGACATCATCGTCGGTGGAGGCGGAGGAGGAGGGTAGGTGGTTGGGGACTACTACTGTCGTAGTAGTAATAGTGGAATTAACCGTCAAGACATCTGTTCCCAAATGTCCTTTTCACTTCAAGTAATTTCAAGGATGACGAAACAGAAACAAACAACAAGGGGGAAAAACTCATCATTTATCAAAAAAAAGAAACGAAAAATAAATCTTGAATGTCTCTGATAAGGGTAGCAAAAAGCAAGTTGTCAAGCTTTTGTTGCTGTTGTTGTGGGGAGCATAACAAATCCGATACACGCATACAAATTCGTGCCGCGGGGAGTACCTATGGAAAAAAAAATATGCAAAAGAAGGATAAGGGCAACTGGCATTAGCATAAATCATTTTCGCAAGTCCTTAGCATAATCGATGGATGGCATGGCGAAAATGGTTAAATAATTAAATGGCTGAACATATGCTGGTGTGGTGGGGAGATCACGATCAGAGAAAAGGGTAGTTTGGCGCCGCCGCCAGTTGGCAATGGGAACCAAGGTATTTTTTGTTTGTATACGGGAGTGAGTTGCATAACAAGGGAAATCGTAGGTAGATAGGTAGCAAGTTCTGAGGAAATTTTTTCGATTTATCTGCAGTGATAGGGAAGGAAGGCCATGAGAAGGGAAGTTGCATACCTTTCTATCGAATATGCAAGAGAGATCAACCAAACAGTATTTTGAATCCTAAAACTGAATGACTTGAATTGTGACTTAAAATTGGAAGAAATATCGCAAAAAGTAGTAATTTGAAGTCACAAAATGTGTATGCCCAATTCGTTGATAAAATTTTAAGCAATTGGAAAGGAATTCATTAATGGACTTTAAGGATTTTACATGACTTGCAGTGACTTTATACGATCTAAGGTCTTCAAACGACTGAATGAACTACTGAACGGTAGCCCGGATGATTGTTCTGTATTTAGTGAAGTCACTTGCAGTCAGACATTGATGAATTCATTCATTTTAAGTAATGACTTCAAAGACTTTAAGTGACTTTAAGGGATGGAACGCTTTGAGTGAGTCTAGACGATCGACTTCAAGGTGACTTCAATGAAACAAGCTTATCAAGAACATTGCAATCATAATGACTTCAAAATTTGGATTTCTTATAAGGATCGCTCAATTCATAAATTCAGAATGAATTGAATTCAAATGACTTCAACGAATGAAATACATGTGGTTACTCTAAACACCTCAGATGATTGAAAACGATTGAAGGCTAGTGCTCAGTGATGGAAAGTGACTTCAAAGAATGCATTATAGCCTCTTTAACTTTATATTTTATAAATTCCAATTTTTCGTTCATCATTTGTCGTTTTATTTGGAAGTTATGGAATTTAACTGAATGCGTTGAAGTCATTCGAGGTTTTTCATGTTTATTTATTTCCAAATCAATTGAATTCAAATGACTTTAAACGATGATCCAGTGACTCCGTGTCAAATAAATGACTTTAAATGATTTCCAATGCCAGTGATTTAGTGATGAGACTTATTTAAAAATAAATACATAATAGAAATCGCACGATTTCCACGAAGAGGGTCTTTACGACTTTACGATTGAAGTCGACTTACAGAGGTCCAACTGTTTGTTTGACTTAATGCGCCAAAGAGGAGGTACCTCCAAAGATAAGAACGGACTAGTTAGGTACCCACTAACACTTGTTACAAGAGGTTGTTAACCATCTCATTATAAAAAAAACTCATACAAAATTTACCATAAATAAAATAGAAAACCTGCAAAATTCCCACATAAAATTATGTCTCGTGCGTGAATACTTTCTCAGACAATTGCTTTCGCTACTACATATTATTTATTTTTTTTGTTTTACCTTGGGAGTCATGTTCACCTGTTATTTCTCCTTCTTGTTTCAGTCATAAAAAAACAAAAACACACACTATCTACGAGCTCAAGTTAATAATGTTAAACCTTTTAAACTGCATCTCATTCTACATTAAAGTATATCTATCGGTTGCCAGACATTTTGGTGCCACAAAAGAAAATCTGGGCTTTTCTTTCTTTAGAAGCCAAAGGAGAATAGGTACAAATAATAAAAAAAAAACGAAACTAGTGTACAAGTAGAAACTTTGTAAGTCGGTATAACAATTCGTTGCGGGTCAGTAATTATTACAATTTTTTTTCGGTTTATTCTTTTCTCTTTTCACTATGCACCATTACTGTACGTTCGTACTATAGGCGCGAGATAATGACGTAAAGAAGGTTTTTCTGAGTGTAACTAAGTAGAAGACGAAGAAGGAAAAAAAATTGAGCGCATTGAGCCAATGCGAATTTTAGAGCGCGCACAAATCAAAAACTTGACGCTTTCTTCTTCTTTAATTTTTTCTGTCTCTGAATCTGAATCTCTATTTCTCTGAATTTCTATTGTTGTTACTCGTCGTCGTCGTCGTACGGTGTATGAATGCATGCGGTCAGTAGGGGTAAAGTAAATGACAGTTGGATGACTTTCTTTCGGAACGGCGGCGCGGCGCGGCGCGGCGCTTACACTTGATCAATTATCTAATGGTTGTCTTTTGTTTGGTTTTTTGCAGCAACATAAACGTCCATAGCGGCGGCGAGATAAATGCATGAACCAATTTACCATATATAAATCATTTACTCGTTATAATTGAGCGAAGATTTGAATTTGTAACGCACGAGTAGCGCTAGGCCATTTAGCGAAACTAAAGTGCGCGAGCAGGTGCCGATGCTGAGGCTGAAGCTGACAATTGGACAAAACAGTGTTGTGCAACAGAAATTGTTTTTTAAGGGATTTTGGTAACCTCTCGCTCTCTCGTTACTTTCCATAGTCATTGGATCTATCGCCATTCAATAAGCAAACAAACGCTAACAATGGACTAGATCAATAGGCTAATCGAATCGAGCGCGCTCCAATTATGAAAGAACATTTTTTATTGGATGCCAATGTCAATTTAATCACGATAATCATTGATAAGCCGTTCGTTTTACAGTTTCAAGAGTCTAGCTAATTCTCACCTTGAGAATGTATCTAACGTTCCACTTGATCCGTTCGCATCATCTTTGGGATCTACCTATTTATCAAATGTGAGTGAGTGCGCGCACTTGATCGTAATGAGATCTTGTTATGGATGCAATTATGTTGAGTATGTGAGAATGATTAAGAAGAATTCTTGCGTGAGAACCAATTTCAATGCAATCAAATAGGTGGTACATACCTATGTATGTATATGTATTCAAAAAATAACAGTTTACCATCTAATTTGGTGGTGATGGTGGTGATGGTGGTCCTACTTGAATATATCAATTAAAGACGACGCTGTATTTGAATGGGATGTGCCCACGCACTCGAATATGAAAATGTTGTTTTACTGTTACTACCAAATAATAAAATGGTTATGATTTCATTTGGTTTGATTTTTGGTGCGCGACGGCGAGCCGACACACCTTAGGCGGCGCAGCATTGGAGGTCTTCCCGTGAGGTGTTTTTATTTCTCTCATTTTCTGGATACCTATGTACCTATCTAAATATATAGTTTACGCAACGCATGATCACCTGCCTGGTTGCTTGCTGCGCTGCATAATGACTCCAAATGTGTACATATGCTCAAGGAGGGCAGCAGACAATGAAAAATTCGCGTTCGAATGCAATATGCCACTTCTAGAGCACTATTATTGCCTTTTTTTCTGCCTGCGCTGTGTGCTCATAATGTGTCGTTTCTGTTTTTCTGTTTTTGTATTCTCCCGTGTCTGGTTCCGTTTTTTATTTCCGTGTGAATTTCCGCTTTCCAAGTCCCTCTGCCGCAGCAAGTAATGTACCTGTCTGACTACATCGGCGGCCACCACCTTTGCTCATTTCCTCATGTCCATAGTTAAAGAAACATTCTCGTTCGTTTACTACCTACCTACGTACGTAGCTAGCTATTCACCATTCATCCGTAACATGAGTAGACTTCTAATGGGGTGTGCATGATGGGCAAATGTTCGTTCTTCTCTTTCACACTCTAATCACAATTAAACACAAGGAATTGTGTTACGTTACGTATGTATGTACATAGTATATATTAAGTGTTTCGCTCGGCGCAAAGTATCTCATAATATCTATACTCTCTCGCGGATAACTTAATAAACCATATTAAATTAACAGTTAACTCAATTATATATACATCACTGGTAATTTAATGTGTGCTGCGTACATATTAGAATGGTGCCATTGCCGCAACAACAACAAGCAATAACGAAACGAGCAATCATCAACGATCAACCCCCACCGCGAGCACAGAACCGAGTTTATTGATTCTTCAATTTCAATCTTCATTATGCATATTATTTTCCATATTTAATGCTTAGAGGAAAATGCATTTTTCCTCTCTCTCTTAAATATATGCAAAAAGTGAAGATAGATGGAAATGAGAGAGATGAAAATTTGTGGCAAAAACGAAAACGAAAGGATAAATGCTATTTTCACAAAGAATTTCATTCCAATCCTATCCGGAGGACGACGATGACAACGACAACGACAACGACGACGAGACGACAATGAAATAAAAGAATCTGGTTGAAGAGTAGAGTGGAGGGGGGGGGGGGGGGGGGGGAAGAAGGGGGACTTGGTCTTGGGGACATACTGCACCGTACCTACAGACGAAGACAACACTGACAGAGATGAAGAGCGGGCGTGTAAAAAGAGAATATAATGAACATTGTCATCGCCGCAGGGAGACAATTTTCACGATGGCGAGAAATTTCTGAAATTATTATGAATTTTCATTTTTATTTCTTTTCGTTTGCCAGCGCCATTCGCAGCTAAAAATATGGAAATTCGGTGTAAGTTAGGGCGAAATGGCAAATGTTCAAATGTTCACCCTCTGAAAAGGGGACTTAAAAAGGTGGGTGCTACATAACTAAAGTTTAGAAATGTATACTTTGTAAGAGATTATCATAATTTTCGGGAAACACTCACTGTGCTGTTGGATGATGAGATGTGCGAAATAATGCGGAGTGCGTTAGCGTTTAAACCTACGACAGGCAAAAGGTAGCGACAAACAGCCAGGCGTAGATAGATAGGCGTTTAAACACCGCCCCGACATTCAGGTCTGGTCAGCAGCAAGCAGTTAAGCTTCATGTATTTGTCTTAGGACTTTCAGTTGTCATTGCCCTCAATTAAGGAATGAGGTGTACCTATGAAGTGTGAGATTGCCAACTATAGATCTAAAACCGATCGTTTGCACAATATTGACTTTTTTTTTAATTTGAAAGAATTTTAATATTACCATCAACACCTTTGGTTGTCCCTATCTAGGTATTTCCTCAGATATGACGGAGAGAATAATGTCGAATCGTAGTCATCTTTATTCAAGTCTTGAGTTCTCTTTGGATAGCAGCTGGTCCTAAATGCCTTAACAAACCCTTCACGAGTACAAAGCTTCTCAAATTGAGCGTAGATACTGAAACATTTGACAATATTAAAACGAACACTTTGCAACTACATACCTACAAATTTCAAGTAACAAAACCTCTTCCGGCAGTCTTATTCTCTTATTCAATCACTAAAGTGACTTAAAAACATTTCACTTTTAACTCAAGCCTTATTCCACGAAGGTAAATTTATGTTCATAAAAAAAGTTTTCTATCTGCACTTAAACCTAAATTAGCCTAATTAAATGATGAGTGTTATGAATCAGGTTGTTTGTGTTCAAACAACGCTCACACCTTTTCTAGGCAGCGTTTTAAGTCGTTATCGTTACACAAGCGCCATCAATTAGTTAAGCTTTTCTTTGAAATTCAATTCTACAGCTAAATTTCTCTGCATCATTCTCATGTGGTTTTGTCACTTTCATAGGTATAGAATTGTTGGGAATCGCAATGTGGGATTATCGAAAGCACTTGACTTTTTAAAGCCGTTGAGTTTTGTTACCTTTACCAACCTACTTTTGGGGGATTTTTGTTTTTTTCATTTCTTCTATTTGAAAGTTGGTTGCTTTTCAATTGGAAATTAATGTCGTCTTATTGTGGGGATAAGGCTTGTTTTTTTCTTTATACAAAATAGGTAGGCAGGTACCAAGTGACTCAATCAACTTGTCAAAATGCCAATCGTCTTACGTTATCTAAGCCTAAGCCACCCCCTAGTTCCGCTAATTTGCGCTAGCGGATATTGGAATTTCGGGGAAAAACCCCATAATGACAAATTCCGAAAATTCGCACCATCATAAAACGTAGCTTGGTACTCCACTTGCCCCCCTTTGACAGTGTTACACCTTTTACGTCATGAATTTTGGATGAATTATGTTCACCCACATAAAACGTATAACCATTTCAATATGTTGCAATTAAAATTCGAGGTAAGACTTTTGTTGTGGCAACATTATTGCACGCACTATTGTTAGAGAACTTAACAACCTCTTTTTCGCAGCCCTAAAGAGGATGTCAAGTGATGGAATGAATGTTCGGAAACTTCACACAAACCCACACAAATTATAGTAAGCACACACAAAACATAGGTGTCACTAAACTCAGAAGGGACAAAGTTACTCACCTCGCAAAAATAATAGTCAATCAATCAATTGGGATTTTCGCCGTTGTGCTTGTTGTATTTGTATTTCCTTCCAATTGATGAAATTCACTCAGCCACACACAATATTCGTGTGAGAGAGAGAAGAATCCGTTAGTTCGACTTCGAACGAATTGCACACAGCAGAACCGAATGAACGAACGTAAAAAAAAAAAACAATAAATAAATAACAGAACTTGTCGTGTGCAGCGGCGGCGGCAACAGCAGTGTTGTGTAGTAAAATGTAATCCAAAAATATTTCTCAAGCAAAAAAAAAAACAACTTTGTCACTTTTTTATTTGTTTTCTTGTAGTCGTTGTCGTCGGCACTTGTTTCACACACAAAAATTTTTTTTATTTATTCGAATTTGCTTTTATTTTATTTGCACAGATAAATAATTTTTTTTTATTTTATTTTCTTTGATTTGTTGTTGTAAATTTCCACTTAGAATTTTCTTTTCGATCGATCACAAAATCACACACAGAAAAATTTTGCAAAAAAAAAAAAACAATAGAACCCGATTGGAGGAGGAATGATTTTTACGATTAAAATATTTTGTTTTCCTTGAAATATCCTTTTCTTATTTTTTGTTTTTGTCTTATATTTGGTCGAGAATACACGATCTTATAAAGCGTATATCCTTCCTCTGCAACGAACCGTTCGCAACTGAATGTGAGCTGCTGCCGAACGAACAGTTTTATAGAACACCTCCTCCGGCTGACGATGGCGATGGCGATGGCGATGGCGATGATTCTTTTGCTTCTAGCGGTGGCCGTTTGCTTGCTGCTGCTGAGCTGACTGGTGTGTGCGAGTGCGGCACAGTCTGCATTTCGTTTTGGTTGTTCGTTTTGTGAACGACAACGACGACGGGGCAGCAAAGGCCATCGGCAATGTGCCGTTTTTTTTTTTATGTAGAGAGCGATGAAGAATTGAAGAGAGTGCGCAATGCGTTTGGATATGGATTTTCACTGACAGTGTAGGTGGATATGGTTTACATGGATTAGTGCAAAGAGAGTTGGTTTGGTTGATATGTTTCGCTCTTTAGTTCGTCGCGGATGAGTCATTCCATTTTCACCTTGGCCGAGGCGAACGCAAAGCTGTCGGTCGATGTCGAGTTAATGGCTCTGCTTATTATTTGCCGTATGATTTGATAATGAGCTCTCCGACTCCGATTGCTTGCGGTGCCTATGCGTCGTGGACTTGTGCAGCAGCAGCAACGATGCGAAACATCTGTTGGCTTTTGGTTAGAATAGAACTCGTCGTCGTTGTGCGACGAGAAGACGATTTTAGGGTTGAATGGAAATTGATTGCAAGAAAAATGTAATATTTTTTTAAAAGAGAATTTCGTAAAGAGTAAGAAGTTTATTGCGAAAATTCTCTTTTAAAAATGATTTCACACTTTGTGAACTAAATTTTGAGTTTTAATTGATTAATCGTATTCGTAACAAAAAAAAGTGTCAATCAACTCATAACCACAAGTGACTTGTGGAATGAAGAATTCTGAAAGATGACCCGTCAGTGGACAAGCACATGACAGTTTTTTTTTTGATTGCGCGTCGCCGCTGTACTGTCCTGCTGCGTTTGCCTTACTTGCGTTTGATTCTTTTAATTTACAAACGATATGCCTACAGATGACCGAAATGCGCGTAAAGACGTTGACGCAACGGCACTGTCCGTGCACATCGCGATGTAATTGTGTGTAAATTCTCTAGGACTCAAAACTGTGATACAGCCGTGACGACAGTTGCGCATGCGTTCACTCTTATCTACATACATTGATTGCCTAGTACGACCTAGGCTAGTAGCTGTGCGAACATTTGGTAGATCAATACCCCGTCATTCCGCTGACGTACAATTTTTCTTACGTAAATTATGATACAATAAGGAGAATTTGGCTCATTTGCTGATAACTACGCCCCCGAAAAATTAAAATGGTCCCCCAAATTTTTTTAAAATCTTAGATCTGCAAATAACAAAAGTAATAAGATTATTTGCATTCTATTACAATAATTTGGACATCTCTATTTTTTCGAGTATAAAATACACTTCAATAATCCGTTATCAATGTCAAACATTGTGTTCCTATGACGTGTACATTTCGAATGGGCCGAGTTATTGCAGTTTTCATAAGAAAAATTTTTTTGTGTCTATCTTCGAGAATATATAAATTGAAATGGATAAATAAGTTGCTTAACGATTTTTATTTATTCGTAGAGACTAAGTTATGCCATTAATAATTATGTACATGAAATATTTGATACTTTTGCGGTGGCTCCTCTTTCATTGAAATGGCTTCAAATGGGCTCTCCCAAAACCGAAAGACAAAATAACCTATGTTGGTACCTACGACATACCTAAGTAGGCCGGGTCTGTAGGGCCACGCATATAACTCAGGAATACCTCGCCATTTTCGAATAAGTACCAAGCTACCCACGTCAAAAAAAGAACGTTTCATATAAGTTTATCAAGTTGTTGTTTCCTAAAGTTTGATCAATACAAAGCTCTGACCAAACGAAGGTCATTTGGAAAATGAAGGAGGTAGATAGGTATGAATTGGTCTAATTTATTTGATTCTGAACGATTTGTATTAATTTACTTTTCAAATTTGTATGTGTCTTTGTGGGACAACAACTCTTGGTCTAATTTACCAAATTGCATTCGGGTGCATATTTTCTAAGACATTTAAAAGTGCGAAATCTATTCTATTGATAGGTACCATTGTTAGGTATAAACGTTGACAGGTTTTCGAACGAAAAGAATTACGATTTTTGTGTAGGTTTGTTAAAGTAGTACTTTTTACTTGACATGTGTCTAAAAAAATTGCAAACGTCAGCAAGTTAAATTCTCCAACTTTTTGCTTTAGGTAGATAAGATACAGGAAGCTCGCTCGCCCGGTGTTGGCTCTTAGACAACGAGGAGATCAAAAACCTACTTTGCGAATTATTTCAATGGTTAGGAAGCAAACATAAGATTACGATTTCAGCCGAAGTCGTTGTACTTAGACTTATATCAACTAACCTAATGATGCTTAAAATAAATAGGTAGCTAGGTGATGGTACCTATCTTAATCAGTTATTTATCAACAATAGGATTAACTATTAATAGATAAATTTAAAACTCTGTCTGCTTGCTAAAATGGAATCGTTACGAACTCCAAAGTGCAGCCGTACATTTGCGGAAGATAGACCCATTATAAGCTCGGATCAAACACGTAACGGGATGCACTGGAAGTATGGAAGAAGGTTTTGAAGTAGAAAACATATCAGCTTGAAACTATCCTAGACCTTTCTTTTGTAAAAAAAGGGATTTTTAAGTGCAAAAAGCTAAAATTTCATGGACTACTTTCAATACATTCTAGGAAATATATCGCGCCTGAAACCTAGAGGCCAATACTCTTAAAGATTTAGGTAGTCCACGAAACGCACAGGCGTAAGTTAAGTTCAATGGTTGGATTATGATCCCTCAAGGCCAGATCACAATTCAGAACATCACCCTTAAAGAACGAAGAAGGAAATCCTAGAAGTGCATTTGATTCTTTTGAAATACATAGATAAGGTTTGTGAAAATTGAATTGTGTAAATTTCAACGGAAAAAGCATAAGGATATTACAGGCTCTGCGAGTTTTGACTTGCTTCATCATCGCAGTCTGTGTGCCTATTGATGGAGCAACCAAAAAAAAATCCTCCATCAAAGCGTCAAATTTTCAACCAAACCACTTCTTGGTGGAATACGAATCATAAGTGTACATATTGTATGTATGTTTGTATGTAATATCAATCGAAATCCCCGACCTCAATTCAACACATTACCTTGTTAGGCATTCGGCTTAATGACTCAAATTTGCAAAAACCATCGGAAACTCACTTCAGCATGATTAATGAAATAAAATTTCGTTGATGACGCAACGCATGATAAAACAAACCACCAGAGATAGGTATGCACCGGACGTCGCGCCGGTATCGGAAGTGCATTCCCATTCCCAATTGTAATCATATTCATCAACGTAAGACTCACCTTTATTTAAATTCCAAAGAGACTGACTGTCTTTATTAAGAGATGTAGACAGCAAAACGAAAGAGAATCTGTCCCAAACAAGAGAAAAGAGAATTATTCATAGGTTTCCTCTTTCATACCCGTCTCTTTGAGATTAACTGTTCCGTATAGTCATAAATTTAATGTAAACAAAACAAATAGTAATAAAAGAATAACAACACCTTCTCTCTTAAGCCAACCGAGGGGCTGTTCTGTTTCTGTAAGCCGATCATAAAACAATAAAAATAAACCTCAACTCGATCTTCCAATCAGTGCAACGTTTCTTGGAGTTTCTTTCTACCTGTGTCTGTGGAAAGAGAAAAAAAAATGGTGAATGGATGGATGTCGAGCATTGGATGGACAAACTTGATCTCAAAACTACCTAATTTTTGGTTTCTTTTGTGTTTTTTTTTTGTATTTTGTTTTCGAGAAATGAAATCCGTCCAATTGAGATGAAGAGATTTAGTTGGTTTTTTTTTTTGTTTGAAAAAAGAAGAATGATGGACAGCTGCTCCTCCCAAAAATAAAATTTACTTGAAATTGAAGGGAAGATATCACACCTAGTCAATCTTAATGCTACTGGAGATCACGGATCTTTTGTAAAAGAAAGATTAAGCAAAAAAAAAAATACCTAAGAAGCATGAAAAAATCGTGAAAGAATGGCTGGTTTAAGAGCTTCTGGATCGCACACATGTAACGACACCAGCGTTCGACTGACCTTAAGTGATTTATCCAAGAAACTGCGAGGCCAGCGGAAACTTTTTGGAGGTCGAACTTTCGAACGGCTTCGTTGGACCAGTGAGGAAGTAGTAAAAGGTTATGACCCCTTGTTACTGATTATAATCTGGGATCTAAAAGCAAGAAGAAGAAATACTGATAAAGGTAGGTAGGTAGCTAAAACACTTTTTGCGGTCAGTACAGACCGGGATTTCACCCTCAGTGCGATTAATCTATAGAAATCTTGCAGCTTCGTTGCTAAATCTTTTTGACCAAAGGTCCTCAACGATACGGGTCCCGAAAGTTTGTTCTACCTGTTTCATTAATTTGGATAGTTCTAAATATTCAGATACTAGGTACTTATCGGATTGGGATACCTGAATGGAAAGTTGTTAGTAGGAACCTAGTACCTACATAGTATCGAAAACTGTTTTGTAATAATCAGCAGGGTAGAGAAGAGGGGTTTTAGGAGATTAATATAGTAGCAGCTTTAAGCATAATAAAATACAAGCATACATCGTTGAAAAGGCCTCTTTGAACAAAGAAGAACATTTTTCACTTGTTGTAGAGAATGCAATCAGAGTGTTTTACCCAAGTTAAATGTGCTGTAAGATGATTTATCTTATGTGTTCAAATTCTAGTGGATTTCCGATCTTTTTGAATCAATACCTCCTTAAACCTTCAAATTTTAGAGAAGACATTGAATTTCCTGAGATAAATGCAACAGAAAACAATGTCTTCAAACCACCAGCACAGTCCCTCTACATACAGACACATAAATACCTATCAATACAAATTTTTTCTAGAAGACCTAAAATATTGATTTCAGCACTTCCTTCCTTCCTCGTATGAATATTAAGTTTAATGTCCTTATTCTTTTTAATCATGTAAACTTACTCTTTTGTCGTTACCAAAATTCTGTAGGTAGGTAGATACTTAAGGAGATCAGCATTTCGAAAAGAAGAACAAGCCTTGTTTTTTTAATTGTTTTCGATATCTACTATACCTCCATTGGTGGTGAAATATAATAAGTCATAAGTATTAAGCTTCGCTTCAGATGAGTTAAGGTGCGATCAGACGGTCATCCAAACTTGTTATCCGTCTGATCGCACCTTTACAATCACCCAACGCATACTTTATCCGAAATATGTACACCGCGACAGTAGCATTTATATTTGCACATGGAGCTGAAGCCTATATTAAAGAATAATCGTCCTTAGTACTTTATTCTCAACTTTCTGCATTTGAAACTTCCGTTTCTATGTAAAATTTTACGCAGATTTTTAATGAATTTAGGTATATACAGTTTATAGGTTCTTAAAGTTTCAAAATTCTCCTAATTGATTTTCTTGGACTTTCAATAACACTCTCAGGCACTGCTTCGATATTAACCTTTGAAGGGCTTATTATAACACGGCCAGTGTACCTTTTTGCCATCAAAAATCGATCCAGTCTTCCTGAATTTTTTTGAATTACTCTATTATTCTCTTCGCAGTTGAAATTTTGTCTTCGATGTTCACAATTTGCGTACTGTGGCCGTCGAACTTTAATTATTTTTAAAATATTGTTTATCAATAAAAGCGCGTTGTTCTTTCGTAAAGGTAAGTAGTGCTCCATTTTTACTAACAATAAGCTATCAGCTAAAGGGTGATTTTTTAGCTGGTTTGGTTTTGGCAACACTGGTTTTGACAGCTGACGTGTGTTTAGTACCTTGTGTCACTGTCAAACAGCTTCAGTTTGGTTTGCAATTTAACCATGGATCGTCTTACAAATGAACAACGCTTGCAAATTATTGAATTTTACTATCAAAATTCGTGCTCAGTTCGAAATGTTCATCGCGCGCTGCTTCCATTTTATGATCGGCATTCTCGACCTTCTGAGCAGTCTATTCGGAAGATTGTGACCAAATTTCGCACCAAATTTCCTTTGTTGGACATTAAACCACCAACACGTTTACGTACTGTGCGTATTGAAGAAAAAATTGCGGCCGTATCAGCTAGTGTGACAGAAGACCGCGAAATGTCGATTCGGCGCCGTTCCCAGCAGTTAGGCCTTTGTTACAGCACTACGTGGAAAATTTTGCGGAAGGATTTGGGCGTAAAGCCTTTTAAGATACAGCTGGTGCAAGAACTAAAGCCAGCCGACCTACCACAACGCCGAATTTTTGGTGAATGGGCTCTTGGAAAGCTGGCCGAGGATCCGCTTTTTTATCGAAAAATTGTGTTCAGCGATGAGGCTCATTTTTGGTTGAATGGGTACGTAAATAAGCAAAATTGCCGCATTTGGAGTGAAGATCAGCCAGAAGCATTGCAACAGCTACCAATGCATCCCGAAAAAGCCACTGTTTGGTGCGGTTTATGGGCCGGCGGCATTATTGGGCCATATTTCTTCAAAGATGATGCGAATCGCAGCGTTACTGTCAATGGTGAACGCTACCGAGCGATGATAACAAACTTTTTTTTGCCCGAAATGGAAGTTCTTGACTTGCATGATATGTGGTTTCAACAAGACGGTGCCACATGCCACACAGCACGCGAAACAATGGCGCAATTGCGAGGCGAGTTTGGTGAACAGTTAATTTCACGTTTCGGGCCGGTCAATTGGCCGCCTAGATCGTGCGATTTGACACCATTAGATTATTTTTTGTGGGGGTATGCCAAGGCTAATGTGTATAGGGACAAGCCCGCTTCGATTGACGCACTGGAAGCCAACATCCATGCATTCATTCGTGAGATACCGGCCGATATGTGTGAAAGAGTATGCCAAAATTGGACTCAGCGGATGGGCTACCTGAGACGCAGCCGCGGTCAACATTTGCATGAAATTATCTTTAATCATTAAATTGCAAGGTTCAAACTATCGATTCAAATAAATATTTCATTCATTTTTTCGAATTTTTTGTGTTTTTTTTTTTAAAAAAAGTTCTAAACCTCTTAAAAAATCACCCGTTATAACACTTTAAATGGCGCAAAATTCAAATCATGCCTGAATTTTCTTGAAACCCTTTATTTTTTACTTGGCTGTAAGTCTCAATTATCACTCAAAATGGTTGGCGTCTTTGGGGACGGGTTTAAAAAATATTGTGGCACAAGATAGTGGATACTTAGAAATAAGGCCGTATAGGTATTTTACTTAAATTCAAAGCACTACATTTTTTTTAGGTGAGCTTCTTTCATCTCTTTAATAAAAAGGACTTTGGAGTGCCGCCTTCTTTTCACTTATAACTACAAAGCAACCTCTAAACACACTCCGGAGCCTTCCTAGAAATATAGATTACACCAACAATAACAACTTCCAGCTCATCATCCGCCCAGTTTCTTTGGGAGAATGGTGCCTTGCTGGAGGAAGATTCGATCCATTTCTATACCGGCGGGTCAAAAACGAATGATGGGGTGTGTCCAGCTCATTTTCTCAGATATACTTATCTGCATGGATGAGCACGAGGAAGAGACAACTATACACCTTTTTGGCACATGCCCTGCTCTCTCTCAGAAATGAAATCGTCGTCTAGGAGCTTACTTCTACAATAATCTCAACGATCTAAACATGACCGATCCAAAATGCCTCTCACGCCTTATAAGAAGCTCAAAATAGTTCAACGAGTATGTAAAAATTCCAGATCTACGTGGTATCACAGTGTATCGGACCTCTATCCTACTGCCACTGGTTTGACTTTCAGTCTCCTTTGAAGCATGAAAGAGTTAAAGCCCCCAATCTTCAATAAAAAAAAACTCATTTTGACTTGACAAAACCTTAAGTAACTTACAACATCACAATGCACAATAAGGACACTTAATCCCTACAAATAAATCAATGTAGCTAAGTTTGGCTTTAAATTTCTTTGAAATCCCATTTTCAACATATACCTACCTATCTACCTAATAAACTTTCACACACTTAGGTACCATAGTATAGGATACAAGAATGAACGTTTCTACTGAGTAAGCAATCTCTTACGTGAATTCTGTCAATGCGAAGTACATTACATTATGACACCTTGTGCAAGCTGCACTTCTGATCGAAACCCCTAATCCATTAATTGGTATACGAACATTTTCAATTTCGTAAAAAGTTTTCCTTCATCTCATCAACCCGCCCTATCTTCGGGGACTTCTATTTGGTATATGCCGTGCGCTAATATACTCTAGCAGAAGAGTATCGGCGAACAATTTTCCAACTTTCACCCCAAAGAAGAAGAAGAAAAAACAAGAAAAAAAAAATCCAAGTGTAGGTACCTACCTAGTTTGAAAAAGTATGGGATTTCCATTAATGGAATGACTACGAAACTTTACCCATGGCTCTTCGATTTTCTTTTTGCTATAGTTCTTCTATTCAAAAATCGATTCTTCAATGCACAAACATAGGATATAGTGTATATGCACTTATAGTTATGCAAGGGTTACTCCACTATGTAGTATGTTTACTGGCAGCGAAATTATAAAGGCCATGCAAATGCCGGGGGTAGTTCTGACCGCATCCTAATACCACTGACGCTGGGATTATGTCAACTGATTTATTTACCAACCCCAGTCCTCCTCCTCCTCCTCTTTCTCCTCCTCACCTCTTACAACTCCAAAAACCTGGTGACTCTTATCACCACGCCAGGCAGAGGCCAGAGTTCCAGAGTACTACAGTGCCTATGCATTTGCGGGGCTTCCCAGGCTACAACACTTTCGCTAGCTGCACTCATATATGTGCATAAATGCGTGATGGCAAGGTGCATGTCCGTCCCATCTATCGGTTATGACGGAAAAGAAAATCAAAAAGACCTAAGCACCATGACAGTGTCAGATTACAGATTACAAAAAAGAGGAATGATCAGCGGACAGTTCGATGGGGGCACCGACAACCCTTTTCACCCTTTTCACAGGGGGGCTCAGAATGAGTGTCATCGGCGGCTACCTCGGCTGTGTTTTGTTCATAATTCAGGGTTGTGTCGGCGCTGGGGCGAACATGAAGCAACATTGTCGTGTTAATACGGATTACCATACTGCCAGCGAGTTCCCGAAATTGGAAATGCGTATATGGCCTCCAACCTACTTAACCAACTACACCATGCTCACTGATGTGGGCAAATAAAGGGGTGAAGCGATACATAGACATACACATATATCAATTACAAATCTATTCGTTGCATTCTACCTACATACCTGTTCCACGTATGGTCACAGACAGTAGTCCAGACGTGATCCAGCAAAGGGTTGTATAACCAACCAATCCTCGGGGCCGTGAGAACTATCGCACCAACCCCTTTAGTATTGTTTCGAGGACGCATTTTGATTTTAAACCAAATACGAAGGGCGTTAGGTCAGTTTTCGGTTGTATGTGACATTTGTCTTGCTCATGAGATCCGTTGTTGGTTGTTTGTTTTTTTTTTTCCAATGCGTCGTCCTGTGCTCAGCAAAACATATCCTAATGACGCTAGGACCGGTTAAGTAGGCATGTCCTAGCAATACTAATTGAAGTCAACGCTGAACGTAATTAGGCCAGGTGTGTTGTTCTGTTCTATTCGGTAATCGTTGTGTGTGTTGTTTTTTGGTGGCACAAAATGTTGATTGTCGGTTTCGATCGAATAGCAGTTCTGTGTTGTGCAATTATCCTTTGTTCTTGATTTGGGTCATTAGTTGCGCTGCCTTGTGGGTTTTTCTATGCTTTGCCTATCTGCACTGGCCGCTGGATAATTACCTACTTGTTTCTGTTTCTGTTTCTGATTTGTCCATGTCTCCATCATGGTTGTAATGTGCCAAGACCTACCTATGTAATATCTGAGCAATGGAATGAACATGTAACTTAATTTGGTTTGATGGTGGCGGTCTGTCAGAATGCAAACCTTTAGATATAGGCACATTAGGTAGGTATCTACCTACCATGTAGATAAAGATCGTTAATGCTGCCGACTTCAATTCCGCGCTCATGACAGTTGATGCAAATGCTCGTTTCCCAAACGTGACGTTTGAGATGGCTGGGACATGTAGGAAAGCCCTCAACCTCAACTTCAACTTGAAGTGTGATAAAATTTATAATTTTTCACTTCGATGGATGCAAACTAAGTTAAAAACCAAAACTTCGCCGCCAAGTTATGGCTAAAATTTTTGCGCTATTTGAAACTTTATTTTTACTTGACTTGACTCACAGTAATCAATCGAATCAAAATAAAGAATAGGAGGGTGTGTTCCCGAAACGTTACTGAAAAAATAAAAATGATTAGATTGCTCTTTCATCCATTCGTCGTAAGGCCTCCGCCTACCACTTACCCCATCTTACACTTTAGTTATTGTATACACATTCTGGACTATAACTCTTAAACCGCTAGGCAGAGGGGTATAAAATCGGCCTTACAGTGGCGAATAATTTATTGTATTAGAAGATACACGGGAAAATTCGTTAATCTATGGAAAAGTGTCTATATCACTCAATCTGGAGTTCCTTGAGGAAGTCAATAAGGACCATTGTGTTCACACTAGCTATTAATGATGTTAAAGAATGTACAAACTGAGTGCGAGGTTTAATCTCGGATAGGAAACTCAACTTTAGATTGAACGCCAATGAACGAGTAAGGAAGTGTGGTGTGGACTAAGCCCCCAAATAATTCTGTGGATGTGCACGGCAATTCTACGACCGATAATCACTGGCTAGCTGCAGACAAATCAACTAACCTTAAGTTATTGACGAAAATACAGATTAGCATGCATAGAGATAAACGCTGCAATAAGAACGACACCAACCGCTGATTAGAAAATAATTCTAAATTTGATATCCTTAGATCTATAGTAATTGCATGAAATACCAAAAGCAACTCGAGGATCAGCAAAACAGTCAGCTGGAACCCAGGTCTCTTGCGGCACCCACATATTCTGAGAATGTATGTAGGAGACAACTTTAGCTTCGACTACATGTTACCTTACATGGATTTTGACAGACGATTCTCCTGGTTCGTCTGCTTCGTGTGCCTTCCGGAGCAGGTCTATTCATCAGACTCCCTGAGCACAGTAGCGTTTTCCAAGCATTAGGTTCTGGCAATTGCGAAAGAGGCCCGTACTTTATCAATGGCGGCAACACCACGGAATGATAATACCATATTCATTGACAGCCAAGCGGTCATTAGAGTAGTAAATACTATTGAAATCAAACCGCTGTCGCATAGAGCTTAAAACTCTTGGATCACAGCACAAAATATGTCTCTGCTGGGCTTCTGGTCATAGGGACATAACCGGCCAACGAGCTGGCCGAAATGGATCATGACCATGCACTTCAGCCGATTAAACCGCCACTCTGCAACCTTAGAGAACGAGTGAAATGCAAGACCGGAATGAAAGCCAATAACTTGTGGAAATCGAATACCACTTGTAAGATATCACGGTAACTTTGGCTAGAATATGATAAAAACCGAACCAACAACATTTTACAGTACGAAAAAACATCTGGTTGTAGCATTATCTAACTGGACATAATTTTCTTAAGCAACAGACTAGTTGGGAGCTTATTCTACCAAGACATTGAAGAATTGTCAGATGTCTCACTCTCTAATCCTTACAGGTTTCTGGACACATCAAGATGGACCACCAGCGGAAGGAAAGAATCATAAGGGTTACCACAACACCTACATATCCCCTCATTACAGTAATCTTTACTGATTACAATGCTTAATATATTTTTTGAATTATCGCATCAATCGCATCCTCCTTAAACCTCCTTACTACTGGGTTGACTATTTCGTTTATCCATCATCCATTAATCTTCCCCCTCCTCCTTCCTCTTTAAAACCAAAATGGGTTTTAAAAAATAAATAAATATCTATGAGCCAAAAAAATCATATCACGAAAATCAGTTGAAAATGCGGCTAAGACCTAAACTTGCATATAAGTCTTACCTGAGAAATCCAAATCATATTAATAAAAACTGAATGTAAAACAGTTCATTACTTCTTGAGATTACCCGCAATATATATATATAGGCAGTAGCATTTGATAGATTGTTTGATACTTTGTACAGATACCCACAAAATTAGTTACATTACCAATATTCCACCTGAAGTAATACCAGTAAAATGATTTCCATTTACCTTTTCAGAATTTTTATAAATTCCAGAAATACTCTTTTCCTCTTTTAATGAACTTTTTCTTAAATATAATATATATTTGACAAGAATTGTTATATTTAGTCACCTTTTAATTTTGACACCAAAAATTTGTGATCGCTATTTAAAGATAAACAAATTTAAAAAATGTTTCAATTCATCCTTACGTCACTGGCTCAGAGTTCTTTAATTTTAAGGTAGAAACCGACAGGTGGCGAGAAGAGTTCGATTTCGTAATTACACACAATTGCGCTTTAATTTAGATTTAGAAAGAATGAACTGAATCTGACTTCATGCATGTTGAGATTAAATAATTTCTACCACAGGGCCAAATTTATTTCTTAACCCGGATTAGTGATTTTCATTATCGCACTAAACCAACATACAACTAGCCCGATGTAGGCTCTCCCTACTTGGCATCTATCAAACCAACATACATTGAGAATGTAAGCCTTTTTTGTGCATAAATACAAAATTTATTAATAACTTGACTACAGCGCCACCTATCAAAGCCATTAACTATTTTCTTGACCTAAATCGGCCAAGTCGTTCAGAAGTTTTGGTTAGAAATCAGAAAACTTGAAAACAGTCAGGGTGTCGTGTTAGACACAACTTGGCATGGTGGTTGAAAGGTCCTCGTTCCACCTAAAAGTTCTAATTCGCTGCCCCACCTCTTGCGAAAGTCTGACAAACATCCAAGAGTAAAAACTGTCATACGAATCACCTAAAATTTAAGGCTTAAGAAGTGTGGTGTCTGAAGTTCTCGAAAAGGCGGGATAGTTAAAAAAAATTCCTATCAATCAAGCCCAGATGCAAGTGGATACACTTTATTAGATATTAACAGAGATATTCACTAAAGATCACTTAAATTTAAGGGCTCCCGAAAGATTGAAACGATCTAAAGATTCTTCTATGGTCATGCCTGGTATGTCCTATCTCTTGAAATCAATATTACAATTAACATGTTATCGAGCACGCATTGCTTGCGTTGGTATATGTAAGTACTGGCACGTACGCCTGCATGTGTTCATGTGTAATTCGACACCGGAACAACTTGATGTTGTGTAGTAGGTTAATGCACGAAATTATCCGCTGAGTTCCTTTCATTCGTTCAGAGCCGTGTGCTATTCCTTTTTTAATTGCTTTATTTACGATGTGTTTGCTTCAGTGATCCTTTATAGATTCACTTCCCCCTCGATCCCGTGCCACTTGAATGTAAGTCCTTATGCTGAAACATTACACGAGAAACAGTTGCTATTCCAAGTCCTAACATATTGGTGTGGTTCTGCCTTTGCCTTCAAAGTCATTGAACGTTTCAACTCTAGGTGCATCGACATACCATTTGCCATTTGCCCCTCTTGACCCACATAATATCTAAAAGCAATATACCTCATCTAGTCTTGATGTGGCAATATATGTACATTTTTCCATCCGCTGAAACGTATCAATGAGATATCGGATTCCTTTTGGATGCCATTTGTATGGGTAAATGTAGAGAAAAAAAAAACATCATTTTAATAATGAAATTTCATTTCGGATCTAGATGGGCGAGGATATTCAAGTAATCTCTATTCATTCCCACACGCTTACGGTATTGAGTAAGCCGTCATAACTTCAATCCTTGACATCTGTATACAGCATTCCCTATCTTTCAGTAAAAATCAGAGCATACATATTTCAAAAGTAAAGTGTGCCACTTACCTAACCAATCCCGCTTGTGTGGCACGATTTCGCGCAAAAAATTATGGAATTTCCGTCTATGGCAGTTGAGCGAACACACACTCTCTTGTAGAAGGCCGCATGCCGAAAACAAAAGCCATCACATCACACAACCAAATTTGATAATCATCTTCTCATCTCGTTGGCAAACTACTACATAATCTCGTTTACCAAATTAAGTGATTGCCATCGACGTTATCGTGTCATCTGCCACACGGTCCTTCACTCCACGTAGAACAATTGGCTCCGTCTTGAGTTACAACAATCTGCGCAAAACGTGTCGTCGTCATCCGCAAACAAACGAACGAACAAAAAACAAGGACCTCAGGAATATGACATGCAAAACTATGCATAGCCCCGAAAGAAAAACAAAGCCAAAGCCAGTCAAACAAAGCGCTGAAGACGACGAACCGAAGAAAAACAACAAATAACACACAACAAACATATTGTCAACCCTCGACGAAGCACTAATACGACTCAGCGAAACACCTTCCCCTGCCGAAGAGCATGTAATTCGAGACGATCATCAAAGACGACGCATCACACTCCAAGCTTGCCTATATGCTGCTGCTGTTGCAGCACAGAGGAAAGGTGCACGTCATCATCGCGCAGAAGTTGACGTAGATGTAGATGAAGCTGGATAGCTACGCCGAAGGATAAACATATTTGTACGCTCGCTCGTGCCATACCAGCGGAGAAGCAAATACCTATACAAGATATGGTGCCACGATACGGAACACAAATGGCAAAGGGATTGCATATCCGGCATGTGCAAAAATTTCCACTTTCGTCATCCCACTTGGCGGATTGTGTTGTCGTTTCTTCTGTTTGTTTTCTGACTGTGGAGGAGATCAGGACCAGGACCAAGACCACCACTGTATGGCGTGCGTTCGGCGGATTTCGTACTATCTGCCAGTTATAATCTGCAAATCAAGACGTATGCTGTTCTATTGTTTTTCTTGTATATTTTTTTATAGTGCCAAATAAATATATAGTCATATCGCTCGCTATGAGAAGGGATGATGGGGTGAGTTTACAGCTTGCGTTTCGTTAGGACCCTTCCAACGGATATCCATACTTTTTTTCAAATGGGATAATTATTACCTTGGTTTTTTTAAATTTGTAGTTTGTGTCAAGGTTTGGTGTTTCACAAAAAACTACAAAAATAGGGTGTGGCGGTCGGCTCACATATGAATCTGAATCAATTGACATTAAATGTGAATGGAAGATGCGAAAGGTGCATTGCTCGTCTAATTGGGCGGAACTGTAACATGAGCATGAGGCATATGCCATATGAATGAGTAAAGTTTTTTTTTGGTAACAATAACAATTACAAACATGTTACGGTTGCCTGAAATATTTGACAATTTTGTTAATCTGTGAATGAACTATAATTAACTTGAACAAAATTGTGATGCAGAAAACAAAGGAAACTTCCAATGGGAAGTAATGTTTAGGTGGAAGGCAGCTACTCTTACTATGCTTACTTTCCAAGCTAGCTTTACTATTTTTCAAATTAACAATATTCCAGTATAGCAAAATATTGCAATAATGAAGCGTCATCTTCCAATTTTATATATATACGTGTCCTAAACGTTAGGTATGTAAATATATGTTTTACCGTTGGAAAGATATTGTGGAGAGGAAGTGGTCAATATGAATGTCATGCTTGCGCGATACGTTCAAACGAAGTTATTAATTAGTTAGCAAATTCAACACCAACAATTATGGGACTTTTATTTTCTATTAGGCTCTGTAGTGCTTTTGAAGAGTAAAAATGAGTAAAAATGCGTTTTCTTTTTTAGTTCAGAGCAGAATATGTGTTGTAAAAAAAGTGTTCCTGATTCTTTTTTACATAACTCAGACACATCGGAGTATAGAATTTGCTTTTTTTTTCGTTCAGAGCATGCTTAGAGCGTACTCTTTGAGTTCAGAAGAAATTGACTGATCAGTCTGAGCATATAGTAAGCTGCTACCCTACTCCTATAGCAGTAGATCTACGGCGTTTTGAACAAATTAAAGAATTTTTATAAACCATAAATTTCTTCATAACTTGACGAGTCCTTTAAAAATAAAAAAATAAATATTAGGCGTAAATATAGGGCCCAAATCCTAGCTTCTCCAACCACTGTGTGTGCAAAGATATATTTTTTGACACGAATGGAACTGTAGGTCCCAGTTTTATGCCGATACAGGTCGGGATTTGAAACAGCGACCTCTCGCTATTTAAACTTAAAACGTTTTTTTTTATTAATTCTCATGATGTTTCCAAAGATATTATAATTTTTTGTTAATTTAGTTTATAAAAACATTTTAGACTTTATAAATGTAACTTGTTATTGCTACCTAATTAAATACATTGTTCTTAATTCGCTTTTATGTTATTTCGCATTCTTCAAAAGCTGATTTTGTGTTAAAATCTCTTTAAGAAAATTTCTCTCTCTATACGCTCTACTGCGCTTTTTTTAAATTCAGTGATAGCACTGATGGTTACTAAGTCAAATTGACAAAAATGCAAATAAAGAGAGAGAAAATTTTAAAACTATCGAAATGGAGATCAAAGAATACAATTAAAATTATTAAATAAATCTTAACATGATTCTATTTTGTGTATAAACCTTATTTTAGTGTTGAGTGCTCAAATATATTCCATAAACAAATCAGAGTGCTCTGTTCAAAGCATGGTCAAGGAAATCGGACCCTGGTCAGTGCTCTGCTCTAAAAAAAACGCCTAATGACTCGAAGTTTTGTTCAATTCAGGTTTGATTTACGAATCAATATTATAGATTATTTCCACAAGATATCCGGCGATAACAGTTCGCATTCCTGTCGAATTTTCCCCTTAGGGGCTGCGAATGTCTGAGGCTTGTTGAAATAAACCGCGAATTCAAGCAGCCCCAAAGAAAGATGTCTTGGATGGCAAAGTATGGAATCTTGGAAAACATGTGCGAATATTTGTAGTACAATTGCTTTTTCATTTATCATATATCAACTTGGTTGCTAGTTCAGAGAAAATTCCACTTGTAAATTTCAAATGGGACTAATGGATCGTATTTAAGGGCAGAGAATATATTGCTCTAAGTTTCAACTGAACCAACTTTAAAATGAAAATGTCCCTAAAAAGCGGATGGGTGGAATTTAGGGAACTGCAAAAATACGTTTGAGCCCAAAGGGTTTCCCTCCTAAAAATTAACCCAGAAGGGTTGTCAAAATAAAACATGTATCCAATTAATTTGCTTTCCTCCTCAAAATGTTAAATTTAAGATTATTATGTTCAGTGGTATTTGAGCAAACGGTCCTTATTCATATTTCTCAAGTTTTCTAAATAAATACAGAAATTATTCTCAAACACCTATTTAATAATTCTTTCTTCTCTGTCAGCGTGCAAAATTTGAAAGCAATTGGGCTTACGAGTCGTAACTAAAAGAATTAAAAAATGCCTCATTTCTCAAACAGGACAGGAGAGGACATATAAACCGCATTAAATTAAATTGTGTCTATAGAGTCAGGTGAAACTTTACCATTAGCTGTTTGGGTTCTGCGCTTCTGACTCAATCAGTCAACCAGGACAAACCATTTCTTAGGTATAAGAATCCTTAATGGAATGTATATTGAATCATCAGGCCTAAGCCGCTGGAATTCATGTTTGAAACATATGGCTAGGATTTCTTTGATTTGATGTGGGACAAATTACGTGAATAATGAATCAAGCATTCATCATAACAAAGGAGTAAAACCGAAAACCAGATAACTTTTCTCAACGAAATTAATTTATTTCAAAATAAGCACAATAAAACCAAAAACTTTCCGTTGCAAATGTAGGTTAGGTTAGAATCTACAAGGCGTTTATTCGCCCAAAACTTGAGTATAACGCTCATATCTTGTCTGGTGCACCAATAACATATTTGGAGCTACTTGACAGGATTCAAAAACGTGCGGTTTAACTTATTGGCGATCGAGACATCGCGAAATCACTTGACTCTCTTAGTAATCGTCGCAATGTATCCTGCCTATCTTTGTTTTATCGCTGCTTCCCCCACAAGTGCTCAAATGAAATAGCCAGTTGCATTCCACCCCTACAGCAATGCACATCAGTTTACCTTCAAGCCTGTATTCGGACGTACAGTGAAATACAAGGATTCGTTTCTTAACCGTACCGTAGGTCACCCTAGAAAGAAAGCTCTTCTACCGATTTTTGGTCCTATATGAGAGAAGAGTAAACTCTATATTCTGTGTGGATGTATTTGAAAACACCTAAACATATCGACTGCATTGCTTAAGCATCGATGAAGACCGATGCTTCATTTGAACGACTAAGACATCAGAGCTGCCAGAGCTCTTCATCATGAGAACTGGAGTAGTGTGGTGTTGACTGCAATCAGACCACTTCGTCAAAAAATAAGGTCAGTGCTAATGACTAAAAATGTTTTAAAAAATTGAAGAATAACTTAAAAATCTTAAATCTTGATAACAAATGCGTCCTTTTTTTATTTATAAACGTGATTCACCACAAGAATTTCCGTAAAAAATTACACACAAGACATATTATAATTTATAATACTATCCTCACAAAAGACGCAGTTTTTCAATCCCTTTGTATAATTTGCTTCACTCCCCCCAAACTGTTCAATATTTGTGAAAACCCAATCGGCTGTAGTATAGAAATATCCCTTACGAATTATTACTGCCTGCCTCAAAGAGTCTGCCTATATACAACAACAGCAAACATAATCCCCCCAATGCACTGCAAGAGTAAGCGCCTTGAATTACAATGGTTTTCCCCAAATTAAATTACCACCAACCCCGGTAATAAAACGGTTCATTTAGTGCCACATAATGCCCGAATTATTTCTCCCCTCGGCACTCTTTAGCTTTGTATAAGGGTCACAACTCACAAATAACCCTATAATCCCTGTTCTCCCATTTTTTGTATCCACGTCGACGACAGATTAAAGCGAATTACACGCCACAAGTGAGTCAGTCCGCTAGATGGCTCAATTCTATAAATTGTCTGCGCTGGGAGGCTGAGGCTGAGGCTGGGGCTGAGACTAAGGCTTACAAAAATTCATTCAAAAATAAAACACTTTGGAAACTCCTACATGGTACATATAATACGTTCAACAGCATTGACATTGCAAAGTAAAATTGTATAGGTAGCGGAAATTTGACTATGTAGGAATTCCCTTTCTTGACTTTTGTGTTTTGTTTTGTTCCCAGCAGAACCCTTTGCGCGCGTTGCGATCCCATGTGTACACGTTGAGTACCTCTACAACACTCCACACCATGGTTTGCGATGGTAGAGGAAAGTACGCGCGTTCTGCTAACTCTCCAACATGGAGCTCATCTCAAGCGTAGAAAATTCCTGAATTTATGTGAGTAGGTGCTTAGGTTTGGGTTGCATGCTGCCTCGCACCGCGCTGTTGGGCGCAGGCACCGGCAGTAGCTAAGTAGACTTGAATTAGAGCATTCATATGTAAATTTTGAATGAATTGAATAATTTAGGCGAATATGTATCTACGTTGTTTTGCTTTGGAATAAATTTCAAAATACGCGAGAAAGGTGGTGGTAAAGGGACGGGGACGGCCACGGAAGGTAGGCGCGCTGGTCTGGATAAATAACATTTCAGGGCCTGTTAAGTGCTTCTGCAAGTTGATTTGCAAAGTTTTCGATATAAACTTTTGTCTGGTATTTAGTTCCGTATTCGAGTTTCAAATTGTTTCCAGAATACGTATTTTACCTATAGTTGGTTGCTTTAAATAGAGCAGTGTTGGTTGTTGGAATTGTGCTAATATTTCAGGTGTGGTGCTTCTTAAATTGTTGTGCGACTTACATTTGGCTTGTGATTTCTGTTCATGTGGTTTTTATTGTGAATTGTTATACAGTTTAATGAGGAGATAAGAAACTGTGTTAAATATATTGAAGTTTACTCTGTTATATCTGTGAAACATTTTTATTGTCTCTGTTAAGAAAACTGTCTTCAAAATGTGTCCAATAAGTCTGCGCGGTTGTGACAATTATATATTTGATGACTGCCCAATAATAATTTCAAACAAAAATATTCTGCTAAAATGATGATTTTTAAATCACAAAAATTGCATAAAATAACTTAGAATTGAGTGTTCCTTTAATTTGTTTGAGAAGTGTATTTTCCGAATGAGGGTAGGGCTTAACTTTGAAGAATGTTAACCCCCAACATCAAAATGGTGCTCTAAAACCCCTTATTGGGTGAAATTTGTGGAAATGCTTAAATGAATGTTTTATTATTTCAATTGTGCGCTTTGGATTCGAAGTATCATTTGAAAACAACAAGGAAACATTTCACAAATAAAAACTGGGTTATTAACATTTTGCAGCTCGCTCTTCTTAAATATGCAATCGACTTAATACATATCCAATTATTTTCAATTCCCAATCACCATGTAATATTTCACATCTCATTCTACGCACAAGTCTGTTTTACTTGAGGAACTGAACACATGAAGCGATACAATTGACATATCCCTATCAATTCCCTAGCCTGACAACCGTTTAAAGTGTTAAATGTATGGTTGATAAAGATTTCGGGTGGGGTTCAAAGTTCAGACGAAAATTTTTCCAAAAATATATTCGCTTGATGAAGGCATTTACAAATTTAGGCTGCGCTACAGTCTTGTAGCCCTCCAATTAACGCAGTATTAGGATAAATGCCTCCAGTTGCGCATTCCAAGCTGGTTAAGGTTCGTTTACACTTGAGCACGCCTCCGCGTTGGTGACTGCTGGGTCCTAAAACCTCGACTAGAGATGGGCTAACCAACCTATGCAAGGAAGTTGCTAGCAGCAGTCGACAAAGGGAAGAGAGTGTCATCTCACTAAGGCACCTACCTACCTACCTACCTACTTTTTCCGAGCGGCAGCGGTTGAATTCTAAGAGTGGAATCAACGATGGCGTTCCCAGTTCCACTTTGGTCGAATTAGTTTAACCATATATGAGTTGCAATCCTAAGCCAGCAGTACTCACATCCCGCAATATCTAGCTACTTTTGTCCTAGGGCTACCAATAAGGGGTTAGAGAGTGTGACTATTACTCTCGGATAAGGTGAAAGTAATTGTTGACAACCCTGCAAAGCAAACAAGGGGCAACGACTTTCGGATCTGCACTTGAAATGTTGGGACATTGGAGAGGCCGCGTCCAGTCGAATAATTAGCGGAGGTCCTAGACAAAGGCATTGGCGAAAAATAAATGAGCCACGAGTTTCATAAAAATCAGCCTTCTATTAAAAAACTATAGTGCTGATGATGTGCATTTTTAATTCGCCTCAAAAAAATTTTAACATACCAAATCTATTTACATAAATCACATTTTAGGTTTTTAAAAATTTGAATTTCTCAAAAACGGCTTCTACGATTTGATGTAAATTCGTATACTGAACACTTTTTACACAATTGTTCAAAATACAAAAATTGATCAAAATCATTATAGCCGTTTTTGAAAAAATCAATTTATTTCAAATTTAAGAAAATCGTTATATGAAAAAAATGTTATTTCAAAAATTGAAGTAACATTTTTCGGAAGTCTCTTTATTAGTTTTTGAGATATTGGCGGTTTTATAAATTACCATTATTCGTATACTTATGTATACGAGAAAGTTAAAAATAAAAAAAATATCACAGCTTCACCTTTAGAGTTAATGACGCCTGGGGAGTTACAAAAATCATTCACTCTGAATGTACTATGGAAAGAGTTTATTCATTTCTTCATTATCCGTAAACACAGCTTGCTCCTCATGTCAGGATTTCAATAATCTTCCTGTCTTATCGTTAAGTCGAGTTTTACTAACTAAGAAATGGAATTTGGCAGAAGCAAGGACGGAGAAGTTCAGCAAAATCATCGGCAAAATACGACATTGAAGACTTTGATTATCGAATTAGAAAATCTTTTATTTCAGGTGCGTCCAGATCATGGAAACCTTTCATAAACATTGCTTGGAAATAGTTTCTCAGGTTTTTCAAATTTGTTTCCTATTTCTTTAAAAAGTATTTTATTTAGTGTGGACGTTCAGAGAAACTTTTCTGACACGTTTCCCATTTTTGACACATTTATTTCTGTCTTCAGAACAATTACTACTCATTCTCTGTCTGAGTAGCTTCAAGAAACACAAAGGATGACGCTTCCTAAATATCTGCCGGCCTATTTTTGTCCATCACTTAGGCAGCTACTACAATGCTACTTTAGATCAACGACGAGTCGATAAATGATGTTCGATGCGATGCGATATTCGATGACGATTCACATATGATGATGATGAGTGCAACTTTAATCAAAAGTTATAAGGTTCTCTCTAGAATATTGCACAGTTTGGAAAAACGTTCCATGCATTTACTCCTTTTCCTTTAACATGTATTCCTTGGTAATTCCTTTGAACTTTACATACCTGCATTCAAAACAAAATCCAAAGTCTCCTGTGAGTTCGTTTTTAATTTTGCCCACCCGATCATCGGAAAAAAATCACGAATGAACGCGTTCCTCGTTTCTTTTGTGTGGTGTTTCCTTAGTTCCTATCCAAAAATAAGGATATCGCCATGTACCACACCATCCGGCAGGAAGAAGAAAAGACCAGGGAAGAAATGAAAATTCCATAAGACTACCCGCCCGACAGATGTTCCGACAATGCAATAATTAAAAGAAACGGTGCCGTGCGTCTTTGCTCTCAGTCAAAGAACTATATTTGCAGTTTCGAAATGTGTTCGATATCAGGTTCCACATTACTATTTGGGTGCATATTTTTGGGACTTGTACTAAATGAATGATTGATCCGAAGACACGTTTAATATGGATTCCAAATCCACCTCAAATTCAGCTTATTTCAGTTCGAGCAGTTCGTGTTTATCGTAGTCAAACTGTGCACTCTGAAAAAGGACATTCAAACCACCGACCGACCCATACGGTCCAGATGAAAGCCATGGGCGGTTTAATGAGCCCATAGACTCATTCAGATATGAATGAAATTGCTCTGCATCAGAAATAGTAAAACGCACGTGTCGATGAATTCATTTCAGAGATACGAGCATCCCCTCCCTGAATGCAGTGTACTTTCACTTGTCCCGCAGATACCAAACGTGTACTTTTGATGAAGGAACGATTTAAACCTAAATATGTTCAAATTACAATTCAGAAAATTTCCTACAAAGGATTAGGATTGCATTGTTATGCCTCGTAGTTATCCCTAGGAGAATACTCGTACATGGACGCATTGTAGTAACATCATCAGCTGGATCCAGCGGTATCGATTACGAGCACGTACTTTGCACTTTTCATCTTCCTTTTTCCGATCGGATACTACTTTATGTACGTATGTCGGTGGGCATCTGCAAAAATTTTCTTTAGAATGCCCAGCTCCTCACGCAGCAGGTTACTATGGATGCTGCTGGGTGCGTTCAATATGCGGGGTGTGATTTGCAGACGACCGACACGACGACGTGCGTCGTGGTGGGAGATTTTCATTTAAGATTTTTCGGGTTTACACATTTTCTCAATTTTATTATTGTTATGTTGATTAATTGCGGCACACATTTTCCATTCGACTCTTGGGCAATCCATTTGGTTTGCTAATAATGCGCGCTGGCAGATTGCTTTTGCTCAATAAATTATCCTGCCCATGGAGGATGCTTTGAATAAATAAGTGATTAAATGGGAAATTATGATGAAACCATTTTCAGATTTCAGATTTCCGCAGGATGAAATGTGAGAAATTCAATTTATCTCGGTTTTGGCACGCACATAAAAATTGTTATGTCGCTACTTATGTATATTTATTTTGAAAGCATCTGGTACTGCAGCAACAGCAGCAGCAGTCCGACGACAACTCTGGAACTGGAACTGTGATTGGTCCCTTGGGGGGAAGAAAGTATTTCACCTCTAAATGTGATGGGACATGACTCGCCTTGCAGAGAGATTGCTGACATGTTTACATATGTAGGTGATTATTTAAGGAATTTTGATTTATGACCACCCGTGCGCTGTCACATACTTAGAGTGTCCTCGACAGCGAGGCAACCGGCGGGGTGAGAGTGTGTAGTTCAAGAAGGTGATGGTTGTTTTATGGTTTTCCTCTTGCAGAAGGAAAATGATCTTGAACTTCCGGTTGTAGATCAAGGAGAGGTATTCGTGAAAAATTACAACGATTTGAATCAGATCTCTTTTTTTGGAATTAATTGAAATTTGTGTTCTGTGGAATGTCGGCTAATGGATGTCGATTTATAATGAAACTGTTTTTCCAAAGCATACCATAATAAATTTACTTACTGGTTTGGTAATTTATTTAGATACATATTGTAGGTAGGTACGTGTAGTGGGTGTTTTAATCAAGGGCGAAATGTGGAATTCTGACCTGCGACTTATCTGCTGGAAATTCTTTGCCAAACAAAAATGTTTTGATTCAAAGTTTCTTGGAAATCTACTTCGCGTGTTTTTCTGGATTTTTTTACATGGAATCTTGGGTGCTTAGTCTGTTTACTGGTTAACATAAAAATATTCTAGTTTGCTAAACGAATTTTGACACTGAGTATCATTACAATTTTTAATTTAGGCTAGGTATGTTACAGAAGGTTAAGTTCCGCTGCACAATTTCATAAATACCATCATTAATACTCAAGTTCATAACACGAGAGTAAGTTTCAACAGTTTCACTAAAGTCGTTGACTTATCTAAATAGTACTAACTTGATGCAGCGTAATTCCCTTCGGGATAGGGGTATGAATATTCCCGAATTAGGGCACATCTGCCGTACGCGACGACTTGAGACCAACTTACGTCCACATGCGGTGAATGGGACTGGGCAGCACACTGATGCGGGAAGTGTGATTCGGGAAACCCTTGTGGATGAACAACATATTAAGTGTCGGTCTCTGATGAAGGCTGTTATCCAAGAGCCAAAAGAACGACACTACGATGGAAGGCGCAAGCACCGTAAGTGGAGTATCTATTCTCATATCAGCCAGAGGAGTATGGACGGTGCAGAGAGCTCCTCTATTTTTTAGGAATGGATAAGAGATCTGCCTGGTCTGTCTGGACTAGATGCAGCATGGGCCCCTTCCTGTGATTTTCTGTATCTATGAAAGTACCCACAGTAATAAATCATGATGATTTTTACTCAGATAAACTTGCAACACTCTAAGATTTCTACTGCTCTACTCAGAACAAAACGTTCCCTGTTAAATATGTACCGAAATCTCTCTCAGTAGCTAAGCTTAGACAATTTTATTTGTCTGGATTTTGTGCTGCAGCCATAACCTATAAAGCTAACAGCAATTACCACACTTTTAGTGTTGCGTTTGCTTATTTCCCAAATGATTCTGTTACTCCACCCCTGCCAATGGTGGTGTCTGGACCTTCTAAACCAAAGTCTTACCAATCATCACGTATTTAGCTCTAGTGCGATGGGAAAAGGTAAACAAAATATTCTGCCCAAAAGACACTGATGCCATGCGCTCCTGTCCATCCGCTTCTTCAAAGAAACTCTTTCACCTCTCACCGTTGCACAAATAAAGAAGTGTGCTGCGGCAAGCTAAATAAAACTTCACTTCGTGAAAAATTCAAACAGGGTGATCTTACGGGCCTCTTAAGATGGCTTAAAAATGTCAACAGGTGTTGGATAACGGGTGTAGGACACAACATCAATCTCCAAAAGCAAAAGTTTACGCCTTCGAACTATGAGCAATAGAATGCTTAGGGCGAAATCTCAGAAGATCAAACTCTTAACTCCTGCAAGTTTAAGGCTCTACTTGCTTAGAACTGTCTAACTACTCTAAAACAACTCAACTCCAACAACAGAGTGACTCTCTCCTTGGTCCCAGAACACGAAGGAATTCTTGGTAATGAAGAGCTAGCCCGTAACGTCTCTGCATCACCAGACCTTAGACCTTCTAGCCCAGACCTTCTGTGGACTACTTACTAGTAATATCAAATAGATCTAAATATATGGGAACACCAAATCTAAGGATTACGTCATGCTAAAAAAATGCATTGGCTTTTCCAACAATAAAACACGCTCTCTATGAGCAAACGTGACGCTAAGATCGTAACTGACCTTCGCACAGGTCACTGCGCTCTGGACCATCATCTCATGAGAATTGGGAAAAGTTCTACACATCTATGCAGACTCTGCCTTGATGAACAGACGGCAACGGCAGAACACATCCTATGCGATTGCCCTGCAATCATACTAAAGAGGTTTAAATGCTTCAACTAAGTACTCACCGAACCTCAGGACATTGTCAAATCATCAGCCTCAACAATCGTAGGGTTCATCAAAGACCTAGATTTAATCACCTAATTAATTACTCATAGGGAGCAGAAACGATTTTTTTGGTCGCAATGCCAGTCTCCGCCCTCCGGATTACTTTCATAGATTATGCTAGCTGAAGCATTAGTTATTATTCGCTCTACATACCCCAGCCATCTGAAACGTTCAATGCGCAGTTTGATTGATATCGCTGTTCAGCTTGTAAGGTTTGTTGATAACCTGTGGTCATAGACTCCTTGGACTTTCTTTCATAACTTCTTAATAAAGGGTGATCCATTTCGAGGTTCCCTACTTTTTTAAAGAAAAAAACACAGAAAATTAAAATTTAATGGAGAATGTTTATTATCATTTGAAAGAACATTCTTTGGCATTTATTTTTTGAAGATTATGTCTATCAAATGTTGGCCGTTGCTACGTCGCAGATGGTCCATCCGTTGAGTCCAATTTTCGATCACTCGTTCGAGCATTTCGACTGGTAGGTAACTGGCGAATGACACGCGTGATGTTTTCCTCCAAGGCCTGAATCGAAGCGGGTTTGTCGGCATAAGCTTTTGACTTTTCATATCCCCACAGGAAAAAGTCTAACGGTGTCGACCGGCCCAAAACGTGAAATTATGTGCTCACCGAAATGTTCTCTCAATAAGTCCATTGATTGATGCGATGTGTGGAAAGTGGCGCCGTCTTGTTGAAACCAAATGTCGCCGAGATCACGAGCTTCAATTTCAGGCATCAAATAGTCGGTTATCATGGCACGATAACGGTCGCCATTGACGGTTACGTTCGCACCGGCATAATTTTTAAAGAAATATGGACCGATGATTCCACCGGCCCACAAACCACACCAAACCGTTGTTTTTTCTAGATGAAGTGGCAGTTCTTCAATCTCTTCAGGTTGCTCTTCGTCCCAAATGCGGCAATTTTGTTTGTTTACATACCCATTGAGCCAGAAATCGCTAAACAAAATTTGCCTCGAAAACGTCGAATCTTCTTGGAACTTTTCAAGAGCCTATAGAGCGAAGCGATGTCGCTTGGGAAGGTCGAGCGGCTTCAGTTGTTGCACAAGCTGTATTTTGTACGCTTTCAATTTAAGATCTTGACGTAAAATGCGCCAAGTCGTTCCATACGTCAGTCCGAGTTGCTGCGAACGGCGCCGAATCGACTCTCTACGGTCTTCGTGTACACTTTCAGCTACGGCCGCTATATTTTCTTCACAGCGTCCTGGACGTGGTCTATTCGGTCGAATATTATCCAATAATGAATGCTGGGTCTCAAAATGGGTGATGGTGTTGCGAATAGTACGCTCAGTAGGCCGATTATGTTGACCATAAGTTCAGCGAAGTGCACGAAACACATTCCTCACAGAACGTGAATTTTCATAATAAAGTTGAACAATTTGAAAACGTTGTTCACGCGTAAGTCTTTCCATTATGTGCCATTAATGCCAAACAATACTAAACAAAAATAACGTGACAGCATGACACGACTCACACGTGATCTGTCAAAAAAGGCAATTGAAAAAAGTATCTCTACTTGGATCACCCGTTATATAAATGCTAAAATTCCATCTGCACCAAAGTTAAGGATTAAGGGAGTATACTCGAATACTCAGTTTCTCCTTGAACTAGCATGCAAAAATCTGTCTCCGACAAATGATATGTTTTAGCTAAACAATATAAATTCAATTACCACGGCTATCTAGTTCACATATCTCTTATACAAATTAATGTACTCTTTATTTAGTGAACATTTTTAAGAAAATATTATCTTTTCATTTTACAAAATGTACTCCACATCCACATCATTATGATGGACTCATTCATACACCTGGTTTTCCCTCCAAAAGCCGCAGAAAGAAAGAAAATGTTTCTTCATCCATCGCAATTATTTCGATGAAGAAACAGTTTTCAAATCACACTCAAATTTTCCCACATGGTGGGTGGCTCGGCAATAGCTCTTCACTGCTGCGCTGCGAGTTTTCCTTTCTTTTTTATTATTTTTTTCGTATATCAAAGGTAATCAAAATATTTATTCACTTTGTGTGTGATGTCATTGTATTTTTGTTTGCGGCAAGAATAACACATGAGTTTTCTTTTGAAATTAACTTCATTAGAATTTTTCAATTTTCATTCTTCATCGCATTGGCATTGTTGTTGGGGGCTTTGGGGGATTTCTTTAATTTTATTTTATTTTGGGAAGTAGTAAGCGAAAAATAAACGCATTTGGTTAATTTTAGCGAGTTACGCGGCACCATAGGTAGGTTAGGTACTCAAATACACACACACACACACACACACGCACATGTACAATACACAGGTGATCTACCAGGTGAGCTCATACAAAGTGGCACTAAACTTTTATGGGTTGAGGAGAGTAATTTCGGTTAATGGTTTGAAGCATTAAAAAATTAATCGAATTCACCCTGTGACGTCATGAGCGGAACTCATGTGAATGAATCGTAGGTAATGGGAAATTCGACAGATTTATAAAAATTGCGGGAAGCTCTGTATCGATCGATGGGTGGGCGATATAATACGTCATAGATGAATGTTGTTGAGTTCATGATGGATGAAACAATGTTTATGACGCGAGAACTAGATACTTAAAGTTTATATTTTTCAAGGTGATGATAATGTTTTTCCGGTCATTACCGTAGCCAATAGCCAATTGCTGGTGGATGCAATTAAAACAATGAATCATCATTGAATTAATACGGATCATGAATTGCCTCTTTAGTAAATGAGAGATTAAACAATTAAGGCAAAATTGATTTGTCACCTAAATGCAATCCCCTTTCGTACGCGTTGGCAATAAGATTTCCACTTGTAGGATTTCCAAATTTAAAAACAAATGCAGTACTAAATACATAGTTGTTTCCCATTGCAAAGACTCACACTTCAGTCGTCAACAGATTGCCACAAACCAACCATCCACCCCTGCTCAGATGAACGCATTTTTTTTTCTGTTACAATATGTTGCATTGTCATGCCAGCCGCATTATTTCGCTGACAAAGTGTCACCTTTGCGCCCAGATTACCCACCTGTTCGGGCGGATTGCATGCGAAAAACGGCACTACACACGTGAATTTCATAATCGGATTCGAAATAAACACGGGATTTCGTTGTGCGGTTGATATAGTCGGTGTCGGTTGGTGCGCGCCCCATACCCATACGTACTTGATTCGGTTTTCTGTGTGTAACTGAGGAATTTTAATGCCACCACCACATGCCGCCACCTCACTAAATGTAGGCTGAGTGTTGTACGTCCCTCAGCTTCAGCTTCAGTTTAAGTGAAATGGATGTGAGATTTATAAATAAAATTGGCGAAGGCATTGTGATTAAATGAGAGAGAAATACTGTGGTGGCTACCGCATATCTGATGACTGTAAGGGTTGATAGACGAATGTTTATTTTTAATTAAAACGTTGTACACATGTAATTCTTTTTCTCTGTAAATATCTGACTACTGGGTGAGATTTGCAAGTGCATTCTAGTCATTGAAGTTTGTATGAGTGCTTTTCCTTTGCATATTTGAAGCTTGTAAAGTGTTTGTCTTAACGAAATGTGTATAGGATGTCAATAAAGTTGTTCATTTTTAAAATGAAGAGCGTCGCTAACTCTTACTTGAAGGTTAAAGAAATGAAAGTGCAAATGCCATTGAAAGCTTTGAGTGCCGTACGCAAGTGGATCCCGAAAATAGGTGATACACATTTGTTAATGAACTTAACTCACTAAACCGCTTAGTATATCGCTGTGAAATGTTGTACATATGTTTTAAGAACGTTGGATTAATTGTACATTGTACATTTGAATTTTTAAAAATCGGCTCAGCTGTTTTAGACGGAAAATTTATTGAATGGGAAGTATGTTGTTAATGAACATTTTTTGACAGATCAACGTAATTTAATTTTAAAACCACTCGACATCTTAAGTAGCCAATTAGCTGCTTACTCGTGGACCAAGAGAAAATTTGGCCATTCTACTATTTTAAATCTACTGAAGACCCTTCCTAGAAACATAGATTACACCACACCTCAGCCTCAGTTTCACAAAACAATTGTCTAGTCACCATATCATCCAGATCATTCTGGGACGAAAGTGGTCCCGCGGAAGATGAATCGATTCATCTCTACACCGATGGATCAAAAACTGATAAAGGGGTTGGTGGTGGCGTTTTCTCTGAACATTTAAGTCTCTCGTTTCGTTTACCCAATCATTGCAGTGTGTTTCAGGCGGATGTCATGGCGATTAAAGAAGCCTCATCTTGGCTGAAGAGATAGCCGAATCTAGATAGCGGCCTTAAAATCGCTAGACTCAGTCTCCCCAAATTCTAAATGCCGATCCTCTATCAAGGAGATGTCGAAGCAATTCAACATTTATCTCTGCTGGCAAAAAGATATTCTAAGGAACTGCAAGGTCGACGAACTCGCAAAGCCCGGAACCACACCTCCTGCTAAAAAGGTCAATCAGGCGTTCCAATTGACACATCCAAACTAATGATAAAATAAGAAGATATTGAGAAAACTTACCCCAGGTGGACAAGTGGCACAACTTGTCTCCAAAAAGACTGCACCGCAGCTCTACAATAGGTATCATCAGGCACTGGGCTTGGTGTGCACTAGTTTACAAATAGTAGAGTAGTAAAACTTCTCTAGGTATCACAACGAACCTCGTTATTGTCTAAGTGAGTCGGCCTCACCGACTGCCACTTCCACTTAACCTAACCTAATATGGATTTCACCTATTTCAATACAAAAATTATTTCAGTTGCCAAGACCAGGTATTCGGACATTGCTTAAACACAAAATACTTAAAACTATGATTGGATGAAGTTCAAGGCAGGGAGTTTTCTGGATGAAGTCGAAAGTGGTAAGATTTTATTTAACATTATGCTACATTTGGGATATTTGTTCGTTTTACCCTTAAGAAGTGCGGTAAGTTTTACATTTGAAAACCGAATGAACGTGTATGTACGCGAAAGACTAAACAATAGAGCAATTTCCACATCCCAACGTGCTTTGCGGCAATTGTGCGCCTAATACTTACAAATAGGAGCATTGTCTGGTGGTAACTTACGGACAAAGCAACCAATCTGTAGAAAATGGTAATGATATAAAGCATAGAAATTGAATTTTTGCTGATGAAATAGATCCAGGAGATGCTTAAAAGCAGAGAACATTTTAATAACAAGCCCGTCGAAGATGGAGATGATGCTGTTCCACAAGAAGACGAATACCTTTCTTCGCACTCAACTAATCTTATCTAGCAAACTGAAGTATTTATGGCATCACCCTTGACCCGAAACTTTCATTTGCACAACACATAAACTAGAATCCCTAAGTTCACAAACATTCTCTGACAGTGACAGAATGTTGAGCAAAACCTGGGGTCTTAGCCCCAGACTGGTGATTCGCTGGATATATACGTGTATTGTTAGACCTTACCAAACTTATGGAGCGGTTGTTTGATGGCCAAGAGATACCACTCTCAGACGACGTCTGACTTAGCGTGTTTACGTATTACAAATGTAATTAGAAGAACTCCCACCGCTGCTATGTCCGAGTGATAACATTGTACATTGAAATTGTTCCCTCATGAACGGTCTCTATGAAACCGGAGTTTACTCTAGCGATTATCGCATCAAATTATCTAAATCCATAGGTAGATAAATCACTGTCTCCCATGCTGTGAATATCCACAAGCAATCTAAACAGGTTGGTTAGATGTAACTCTGTAACTCCGTGGTCATACGGGTATACGCAAAAATCTGATGCTGATACTCATTATGAGGGCCTATAGGGTGCTTCTCAGCTTTTACGTATGCAACATACCGATACATGATCTCGCATAATGCAGACATTCAATGCTGTTGATCGACAGTCCAAACGACAGTGATTTATACTCCTTAACTGGCCTTATGTCGGCAAAAACGCCACGAAAGTTGGCTTCCAAGTCCCCTAACGTTTTCGTAGGCGAGCGCGACTTCACTTATCCCAAAAGAATATAATCCAATGGTGTCAATCACACGATTTTGGTGGCCAATTGACAGGTTCGTTCCGCGAAATTATGCGCTCATCGAATGTTTCCTTCAATAAATCGTTTGTAACGTGCGCTGTGTGGCATGAAGCGCCGTCTTGTTGGAACCACATTCATGCCATCCAATTCAGGAACAAAATAGTCGGTTATCATAGCTCTATACCGGTGTCCATTAACTGTGACTGTCTCTCCAGTCTCATTTCGGAAGAAGTATGGCCCAAAGACTCCACCAGCCCATAGAGCACACCAAACAGTCAGTTTTTGTGGATGTAATGGCGTTTCAAGGGTCTCCTGCGGATTCTCTTCACTCCAAATGCGGCAATTTTGCTGTTGACGTAGCCATTTAACCCAAAATGAGCCTCAATTAGATTGCGGTAGACTTCGCGAACTGAACCATTATTTTCGAAATAAATTTGCACGATTTGCAAGCGTTGTTCATTGGTCAACCTGTTCATGATGAAATGGAAAACCAAACTGAACATAAATGACATTAGAGTTGCCAGATTTGACCACAAAATGTCAGTTTTATCTCTATTCGAAAAACTAACCTCTTAAAAAACACTCCTTACATACATTTATAACCATCCACACAGATCGATCTAAGATGGATAGGGGAACAGTTGGTAGACTGTCTTCAGAGGATCTAAATAATCACGGAAGTATGGTATCAACGATTAACCTGTTATTACCATATTTCCAAGCTTGTTCGACACAAGAACTTAATGCTCTTTGGTCACAATATAAAACCAATCTCATTTGCTTGCCTGGGTACTGTATTGGCCAACGAACTGCAAGTTGTAAGTCTCCAATTTACGAACAATTGGCCCTTCAATTTAATTAAGCAACGACCTGTGGCATACCAAGGACGATGTGCACGAGGTATGTTAAAAGATGGACTATCAGATGGCGCGAGATAAAAGAATATTCAAGATCTTTAGTTCTGTTCCAATCAATTGTTCTTTCTTAAAACAAAAAAAGCGCTTTCCATGAAAATGGGACATTGAAAGAAGGCCTTGCTGAATCACAAAAGCTTAATATTTAATTTAATATTTTATAATATATAATTTTAAAAAAAAGTGGCATTTCTGAGAAAATTATAAATTCTATTCTCCAATGAGCAAAAAAGGACCTTCCGAATATAACAACGCAAACTAACGATGAGCATGTCCAGATATGTATAATTCTAATCAATGCACCACTTAAGTCGTTTCTGCAGAAACCTGATGTACCTCCATTCAATAAAATTTAAGCAAAGCATGCTAGTTGTTCCACTGATGATTGCATGTTATTATTGGCCCACCCATTTGGTTCAGTTTCAATTTCAATTGAATCGGTTTCGGTATCAATTTAACATTCAATTAACCTCAAATTCTTCGAAAACACTTGAATATTACACGCACATTGCAGAAATTTTGACTAGCACTCTAGCAGAGACGTGTACCATCCATCACCATACGAGTATAATAATATCAAAACACTGCTAAAGGATTATGCAAAGTCCTTAACGAAATTCTCTTTGTATAGATCGTTGTAACTGGGTACCTACCTACATACATCGAAAGGCTTATGCATTGGAAGGAATTTCAAATCACAGAAGGATTACCTTTACTGAGTCATTCAATATGCATAACGATTTTCCAACCATCAATCGAAAAGCTATGCTTAAAGTGCGTTAAACCAGTGAAAAGGGGTTCTGGGTGTGGGTAAGGGTTAGTTTGCTTGTTGTTTATGCTGTGAAATGAAGCGAATATTGTAGAGATATAGGAATGCATTACATATATGCAAATGAATGCAATAAGGACTTAATTTCCCTCTAGAGAATGATCCCTTTAGCTATGAATAGATAATTTTCCAAACTCCTGCCTGCCATGGATGGGAAATAATTCCATCTCTCTCTCGAGTGTCAATGATAAACAAATTTGCCGCATATAGCTATTTTGATAATTGCAAATCTATTACAACCAGCAACAAAAAAAACCTTTATTAATGTATAACTGATTTCGTTATTGGTACGCGAATTCCCTAAAGGCGCGTTATTACAGTTTTGTAATTTAAAAATGACAATGGCAGGTAGCTGAAGTCAAGCTGGTAAAATGTTCATATGACAAGAAATCGTATAGGTCAACTTTGCTTTTCCAAAATTAGCAATTCAATTTATCAAAGAACGCCATGCAGGTATGAGAAAGATAAGGGTTAAAACGGGTTAAAATCGCATCCATGTGAGTTTAGCAGTGCAATGTTTATGCCATTCCGTGAGAAGACACGACTTGAGATGGCCCTTGTTGCAATGGGAATAAAAAACAAAATGAAGCACGTGTTGAATAAAAATCGCGAAAGATTGGCAGGTCTAAAGATCTCTAGCACATTTTTGGGACCTTTTTTAGTTTTTTTTTTTTGCCATTTTTAATTTATGGTTTTGGGCCATATTTCATGTAGCCGCTCTGGATACAAACATTAGCATTTGACTGGTGAAAGGGATGCATTGAAAGTGGAAAAGTTATGTTCCCTTATTGCTAACCAACGTCAATAAAGTAGTGCATTATGGGTTAAGCTAAAATTAACCTTTTCAATTAAATTATATGAAATTTTAAATTCCTATCTAGCAGATTGACTCCAAAATCAAGGAAATCGCGATAGGAGTTCCAAAAGCGAATGTTCTTAATCCAGTGGTGGACTAAGAGGAGGAATCGTGGGTGGCGGTTACCTGTACGCATGAGAATTCCGTATTTCTTGGTCTAAGTTGCCTCTTGTCGGACGATCATATTTCAGGCGTTGTTTTTGTAAGTTAAGTAATTAAAGACATTCAAAGTTGTTCAGCTGATGTGTTTTATAGAATCCAGCCATTACAAATTTCAACAACAATTTATGACGAATTTGATGATTAACAAGTGATGCAAGAGAGAGATAAAGAGATTCCGAAGGCAACAGAGTTAGCTTTTACCTGGACAGCACAAGAATTTTTACCGCTCATAATCAAATGGAACTTCAGTGAATCGCCTCCTAACTTTATGATCTTACAGTACCCTTTAACTTGCGTATCTGTTGCTTCTTGAAGAGAGTAGAGTCGAGAGTAGTTTCTTAAAACTTAAATTAATAAGAAGTTATTTATGATCATCGTCATTGTCAATCACGGTTTGACACAATGTAATAAACGACTTCAGTAATATTAAGTCTCAACGTTGCACCTTATTAAGTCATTCAGTTTACTAAAACTAAAAAAGCTTAATTATTGATTCGTCATTTTCCTTTCCAAACTAAGGGGCCCATTACGTGGTGCCGCCCCGTGCCACAAAGAAGTTAGTCTACCGAAATATAAACACGATATCCAGTTTTATAGACTCCGTTCAGATCCGTTCTTACGCAAATAAAGCTGAATTTTGCACGTAAAGAAGAAATGGAAAGAGCTCGTTAGTAAATTAAAAGTAAAGTCAAAAAACGTTCCTAAAGTTTCGACCACGAACTCCGAATTTCGGTAGTAATTTTTAATATTTTCCAAGCATGCTCGTTCATAAACTTCGCCATGATTAAAATTTAAACCTAGACTTACATATGTTTTAAAATTGCCAGATAAAAAGAGGCTAAGTGTGCGTTTGTATTAAAACACAAAAAAAAATGTTTACCCTACTGAAAAATCATCTAGATCAGACCGGCTTTAAGTCTTCGATATTGATTTTGATAAACTTGACGCTAATTGAAATCGAAAAGTGCTTCTTTCTGCCCCGTCACATCGTACACCAACCGCCGTTGGGTTGTTGTAAAGAAAGCAATAACTCTATCTTTACGATCAAAAAAACGTAGTCAAAGGTCATGATATCTTTAAAAACAAAGGCTAGGTACAAAACGAAGCTTCACGCCGCTCGCCAAAATGTTGCTTTAGATCGGTGAAAAAATGCAGTAGCTTTAAGTTTCTGTACCATGCATCGACTTTGCTGATAAAGTGATCCCGTAGCGCAGTTCGAAGACCTAAAAGCCGTTTTGATGCGCCGAATTTTGCATTAGAAATCTAAAAACAATAAGAACATTGATAGTATATTGGACAAAACGGGCAAGCGGTCTCGTATGTTATAGCCTTAAGTTTGCATATAGAAGTTCATACAATCAGCTTCACACGAATTTCCCCAAAAACCGTCTACATATTCCCTAAAAGTGATCGAGTAATTAAAGGTTCAAAGTCTCCTTATGTCATGTTTCCCACATTCGTACATCATTTCCACTTTTTAATTATAAACTAAAACACAAAGCTAAGAATAATACACTTTTCCGTAGCAGTCTCACTTAATTATTCGCCAAAGCTGCATTAATACCTTTTTTAAAGTCAAAGTGAAGTTCTTCGATTAGTCAAGTCAGTTGCTAAGTTCGAAACGAACGAACAAAATCCACTGAAAGGAACAAATTGCAAACGAAAAAGGGATCAGATAACAATAGTAATCCATTCCCAACACCCACTTGTATATTGGTCTTTTCTAATTTATAGAAAGGACATGAAAAACGCTTTTACAGCGTCGTCGTCACTGTCGCCACAAAGCTCTACAAAAAAGGGATTTCCTAGCGTGTAATACAATTTGTTTCAAATTAAGTCCTATAGAACAGTTCGCCAATTGTTCTAAGGATTCACATGAACCACCACCCACCACTAAACCAGCTAGGAAATAGTAGCTTTCGAAAAGTAATAAAGGATTATAAAATGTTTCTCATTTAATTTGTTATTTTCATTTCCACCCCTTCAGATCTTTTGCTAAACGCCAACAACAAAAAAGAAAGCCCTGAATTTGCAGTGAAACCGTAAAAATTCAAAGTTTTCCTTTATTTTTTGGCATCTGGCCAATGAAAGTCACCAGTTTGTCGCCACTTTTGGAGCTATTGCCCTACATTCGTATATTGGGTTTTTTTTTGTAGAAATATTTCTCCAGCGTTTCAATCATTTTTTTTTTTGTTTTTTTTTTCACTCTCTGTCGACTCTATGTATGGCAAGGAACGCAGCGATAAATGTCACATTGTCGTCGTCGTACTTAATTGTCCTTCTCATCCCATACTGTCTCCAAGTGTCTATCGAACGTTTATGTTGGTGCGGAAAGATGTCATCTCATTTATGTCGCACCATTGAGCACAGATCCAATAAACGATTCAACTCCTTCGTTGTTCTCCTCAGTCGAACACCCAAAGTTGGATTGTTTTCCAAACCCAACTGCAAGCGCAAAATAATTGAATAAAACCAAGGAGTTAGGAGGGTGCTATGCTATGCTCTGTATAATGGGGTAAAGATAAGAGTTTATATGGCTAGCTACGATGAAGGAGATGACGAGTGGTAACTCTGGGGTTCACGTAGTTCAAGTTCAGGCAACATTGTCACTTGGATCAATATTCATGAGGAGGACAAGAATGCATAGTTGACCCAAAAAGCTTTCCAGTGTATAATACATTGTTCCAGATTATGCCATTGAATATTCGAATTGATTTGGCTAACAATAAGGGATTTATGAGCTCATATGGGTCGCTTACGAGTTAGTTTACTCAATCAAATATCAAAATACTCTGTTCAGTATGTCCATGTGTATAAATGAATAGAGTAGGTATGTATCTTTTTCTTCGAATTTAAGATACGAGTTTTAAAAAAAAAACGTATTTTCATTGGATTTCGAAATTGTTCTGTTGCGTTGTTTACGTCAAACCGCTGGTAGATGTTGCATTCCTACGGCTAAAGAATAAATGGCTGCTTAAGTGATTATGAAACCACATGATTCCGGGAAATTTTATTAAGTGTCGATGTATAATATTTGTCCGATGAGTTTCAATAAACATTGAAGCGAAACGAATTCCGCTTCACACAGAGTGTAAATGGCTTGAGAGGCCATTAATTCTGCACAGTTGAACCAGACAGATTTTAAAAATACCACGGATATAGAAGGAGTAAATATTCCATTGGAAGAGTCCAATGTTTTTTACTTATTTTCAATAAAAAAAAAACTGATGAGTACCTTATACTTAAGGTGTCATAGCTTTTTGCTGCGGACTTTCAATACATTGTAAACTGTTCTTGCGTTACTAAAAATGCAAACTACTCCATCATACCATTTTGTATCGTTGGAAACCCTAGATTATCATCCTATAATATTTAAATTTTAAAGTTTCTCTTATACATTACTACACTTAAGAGAAATTTATTGCAATCGTGAGGAAATTTCGAACTTCAACTGAGGCATAAGATTACGACAATAGGGAAGTCCAAAAAAGTGGGTCCGCCAATGCCTGCCCTCTGTGTGTTTGTCTTTCTGTCTGTCTGGGAGTCGTATGGCGAAAGGTTCCACGGATTTACTTTAAAGTTCGAAGGTATATAATGGGATAACATTACGTCAAATACGCTATTGTATTTCGTTTGGCTGTGATAACGAATACAGTTCAGCTCAGGTGAGCGTAAAATACATAATCAGCATATTTGGCATCGTGTGAAACGTTGCTTTGCTACGATGCGATAATACTGATTGAAGTGAAAATGTATCCTGACATTGACATTGGTCGCGAATGGGTTGTCTTTTAGTACGGGCATGACGGCGATTTTATTTGATTCAATGCTAAATGCCATAGAATTTTTGTTTAAAAAAAATCATTTACCACTAATTTGATCAAAAATGGTTTTAAGTTTTCAGTTTACCCAGTTTTTTGAAAACATTTTGAATAACCACAAAAATCACAAAAACTTATCAAGTGAATTCCAAGAAATTTTAAGTTGACCAGATCTTTCGACTTTGAAATATTTGATTTTATATAACGATTTGCTTAGATTTAAATTAAATTCGTTTTCTCAAAAACTTTGGATAATTAGGTTAAAATTATCGAACGTACTTTACATCAAAATCGTTAGAGTCGTTTTTGATCTCAAATTAAAAATCTAATTTTTAAGTGATTTAAAGTAATTTGGTATGTGATCAAATGATTCCATTCTTTTTTAGGCGATTCAAAAACGCATCTCATGTACCGAGAAATTTTCGTATGACGCAGTTGTGAACTTTATTTTGTGATTCGCAGTCTAGAAGTAGGCTTGTGGCGACTTATAGCCAAGCAGGCCATTTGAAATTTCATTTGGTGACATAAAAATCGGTTTGACGACGCACCTCAAAAAGGGAGATATTATTATATTTTGGCGATTTCTGTTTTTTTAACCGAAAACCTCTTATTTTTCTATTTTTACTCAAATCTTACATCTTTTCATTGCTGTGTGTTGAATGGATAATAGCTGAAAATAAATTTTTCTCATCCCTAAAATGAATGACGTCGTCAATTGCCAAGTTACCAGTTAAGCCATTTTTTTTTATTTCTATACTTTTTGAATTTGGAGTGGAACATTTTAAAATTTGGCAATTTTTTGGCGATTCCCGTTTTTTAAAACCTGCCCAGAAGCTGAGTTCTATTTAGCTTACCGCGTTAAAACGGAATAATTAAAATAACAGAATCTAATTACCTTGCGGGCACTGCAAGTAAATAATAGATTAACTTTTTATTTAACCATCATGAATTTCCAAAAAATATTTGCCTTCAAGACCTCGATTGGGGAAATTCCGACTTGGCTGGGATTTTTGATGATAAAATTTTCAAAATGTGGTAGATTTTACTTTGAATCGTCTTAACGTCTAGTATATATTATTTTCTTTAAGTTCGAAAATTTATGATAAATAATAATATATCAGAAAATGCTCGATTCTTGTTCTGGAAGTTATGATGGTAATGCCCCTAAATGCAACCTCCCTTATCCAACCAATGGATCATAATGTGATTCGGATTATAAAGTTGCATTATCGTACAAGTCTCTTATCAGATGTAGTTCCCTAGGGAAGAGCCGTTGAATTTTTTTAAAGATATTTACAATACGCTTTGATGTTTGTAAGAACCCAGGACCTTTGGTTCAAAATAAAGAAAAGTTTTTGTGTAAGCTTTGTTACAGAAGAAAATGAGAACGCAGGAAGAAACCGAGGCTTAGATTGAAGCGTTAATAGGCTTCAAATGTTTTTCACGATGTAAGTAAGTCATTTTTGATTCAGATCCCATTCATCATTTAAATTTTTTTCGAAAGAGCAATACACGTGTAATTAAAAAAGAGACGAGTATTTATTAGTAGAAGGATTTAAAGTAAGAATTGTAAAATAACATAACAAGCTGCTCATAGACCGTAGAGATTTGTATTATCATTCCTAACTATTCATCGTGAGAGAACTAAGAATAATGGAAAATTTAGTACCCCGCTTCGGGGACCGCAAGAAGCCCATAGTGGGAATGTTCCTATATAAACTACTTTCCAGGTACCACTACCACGATGACTAGATCATCAGCTCCACATGCCCCATCTACAAGAAGGGTGATCCTATGTCTTGCAAGAACTATCGAGGCATATCCATGCTAAATGTTGCATATAAGATCCTATCGGCACGTACCAGTGTGGCTTCCAGTCTAGCAGATCGACCATAGACCAAATTTTCACACTAAAGCAAATCTGGAAAAAACCAACGAATTTCAAGTCAAGACTCATCACCTCTTTATCGACTTGAAAGCCGCATATGACAGTATTCATCGTCAGGAGCTCTACATGGCGATGGCCGACCAAACTTCTCGAACTATTTCGCGTGACCGCTGGAGAACACTATCATGTGACTCCTTCAATCTTGTTTTTGAGCAGATAGTGCGCAGGACAGGTGTCAGCACGGAAGGCACTGTCATCAACAGATCAGTCCTACTGTGATATGCTGGCAACACTGACATCAGACGCTCCCAACGTGCCGTTGTAGAAGATTTCAAGGGTATTGAAGAATAGGCGAAATTAGTTGATCTTGAAGTAAATCATCTACCTCGGTATAAACATCAACTCCACGAATGACCACTTGGTGGAGATCCGACGAAGAATCTCCCTAGGAAGCCGCTGCTACTTCGGTTAGGCAAAAACAAGGGTTCAAAACTCCTAACTCGAAGGACAAAGTGTATGGTCTACACAACGCTTATTCTGCCAGTTCTGCTGTACGGCGCCGAGTACGACTCTATAAGCTGTACTAAAATGTTGATGTAGTCCAAAAAGTCAAAACTCGTCGACTACATAGGCTCGGCCACATCGAGCGAATGGACAATAGTGATCCATCTAAGAGGATCTTGGAATTCCAGCCCCCGGAGGACAAGGAAGACCAAGCCATCGCGTTTGCCAGAGTGCTTGGTCTGGATAACTGGAAGCAGCGTGCCCGGGATACCAGAGCCCCTGCCGTGTCTCAGACAGGAACTCTTCACGGGTCGGGAGCCCGTTAAGTAAGTAAGTAAGTACTACTGAAGAAATAGGGACTTGAATTAAAGTCGAGATATCGATGCGCATATGTCTTAAATTTAAAATGTCTAACTAATAACGGCACGGTAGAGTCAAAACAATATCACTCACGTTCTTCCGATATAACCCAGCACTCAGCACTTATGTTATGATGGCCTGATCTTCCCTACCGACCTCATAAAACTAATCTCAACTTTTGATACATACAACTTAATTGCTTCTTCCTTCTAATTCTGCCAAATACATATTTCCTAAATATGAAATAAAGGGTACCTAACCTACCCTAACAAAGCTTGCACAAAGTACCTATTGTTCGTTTAAAAAACAAAGTTATTTTCATTCGCTTTTTTGATAACCTCTATATCGTATAACAAGTGTTGTGTTTTTTTTTTGTTCCTAGTAAAAGTAGCCTCAGCTAAATGCACATTTCTGGTAGAAGGTTGGTTCTAGCTCCTTTTTGTAATTGAAGCTTCATAGCGGAAAATGTCAAGCAAGGTGTAAAGAATGAATGAACATGACTTTTACTTGAATAGAACACTGCACAAAAGGCACGTTACGACGACAACATCATCTCACCTTCTATTTGCAATGTTTCACTGTTTTGATATTCTTCGGTGGAGGTACATAACACTCTTCTACACCGAGGCTGGATGTCAGGTCAGGAGGATTACATTTACACGGAAAGTTCGGGGTGGATCTCTTGATTTATATCAGTGGGATATTGTGAAACTTTTCAAAGAACAAATTTTGCTAGGTCAGACGTTTTTTGTTGTTCTTGTTGTACATGATGCCGCCACACAACGCCCAACACAGCCAGCCAATACCGCCACCACCAGTATATGGGAAAAGTTTTTCGAAAATTTCCAAAACACTTTGGATAAGTTTCAAGTTTTCGTGGCACAATAAAACTATTTTGTGTTATTGAAGTTTTTAAGTGTTTTGACATATGCTGGCGATACTGCAAATCGCTACTGCAATAAGGAATAAGGACACAACAAAGGATGGTGATTTGCGGGAAGTATCCTTGAAAAATTCTATTTCAGCGGAATAGCCATTAATTTTGCACTACCTAATACTTTGGGAAAGTGTCAATGAACTTTCGTCGAACAAAGTGATGATGAAACCCGAGCGAAAATGAAGAAACATCACTTATTTCAACAGCTGATAGAAAGCACACACATATGTAGATGCAGAATGTCGTCTCTTCAAGCATCGCTCAGTGTGAAAAGGGGGGAGGGTGACACTGACAATGCCAAAGAAAAGCAATGTCAGATATGTACTTCTTTTCGTCTAGACAGGATGTCCCGCTATGTCTGCGTGCACTTTAAATCGGTGACGGCGACGGCGACGGCGGCACTCTTGCAAATTCACAGAATCTCGGAGAGGGAGACTGTTGTATTCTATTTTTGGAAAATTGATATGTCTGCCCCTCCTTCAGAGTGCTGAATGGTCTATGAGTAGTGCGCTAGTGATATCTACTTTAGCTTGTCTTTGCTCTGGACTTAATGATGTTTTTTTTTTTTTTTTTGAATTTCAGCTTTGCTTCGTTAAACAACGCAGGAGCAGGAACAACCACCCGCCTGTAAGAATATCTGCATAGCTGGATTGTTAATGGCAGCAATAAAATGATTTGTTGGCAATGGAAATAGCAACTTGTTGCGTGGATTTATTAATGTGGCAATGGCAACCGTGACATTGTGCGTTGAATGATATTTATTAACTGGCAAAGAATTCGCTGGGGTATTTAAATTTTACTTCTTCCGGTGATAAGGATCATTCCCACACCTAATGTCAGCAAATTTCAGAATTTGATCAATTTGCATCTGAAATAATAGCAGTGAAGCCTTCCATACTCTGAGTTCTCGCGCACGCTGCTTGCAGCTATCAAACCTAAGTAGTGGGTAGCTTCCCTAACTGCCTTAAAGTTCCAGTTTTTAATAGTGACTACCCAAAACAGTAGACATATGCTTCTTTGTTTGTTGAAAGCATTGGTATATGTAGTCTTCTCCTTATTTAATTCTAGACCAACTAGCTCCAACAGTCCTTCCATAGCCGTAATGTCATCTTTCCATAACTTTTATGAATACAATTACTTCCGCCACGATTTTAGAAGTTAGCGGCTATGATTAAGATAGGAGCAGAGCTTCTGAGCCTTAATAATATCTCAAGCAGAATAGTCCTACCAGTGCTTCACAGCTTGCAACAAAATAAAATGTTGGGAAATCAAGTTTGACTATTAATTTCTCTCGTAGAATTAGAAGGTTTGATTTCTAAAACATTGTAAAATAGTATAGTTTTCTTGTACACATGGCATTCTAGATGGTAAATATAACATAAAGCTACCCTGCTTCTGGCATGAGGGGGACAATATCTATCTACATGAATCTTATGTCATATCGGCGCATCAAATCATAGCACATCTTAATGAAGTCAACGTAGTAGAACTATCTAATTATTGTGTAAATCGCTTTTAGTTATCGGGAAAGTTTTGGGAAGCTTCTCATGACAGTTAAAACTTATGGAAGTTTGTCATTTGACATTCGCAAGAGGTGGGCCAGAGAATAAAAGCTTTCAAGTGATACTGGTCGGGTTTGAACCGGAGATCCCCGCTTAGTGGTCCAACGAACTTAACCACTAAACTACTACTTATGGTGGGTCCAAAGTACCATCGCATCTCCGCTGATTTAGATAACATCTGATGACTTTCTGAAGACTTATTATACAGATTTAAGTCATACTTTTATTTGCTTTAGTTTTAATTCCATGAAGATGCAGATAGCCCTTCAAATTTACATATGTGATTATTCGCGATACAACTTATAAAGGGTGTTTTTTTAGAGGTACGTTTTTCAAATAGAGATAAAACTGACATTTTGTGGTCAAATGTGTCAACTCTAATGTCATTTATGTTCAGTTTGGTTTGCCATTTCATCATGAACAGGTTGACAAATGAACAACACTTACAAATCGTGCAAATTTATTTTCATCGCAAAATTTTGTTCAGTGATGAGGCTTATTTTGGGTTGAATGGCTACGTCAACAAGCAAAATTGCCGCATTTGGACATGAGACCCTTGAAACGCCAAAAAACTGACTGTTTGGTGTGCTCTATGGGCTGGTGGAGTCATTGGGCCATACTTTTTCCGAAATGATGCTAGATAGTCAGTTACCGTTAATGGAGACTGGTATAGAGCCATGATGAACCAGAAACTTTAGGGGACTTGGAAGCCAACTTTCGTGGCGTTATTGCCGACATACAGCCCCAAATGTTTGAAAAAATGGTTGAAAATTGGACCTTTAGACTTGTCTTTATTCGAACCAGTCGCGGAGGCCACATGCCCGAAATCATATTTAAACATTAATGGCATTAAATTATCCTTCCAATAAAGCCAAATTGATGGACATTAAAACAACGATTTTCTTGTGTCTTATTTCAATTCGAAGTTCAATACCTCTAAAACAAAAACACCCTTTACAAGAATCGCGTATAACTTTTCCAACCATTCCAACACCATCTACACTGTTTACTGCCAAACTAAAATCTTCACAACATTGATAACAGCTCAACATTATTTGTGGAGGCTGTTTCTAAAAGATTAAGAAACAGCCGGCTAAGCTTTTCCTACATATATGAAAGCCCAGAAATTACCTATATCAGGCTCCGACGCTTTAATAGAGGCCTAACCGAGCCTCCAAATAACAAAAATGCATCGCATATACCTTGCGAACTTGATCTATCGAATAATCAGTAAAATTTTAAGTAGGAAACATTTCTGACCAATGTATGGAGCCGGAATCCCCTATCTAATATTGGAGAAAATAATAGAAAGCTTAAATAAAATTTCGTTTTAGTTATGAATCCTAAATTAATACCTTTATATTGTACTTTATGTTATTTTTTCATCACCAAAATTTACATACATATCGGAACAATGTACAAGCCCTGTTTTTTAATCGTTTTCTCTTTTGCATTTTTTAATTTTTATAACTCTATGTCAATTGAGAGCCGAGTTAGAGCAGGTAGCTACCACACCACCATGAAAAATATAATAATTGTACGTCTTTTGGCAGCTGCCACGCCTACAAATCATATATTCATGCGAAATTTCAAGACTGCGATGATTGAAAGTGCTTCAGAGTTTTACTTATTTATTAGTCGGTGAGTGAGTGGATCAGGCAGTAACTCTAACTATCACTTAAACAATTAAAATTGAGTATGAGACCTGTTGCTATGTGTCTGAATAAAATGTTTCTAGCCTCGTTGCAAGGTGGTGGTGGTTAGTGGGTGGTAAAAATTTACCTGAGTTGATTCCTTTGAGTAAGAGTGTTGTGCCAAAGTTTCTGCAAAACATTGCTGGGAACTACCGTTCCCCTAAAAGATGAATGTAACTAATATTTGTCCTTTTTTATGTCACACAAAAATAAAAACAACACTATAACAATTTTGTAATTTAATGCCCTCCCCCCATAACAAAAAACTAACTACGTCACTGTCTCTTTCCTGAATTAGTTTTTGTGCTATTCAACACTGTGTTTATAGGCGACGAACGGCAGAGCAATAATGAAAAGTCTAACAAACAAATTTTTAAGGAATTTGTAAAGTCGCGCTTCCTTTATGGCAGCAAAAATCTGCATTTTTTAAATAAAAAATTTTTGATTTTACTTATTTTGTTACTTTTTGCAGCTTTTGCAATGCCTGCTGATGAAACATAAGGCCTAACTCCTCGAAAATGTCTTCTGGGAGCTGCTTTATTATGAAATGCATGCAATCTTACGCCAGTCGGAGTTAACTGCTTCAATGTTGCAATGTCCTTTGTCCTATAAATAATATCGATGGTCGTTCCCCGGCACAACTTTCCTTTCATGTAGCAGAAATTTGCATCTACGAATACATTTACATATTCGATAGAAAAACTGTTCAAAATAACAAATTCAAAATCTGAATCTGAATTTAAGAAAACAGATATTTATAATAAAATTATTGATTTCAAATTTATACTTTTTGCGCTGAAATGACAGGAAAATATGGATGTATGGTTGCGTTCATCGAAATGCAGCTACTTTTACTTTGTTATGTTTTGGGATTTTTTATACTTCTCTTTGTTTCAGTGATCCAATAGCGCGGTTTATTTTGGGATTTTTGTAAGGAATTATTGGTTTTTTATTTAATCTGATGGATTTTTAAAATTCTCTTTTTTTGCATTATTTTGCGGTGAGTGCCGCCCACACACTGTTGCCATAGGTTGCCATAGGCGCCTGCCTGACGAATAACACATAACCCGAACGGAGCAACGAAGTTTCGTGAACGATAACTGCTGCCTGCGGAAAGAGGGTTTAAATCCCTGAAACCCGCTTTTTAAATATGTCCAATTGAAGCCACTGCCTATCTTTTAAGAAAAAAACTAACTTTGAAAGCCTGCTACTGATAAGGAAAGTCGCCCCCGTTCACAAGAGAATAGTAGTTTTTCTTTTCCTTTTTAAATACTTCTCCTTGAATTTGCGATTTCTTAAATTGGAAATCCGTCGCTATTCTTCGCAATAACTTTTTATAGTTTTGAACTGTCAAAATTTAGCTGCGATTTAATGTACCGGACATTTCTTTCGCGAGCTAAATAAGTGGAAACATGTAATCGACCGAATTTGTATGGCATATCTATATGAAATTACAAATTTAGCGTGCGGGACGGGATACTGCTTGGCTGAACTTTTTATCTTTGTAGTCATTTTTGCGTGGGAGATACAATTTAGCGCGAGCAGAATACTTTACAGTAAAATCATCAATTAACTGGCCACCGGTTGCCAAATAGTCAGAACACACTGCAGATCGGATCACAAAACGTACAAAACTGAGTGTACTCACGAATACACAAACTTATAAATTTTTTATCACAATTCGTTGCAAGATAATAAAAAGACATTGATTCAGAATCAAGGGTGCTCGATTTGACAGTTTTTTTGTAAAAAGTCGGCTGCTGGGTGCCACTAAAGTTTCACAAGAGTTCCCAATCGCCCTTTACTTTTGAATACTTTTTAAATTTTACGTTCTTTAATTATTGCAATATTTATAGAATCGTTCCTCTTTAAAATTTTACATAGAAAATAGTTTGTTTTTTGCGGAAATTCTGCATTAGCTATAGAACAGAATCAATCTACTTTTACGCATCAATTTGTAAATGTTAAAATTTGTTTATTATAAAAGTTTTTCCTTTCCATTGACACTAACTAATTAATTCACTCCTACCCACCCGCCCGATACGATATCATCGTATCCCATTTACACAATGTTGCCACTTCCAGCTCAATATCAACATGACTGCTTTGACGTGGCATTCTACTTTAAAATCGCCTCTCACTATTCATAGCCATACGTATGTATGTATGCATGTATGTACCTCACCGTAGTTCAAAAACTGTTTGATTAATCGACACAATTAATTAATTCATCCAGAATGCACTTCAAATGGGTTGAAGTACTCCCAAAGTAGTGTTGCAGTGTTTATGTTTAGTCTACAACCAAAATACACTCCTCGACGATGTGCGCGCACGTTTATGCACCTCGAGGTATAAACACCAAAAGTTTGTGGTAAAAAAGTATCCGCATTTTAATTACTCTCAAACCGAAAAACTATTTTCAGAACTAACATTGCGAGTACCTATAGTAGTGGTGTGTGTGTGTGTGTTTATTTAGCCCAGTTTTGAAACAACATTCCCTTTTGACCAATATCATCCCATCAGCGGGGAGTACCTTTGCACGTACAAAGTAAAGTTCCCATAAAAACGAGCCCCTTGTTCCTCCAATATTGAACGATTCAATGCATATTTCAAAGATACTTTTTCAAAGTTGTAGATTCATTAGGTTAACACTTCACAGGCGGCACGACGCGCCGCCGTCAGTGGTGGGCCCACATATGACGTAGGAGATTTTTCTTCATGAATGCCCGCGTGGTGTAAGTTTCTGTGATTTTTCCCATCGCAACCCTAGGGGTGATCGTGGGATCCATTAGACCGCCCTCAACTTTTGGTCGCCCGCCATAATTAATATAAATCGATCTCAAGTGCATTCGAGTTAGTACCTACGTCGTCGTTGCAAAAATTCAAATCTAATTAATTTCAGTTTGGTCTGTTGCAGCAGAGACTGTGCGCATCATTAATTCATGTGTCAATTCGGATTGAGCTGTTTTGATTCGAATTCCAAGCCCGCATTATTGATTCGGCAGCGCTATTTTTAGATTTTAATAATATCTGGCATGTGCCTGTTTGCAAAGGACACAGAAGGCGTCACACTAAGTACCTCTTAAGGAACATTAAGATTTTGTGTTTTATTTTTTTTTTTTTTCAACTTACCAGGAAGAGGATGAGGACTCTTTCTGATGGGGAAAGTAGGAAGCACTTAATTCAATTTTCCGTCCCAATTATCACATATTTTCGAACATATAATACTCACACGGTGAAATAAATAAATATGCCTGGGCTCTTATGACATTCTTAAGAGGTTGCGCGAGCGACAAAGGTTGAACAAGGGTAATTTACATTTGTTTAACGGCTGCTATAATGGATCGGTGTTGTTGTTTTTTGTTTAATTTTTATTTTTATGAATTTGACTGAAAATGACTTTAAGTCAATTTATATTCAATGAATTGCAATTTTGGGTAGCTACTACTAGTGTCGTCTGGGGAAATTGTACATTAAATACTGTGCGATTTTTTAACTTCTAAAAATCAACACTTTTGAACTACCGTTGGGAGTCCCAACCTTTAACGTATACAGTGAATGTGAAATTAGATAATCCCGGGAAAAAAAATTATACCAATTTCTTTCTTCACAGCCAATCTATTAGCGTAATTTTAGTTGAATTTTTTATGCAGACATTATTGTTTATTTCTATCACGTATATTTGTTCTGCTTGCAACAATGGAGTGCATAAATAATATTTATGAATGTGAAAGGAAAATAAGTTGATTTTGCTGGCGAAAAGTTTGCCACGATTTTATTGATTGGCGGGTGAGGTATAATTATAAAGTTTAATGTGGCAAAATTAAATAACTATTGCGCTGTCACACGAGAGATGTTCACAAGGCAGGTTAATAAATAAAAAATCTAATTATATAAAATGTATAAATTCATTACGCAACACTATCATGAATGTCGTTTGTCAGGTGAGAGATATGATACTTTTAAATTGGTTGCAAGTGTCAAGACACGTTGACACCAAAAAATATGTAATACAAATGCCCAGCTCTAATGGCAACTCTGCGAAACTCTAGGATTGAGCTAGTCCTTTACAAGAAGGGTTACCTAATGTCAGGATTTGGCTTTGAACTTTGAAGCCACAGAGAGATTATTTAACGCGGTGGTAGGGCTCAAGTTGATTTGATGGCACTGCAAATATCCCCATCTAATATGACATAAATGTAAAAGTATTCGGACTGATTGTCCTTCAATCACGACTGAAAGGCTGGACAGATTCTAGTAAAACTTGGAATAGATGTCGATTATTAAGGGTCTAAGCCCACTTTTTAAGGGCCAAAGTTGTGAGCTTTGTGTTGTGTTGTTTAAGTACTAGAAAGTTATATGTAAGTCTCAAACCTTTCTGCAAATACACTAATTAGCAGGTATGAATTTGGCTTCGCGGCAGATCGACCGTAGATCAAATTTTCACACTTAAGCAAGTCCTGGGCAAGACCAACGAATTTCATGTCAAGATGCACTATATTTTTATCGACTTTAAGGCCGCATATGATAGTATTCATCGTCAGGAGATCTACATGGCGATGTTGGCGGAATTCGGAATCCCGGCAAAACTTATCCAACTGTGTCGCTCAGCTCATCTAAACTCTTTCAACTCCAGCGGATATCGGCAGGAAATGCGCAATCGTATGATTTCTACAATCTTGTGCTTGAGCAGATAGTGCTTACGGCAGGTGCCAACACGAAAGGCAATATGTCTTCTACAGATCAGTCTAGCTACTATGGTATGCGGAGGATATTGACATCATAGGTTGCTTTAAGAGTGCCGTGATAGGTGCTTTTACGGCTTTTGAAGAACATACGAAGTTAGTTAAGCACAACTCCACGAATCACATCTTAGAAAATCTAGCAAAGAATTGTCCTAGGAAACCGGTGATACTTCGGTCGGTTTGATGCTCCAAAGGGCTTCGAAACTCCAGAGTTGAGGAAAAAAATGTTTGATCTACATAAACCGGTACGATAGACAGGAATTCGTCTCTTTTGAAAAAAAAAAAATTTTTGACGGATTTTCCCTCCTGTGGGCAAGAGTGGCGAATAGAGGAAAATATTCAACCGCGAACTCTATCCCAGTTCCCTGGCTCGACGGTCTAAGAAGTGCCTGTCCTACGGTTCAAAGACTAATCCATCGCAGATGCCACAGCGCTTGGTCTGTAAAACTGGAAGAAGCGCGTCCGTGATCGCAGAGGATGGAAGGCTGCATCCAGACACTCTTCACAAGTCCAGGGGTCCTTTAAGGAACGTCAGGAGGTTATCAAGGTGCAGTTGCGAAAGTCTTTGGATTAAGACAACATTATTGAGAAAATGTATTCTTAGCAATCAATCTTCGATGGGAGCATGGTCGTTCTATTTATTAGCTGGACATTTCCGATAAACACGGCTATTTCGAACTGTGTACACAAATTGTTGTTTTATGTTTAATTTACAGACTTAAAATTAAAGTCACCTGGATTTTCATCATATTGAAATCCTTATCCGTCTTCTTCTTTTTTTCATTGCCGAAGAGGTTATGATCAGGAACGTTGCATCCCCATTTGTCTGCATGTGGGGTCCGACGGTTCGACCTAAGGAAAGTTTCGACAGGCCTCCTAATTTCAGATAAATCACTAAGGCCAATCAACTGCAAAATGCTATCAAATGTTGATACATTTATGTAATCCAGGGTTGTTTATGTTGCATGTTGTTCCTGTTGTTTTTGATTGATTTTTCATCTACAGTCGTATCAAGAGACACGCGGGGTAGCATTGAGATTTTGAATGTGTTTCTGGGTTCACATGGGGCCTATTTCACAGATCATACATCACATACATTAGATACATCATCCAACAAATCAATTATCATACATTACATTGGAAATATTGTATGATTCCAGTGTATGTTGTATGAAATGTATAATTTAAAATTTAAAAAAATTGTCGGAAGCATGACTTCTACATCAATTGGAAATTTCTTATTGGTCAATTATTTTTTAATGTCAAAAATTCCTATTCCCCTTTGCAAAATACAGTTAAGTGTACTTTGCAAAGCGATTTCATGAGCAAGCTTATGGACCTTCTGGCTGGGATTGACCGCGAAAGATTGAATATTTGCGACTTTGCGAATCCGTTTACATGCCATTTCCTGTTTCAGATAACTAGCATTGATGTGAAAAAGGAAAGATGGTGGCGGTGAAACTGTCTCTCTTTCAATTCAAGCATACCCCCGACAAATGAAACCAGATCATGTCTGACCACCTCAACTCGCATTCGCATGTTTGTCTACTTCATTCTTTATAACCCCTTACCTCAATTCAACTTAATTCTTAACTTAATATTGAAGAGACCAATACATTTCGCAAAATTCATCACAATAGTTTGAGGAATAAGGAACAGGGTCATGTAACGTCCTTCAAATTTGGTTTTCTTTGCTTTATTTTGTATTTACCTTCTCCTTGAACGTTGTGAGAGCTTTCCCCATTTTTTGATCAATTTATTCTGCTGTATGTGATGTATGAAAATATCACACATTGTAGACATACAATGTATCATAAAATTCTGTGAAACAGAAAATATTCCAGTCAGTTATATCGTTGTATGACTGCCATCATACAACAAATCCGTTAAACAGAATAGGCCCCTGAATGTTAAAATTCCCCAGATGTAATATTTCTGTTAAGTGGAATTGGACTAGTGCAATTTATTAGGGATTGCACTCTGGGGTGTTCTCCTACCTTTCCCGTCTCTGCAAGGTATTCATTTTTAAGTCCTTAAAGGTTTTAAAATCTCGTTTACCCCCCTAACCCTTATTCATCAGCTCAATACTCATCCTATATATTATAAATAAAATAATAAACAAAAGAGTACAAGTAACAAATTTTTAAAACCTCCTCTAGCGTTTCCATTTTGTCGGTTAAAAATAAATCCTCACAATCAGCCAGATTCGAATTGAATTATATTTTTAGATTTAAATAGGTTTTTGACGTTCGATCGCTTAGCATGTTGCCTGGTTTATATAATTGTAGACAATTAGGATCGCCACAGGTTGCTCGCGTTTTCGTTTTATATACTCAAATTAAAACGATGCAAAATTTTAAAAATAAAATAATCGCAACATGTGACTAGATAAATACGCAGTCACATGCTAACTTCGATGATGAGTTTATCTTTAAATAAACCGCTGTATGACCGCTGCATACCTTTACTACCTATATCATTCGCTCATCGGCATGTTATTATTTGCGTTAAAATTATAAATTTCCGGGTTATTATAGCACAATCATAGTATAATAAATTCTTCGCATACATAACTCCGCAGTGTGTTTTTCTGCGAACCATCAAATGGGAACAAGATCTACGGCTCCTTTGTTAGTCAGAAATTGAATTTTGTTTACAAAAAAAAAAAAAAATCAAAAACACCAATTTCACAACATTTTTAATTCTTTTGAATTTGTAGGTATTGTAATAAATAGACAAAAGCTCGTAAACCATATTAAGTTTTGCTGCTACATGTCTACTAACAATTGCCCCGGCATTGACGTCAGTAAGGCAGTAAGTCTATCCCCAGATCGGTTTGTTAGGTACAAATAAAAGCGGCGGTGGCGGCGGCGCCAGCATTTATTCATCTTTTAATTGCAAAAAGTGAAGAGATCTACTTTCAACGGATTTTGCCAATTTACAAAATGGTATAAAAGTTTTTGAGCCCACATAAGTCATATGAATAGAACAGAGCTACCGAATCTTCACACGATGAAAGCTGATACACTAATTTTGACTAAATTAAAAATGATTTCAATTTGCAAAACGTTTTTATTGCGGTACGTAGGCGGTTTATGCAAACTTATCGGAATAATTAACTCGATTTATTTATTATTGTGTTCATTATTTTTTTTTTTAATTCCCGGCAGAGAGCCCCCGCTTGGTACCAAACCACACGCACTAGAAGCAGTAAACTGCAAAGCAAATCAAAATACAAATAAATAAATTTAGTTTACTGCATCGATTCAGTTTGTATTAATCAAAACAATCAATAAATGTTTGGAAACAAACATAATGTCTGAACATTATGGAAGCAAATAACCATGTGTTGTACGAAGTTTGATTATTATCGGAACAAGGTACTATTTCAGATTTATACCATACTTTAGTCGGTCAAATGTAAATAAAATATTTTTTTTTTTCAATTCAAATTTCCTGCTCCCGAGAAATATAAACATTTTGTGATTTTTTTTCTCTGGGGATTTTCCCGTGTGTATCACATGCGTATTTTTTCAACAGAACTACTAAATAGAATTTATGAACGAATACGCAATTGAAAAAAGTAATAAGTGTTTAACGTGAATATTCAAAGATGCTTTTCTGTTTATATTTAAAAATTTTGAGTTTATGTGGTAATGCAGTGCGAAATATGGTGTCTCAACTAAATGTAATAGATCCGGTTTGTGTACCTACTAACTGTGTCAATTCGTGACTTTGCTTAATAGGATTGTGTACAAACTAAACCAGTGAAACGGTTCAATGCGTACAGAAAAGTACTGAACATTGGCAGTTACAAAAAGGTTGTTGCTTGCACTATTATAGCGGATATAATAACCATAATTGCACAGTTGACAGATTCGGAGTTAATTTATTTGTACAGACAAAACTGCTGAATTTTGTTACAGAAATATAATTTGTTACAGAAAATAAATAAACTTTGTGAGACTCAAATTCTGGGTCACGTGTGCTCAATTTCCTAAGATAAATAAATCCAACAAATTGTTTATAAGTGCGATACATTTGGTAAAACAGTCATCATACATTTTGGGCACTTAAAATTATTCCAATTAGTATTGCAGAGGTATGTATATTTGCCACAGTAGTACTCCTATAATGTGAATTCCCGATAATGCTTGTTTCTCCACAAAGCGAATCCGCAAAACCATACAATATCATTTCTCTAATGGAAACTTCGGAATTTTTCGGGTGTCATAAATAATTGTAAAGAAAGTTGTAATTTAAACCGCAAAAAAAATTTCAGTAATTTGAATCGTCTTAAAGTAAGAAGAGCCCTGCTTTATTCGTTTACATTATCGACGGACTACTGCAATGTTATCCAAAGTGGAGCTAAAATGGTCAATGAAAACATGGTAGATGATCAATGTCAGTTGTAGAAGGCAGTTAACAGATTACGCTTGCCAGCTGAAAGATGGCGGATGACAGATGACCTATGAGATGTAGACAGATGGAGCTTATAGGATTTTAAAATGATCGAAAATTTGGTTTGTGTTATTATAGTCATCGCGATGGCACTAGAATCTTCGTTGCTGGTACTATTACAATTTGCGCTCAAACGTAAGCTCAGTTGTTTTAACATGTAAAATTTAGACGGATACACTTGAAGTAATCTTCCTTTTTAATGTCCACGAAAAGAAGTATAGTCCCAGGAAATCATATCTCTCCGCTTACGTTTACACTTATGAGTCGTGAAATCTCCACTGATGTCATGCTTTTTCGTTATTGAAACAAGAATTTACTGTTTAGAACTCGGGAACATTTTAAAAGCATAGAAATGTTGTAGACATTTGATTATAAGAAATGGAACAATGGTGTGCTGTTTTATTACACCGATGGGTTAGAGATTTGGGCTAGAGATGTCGTAATAAGTGTCATTGATCATTCGAACGGGGAGTATTGCTGCTATGTCTAAGCACATACGTGAGAGTCAAAAAACATTGACAACACAATTTGGTACAAGTATGTTAAGAGATTTTTTTTTGCCTCAAGTTGCAGAAATTGGTATCGAGCATTGTTGGTTCCAACAGAACAGAGCGGCTCGGGCCACGATGAAGATTCCAAATCAACAGTTCACGGGCTGTGCGATCTCCCGTTGTGGCGCCAGACTTCTTCCTTTGAGGCTTTTTGACGCGTTTACCATAACAAAACAAACAAACCCTGCAAGTCAACATTGAAGAAGATCACCAATTTTGAGCCAAACGTATTGCGAGCAAGAGGGGTCTTCTGACCGATATAATTTTTTTTAACTTTGTGTCAGCTAATTTATACTTTCAACTTTTGCCCGACATTACTATTGCCCAATTTTATATTACTAATTATGCCCTGCGATAGAATCAAGCATTTATATAAATGAAGCCACCAGCGACCGCAAGTTTTAAAAAAGCATTTTTTTCGTAGCTAAATAACAGAAATCACTCCCACATTACAAACCTTTCTAGCATCTGTTTCGTTGACACTATGTAAAAGCTCTCGAAAACGCTTTGACTTTAGTTTCATTGACAAAATCTCTATTCAAAAAATAACAACCTGTTTTAATACCTACTGCTAAGTAGTAAAATCATATAATGAGATTCAATGTTAGCTGCGATTGAAACACATACAAAATTCGGTGTATTTTCTCTCACATTATTTATTGACAAGCACATAACAATCGAGTTCCCTTTACACATTTGTCAAATCGTAATCAAAGTGGAAAAATAAATTCAAATTTAAAATACATACGAACAGTGTTTAACAGCCTTCATTCAGGGTTGCCAAACGGTCGAAAGAATCAATTCTCCAGCTCTTATCGTCTTTAAAGTATCCCAAAGCTTTTCCATCGCAAAACAAAAGTATCTGCGAAGCGAAAGTTTATATTTTTTCTCATATCTGCTACTACTACACTTGGAGTTTCGTTTTCGGTTGAAGAACTTCTCCATGGTGCGGTAGGAATTCCACATTCACTCAGTCATCGGTTTGTTATTGTGGTGTTAACGTCGTGTTGTTTTGCTGTATTCCCCGAACTTATCCACTAAACAAAAGTGCAAATAAATCTCGACCAACTTACTACAAAGTGTAGAAATTAAATTTACCTATCAATCGACAGGTGTGTTTGTATATTAAAAGACACCAATACCGCACAAGTGGGTGGCGTCTAACTGCCTTGAATTCAACTGAATTTAATCCGTAAATGTACATAAATCAGTGTTGACCGGAGAAATTTATAACAGAACAATATCTAAAAAAGAAGAAGAAGACAACAAACAAAAATCAAATTGTCAAACATGTCCGGAACCTCGGGATTAACTGATTTACAAGATGATCAACGATTTGCTTTAATGAAGGTATGTATAGCCAGCTGATGATGACGTCGGTGTTTTATCGCAATAAATTGATTTATAAGCTTTATTTGATAGCAATCAATTAGCCGTAGGGATAGGGCGCATTATGACCGTCACTTTCAGATAAGAATGCCAATGACCAACTAAAAATATCACAATGATTTGTGGGGTGCGCATAGACGTCGAACTCTGTTATTGTTACTCCTTAACTTGAATGTATTAAATTTTTGCTTAAGGTGTCGAGTGTCAGGTAAATTAAATTATGCAGTCACTAAATTAAGGCCAAGCGCAGAAGTCAATAGTATTTGTATGAATTTTAGGAAATTCATAGTGAAAGGTTGGAAGCTTTTAAGAAGTGTTTGACTGGGTAATTGGTAGGTAGGCAGTGGGCAATTGGCATTTACGTTGGCATTCTTACTATTAAATTTAGTTATGCGGTGGATACTTATCTGCTTATCATTGTTAAATTCTCATAGTACAGTGGCTTCGTGGCATTGATTTATTCACAGAAAGATTTCAGATCCACTCTTTTGATGACTAAGGTTTTTTTTTTTTTGATAAAAACTTGTTTTAAATCTTAAATGAATGTTTAAGCAGCTAGAGGACAAGTTCTGGTGCTGGTAATATAAAGGAATATTTTGCGATATAATTGTCTCCTCTTTTTGTCTTTCATTTTCTACGAAATACCGGAACAACGTTCACATCACATGCGCAGTGACATTGAAAAATGGCATATTAAATAGCTGCAAAATAAATGTCTGAGAATGTCATTTCGTTTTTAGTACACAATGTCGCCTGTGTTTTTAAATTAATAGGCACAATGACATTAGCAAAACGAAATTATAAAAGAAGTATGCATTCAGTGGCTGCCGGTGGAACATTGAACCCAAAGAAAACAAATTTTAGTAGTTCGTTGATTAAGAAAAGCGGTTGGTATTTGTTGGACCCTTGTTTTTTGTGTTAACACAATTTCATAACGAGCTTGGGAGTTTCATTTTGAACAGTCGCCTTTTTGCTTGTGCGATGCTATAAGTACCCATTAGTGAGTGGTGCATGGAATTAATCCAGATTTAACTTGTTTTAATCGCCAAGTCCTAAGGTTTTTTAAATAGGGCTATCGTAAAGCTCCTCTAGGAGACGTAATTTTCCTAATATTCATCCAGACAGTTCGATTCTCCAGCTAACTGCTCTAGTTCCGCACACAAAGTTGGTTGGGGTGCGCCACCTAAGGAGGGCTCTTGCTCTGCTACGTTGTCCCTCAGGGGTGGACTCAAAATCTCGTTGGTCGGGTGCTTTGCTGTCCATATGTTCCACGTGCCCCAGCCATGTCTGCAGTTGTATTCTCAGCTTTTTGACCAGTTCAGCATCGATGTATACCCCGTTAAGTTCTCCATTCAATCTTCTTCGCCCTCTTCTTTTTCTTCAAAATATACCAGGAGGTTTTCATCCGATTTTGACATTCAGCTAGGACCGGGATGATTAGGGGCTTTCTAATCATTTCCTTGGTTCTATGAGAGAGGGCTTTACTTCTTAGCCCGAAGAAACAGTGATTGGTAAAAGGGCTCTGATGTCATTGTCAAAGTGATGCAGAGCCCAGGTAGACAAACGGCCGTAACAATAATAAAATGTTTGGCAAATGAAATTAACTAAAATTTGCATTCTGTCAAAATTCATTCTGCAAAGGAATGTTGCCATGTATACATTTATTTTGGTATCAAGTCAACGTACGTCACTAGGTACGATTTTTGTTATTCGCTTTAATCAAATACACATGGATGAGGAAAATGCAAAGCATAAAGGAATACTCCAATTAGAACAGGAAAACTATAAAAATTGTGAATTTTCACAACAAATTTGAATAGGTTTATTTTGTATATACCTATTGGTGTTTAACTGGAAGTGGCTCGAAGTGTGTACATTAAGCAAGATCAGAAGTTCTGTTATACCTTCCGCATATGATGCAACATTTGATTTCTAGCGCAGTGACACCTATATTTTGAAAATAGTAACAGGTGCTAAAAGGTATAAATCAGTAAGTTTACTTAAAGCAAATTGGCAACACCAATCCCATTGACAGAAATCTGTCTTCCCAACTGGTTGATTCATTGTTATTTTCCATATCAATTTTTAAATTTTTTAATTTGTTTTGCATGTCAAATGAAATTAATATACCTACACGAGATAATCATATCAAATGTTTTTATGGTGTCATTCTGGAGTTGAGAACTGTCAATAAACCGCGATCTGTAGTAGCTTCCGGACATTCTTCTTTTAGAAGTTGTTGTGATGACTTGAACTAATTTTTAACTAGATTTATTTGTTCAATTTTGTTTACAAAAATACGTTCTGCCTTCTGTGTGAAAACAAAAGAAAGTCAGATTTGACAGATTTGACAATTATTTTGATAACTAAAAGTAATAGATTCAAAAAAAGTCTTCACACTAGTAAAGGTAGAGGGCAAGTTATTTATTGCTACCATTTCAAATGTTACGTTTTGCATAGAGGATAGCTGTCTGAGGAATTCGAAGTACAAAATAGGGTTCGGCAAGGCTGCATTCTGTCACCAATAAGGAAGGATTAGTGTTTTGATTATAAGTAAGGCAGAAAGTCTTTCACAATTTTCAAGTTGTATCTGCCCATTGTGAATGTTTCCTCCGAGTCGTCATTAGGTAGTAAATCCCAACTAAAACTATCGGAAACAAACTAAAGCTATTGCCATAAAAATGAAACAAACCATGTCCTTCGTTACACTCAGTTTCTAAAGTTACTCCTAATAAAGTTATGAAAATTAATGTTTTCCCATTAAAAATAAAAGCAAAATTCTTTTAAACCAAGTGCGTTCTAAAATGAACGTTAATGAAATTCTTGTTGGAAAACACACTGACGCATTTGAAGTGACCCCATTATAACTCTTGTTCACGAAGTAAAAGAGTATAATTTCGTACATCAACCCTCTTAACGTCAAGAGTCCTTTAAAATGCTTTCAGTTAATGTATAAATTTGCCACTAGTCAGTGTGTAGTGTTTACGCTTTTATTTTTCAATTGTTTTCATGAATGATTTACCAAGTATGAGAATGCAAGCACCACTTTGGACATGTTCAAACTTTCCTTAAATTAGTAATTGCAGCTTTATGTAATTTAAAATAAAATTATGCACTCATTTGAGAAACGTAACAAAAGTTTAAATCGTGAATTATTTTTGGGGAAATTATTTATGAAAATGAACGAATCGGTCTGTATAGTTATGTGGGTCAATGATGTACATTGCTCCACATGTCCTAGTAAGTAAAGGAAACGATGCAACTGACAAGCCTGTTAGATGCGAGGCAAGTGGATGTTGTTACATTAAACTTGGCTGGTGTACAATAAGGGCATCTAATCTGACCGTAAAATTGTGGAACCACTGAGCAGTTTTCCAGGATTTTATTCTACCTTCTTCTATCTTGCGGACTGGCGCAAAGTAGTGAAAAAGACTTTATTTTTGGCGTTCCGGCGGTAACATTCTCTTTACAAAATATGTTGATTTTGTCTAGCGATAGTTCGGCCACATCTTTCTGGATATGATACTTTGAGTAAATACTTGGTCAGCTTTCTACTCAAAAGTTTTCCTTACGTTAGGAATCTTAAAGAGATTTTGCCTTGACAGCTTCCAGTGGAATGTGAACTGGTTTCGCAGGTGAACAGCTTTGTCCCAAAACTGAAGTCAGGGTTACTCTGAGCTGTTCAAGCGGGGCCAATTCCTTTAGGCATTATATTATGTTTCAAGTCTAAGTGTTTTTTGATTTGACGACATGCCTCTCGAATAGATGTTCGAATCCAGAATGGGATTTTATAATGTTTACACCGCATTCACTCTACAGTCCAGATAGCAGATTGTTATATCCAAGTAACCGACTCTCCTGTCACCTATCCATTGTTATATCTAAACTTGTAGGGAATTTTACTTCTTGTGAAAATCATTCTGGCATTAATTTGAGCCCTTGAGGGTGGTAATAGATCGTTTGGCAGAGAAAGCAGAATATTGATATAGTCGTATGGCCCCGCATACCGGCTTGCAGAATCTCTGAGTATTGTCGCGCCGTACTGTAAGGGCATCTAGGGCGTTCTCTAACCTTTGTTGAATTTGGTTATAGTTACAGGCTTTGCTAAAGACCGTCCTTCATACCATTTAACCCATAAGTAAGGGTTTGTTGTACCATGGCTGAGTAAATCTAAACGTTGGTGGCAGGCCTCACCTTTGTAATTTCGGTAATAAGAGTAAGGAAATTCGTAATTAGAGTAAGGTATCATTATATAGTTCGCATATCCGATCACCCATATTTGTTCTCTGTGCAATCTTAGGAGAACCGTGTCCATTATTATGAGCCATATGAGCCAGCTATAGAAGATACCTCTGCTGGAATATTTGGTAATCTTAATAGTTCATTGTGTTCTGGTACTCAGCATGGAAATACCCTATTGACTTAGATGTTTCTCCATTTCTAGCTCCTCTTGCGACTTAGAGTTGCTTCAAATGTCTAGAAAGGTAGCTAAAGTTATTTTTGTAAAATCGAATCGGAAAAATATTCATTGTCAGGAAAAATAACTTTTTTCCCAAATCCACCCTTCAGTTTAGAAGAGGTCGGTACTGCTATGAAAATGTTGAAGAAAAAAAATATTTTTGGTAGAAGGCATGCACCAAATCTTCAGCCAAGTATGGGTGAAAGAAATTGTCATAATACATATAACGTTATCCAAAGTTTTTCCTTTCGAAAACATACTTCTCGCACGTACCGCTTGATGCCGTTTCGCCTAGTTGACATAAGACAAAATTGTTATACTAAGATGATTTTGTTACCCAATTTTTGCGCCAAGTTACCAAGTCGATTTCGTAGTATCGCCCTTTCAAACAATATAGATCCTTTCAAATATTTCGTAACAATTTAGACAATCCGTTTTTGGGCACACATACATATGTGTAGCTGTGACCAACAAATTGAAACTGTCAACATAAATAATAGACACTCACATAATAAAGAATGAAGGGAAAAAAATGTCAACAAAAATAAATACCAGCACGCGTCATTAATTTTTAATAGCAGTAATTAATTCAAAAAAAAAATCCATGTACTTTTATTTTTGTTTTGTAAATTTTCGGAGCCCAATAAAGCGGTTACTGCACAGTAATAAAATTCACAATTGGCATGCGAACAATAAGTTACAAGAGTCCAAGGCATATTATGCTCGCCAAAATGCGCTAGTCCTTTCATTTTGAAAGCAAACCGTTGGAACCTATGCCTATAAACATGAATATACATTGTGAGTGAAACATGCCAAATTCAATTCAAATCATATCTTCAATGAATACAAATCAGTCAGGAAGTTCGATGATGAAATACTTTATAGTTTCCAGCAGATGTTATAGAAGCACGAATAAATTGGAAAAGGAACTAAACGCTAGGGTAATTTTCTATTATGTATTTTAAACTGCCAAAAAATAGCACAGTTTGTTTACTAACTTCGCGGATATAACAACAAAAAAAAACAAGAGGGATATTCAACTCACGCTGCATGAATTATATCTAGCGAAGAGACAATGAAAACAAATGATCAAAAATTTGCACTAGGTAAGCACTTGAAGAAAGCACCCATTCGCGAATGGCACACGCAATGTTATACCTACCTTGTAATTACGAGGTTTATTGTTTATCTTTTTTTTTTGTCGAATCAAAAATAATTTTAATGTTTGTTATCATGATTGTTTTGAAATACTTCAAGTGATTAAAAAAGTTGTAGTAGGTAATTGAAGGTCAACGCGAAGCTAAATGTATGACTTTCTTGTTACTTTCTAACATTTTATTATATAGGTCCAAGGTTTGGTTATTTTTTTTTTAAGTTGGTCATTTTCAAATGCAACTTTTGTAGGAGGGCTTAATGTCGATGTTGGTTTTTTATTTAGTTTTGGGCAAAACACTTGATAAGCAGTAAGCATGCGCAAGGTTTTAGCGATTTCGACTTGTTAAGATAAGGAATATTAAGAAACGGGGCTAGTTAATGTTTTTCCTTCCCTGGGCTTTTGAACTAATAATTGGATCAAGCTTGGTTACTCATGCTATCATGCAAAGCATCTTCATCTCAGCTGCTGTAAATTTGCCCTCATACTTTTGTACGTTGCGAAGTTTATGAGAGAGCCTGACGAACGACAGTGATGTAGAGCGTTCCTTTTAGTTTATGGGCATTTATTGCTCTCCCTTCCAAAACATCAAGAGCTCATTGCAATCGCATATCGTCAGTAGGGATTAAGTAATGCACTTTAGAGTCCTCATTTTGTTTTTGAAATAAATAGTAAAGGACTTAAGACACTTACTGCTCGTTATTATAAAAAATAAATATTAGAGCCTAAGTCCTCGCTTCTCGAAGACATATGTACGTTTGACTCGAATGAAACTGTATAGGTCCCTGTTTTATGCCGATTCCGAACAGCAGATTTCAGAAGCTTCTTATGACAGTTCTTGCTCTTAAATGGAGCAACGAATATAAGCTTACGGTGGTTCACATTCGGATTTAAGCATGGGATCCTTCGCTTAGTAGTCCACCTTACGCCTTAGAAGGAAAAAGATAATTTTCAAGTTCATTTGGCATTGGATCTCCTCTCATAAGTTTGGAAATATGAATCATGAAACATCCGTAATCGATGTCCCCATCTTTTTCCAAAACTCGGAGAGTATCCCACAACTGGAAAGTATAGTCAGTATGTAGAATACAGCTTTAAGTATTGTTGACGAACTTCGGCAAACGAGTTTCCTCTGGATTTTTCCATCTTTGAGCGCTTATTTCAAAGTTCGTCATACCCGTGTTTTGTCGCAACTCATGAGGAGTAGACGAAGAATTTTGGCTAACTTCTTCTTGGCGAGACTTTGCTCTTGGTTGTCTATATTATTAGTGGGGCATTTTGACTAAACTCTGAATTCAGCGTTCTCTTCACATATCACTACCGAATTTTCCCCTGTTTCTTTTCAGTGTTGACAGTGCCCTTTCGAAGCTCCAACCAGTGAGCTACGGTCTGACTAAAAGGGGTCACTGCAAAAAATTTCAAACACATTACGCACTGCACTCGTCAACTCTAGTTTCATCGATGTTGTGACATTAATAGTTTCACATTTCGGTCAATTGAATGTCAATTGATTGTTGCAGAAGTCTATTTATTCTCATGCTCCATGAATATTTCCATCAGGAGGAGACTGTGTTCCCTGGTGATGGCTAAGCCTATCTAAGCCTATGCTTCACGAAACTGACCACCAAATGGTTATTAATCATTGGATTTCGTTACCTTCATATCTCTGGTTATTCATGGTATTTAATAAACACTATATACTGTGCAAGGATATCATATCTCTGAATACAGAAAATGTACATATGTGTATGTACACGTTCGACCTGCATTGCACATTTACCTTTTTTATTTAAGAAACCTGTTATGCACTATGTACCGGAATTTAAAATAATTCTTCACTTCACTATACTTAAATACTTCCGAAGGTTATTTGAATCTTTTGACTTTGGACTGGTATATAATTTTGTGCTAATTTAAAAATTTAAAAAAAAACGTGACAATTATAATAATTCGCCAAGTCTCATGTGTGATTGATGTGGACGAATACAGAGTGTAAACTGTTAAAAAAATGTATGTTATACTTTGCTTCAATTATATATCGTTTCCCTATGACTGCAAGACTCGTTAATGACGCACGAATGCACGCGTACACTATTGACACTATGAACCTATCAATATTGTATACTTACCTCTTCCTCGATCTATTAATAGATATAATTCGAATAATAAATTAGTTAAACTTATCATAAACTGATATAAGGTACATTGATATTAGTTTAGCTTTTATTATTCGTTAGTTTGAATCGATTTCTCTAAAATAAATTTGGTTCATGATTGGTAGATGGTGTTTTCAAAATGCTATTGGCTATTAAGTTGCATCTTCCGTTTTTTGGAAAATGAGTTTTCCAAATGAATTTGTTTTGTACAAAATTTTCGCATTTGGCATTGAGCTAAATACTAAGTAGAGCATAAAATTATTAAAAACAATAAACGCATACACACATACACATAAATTGTTTGTGACTCAGATAACCTTATGTCACTTCATATTAAAATTTTGAAATTATTGTTCGTACCTAATGTTTTCTTTTTAGAATTATTTTAGAATAAAGAAAATGTTGAATGTTTGAATTTGATAGCACCGAAAACTAAAATACATTTTTAGTTAGAAAATTTAAATTTTTTTTCAGTGCCGGGCAAAGTTCAACTTAAAATAATAATAACTGAAAGATTTTGATGATTAACAAAGTGCAGTGTTTTATTGGTGGTTAACAAATTGCAGATATGTATCTTTAGAGTGTCAGTTTTATTTGCTGTGAACTTTTTTGATAGAATAAACATCACTTTGAAAATAATCATCTTTAACTCTGACTGTCAGTTTTATTACCTTCGTTCGTTAAAAAAAAACAAACCGCACAACTGCGTCATACGAAACTTAATAAACCGCTTTAATAGATGCGGTTTTGAATCGCATATTAAAACAATGATCTTGTTTTTAATGGTAAAGTTTAATCACGTACCAAATTTATTTTACTTACACCCACAGAAAAGGACAATGTAAAATCCAAGAGAACATTTCGTGGTTCTGGATTTACTATTTTTTCTACTTTATCAGGCTTGCTTAAGGTAATGGAATTCGAAGATGTAAGTTCAACAGATTTGAAAAGCCCGAGTAATTTGTTCGCTGATTTTTTTGAGTCAGTATACCATAAGTCGCATGTGCAGTTAACAGGAACTTATGATTCCTGAAGTTTTAGACATCGGTGTTGCATTTCTCGGATGATGATTTAATAATCGCTAAAGAAAAACAAAATTTAAGTAGCAACCCTGGCCCAGAAGGGTATTATTATGTTTATCCTCCGTTTTTTATCCTCTAAGAATTATTTTTAACCAGTCTCTTGTAACTGGGAACTTCCTAAATGAGTGGAAATATTCTTTCATGACACCTACCCAGTTATTGTGGGTGCAGTGGCTTAGTGGTTAAGGGCGTTGGACCACTAAGCGAGCGGTCGCTGGTTCCCGACCTGTACACCTGAAAGTTTTTATTCGCCCCTCTTGCGAACGTTTGACAAACATCCAAGAGTAAGAACTGTCATGAGAAGCTTCTCCAAAATTTTTTTTCCGTTCGGGATCGGCATTAAACTGTAGGTCCCTTCCATTTGTTTTAAAAAAATAAATCTTCGCACTCACAGTGGTTGGCGAAGATAGGCTTTGGGTCCTGTGTGGACCGTTTACGCCCTATATTTTATTTTTTTACAGCTATTTATAACAGCGGTTTAATGCCTAGATATATCAAAGCTTTCTGCAATACCAAAGTTGTTTGAAAGTATTGTTAAGGTGAAACTTAGCATATTAGTCAGCATGGCTTTGTTCGTGGTAGATCATGAGCTACAGCAACTAATTTAGCTTTGTTGACTGATTATATGTTAAATAGTTTTGATCAACGATTACAAGTTGATGTACTTTACACTCCCTTTACTTAAGTGTTTGACAGGGTTCAACCTACATTTGGGTAAGCTTAAGTCTTTGGGTTTTCGTTCTTCAATGCTAAAATGGTTTTATGATCTTAGACATCAACGTTTTGAAAGATCTTGGTGTCATATTTTACAATAAGTTAAGTGCCGTTTTGGATTATGATTATGTCATTGCCAAGTGTAACTCATTGTAAGACTTCCTGAATCGTAATACTTAAAACTTTCGAGGCAAGCGTGTTTTGCTCTGTAATGGTATTAAATATTTAAAAAAAAAGATTTTTTAAAAAGAATAACTTTTATCTGACCATGATTTCACCTTGATTTGAGGTGTATTATTTGAGGAGGAATCATCGTTAAAATAACTATAATTCTCTAATGCACACAAAACGCATACAACTTTGAACTTATTATGCTTTAACTCTATTTTGACAACTGATTGATCGTAGGGCATCAAATACATCTGATTTCAAAAACAAAAGGTTAAACTACTGCTGGGGCGATAACCATATATTCCCTCCAAGGATTAAGTGTTAAAAACATAATGCATCCATCGACATTTTATTTCGTTTTTTATAAGAAATTTATAAAAAACGAAGAATTTAAAAAAAACGACTGGGCATAACCGAAAATGTTGAAGAGGTAGCTGAGAATTTTGTATGACAAATATAGGTACAAAGAACATAAGAGTCTACATATTATGTAAATATCATAACCCTTTATTGGTTTGTTCTAAATTGTGAGCGTGCCACTGAGCGTTTTAAATTTTTATTAAGTCGGAAAGCTAAACACAGTGATTAGACTAAAGGAGACTAAAGGTCATCAAAACTTGTCATCTGGATGGCATCCTGGCGTCATTATGACGTAGTACTATTTGTTGCTAGCGATTACTAAGGAAGAAACACGAATGACAATGGGCTGATATTTTTTGTGTTGCACTCACTTAAAAATTACTACCATATTCCCTTTGATCGTAATCTGAAAACGTAACATTATTAAAAGAATGAACATGTTCTACATTAACCCTACATCGCTGTCAGTTTACAATTAATATGTCACTTTTTGATTTAACGTTAGTCGTAGGTTGTGTGAAAAAAAAAATGTATGTTAGTATTATTTGTACCGTTGAATCTCGACAACAAAATAAACATGCAACATTTTTAAGTGGATGGCGTTTTAAAATTACGTTGAATGATGTTGAATTAACAACGAAACACTTTGCAAGTATACGTGTGTAACACCTTAAAATTAAAATTTGGACAAATATTAGTATTTCGCACTTTGAAACTACGTTGAATGCATTTTAAATGTTACAGCAGTTAATACCGATGATGATGAGGTAAGTTCCCTCCACTTTGAAACTAAGTTAACTTTATTTACACCTCATAGAGTTCCTTTGTTAACTCTCTCTCGAAACGGTCAAGGAATATCTTCACCAGCTTTAAAAAGATTCCATACATTCTTCGTTTTATATCTGAAAAGGTGTAATAGCAAAGGCCGAGGTAGACCAAGTTTCTTACTTAACGCTTTCAGACCCAGCCTATTGAAATTTTGTGTGATTTATTTCAAATTTGCTATAGTTGATTGGGTTTCAAAAAGAAGACAAAAATATTTGTGGAAATCCCTCCTTCCAGGGCCTGAAAAATGGACATACACGTTTATTTTGTTTGGGACTCAATTTAGAAAGATAAGATAAACGAAATATATAGCATTATGCCGGTGATTACCGAAACATTCTAAGGCGCATTATACCTGTTGAATCAGTTTTCAACACCTTCCCACTTCCTTTGACATATGTTCCATCTGAAACTTTAAAAGTAACAAAAAAAACTCTGCAGAACATGTTAAAATCTAAAAGGAAAAATTGCAGAAATTATGCCTAAGTTATAGCCGTTTTGACGTCGATGTTGCTTTTCGTTGACAACATTTACTTTGTTTTTCCGCTTCTGTTTCTATACTCGCAGCCAACTATGTCAATATCGTCGGCGTAAAGAAGTTACTAAACAGACTTTTAAAAGATCATGCCTCGTACCAAGTACGATGTTAAAGAAGTCAGATGACAGAGCTTTGCCTTGTGTAATTTCTTTTAGGACATGAGGGTCTCGGTTAAGTCGTTACATACCTTGATGCAGCAGTAGTGACCAAACTAGGCTTTGCTCTACGTAGTTGACAAATGGTGCTATGCCATTGATACCTTTTAAGTTGCCGCAGTTTAAAGAGTTTCCAGGGCTCGAATCGCGTAAAATGAAAGCTATCGGACGACTTTGTTTCGACGTTTTTGTCTCTGTCTATTTCTTCAGATATGATTGATCAGGCATACATTTTTCAATTTAGGAAATGAGCTCATAGTGCCTTAAATATTTCGACAAGTTGGCCTTGTTGGTCTTTAGTTTAGATATTGCATTCTTTACATATATTTCTTCGAGTGGATGGACGCCAAGAAATCCACCGCCGGTCTGACGCCGCTTTATGTCTTCTTCGACGTTTAGCAATCTGCAAAACTAGTTTTCCAATATTCTCAGCACTGACTGTGACTAGTTCATCTCTACATGTCCCTGTTTCGGGTTTGATTTCTTGACACGTTATTTTCACCCTACATTTAAACTTCCTTACATCAGTAATGCTCTTTTTTTCCTCCAAAGAAGCTGATTTACCTCATTCATAGTTTGAGTTCGAGATTTCAGCACGATTCCAATGACATTTTCATTAGAAAACGATAAAGTTCAAATGGATAGCTAACTATCGAGCTTTAATTTTGTTATTTGTTTTCTGAGTTATTTTTTTTTTTTTCATTGACGGTCGATTGATTATTATTTGACGAAACAAGTATTTCATTTTAAATTAAATCAAATTGTAGTGCTAATCTATAAGCGGTTTTTAAGCTTGACTGAGTAGAATAACATCAGAAAAAAATAAATCATTTGCATTAACAATTGTTTGATCATGTAAATTAAGTAGCAATTTCGAAAAAAAACAAAGTCATTAGTTAGGTAATTTTTATTATAGTTATCATTTATAACTCTCCTGTTAAAAATATGAGGCAGGCAGTAGCTGCTATCTATCGTTTATATAGTCTGTTGCCTACAATAATGTATTTAGAGCGTAATAATTCTAAAAAAAAAACTGGAATTTGCTTAAAAGTTGCGGTAGAGCAACTTGAATCGTACTCATACACCCTGCGTAAGATTGATTCTCCACATTTTATTCTGTAGTTAGTCAAGTTAAACAAGTTTGATGAGAGTTTTTTTTTATTCGTTTGTAGGTAAAAATACTACAAGGTAGATATATAATTAAAAGCATTCAAGGTTAAAGTCTATACAATTACTCAATTTGATTATGAAGAAGTTTGGAAGTGGCATTGGATTGCAGTTCCGAATTGTTTTGTTAGAAGAATAAAATGTTCATAGACGCTTATAGTTAGATACTGATATCTTTCGGAATCAATTTATCATTTACCTACATCTTTTTTTGTTACCTTTGTCAATTGTTAATTTGTACATTGTCGATGATGTTGGCGTTATTGTTACTGTTGAGTAATTATACGCAGTATTTTTTTTTTAAACAAGTATGCAAAAGAAATGAGTCAGCAACTTCTGATAATTGCATGGCTTACTAAGAAAAACTATTAAACTGAATAAATTTGTCTAAGGAACCGAGTGAACTATGTGTGTAAACAATGTTGTATAAGTGTAGAAAATCACACAAGCAATAGAGCTTGAAAACCAGTTTAGGTACATATTGATGATGTTGATATATTAATTTCCATAATTTGCAATTATTAGCAATCGTGCAACGTTAGAAGTGCAGTTTTCATTGAACTTTGAAATGAATAAAGAACTACTGTAAGTTGTGGAAGTGAACTGAAACTCAATTTAACTTAATTACTGATTGTGAGCAAAAATGTCGAAATGGGATCTTTGTGAAACTCAGAAAAACTGCTTCGATCTACTACGACAGATGAATAGAAATTCAAACAAGAGTCTTAAAAATGCCTTCCTTTGCATTTGTGCCAAAAATACCAGAGCTGGACGTTTTTTAAATGCCACAGTTCCCGCACGGGTATGCTAATAAATGTATATGTTTGTTAATATCATATTGTTAACAAATGAACAATTATATGCACTTGCAGTGCTCGCTGGTGTTATACAGCAAATATAATACTATTAAAAAAATGGCAAACATGACGTTTACAAGTAAGTCAATGCCACAAAAAATCGACTAACGATACAAGTTAATTATCATATTTATAAAAATGAGTTTACCTTAACAAAAATAACGAACGTGGTGCTGCTTAATTTGTTTTATTTAATTTATATACTTAATGTCGAAAGAAACATACATTTAAGAGTATGTGAAAAATGCACTATTGTAGAATAGTTTGCATTGTTACTTGTTATTTTAAGAATCTTAAGCTTAAACTAAAATTAGTAAAGCACGATTTAACTATATATTGAATATTTTTATTTTTAGAAAAGTCTTCCAGAATATTTAATGTGTGGGAAATGTGATTCATTCCGCAAGTCTATTGCCGTCTCGGTGATAGTCCCGCATCACATAACTTCAAAAATTCCAAATTTGGGCTCAACTTTCCTTCCAGGTAGCAGAAATTTGCACAAACATACGATTCAAAATAACAAATTCAAAATCTGAGTGTGAGGAGACAAATATTTATAATAAAATAATGATTTAAAATGTATACTTTTTGCACTGAAATGACAGAAAAAAACAAAAGGATAGGCTACAGTCCGCTTGGGGCTAACAGTATGATACCCTATCCTTATTCCTATGTACCCCAAAGAAAAAAAGTATTAAGAAGATGATGGATAGCATTTGATTTCTTCATAGATGAAATTTATAAAAAAAATATTTTTTTTTAATAAACGCCCCCAAAGTGTGGGCGTGGCCAAAAACTTTGTATGGGCGATATATTTGAAAAATATTAATTAACTCTATTGTTAAACATTTTTTTTTCGATTTCTATAAAAATTTTCGAAGAAAACAACATTTTAGTGAAAAATGCCCACAAAAAGTAGGCGTGGCAAAAAACTGTATATGACAAACTTATAAAAGGGGGCAGTACCTACATAACTTCTGAAGGTTGTAAAACATTATCTCTCTAACTTAGGCTTTAAAACGGTTTTTTCTATGAAAATGTGCGTATTTTGAAAATTTTAACGCTTTACCATTTCGGAACCTAGGGAGTGTGCTGCCACACACACTGTTGAAATAGGCGCCTGACTGACGAAAAGCACATACCCCAAACGGAGCAACGAAGTTACTCGAGCGGTATCTGCCGCCTACGGAAAGAGGGTTGGAATCACTTAAACCCGCGAAGCGTACCTTTCAGGTACTGTTGCCATTATATTATCAACATATGTCATCTAATTGAAAATTAATATGTTTTTCCCGATAAAAAAAGTGAGGTTAAATCCAAAATTAAAATATTTTTTGAGGATTTAGGAAGGTCTTCTCACTTCCGCTTTTTGAATATGTTCTATTAAAGCCCCTACCTATTTTTAAGAAAAAAAATAAATTTCAAAGCCTGCTACCGAGAAGGAAAGTCGCCCCCAAATTTGCTTCACATAACTTAATAATCGACATAACGATTGCGATTTTTGAGCGATAGCTAATAAGCTTTAGCAGCGATAGCTAATATAAGAGAATAAAGCAGAGGTCCATAAGTTAACGACGGAATAAATCTCTTTGGAAGACGATTAGGAACAGTAGCAGCGGATATGTCGACGTAATAGCGTACTCCAAAAAGTAAGTAGTACAACATATATCTCTGCGCTGCCCTCAAGGGCCACATCAATCTTTTCATTCCGCATTCAAAATGCATGGGAAATTTCGCTGTTGTCTATTCGAAAGCGACTGAATATCTCATCGAATATCAATAGTAACCGCAAAACCACACTCTTTGAGAAGACTCCTTCCATGCACTAAAGTAAAAACTAAATTTGTATATATTTATGTACATTGGAAGCTGCTGTTATACCAGACGGCTTTTGAACCCAAAAACATTAATTCAATGGAAAAATATTCCATCCCATTTCTGATAAACGTAGGTATTTGTTGTTAACTGTTTTAAATCGGTTTTTTATTAAGTTTGAATCCGCTAGCACAAAAATTGTTGCGAAAATATATTTTGTGACAGTTTAGTACCTATTTTAATTAACTGCTGGGGATTTTCTGACCAATACTAAACGTTCTCAAACTTTGTTTGAAATAAGCAATGCACGAGATGAAACAGTAATAAAGTAAAACCATCAAAGTCAAACAGAATTATCACAGTTTAGTAAATTATTTTAATTTTTGCATATAAATAAATATTCATTATGTTCCACACTTAATAATTGACCCCAATCAATGGAACTTGTATTTTATAATTAAATTTACCTGATTGACTCTGCAACGCACAGCGTTATCAGACTTTGATAAGGTTTCAAAGTAAACAAAATTGTTTGTTGCAAGACATTGATTAATCTTTTCAATCATAGGATATAAATGTATAATTTGAAAAGTTGTCGAACCCACAGTAAGTGCCACATAAATTATTTAATCTTTTGCTGTACTTTTAAAGATAATGTCTAAGAACGCATGCACCTAGCTTGCTAATAAATTAAAAAAAATCGGACGGTGGCGTTTAGCAACAATTGGCTTAAATAAGTTGAGGAAATATTTTAAATATTTTTATCATTTTAAATTAATTTTGATCAATATTCGATTTACGAACAAGCAGTGGCGAACACAGCGGCAAGCTTTGCGTTAAATAATAAACTTTGTGCCTCTTGTATATTTTTAATTATGGATGAACATAATATATATCCAATCTAAAAGAACCGATAAGTGTGCTGCTTTAAATTGATTAAACATACAGAATGAGTTTTACGATTCGACTTGAGCTGAAGTAACCTTTCTTCCTCTGACATTATGAAGATGATATAAGGAGTCAAGCTTAGTCTCGATCGCCAACAAATTTTAAGTACAAATATGTTTTTGGTGCATCGGACCAGATATGAGCGTTGTACTTAAGTGCGAATCAACCCTATATAAGACAGATCCGAAGGCTATAAAAGAATCTTTTCGCAGTTTTCTTAGCGACACCGAATATTTGGTCATTCTGTAATTAACACACATACCGAGAATGGAGAGACCCTCAGTTTCAGGAATGCAAATACATTTCATTGATAATGACAAAGTATTGAGACTTTACTTCAATGAAAGTAACAGAATTGTGTTTTGTAAGCAATAAATTAAGTGGGATATGAGTGCCTAAGCAAATTTATTCCATAAAGTGTTCAACGATCTCTAGCGGGGTAGAGATACTGGAACCATTGATCTAGTTGCAAATTGTTCAGCAAATCAAATTTGCCTTATCTATGGAGGTAACAGCTGGAGGGTTTGAGGAGTAAAAAATGTTGACACAATAATTTGAGCTTTGCAGTGATTTCTGGCTCTATCCTATTTTCTTCGGTGTTTTCGGATGAGTTGGATGTGACCGACAGCTTACTCTTTTTCCCTGATAGCTTTCTTGCAACTCAAGTCAAACGACACGTTTTCCTTGAGTATGATATACATACCTAGAGAATAATATTTGTTGTCATATCGACAGCAACGACATATGCAAACTCCTAAAATAAACCCGTTTCTGTGGTTCTTTCCGGTACGAGATATACGCCAACATCATACAATCTTGCCTCGTTCACACGACGCCATCCATTCGATGCGAGTTTTTCTTTAATCAAATACCAAACAGCAGTCCACAGGGCGCCTTTCCCATTCTATTTTGTCACGTTTACTGTATGCGATTTTATTGAAGAAACTTCACAGCTCGACAGCGCAACTAGCAAAGTACCAATTCCAATAATTCCAATTCCATGAAATAGACGCGAGAATTCCCGATTCGTATTGACAAGTTCGGTCTGTATGCGGGACCAATACGGGATTTTACCGCATCGGCTCTGTGTAAACAAAACTAAAATGACTACTGCCACAGATGTATCGATAAAAACCGCAATGACTACTTCTGTATGACGATAAAAGGGTCGCAGACAGCTCATCAAAGTGAATTTCCTGTTGAGATTAGGGCTTCTTTAAATATGATGCAATAAAAACAATTTCATTCATGCTTTCGACCCAGATTTTGTCGATGTTTAAAAGGTGTTTTTTTCGTGCCAGCATAAACCTAGATTCAATAAATATATACTTATTAAATAAAATATACCACAAATTAAATTTCTTGTATGTATAACCGGTCACCAATTACTTGGCGCTGTACTCCAAAAATTCCAATACCAATGTCGGTAGCATGAATTCAGTAATTGAACTAACTTCAAGTTTATACTGTTCATGAAAATATCATTAAGCTGCGATTATGTGGGTAATTCTTTTATTTCGTTGCCACATTTTATTAGAAAATCCCCCAAAAACACCAAATGCGTAGAACTTGTTTTTGCTGAAACTTCTCAAAATTTCACAATTTATAGGTAGAGTCTATACAATCTTAGTCCGCGATACACGTCGTTTCTTCTGTGAAAAATTTCATAACAACCAGTATCTAGCTACTTCCATTTTACCTAACAAGTTTTTCGTTGCATATCGAACTAAGTAAAGTTATGATGAATAAAAAATATTTGGTTGCTTTAACATCTGCTACATAAATTCTAGCTGAATTTGTCACGCTTTATAGATAACCTCTCAATGGGTTTGAATTCACTCAAGCGTGTTCGAATAATAATTATATTTTCTTTACTCCTACACTCGCTTTCATTTAATTATATCTCTTAAGTAATACATATTAAATTGCATGCGAAAAAAAACCGAAATTAATATAAATAAATCAAATCGCGCTCTAATGAAGCTACTCGTACGTCTATTGAATTGAAGCGTGGAACGGTTTCATAAGAAAAAAAAACAGCTATCCATAGGTTCATTGTAATTATTCGCAACACCTAGACAAGTAGAGAGCAACTTAAGCACATATAGATACGTGAATGCCGATTAAAAACAAATTATTTAAAAAAAAATCAGTGATGTTGAAACTATCTAGTTTGCAACTGAATCACGACAGCAACTAAGTACTGATTCATTCGTAATTGTATTTTTATTTTCGTTGCCAATGCTTTAATAGTCGACATCGAAAGTGATTCAAGATAGCTAGATACATTGAATCACAATCAGTTTTCAATTTTATGCAAATTATTCGAATTGGAACAGTTAATTTTGCGTATTCGCATTTCAAATTGTATTCCTCATAGTTTGCACATATTTATTTCAGTGTTTATTTTATCGTGGTTTTTTTTACCGGAAATGGATAGACAGTCTCGGATGGAAAAATTTCAGAATCGGATATCTTCTTATACCTTTCCGGCGTATAGATTTAATTGGCCCGTCTGCATGCCTACGGTGTATATTGATGAAGGCCGTCATGCACAGTTTTTGTTTGTATGTAGCTTAGGACGAGGTGAGCTATCTATCCGATGCAAATTAATTCTGAAAGTTGTGGCTGACAAGAAGGGGGAAATGTCTTTGACCCCAAAGCGGTGTAGTGATTTAATTTTTGTTATTTTTTATACATTTTGTATTTTTTTCTACTAAAAAAAAAATGAGTCGGACCGGACATGAATCAAACTTTAATACGTGTTAATTGGTAGACCTACTTATGTAATATGTACTGACATAGTTCATGTGAGGGTTACCTCAAATACGGAACGTGAATACAAAACGAGGTGTTACTACGAATATTTTACTTTTAGTTTTTTTTTTATTGAAAGACGAGCAAAACAGAGTTAAGCGACACTTACAACGGGTCAAGAGTGAGTAAGAGTCTCTTTTTTTTCTGTAAAGATGTAGTTAGCTTAGCTATCTGGTTACGCTACGATAAATTGTAATCAAATAAGATTTCAAGCAGCAATACTAGATTGTGTTAAGCCGTCACACATGCAGTGCGGTGAAGTGAATATGCGGAACGACTAACGATGCGTTTGAAATAATTCTGCGCAAGTCTCTTTACTGCAGAGAACAGCTGGCAAACGAGTTGTGTTGCATTTACAGTAGATATTTGCAATCTAAAATGGCATTTTAGGATTTCATCACCTCAATATTCTTAGTTAATTTATAGTGTCAACAGCACTTGGGATTTAATTGAGTTAATATTTTTTTTTAGTTACATTCTAATAATTTTTTTATTTTTATTCTCCTTTCAGTTTCGTCGAAGTGTCGCAGATATAATTAAACCTGAACACGATGACTACTACCTTTTGCGATGGCTTCGAGGTAAGTGTCATAATAGCTGAAACGTTATAGCGTGTCACCTGACCGTCATTGATTGTGTGTTTGATAGAGACGAACTTATTATAGTTGTCAAGGATTGAAATTCGAGAATAATTACACGTTTACGGTGAAAGCTGGAAAGTTACTTAACCATCGTAAAGTTATTAAGTAAATATTTGAGATGTTTTTGAATAAAATCTACTGTTAAATTTTATTATACATAAGGCATAAGGCAGAGAAAGTCGTGTTTCAAATCTTTATATCGCCTAAGTAGTAGGTTGAAGGAGCTTAGACATCCTTTTGTGCATTTATTTCTATTTACGTGCATTTTAAATTCTGTTTTACAATAGCAAAAATGTTTTAGTAAGCTTTTGTTCGTTTGCGATGCTTTCCCAATAATTAAGAAGTTTCTGACAAAAGAAATAGATTTGGATCCTTTAATTATCGATAGATTTGTTCAAGCAATATTTTTGCGGTAAACCAATATTCACACATACATGCGATTCTTTTATCGATCGTGTCTCGTCTCTTTTTTTTTTTGCATCACCGACAAAGAAGAAATTCTTGTCAGAAAACACATATCTCGCATGACACAACTGTAACACATTTACTCAAACACGTATTTAACCCATTAATCTGTTCCCTATGTAAATTGTAGACTTAACGAAACTATTACTTTATTGCGCAGCTCTCAGAAAACGTAGAAATATGATTTAAGGCTTAATACCGAATATTCAGAATTAATTTTACTCCAATAGGCGTAACGGAAGTTGACGTTCTTAGGAGTAAATGTCTGGTTATTGAATTTAGTGGTTTCTCGCACTTAAAACCAAAAACATAATAATATACCTAACCAAGAAAAAAGTGCTAAAATGTCTTGACCTGCTTATTGTGTCCTTGCAAAATAATGGTATCTTTGTTATATATATTTTGGCCGCAATTTTCCTGGTAAGGAGTTTGCAACACCAACGGGATCCCGACTTTTGAAAGGTCCCTACTTCATACACGACTTTCAATTATCCAAACCAAGCCCTCTGGCATCCGCGATAACTTGGTTTTTACCACAGACGTTCGTTTTTCCCTAACGTCTCGAAACTGGGTGCTGGTATTTAAAGATCCTTTTGGCTATAGCATTTTTACCCAATAATGCCCGAGCCAATATATGACAAAACTGCCAGGATATGAATTTTGTGAAGCATAGATTGCGTTCTTTGAGTCAGTCAGAAGTAACCTCGAAATTGCTACTATCAATAGTCAAATTTTGTCTGAGGCGTTGGACAAGTGCTTGTTTATTTGTTTATAGCATAAATTTAGACCTGTCCTCATTTACAACTGAATCAACCAGCTTTGCCAGTTCTTCAAAAACTATTGGCACGCTGGGAGCTGGACGGATCTGTTGGAGATTTGCTTAGAAGGAAATTTCGTTCGCCAGAATTGCGGACAACTCAATTATGGATCATGCTGATTCCAAAACTTTATACGCTTAAAAGCATCATGCATAACTCAGTATATTTTCATTGTCTTTATTTTCAGCAAGGAAATGGAACGCTGAAGCTGCGGAAAAAATGTTACGTACCGTAAGTTAATAATCAAAAACTTAACGACATGTCTAAAATTGTTCGACCTTTTTAGAGCTTAAAGACTCGTGATATGTGGGATGTGGAAAATATAGACAAATGGGATTGTCCCAAAGTCTTACTTGATTTTGTCCCCACAGGACTTGTTGGTTTCGATAAAGAAGGATCTCCCAGTAAAACAAACAATTCTAAAAACCCGCTCTTAGATATCTAATAACAATCTCCTTTTAGTTATCGTTTGTCCCTTTTATGGCATGGACATGTGGGGAATTCTGCATTGTGTAACCAAATTTGAGTTCCAAAAGTATACAGTGCTTCTGCTGGACCGATACATGAAAGCTGGTTACGAGAGTAGTAAGAAACACGGACCCCAAGCACGACAGCTTGTTGTCTACTTTGACGTAGCAAATTTCAATCTCAAGCAGTACGCCTGGCGCCCAGCTGCAGAGCTTATAATGACAATGATGAAGCAGTACGAAGCCAATTATCCAGAGCTTCTTAAAATGTGTTACATCGTAAATGGTAAGCTTAATAATGAAGTTGTACTGACAATTTATATATGTTGTGTACCACCTTTCAAATTGCAGCTCCAAAACTTTTTTCTGTCGCATTTAATTTTGTTAAGAAGTTCCTTGACGAGTACACAATGAGCAAGATTAAGATCTACAAATCAGGTTCGGACAAATGGAAGCAACATCTCTTCTTACATGTTGATCCAGATGTCTTCCCAAAATGCTTTGGCGGTAACTATGTGGACGAGAACGGTGATCCTGAGTGCAAATCTGTGGTAACTATCTAGCCTTTGGAAAACTATTCCGATGTCAAATAAAACAATTTATGATTCGTATCCTCTAGATATGTTTTGGTGGCAAAATACCAAAGGAACTATATACCCAGCAAAGTGATGACAGTAATAACAGCAAATCATACGTCGAAACTACCGTCAACAAGGGCAAGAAACTCAAGCTGGAGTTCGAAGTGACGGAGGAATCAAAGCAACGTCTTCTAACATGGGAATTCCGTACGACGGACTATGACATAAAATTCGGGATCTATAGTGTGGACAAAAAAACCGGTGAGAAGACAGACGAAATTCCCTTGGGGACAGTGTATTCAAATGAAATGGACGAAATTGGCTTCATCAACTGTCGACCAAATTCTACTTGTAAGTTGGAAAGTCATGTTTTGCAAATTTCAATAACATTTTGCATAATTGTTTTGCAGACTTTACCGTTTTTGATAATTCGAGTAGCTACTTGCGTAATAAAAAACTGCGCTACTGTGTGGAACTTGTAGGTGACCTGGAAGATGTTGAGGAGCTAACAGAGGATTTTAAAGATACATCGCTGGCAGAAAAGAATTGATTTCTTTTTTTGATTAAGTTAAGGACTGGTTTATAAAAAGTATTTAAAGGAATTCCTTTTCAAGTCTTCTTATGTACATTGTAGTATATATATATAAATGTACAGAAATTTTCATGTATTTTTATGTGGAGGGAAAGTATATATATAGTCAAACGGTTTTCTGTAGCTAAGTGAGAATTTTTACAACTTTTATTTTTTTTTGGCGGGAAACCAAACAAAGTCTTAGCCAACAGATTTGTGATAACTTTATATTATTATGTAATTTTTTTCTTATAAATGTAATACATTTCAATAATAACTGAAGTTTTTGTTTCACATTTTAATTAGTTACTTTGCAGCTTATCTCTGAATAATAACCTGAAAGGCGATGAAACATTCCAAAAAAATGTTTAGTTCCACTGGGCCAAACGCGGCTGGTACATTTTAGTTTTATTTCATTGGTGACAATAAAAGCTAAATTGTCTTCAACATTAAGATCTGGGATATTACGGGGGCGGGTCAAACACTAGAGATGGAACTGCCAGAAATGAAATTGACCATCTTTTTGGCATGGTGAATTCCTCACTGAGTACAACTCCGCTGGGTTCCCAGACAAGTCGAAGTGAAGGAAAACAAGACAGTAGACCGGTTGGCAGCTCCAACCGAAACCGTACACCTATCAGATAGGTACCTGCTTTCTTCACAGCTAAAACCTTCATTGAGTTTGCTAAGCATAGTCCTACATCATATTAGTGCAAATTCTCGTTGATTGTATTGATATTGTTTAAAAATTTCATGGAGCAATTTTATTTTTATAGAAATTATGCAAATCGTCATCGAAAACTTAACTTGTAACATGAAAAATAAGTATTGTGGTTGTTAAAACTAGTTCAGACTCCATCTGCATAACTAAACAATAATGCAACCAGTAGTTGGTACACAAACCGATAACCAACAGAAATAGGTAGTAAGGTAGTACAATCAAATGTAACAACCATTTCTTGATTGACGTTTAATAAAATCTATTCCATTTTTCACCTTTTATATTTATGCATTTATTTTTTAAAATATTTTGCAGCGTTAAGTTTATAATTTAAATAAATAAACGAATAAATTTGAATTGCGTTTGTTTATTGTACTTACGCACTATACAAGTCGTTCAATTGTAAGCTTCAATTTGTCGGCTTACAAGTGAAATAGGCCAAGTGATGAAAAAAAATTCCAACCTCACATTAAATCACGTTAACCTTAAATATGTTTGGGAAAATTAAATCAATGTTCTCTTGCGATTAATCTACTACTTTTACATTATGGGTTAATGGTGATTGAATATTACAATATTTTCAATAAAGATTTTCGTACCTTTGAATATAGGCTCATTTCATCAAATTTGAGTTATTAATGTACTGTAGCTATTAAAGCAAATGCGGCAACTTTAGTATGAACAGTTTTTATGCAAACTTCCATATGAGCTCATTTCCGATGATTATGTTCTGAATCTCATATAGGATCCATGATTGCCATATTGCCTTTGTATCCATATTGTTGTCCACATTGTAATTCTTTTCTTTGGGTTTGCAACAGAATTTACTTTTCGGTCAAATACAACGATCAAAAAGTTCCAATTCAGTTCAACCTTTTTTTACTCTGTTTACGTCCATTGATTTTGAATGGATACTGTTTGCTCAAGATTGTAAAGAGAATTTCTTATTTTATGTGAAGAAAACAATTGTTTCGTCAAGTTTCAAAAAGTTAAGTTATTAGGTTATCACGTACTTTTGTGCGACGAAAAATTTAAAAGTGTTAGATTCTGTAAGTTCAATGAAACGTACACGCATACTTTCGTGTAATAAAAAATTCGAAACGTCAAACTATGATACGTGTTTTGTGAGAATCAATCTAAATCAAAACAACGATTTGCATGTGTTTTGATGGGTTGAAAGTTTTTTTTTCTTTCTAGAAGAAATCCCGCCTAAAGAAAAATAAACGAAAATTCACTCAATGTTGATCGTCGCTTGAGAAAGTTTTTAACCAACGTTAAGGGTATTAATGCAACGTCGTAAAATCAGCGTAAACGTAAATAGATTATATTAGGCAAATGACGTTTTAAGTTGATATTGTATTTCACCATTTACACAGCAAGACGTTTTAATGGGCGTTCATGAAACGTTTCAGCTGTTTATTTATGATCAATTCATTAAACATTGACCTTTTTAATTCATTTACGTATTAGACATCACAGAAAATTTGCATAAAATGTGTTTTCTGTCAATGTCATATTCTAGAATTCAGTTGCCAGATTTTAAATTCAAGGAATAACCTAAGAATATTGCTCAACGAAATACGATCTTGTTCTCGCATGCGGAAATGTTTTAGGAGCCCTTAGGAATCAAAGGTAGGTGAAGTTGAAGGAATATGAATTGGGTTGTAATTCTTGAAAACACAAAATAAAATATCCTGAGAAAATAAACAATCAGTTTGAAAAATACCTTTCTTTTTATTTCCTAACAATCTATAATAGTACTGTAACTAACATTTATCAGAATTTCATCTATTGGATTGGCTCTACTTTACATTCTCAAGTATCTCTCCAGCCTGCATGCACACACATTTTATTTTATAAAAAAAACACCACCTCATGGCTTATCCACTTTATGTCTCGTATTTCTTTTCTTACTTCTTCTTCTCATTTTTTCGACGGGTAATTGGAACTGTTTCCTTTTTTTTTTAAATTTAAATATTTCCTCATATATTGTTTTTTTTTTGTAGCATAAATTAGTTAAGAAAACAAATGTTGGATCAAATTAATACAAGAAAACGAAATTAATATTAATAATAAAAATAATATAATTATAGTAACTAAAAACAACTTATACTTAAAAATGTATTAATAACTTAAACATTTCCTCTCCTTGGTTGCTCCGCACACCCAACCACCATCAACTGCCAGTGTTCTATCTTACGGTGTTTCGGGCGGTTCCTCTTGCATTAGAAGCCTTTGTGAATTTTCTAGGCCAGAAATGACAACGGGCGAGTATTCCTCATGCACGGAATTATCCTCGCCATCGGGAAAATTCGACTGGCCAGATTCATCATCTGGCAATGGAACATACTCAACGGTTGGATAATCTGTTTGAATATCTGTTGGATGTAGTAAGGGTATATCTACAGAAATCTGCATTGGAGTTGTGGATTGTATGTCTTTAGGGGACGGGGTCGTTGTTGTAGTTGTCGATGTCGTTGTTGATGGAGTTGTGGTTGAAATAAGCTCTGTAGATGTAATAATTGGAGTCGTTGCCGGCGTCGTCGTTGTCGTCGTCGATGTTGTAGTACTTGTAGTAGTACTGGTCGTAGTTGGAGGTTTTATATAGGGAAGAACGATTGGTGCAATAATTGGTGGTAACAGTTCCGCCTTTTTCACAGGTTTACTGTAGAGAGTAGGAGCTGGTACAATAACTTGAACAAGCGGTTTACCATTGGATACCTGCTGATTGAGTTGTTGCTGGATGATTAGCGGAAGATTGTCAGTAAGTGGTGCTTGCAATATAATTGGTGGATCAGTGCACACTTCCCGATCATTTTCGTAGCATTGAGACTTTCCACGTATACGAGCTTCCTGGGAAGCCATTATAGGACAAAGTTCATTAACGCGCTCATCATCGCACATAATTGGATTATCTGTTTAAGAAAAGTTATTTGATAATTTTGTTTTCAACATGAATTGGAAAGTTAAAAACTTACTCTCAAGCCATATCTCAAGTTTACCAGGAACTCCATGATTGGAACATTTCGTCTTGGACACTAGATCTGCTGATACGGAAGTGATTTGATTATGCATCAAATTAGCCTGGCAAAGCACTGGCAATCCATGGAAGTCTTTTACCAATTTGGTTAGATTATTGTGAGCCACCTTTATTATTTTAAGTGAAGGAAGAACCGTCTGAAAATGGAAAGAGAGGTAAAATAAGAAATATTTTCACTACAGTAAACTGTGGAAACGTCTATCAAATCAAGGAATCTAGTATTAATTGATTCTCATTATGTTTAGAAACCCCCTTTGGAATCTTTTAAGGGGAAGTTTATTCTAAGCGATAATTATTTGTCTTAAAATAGCTTGTCGCCTGAAAATCACCATAATTAAATTCTGTGTGAACTCCCAAATTTTTGGTTTTGAGCTCATAAACTTGACAGATGGATTTGCATGTCATCAACAAAGTTTTAACGAACATTAAATAAACACATACTCGTTCAGCTTTTGCTTGCAGTAAGCCTCTCGGAGGTTATAGTGACGCTAACAGATTACAGCATACATATTACGGATGTTGTGATAGCAAAATGATTTAATGACAGATGGCAGCGGTAATGAGATGAGAATGCATTTAACAGATGACAGCTGATAAGTACCAGAATATACAAGTACAAAAGAACTCTGAACATTAAATGCAGTAAAAATGATCGTCATTTTAGACGGAGACAAAAACACAAATATATGTATGTCTCTTTTCAATTAGAGAAAAAACCACGACATTAAATAATATAAAAACATAAAACCGTAGTAGAATTTTTTAAATATTGAAAAAATCGTTGACAATAGTTACAGTATTTCACGCGATTAGGTGCATTCCATTTTAAGGCTTGTTAACAAGCAGATTGCCATATTTATTCCTGAAAAATCTAAAAATTATTATCTAGAAGCCCATTTGTCCACGCCGTGTTACTGTTTGCTAAGGTTTTTGGACAGGAGGCATTATTGGGCCTTATATCTTTGAAAGTAGTGCAGTTACGGCAATTTTTATTCAACAGAGGTTGTGGAGGTCATTTGACTCATCTTGTGTCACATTGTAAAAGAAATATGTTCTGACGAAATGAAACCTCTTATTGCTTAGCCATGTAGCTAGATTAAGATTAAACTATAAAACGATTAGATAAAATAAGTTAAAACAATGAAAAAGCAAAAAGCGTTGACCCTGACAGAGATCTTAAGACCCCGACTTATCAGGCCAACTTAATTATAGAAGCACATGTGGTTTAGGGCATCCTAGTAAAAAAGATGTAAGAAACTTCTGGCTTTCCAATTAAAAAATAGGTATTGTATGGTATATGGTAAATTTTTGATTTAGAAACGATTTTGAACTCTTATAAGCATATTCTGGGGACCTAATATCTTGATTTGGCACAACAAAAAGTTATGCCACCCCAAACTAATCAACTAAACCGAATATAGCGTAATTTTTCACATTCCGTTAACGTCACCGAGGATGGCGACACAAGATCTTAAAAACCATGATAGCTTTCTAACCTTAAATTTTTTTGATTGAAGCTTGCACATTAGTAAATTGTTAAAATAGGTTAAACTAACGAAAGTTCTTTAAAGTTTAGGATGGCTACTATAAGAGGTTTAACTCTCAAAAACAATTATGATTATGAACTCACCGTTGAAGTTTCTTCCAAAGTCAGCAGCTGGTTATGTGACAAATCTAATATCTCCAAGCCCTCCAAGCCAATAAAGTCATCAGGTAGAATACGCTCAATTTGATTGTGCGTCAAGTCGAGTGTTCTTAGCTTGTTCAAGCCCATTAAAGCGCCATCCAATGATTTCAGTCGATTATGATGCAGATGCAAGTCAACCAAAAACGATCGTTGATCAATAAGATTCTCCTGTCGTCCTGTGAGCTTTTGAATCTTATTATATGAAATATCCAATGACTTCAGGTACTCCAAACCGCGTATCTCATTCATGGAAAACTCATCCATTTCATTGAATGAAAAATTCGCCATACACAACCGTTTTATTGGCAGAAGTGAATTATTCAACGATCTTATATTGTTGTACGCCAAATCGAGTACTTCTAGATATTCTGCCTCAAGGAACTCATCCTCAGCTAAGTATTCAATTTGATTGTGGAACGCCTTTAGTTCCTTCAATTTTTTTGCATTTCTCAGAACACCATCTAATGCCCTTAGTTTGTTGTTTTGAAAGAACAACGAATCTAGATTCGGCATATCCTTCATATTCTGTGGCAACCTTTCCAGACTGTTATTTTGTGCTAAGATCAACTTAAGATGTGCCGGTGGCAATTCATCGTCCAACAGCTGGATATTATTCACGTTAATGAAAAGTGACTCCAGATCGTGCAAATCACGCAATGTACCATTCAAAGTAGTCAGCTGATTGCGTCCCAAATGCAAGGACACTAATCCTGGTGGAAATGCACCTCTGTCCATTCGCGTGATATTGTTATTTACCAGCATTAGATAGCGTACCTTCGCGTTTCCCTTAAAGTCATCTTGCAAAATAGCTTTTATATGACCTTTTGCCAAGTCCAACGTCGTTATTTTCGGTAAATGATTGAGCACATGTTTGGGTATCTCGTCCAAGTCATTTTCAGCAAAACTTAAATACTCCAAATTCGAGAGACCTCTAAACGGCAGCTCCGGAACATACCTAAAATAAAATGAAAAAATTTGTAAATATCAATTCAAAATATTATTGTGCGCGAAAGAATCTGCCTTTGACGTACATCAACTGTTTTTTGTTTCATAATTGCGAGCAGCAATAACGCGTGATAACAGCGGCTTTAAGCGAGAACTTTACATACGTTCTATATTTAGTGAGTCATCGATGTGTTTTCCATTCATGATGAACATGGGTAACATTTTGCTGGATCCTTCTTTAAATTGAACTGTCAATAAAATGAAATACATACTTAAAGCAATAACTTGAATGGTCAATGGATTTAAGCTTATCGCAATGTTTTCGATTCAGATAGAAAAATATCGGGGAATGAAATAACGTAATGTACATATGTGGATCGATTTTGTTTTGGCGCATATTTGGCGCCTGTCAAAGACCTCAACGAAGTCATACAAAGTCAGAATGCGATATTTGAGCGCTTACCCAGAGAATGGTGTACTCAACTGAGGAAGCGAAGGCCGTACTTGCGATCCTGATCCCGGCCAAAATGTGTTGCGAAATACTAATGCAATTTGTGGTTTGGGAAGAGATTCGTATTTAGGCAACGCTGTTATCCGACACAGAGCAGGTTTCAAACCAAAAAGCACTAGATACATATTTTTAACAGATGCAATATACTTGTGTAGGTAGATATGCGGACCTGGTTGGTCTTAAATTGAAGTAAACAAAGGCTAAAAACTACATGCTGTCAACAAACAGAGAAGCTAAACGTACATATGTACATTACGTAAGAAAGAAGAACACTTTCTGACTTGGAAACACAAATGGACTGAAAACTACTTAACCGCAAGGCAATGTGAAGACTCTTTGAAGTATGTATTTCGATGTAAAATTGCTATTGTCAGCGTAACTCGGTTTAACATGATTTAGGAAATCGAGTCAACAGATTTCTGCTGATACGGTCTAGGACGGAAGACAAATAAAGTAAATATCTATAAGCTGTATAAAGATGTAGCTCAGAAAGTCTAAAGACTTAGAACAAATTAAACAATAATGATCCAATCAAAATGGTAGGAACGTCATTATAATCGCAGATAGGGTTATCACATTTAGGTAGCTTGGTTTCCGGGACAAAAAAAATACATTCAAAGGAAAGCAAAATCCACTTCGTGGGCAATCACTTACCTTATGTGGTGTCTTCAGATATTCTCCCCTAATCTTATATCTTGAGAATGTGATAATTAATAGTTCTAACAGGCGACTAATGCTTTGCGTTACAGACAATCACTAACGAATGCGACACCATGCAGTTTGCATATTATTTTCTGCAAGTAATAGTGCGCCGGGTATGCATTAGCTAAGAAGACTTTTCTAAGCTAAACTTAGTAGTCAGAGGCTTAAACTTTTGCTCTATATAAACCCTGGACTTTGTACCCATTTAGTTCATACTGACAGACAACATTGTATATCGCTGCAAATTTGAACTCTTCCAAAAAGCTGCCCACTTGAACCTCAACAACGTTGCTAAAATTACCATTTAAAGTGATAAATTCACAAACGCAACAAACTACAAGTTGTTAACAAGAATAATTACGCCTCAATGATGTAATCACTTCCCATTTACACAACTCACAAGCAAGCGCATCTCCTCCGCATCCTTGCGCCAGCATTGCGTAATTATTTCGCAATGTAAATTTTCACAAAATGCCTTTCTATACACAGGGCATAGCATACTTAATCAGAAAAGCGCCGTTAATTGGAAACACTCAATTTGCATTAAAATTAAAAATAGAACTCTGGCACCACGCAAGAATTTACCACCGGCTCTAAAAATAGCCTCTGTCACGATCATTAAAATCCCTGTCTACACTGCATAGCGCCAGCTATTATGAAAAAATGCGTAACGGAATGCGAATGAGGAAAAAAAGGGAGGAAAATCCCTACAGAGGGGGAATGCCTGTGGCAAAAATAACTAGGAAACGACTACCACTAGGAGGTGCTTCATGCATAATGCATCAAACATTTTATCACTTCAGCCAGTGAATGGCGCGCAGCCCCAACAGGTGATGCTTGTCCGTGGTCTCTGATCTGGACGGCGACGCGACGTGATCCTTGTCTGACAACCCCACTGTCAATCGAGTGAGTAATGTTCAACCATCTCACATCTGTGCACTCCTGCGCCTGTCAATGGCAGATTGGAATCCGTCGCCGTCGTCTTCATCGTCTGCCGACCATCCATGATGTCAACAACTGCAGAGCAAGAACATTGGACTTATTGTTCTATTAGTGATGGTAAATTCCACGACATCCATCACCCGCGGTATCAATTAAGTGCTCAGTGCTGAATAAGGGCGCCCACAACTGGACCGAGGCATCATCGTGTGCTTAATTTAGAACAACCTGACAGAAGTGACATTTCGATTAAGTTCCCCGCAGTAAACGAGAAAACAATTAACATAGTATCTATGTATTGCTATAACTTTGCAAATGAATGAATTTGCAAATCCAATAAAAAGAAGAGTACGAAAATAATAATTGACAAAGATTATAGTGCGTCTCGAACGCTACTATCCACCAACCCAGCAGAGCGAGCGAGTCGAGTCAAGTCGAGTAAATTTCAAAACATTCACTTCAATTGCAGAGCAAAGGCCAACAATCAAATTCCCATCGCCAACAACAACACGTTGAGTTCTCCAATCTCCTTCAATTCAAATAGAGTCGGCATCACCACATGTACACTATAGTACTCGATGAATAATGTACAAGTAGTGTTAACAAACAAAAAAAAAAACATGAAAATCCTCACTCATTGTTCTACAAGTTGTACAATGTGGCGTTGTGCCTTCATTAGAGGGAAGCAATTGACTTAACTTTGAGAATGGGAGAAGTCAACTACTTGGCGCCAGGCGTCATGCGTTGAGCTCTAAAACACTTAGTTAACTTTGACAAGTGAAGTGCGTTCGTATTATTAAACACGATTAAATGCGATTAAAATAAACGAGTATCAACATCAGTGGAAATGAAAACTGTCGGACAATTTAATTAATCAGTTTGTTCCTTCCTTTCTCTTCGCACTGTTTAGTCCGAAGAAATTTTCTTAAGATTCAAACTATGTATAAGTATAAACCTCTTACAATGAACTTGACAGTATTTAAAAAAAAAAAATAATTTAAAAAATATGTCTTCTTAGGTAATCCAATGGAAACTATAATTCGCTTAATTTAAGTTTTTATACTCTCGAGGAATAGGTTAATCAAGTTTCGTTTTAATTTAACTGAGACTGTATTGCTTTTTTTTGATTCTCTTAGGAGTTCATTTTTTTCCAAAGCAGCGTACTAGGGACCAATCTAAACGAAGAAATATTTACATTTGGCTTAGATTTCGGCTTGGAAGACCGTTGCATGCAAGGGTTTTTCCATTTGGGACTTAAAAAATGTTAACTTTCACTGTGAACGCACCCTTAAACCAAACTGTCAATGTCAATACATTGTAAGAGTAATTTGATGAACGAATAACGTTTACAAATAATTAAAATTTATTGCTAAAATTCGGAGTCGATGTCTGCAACTTTATAAGCCAATTTCATTGCAAAATTATCTACAGTGGCGAAGGGATTCTTCTACACAATGTCGTTTAGCGTGACTGCACATGCTCTCAAAAGTAGCTTTGTCAAAGGCACTCTCAATATTAATGAAAATGTCTAGTCATACACTTTTTACCAATCCTTCCAACAAGGTTCGGGATACTTGGAATAAAAAATAATAATTAGGCGTAAAGGGCTTATACCAAAACTGAAGCCTAGCATCATTCAAGATTCATATATGTATGTTGCACACGAATGGAAGGGACCTACAGATTAATGCCGATTCCAAGTGGTTAATTTGAGAAGCTTTTCATGACAGTTCTTAATTAATGTTTGTCAGACTTACACGTAGAATAAAATGTTAGAAGATACCGGGGCGGATTTGAACCCAGGTCTCCTCCTAGCTTAGCACCCATTGCTTGGTTTTTATTCCAGGAGATTTTTAATTTGCTTAAAACACTTTCAGAAGGCAACGCAGAAAAGAAACATCGAGACGAGGTAAAAGCCGTTGAAAGCGTTGATTTTTTAACAAAAGTGACAGATCATGAAAAAGACAAATAATGATTAACAGAGGAAACAAAAGTATGAACAGTGTTACCAAATACAAATAATAACCTTCAACATTTTTCAAGTTTCTATTAGTTAATCTGGATAAAACATTCAAGAGTAATTAATTGAAACATTATGGAAGACTTGCAATTGCATCAGGATCTTACCAGCGTAGTCTTATAGATGTAATTTTGTTTCAAAAATTCAAAGAAACGATTTTTTTGTTTGGCGTAGGTGATTTCAGCGAAGATGAGACGGTTAAATGAATTACTCGAATCGACAGAATCTTTTCAAAAGCTTTAAAGTTAAAATACCATCGATAAAATTTATATTTTTATATGTGCAGCTAGCTGAAATGTATGCATCGGGCAGATTTTACCCGAAGAGCTGACAGCTGGAACGTCATCGCTTGTAAGTGTCAAAATAGATGATGAGTGCGAATTCTTGATTGTTCTGAAAAACGACCAAAAGTATCTGCTGTTCTCATTTGTGCTAGTCTAGTACTGCTGTACCCAACATTTACCTAAATTTATTCTCAAAAGTAACAGCAACAAAGTTACAAGCGTTTTTATTCAAAATATTATCATCCGCATGTACATCGAATCGAAGGTGATAAATAATCAAAATAGTGTTCTTTTGTGGTCATCCACAATCGCGTTTCAGTTGTGGTGATTTTATCAATGCAATGCACCCTAAGGTCATCTAAATGAACATAAATTAACTAGGTGCCCCAAAGGATTCCTTTCTTTATCTATGGTGGCAGTTTTTTTAGATTACTGATAACACTTGTACTCATAATTATCAACAAAATTTTAAACTATAGAAAATCAAGCATCATGGGTATGGTTAAAGCCGGGCGGTGACATTTTCTTATCCGATAACCGCTGTCATGTTTCTTGTATAATAACCGCCATCTCTTCATGTCTCTCTCCATCTTTCTCTTTCTCTTTCTCCTTCAGAAAGCTATTGATTTTCGCTATTGCAAAATGACAAGACTTTCCTAGCAAACCAATACACCTTCCTATGGGAATAATATCAATCCAAGTAAGACTTTCAGTCTCAGCCACCAGCACCCAGCATCCAACAAATCCCGTGCGCCATCGATACTCGAATACAACGCGATTCGAGCAACTAGCCACTTATCGCTGGGGCCTGCTGCGATAGCAGCCGTTTAACGACCACTTTGACATTTTTACGATTGGCGCCAGGAATATTATTTTTATGGCGGTATTTAATTATAATTTTGTATAGTTGTTGAATGATGTTCATATAAGTTAGTAAAGTGTTGTTGCTGCAGACGTATTGCCCTACTACACACGCATCTACACGTGATAGTGACCAGTTGTACGCAGAGTCATTTCGTCGTGTTTATTTATTTTTTTTTTTTTTTCTTTCCACTTTTTTTATTGTCGTCCGACAAAATATTAAGTTGCCAATTAACATTGTGACGATGTGACGATTGTTATCATTATTTTCCTTTTTTTATTCTGAAATGCAATGTATAAAAAAAAAAACTCTTGATGGATTTCATTGTGTGAAAATCGAACGAACATCCATTGGTGACCGATTTAGGACAAAAACGCGCCGATTGTTTGCTGGTGTAAGACTGAATGCAAGCAGTGGGTATTTTGTGGTGTTGATTAATTGAAAACGGTCAAATGTATGTGCATATATAATATTTTTTTCTTTAAGTACTTATCAGAAGTATTTTTATTTTTGTTGTTTGCACTTTGGTACCAAAAATAAATTTGCCGCATGAGATTTTCTTAATTATATTCTGATTCTGAATGAAAACCCATACTGTTTTGATAAGAGGATTTGCATTTATTTTTAGAGTTTGTTAACAACAGATGAAAAGTGTGCACATTGCATAAACATGTAAGCGCAATGTACTGATGTTTATTTTTTTATTGTGACAATTTTTTTGCTTTTGCATCCACAATTAATCAGTCAATGTCATCATGCGAGTGCATTATCTCTATGTGGTGTTATTTGTGTTTAGTTAATAGGTAAAATGTATTAATTATTTTTATTGTTTACTTTTAAACAGGGCTTGAAAAATATGAATTGATATTTTTTATAACATAAAGACAGCGGGATTTTCTCATTAAAATTTGCGATGGAAATTTCGAAAAAGTATTAGGTATTCATTAAAGAGGTACCTACCTGCCTAAATTAAATTCAGTTAAGCTAAAGTTAAAGTTAATTTAATTGGGACGCATGTGTCAGATATCTTGATTCTAAATTAATATTCAATGACTGAAAACTAATATTGAAATAGTGTACCTGGTTATCGAAGCTTTCAGCAAATAACAAAATTAAACTCTAAGCATTAAGCATGGTTGGAAAGTATATGGAGAATACACAAAAAAAAGACACGTTTTTTTAAAAAAAAAGCTACAGATAGCTAGGTAATGCTGAAATAAAATATTATAAGTGTTGCTAATTTATCCAGGTTCTGTTCTACCTCAGACCTACTGTCATCCGATCCCAAATGACATGCTGAGATCAGGAAACTGACGAACAGGGAACACCCGATCACACAGTGTCATCCGTTAGGTCATCTGAGTGTAAATTTTTACGTTGATTTGTCAGGTTGACACGTTCAATGACATGCCGGATGACAGGCCATCACACGGGGTGACCACTTTAGGACATTCTACGTGAACGTCAGGATGTCATCCAGATGACAAGTTTGGATGACCGTCTGATCGCATCTTAAGGCTGAGATCTATAATTCGGAGCAGTTTTGCTGAAAACCCACGAATGCTAGATATAACAAATAAGATTTTTTGGATCTATATTACAAATGATACGACAATTGTGCACACGATGTAAAGAATGATTTGCTAGATGATACAAAATAAAGCGAACTTATTATAGATGCGTAAGAGCTAGCTTACTTTTGTCGGATATTGCCATTGTTTGAACATTTAAAGTTGAAGGTATCTGGTTTAGTTTGGTTAAGTTTTTCTAGTTTTTCAAATGATGAGTTGTGTTTAGACTTTTGTAGTAAATGAATTGATTGAATCGATAACAGAGTACCAATTCTAGACGATTGTAAGAAACAAGTATCGCTTAGCGAGATTTATGATTCAATTGATTTGTCAACCCCACAATATACTATCCGCGCATTCAGTCTATACACCAGCAAACAATCGGCGCGTGTTTGTCCTAAATTTGATTGGCCTCGGTGGCGAAGTAAAAGTAAACCGGGAGGGATGCAGATCTCTTTGAGGTCAAACTGGGAAACACCACAGGCAAAAATGTAGGGATCAGTGATGAGAGAGGCTGCAAGATGCAATTTTTTTAAAAACTACCGTTGGTAGATATTGGTTGATTTTGCTTCATATACACTCGAAAACTTTGTTGATCTGGATTCTAGATACAATAGAGCCCCCATTTTTCTCAAATTTGTGACGGCTAGTCAGTCAACGAACTCAGCTCGCTCTCAAAATTTTAAAATATGGGAAAATATGAGTTACCTTTACATACAATCAAACCCTAAAACTCTTTCAAGATCAGGACCACAGATGAGTAATGAACCAGATAGTAAACTCTGAGTCTCTCAATTTGTCCCCAACCGAAAACTCAGCAGTTCTTACTCATATCATTTTATAAAGATTTATTTATGTGCAAATCAAGTGGAAAGCTTACAAACTTATAAGGAATTATATGGGTTTCAATGGTAGCCACCTGTAAATGCCATTTTCATAGCGGATCTCGTCAAATCTCTGGCTCAAACGCACCCACAGATAGTATATATGAGATAGGACTTGGCTGTCATTTTTAAAAAATGTTTTACGGGTTTAAGGGAGTTGACTATCTGGTTCATTACTCTCAGCACGAACAGCAGATTGTGTTAATTTTTTACAGAGAAAAGAACAAGATGACGAATAACAATTATGGCATTTTGAAATATTACATAAATTTTGTTTTGTAACAGAGTTTATTTGCTTTTTGGGTAAAAAAGTACAAACTGTTGTTTTGATCTGAAGTTGAGACTAACAAAACCTATTGCTTTTCAAGATATGTCAGGCGAAATGATAATGTATTTGTATACCCGTGCAACTTAATCAGATCAAATATTAAGAACTGTCAAAGTGTTGGAAAACTGTCAGTTAAAGCTGGTGCGCACGCGAAATATAAGGCTATCTTCCCAAATCATAAACACAGCTCACATAGTCCTTGAGTAAAAAGTACAGTACATTGTAATTACAGTAATTTCTTAACGGATCAAATTAAAAAAAAATTGCAATTACACCCAGAACAGGGCACTACTATTTACAATACTATTATATAGCTAATAGAGTCTACATAGCTCCGCAATTCGTTCTTTTGTTTATGTAAATGAGGAAGTAACTAATTCGAAAAATTTCCAAATCAAATTCAAACAATTATTGTATTTCTCCTGACTATGCGTTGCGTCGAATGAGTGGTGTATACGACTCTTAACTAAATTCAATTAGTCGCTCATCTTTGACGAAATTGACGGCGCGGCGGCGTGGAACTTTTGCGCATTGCTATTCCTGATATCTTCACTTTATGAAAAGGCAAACCAAGAGCGTATACTTCTCCGATATACTGTCACAATGAGAATGCAGATCGGAGGAATTTTGTACGTTTCTCGAAAAACGTATATAATAATTTATTTAAATGTTAATTATTTTCAGTCTGTTCTGGCAAGAGCCAATAGAAGAATATTTCTGGTATAGAAAAACGCAATTCTTAAGAAGTTGAGTATCGTGGAAGAGGACAAACACTTTCCTTTGGATTAAAGATGAGCCGGAACCTAAGTAAACAGAGGAGCAAACGTCCATCACTTGTAGGAATGATAAATGCTATTGAGTCGAGCGCGGGGTGGCAGGCGTAATAAAATAAAAACAACAACGTCAGATCAACATTCAGTGAACTTGATCGGTTTTAATACAATTGTCACACGACCTATTTGGCCTTTGGCCTTTGATTGATCGTAATAATAATAACAATTGATCATCATTTAATTTGATTCCAAGAAAATATTTTCCTCTGATAATATCGTTGTGTGAGTTTGATGTTTGGTGGGTTGAAGTTGGGTTGCTCCTACTCATGCGGTTGGTGGATGCAATCATTCTGTATGAATGTGAGGAATAAAGAACTGGTAGAGTGGGTGCAAGCATGGCTTTGAAATTAAGTATGTATGAATATAGTACCGGTTTGCTTTTTTTTGTTTTTTTTTAAATGTAACAATCAAAATTTAGACCTTAAGCCAAAGCCGAGTAAATATTTTTTGAAGTTAGTCTAGGAATTTGGATTTCATTTGGATGTGTTTGAGGAAAAGAACACCATGATGATGTGACCGTGTTTTGAAATGTCACACTTTTCAAGGTTTGTCAGGCGTTGGAAGAGGTGGGTGGGTCTGCGTCGAATAAGCGTCATTACAGGACAACATACATAGTTCATAAAGCGAGTCACATTTACAAATTTGCACCGCGAAAATTTAAAAAAAAACGAACAATATAATTGTTGTTATGTTTTAGTTTTTAAGTTAATTTCGAGTTAAACATAGAAATATATGTTAAAATGTTTGTGCATAAATTACCATTAAAAACAAAGTCATTCTGGTAGAAGTCGATATTTTTCTGCTTCTGTCGATGCGAACTGTGTTAATGAAGCTTTAAAAGCGGGGACTTTTATGTCTGCGGTTGGTTTTTAAATCTATTGATTCTGACTGTGGAAAATGTTGATGTGCAAATTTGGGGCGCATCAATTTTCCCCAAGGAGACGTAGATATGCCAGCAAGACCCTAATACCTGACGCTTTTTGACTTCTTTTTTCCGTGTTCATGTGATTCAAGCCTTTTTATATTAATTCTTATTATTTAATTATATTTTATAAGCAATTAAGCTTAAATATTTCTCACAAAACCGCGAACTTTAGGGGCTATACATTTTTTTATGAGGTGATTGCCCCGAAATTTCAATGGGGGTGTATTGTAGGCATCCTCCTCTATAAATGCCACCCTCTCCGGTGGCCTCATCTAGACAATTACCGCACATTTCTTGAATCAAATCAAATATAATGTGCTTTTTAGTTTTTAACGACAAATATGAAGAATAACGCAGAAGGAAATCAACCTTTCTCTTGTTTGACATCAAAAAGCTTCGTCAGGCCTTCCATTTTCAGACAATTGATCACTGAGCCCCATCAAGAACTGTTGTTTCAGAGGTTATCTGTTAGTTTTTGAATATTGTTTGTTTCCGATTTCATTTTCAAACGTGTGAACATAGCTAGACTTAATTTCTTAATCTTATTATTCACATTTTTAAAACAAATGAGTTACCGCAGCGCAATTAGTCTTTCGTATTCTACCTTATTCTATCCAACACACTAATCGGTACTTATCAGTTTAGCTTCCGACCCAGCAAATCAATAATAGGTCCAACTGTAACACTCAGACGAATTCTGGAAAAGGCCAAATAATTTCAGGCCGAGACACACCATATTTTCATTGACTCCAAAGCCGCATGACAGCATTGTTGGCTGCTGAGATATGCAGACTATATTGACATCATCGATCGCTACTAAACTCTGTGCCCTCTGAGCGAGGAGAGCGAATGCAGGACAATAAACAACCGAGAACTCTATGAGCTATACCAAAATGTAGATGTATCCAAAAAGAGAAATCACGTAACTCGGGCTCACCGGGACTCCCAGTTTCGAAGCGAGAAGTGAGAAGGAAGACCTAACCTTCGTTTCAAAGCCCAAAGTGAGCGCTTGGTCTGGATAACTGGGAGTAGCAAGCCTGGGACCGTAAAGAATGGACGTCTGTATATATGAATCGAAAATTTCTATTGGTTCTATCACAAAGCATTATAGAATTTAGTTGATCTAACATTTTATCCAAAAGAAACTGAGTCTTAATTGATTTAAATAGCTAAATTTAAGATTATAACAATTTTACCGCGATTCATAATCCACATAATGCAGTCGCGATCCACAAATCCACGAATGCAAAATTCGTTTCGAACATGTGAATAAAATGTTAGAATTTACGAATAAAAATAGTATTCTATTGTTTTAACAGTAAGGACATACAACATTCTGGCAATTATGTAGTGTCAATATTTTGTAACTCCAAAGTTGGTAGATTGTGGGTACAAAGGCGCATTAGATGCGTAGAGCTACTAAGCGAGGGGTCCGACTTTGAAATCACGACCAAGTATCACCTACAAGTAAGTAAAACTCGAAATCGAAAATTTCTGGCCTTACATAGTACCGGATACGCTCGTAAAAAATGTGAGAAATAAAAATTGTTGAGAGATTAACAATTCGTTGTTGATACATTTTAAAACTTACGTTTTTATTTCAAATATCTTTTGTTTTAACAACCAAATAAATGTTAATATATCTAGTTCGAAATTATAAAATAAAATATTTAAAACTTAAATGCAATACTTTGAATCTTTAAATATTCCAATTGATTTAATTTAAATTGTTGACATAAGAAAAATATTTTTCTCTCAAGAATTTTATATTTAAAAAAAACGCAAACGGCAAACAATATTTTATTCTTAAAACTACGATGTATTCATATGTTCTTGAGACAACATTTTACTCTTAAGATAAAAATGTAAAATCTTGCTCTTATAAAGATAACTCCATTTCGATTCGATTTTGCGAAAAGTAGACGCGTTCTTGCAATTTTAGTGGTTTTAATAAAAAAAGTATTTTGAAAAAATATAAATTTCAAGTGAAGGCGTGCAAATAATAATAGATATGGACGCGAACATCTTCGAGCTTTATTAAAGGTGGAATATTTCGATGGAAGGCATAAACATGTTCGCAGAATGTCGATTATCAACAGAACATTCTTTAAAAATTATTAACTTTCACGAAATCGATGAAATATTTAATAAAATAGAACTTCTATCCGATAAAGTGAAGTTTAGGTACCTATTAGGTCAACTTCATATTTTTTTTATATTTGAGATGTCTACGTTAATTCGATATTAATGTAGTGTAACAACCAGAAAACAAATTTTGCTATGGCGCAGTAAGACATATATTGAATTTGTGTCAGAAAAAGTTTCTGAAAAAGTCATTTAAATATAACGAATCATGCTTGGCAAATGACCAAAATCTAAAAATTCATGTTGGATTTCGTATGGAAAACTGCAATCAGACTGCTCTACTCCAGGATATATCTGAGCAAAATTCGGATTTTGACATTGAAACTATTTTTTACAGTTTCCCGCGGCGAAATACTCGAAATAAAAAGAACTTATAATCAACCCTATCACGTGGGTTAAAAAAAATTGTACGAATCCCGAAAAATCTATTACAAGTTCCCATCGTAGTGGAAAACTGCTACGAAATTCGTAATTCGTAGAGTTACCCCCAAAAAAATTTAATTATTTTGTTCTTCTCTACGACAAGTTTTTTTCTGTCGTAGACTAACAGTAACAATTATTTCAACAAAATGTATATTCTTTTAAAAATAATTTTATTTATATTTTGGGAAAATTAAGGGATATTTTTTTAAGTTCAGGGATTTTTCTCTCTATTGTTTGAGTATTAATTTGGACATAAATCAGCTGACTTCGAAAATGATATTTCAAACAGGCAATGCGTTTTTCGAATCCTTTCGGATCTTTTGATTGATTTTTTTTTCAGGATTCTTGGCGGAACTTGTGATAAGCCTGAATGTTGTCCAGTACTGATCAAACTACATGCGCAAGGAGTATTGTGGACCATTTTCTGCTTCGTAGTATAAAAATGTGTTCATAAATATAAAATTAAAAATTAAAAAACTAATCTTGAACTTTTAATTTAACAACATATTTTTTCTTTCAACAACTTTTTTTAAGGACTTCAATAAAAGTTTTTATTTTCAATAGTTACAAACCAACAACAGGCAACAATTCCACATTTTTGATAAATATTGAATACCTGGATGCTCATGGCAAGAATTTAAGTTCTTAAAATATGGGTCCTTATCAACAACTTTAATTTTTGGAGCCACAATTTTGTTCTTGAGGCATAGTTGTGGGGCAGATTTTAACCAACATATATTTTTGAGAGAAAGTATAAAATTTTCAAAACCGTTTTTCTCTGAGTGTAGTTTGGCCGCAATTAGTAGACGTTTAGGAGAGCTAAGCTACAAATTCTGTACATTTTGTAAATAAATAAAAGTTTTTTATTTTGTCTCTGGGCCAGCGTACAATTCTTTTCGGTAATAACTCTGTTATAGTTTATTATTTCGGTAGGAAAATATTAATTCCCTTTCGACAGACTTAAATCAACACTCTTTTAAGTATAAATGTACACAAATGTTCAGAAGTCATTTAAAAGTTTCACAATTGACGAACATATCCGATAACTTTATTTAAAAATAAACTGTTAAGACACAGTTATTTTCCCAATAACCAAATTTAAACGACACTTTTATATTTTCGATAGAATTTCTCGATTCTATTGCAAATTCATGTGAATATTATCTCGCTATTCCATAAACTTATTATTTATACAATTTTACTAGAAAAAAATAGTAAGTTTTTCCTCCAAACCGAACATGAAAAGCGGCAAATTTCATTTTAGTTGTTGCCAATCTGGATTAACTTATTCCCATCTCGCTTAAACCAGAAACAAATTACGCTGAGTAAATATTTTGTTATTTGTTTTTATCACAATTTTAATCGAGAATCTCCAACAATTTCAAAATATGTACTAATTCAGAAGCAGCGAAATTCACCCGCTATCATGAGAGATGATTGTAGTTATCGCGGTATGTAGTAGGTACGAATACACGTACATACAGGTCTTCATTTGTTATTGTTTTAAATCCGAACTTTTGCGATAAGTATGTCCAAAAGAAAGTCAGAAAGTCGCAATTTTCTTAGCCTAATTCCAAGAGAAGGATTCTGCTGACGATGAAATAGCACTTTCTTTTCTTTTAACGTTTACATTTATGACAGTAATATCAATTTTAACAACCTACATCTAAAGGCATCGCACATTAAGAGAGAACTTGATCTTAAAACACGATGAATATTTTTGTAATTCAAAAATAAAGACTGTTGATAAGCCTGTCCTTTCACTGTATTTGTTTCGGAATATACACACGAACTCAAAAGCAATCGCTTCCAAGTTTTGAGGGAGAGTATCATTCTCCATATTGTTATGTACAAAAAAAAAATAAAAAATTCTCGCAAAAATGCGCTTGCCAAAATAAAAAATAAATGAAAACAATATTATTAAGTTGAATGTTTTGCTTCTCAAATATTAATAATTACCTTAAGTTATCCGATATCATTCGTAGTTTTATCATGTTCAGCTTCATTTCTGTAAACGACCTCATCTCCAAATCATCCAACTGTGAGTGGGATATTTGCAGGCTGATGGTTAGGTTAGAGGAGAATTTGCCCGATAGGGCATCGACGATTTGATTGAACGAATCGACTTTCTCGCAGGACAGTTCGACGCGATTCGTCGTGAATATGGGCTCGCAGGTGCATGGTGAGATTTCTGGACGCACCGAACAATGTACTGAGGCTATACTCCAAATGGCATAGACAAATGATGCCATTTTCGATCAAGTTTTTTACACTATACTTGGAAGATTCACACTATGTTATATCACGATAGGGGAGAGGAAGATCTTTCTCACTGACTGAATGAATGACTATAATATCTGTTACACTTTGTCACTACAATAATTTAAATAAACACACATACACGCTCGCTATCTGCGTTTTCTATTATTTTCGAGATTAAATGAAATTATATTCTTCTTCCTTTTTTTTCGGGGAAAATCCCCCTTCAGTCACACACGTTTAACATTCAAATGAGTGCGGCATTCACAAATTCCACATCACTAGCAGCTGAGATCCTTAAAACTCGACGGACAAAGGACTTTTCCACCAGATGCCTGGGGTTTCCAACACGGCGCGTATGGAAATTTACTACAATAAACGCGGCTTGATGGATAGGAAAACCCGAAAAACAAATATTTTTTACAGAAATACAATATCCAATAGATACCCCGCGATATTGGTATCCTTGAGATAGGACGAGGAGGACTGTATTAAATATATCTATTTCAAAGAGAGCACGTATTTGCGCGAGATAGTTATTTTCACGTCTGCATACCAGCACAGTCTGAATTCGACTATGGAGACGATAAAGATTTTCAATGGAAGACCCGCGATAGAGTCCCTAAACGATCACCATCATCATCATCAACAGCAGAAGCAGCAGCATCATTGTCGTTGTCGTTGTCGTCGTTCTCCTCTTCATATCACTACTCAGCCAGAGCTAACGTCAGCCGCAGCAGTGGCATTATTATTATTATCGTGGCATCGCCGCAGTACTCTGAGAAGTTTCACAGCAAAATAGAGCATTGACAAGATCAGTCGGCATCGGCAAGAGAAAAGAGAGAGAGATACTGTGAAGGCGATCCTCTCATTTGTACGTGGTCGTCTTTGTTTTTTTTTTTTTCTGCTCGATGATATTTGTGTCGTAGTAACCGTCACCAATCAGAAGTGACATACCCTCTCTACAATCTGAGGAATTTGCCAAAAGATTGTATGCTTTTAATATGGAGAGATCAACGAGCTTTCCCCCTCCGGTTGGTGTGGGATTTGTTTAAAGCTGGAGAATCGGATTGGTTGCTGGATAAGGAGTTCTTTTGGGGGCCCCGATGTTATGCATATCAACCCCACAATTAGCCGGGGGTGTAGTTCGTAGTGACGTCGAAATACAGTCATATGACGAATTGGTGCTTGAGATTTGTATTTTTTGTTTTTTTTTTTATTGTATTTAGCAATTAAAGTACTCAAGTCCAGGAAACATATTTCTCTGATGGATTTGTGGGAGATAATTCTGAAATTGACGTCAAACATTGCTTATACCATCGAGGTATAGAACATATTCCTTTCATTCACGAATTTATTTGTTTGTGATAACTGAGCTATGAGATTTATAAAAGGCTTAATGCTCTTAGGTGACGCACCAAATCTTAATTGCCATTTGAAATGTTGTCTCCCAATCTCCCAAGTGTTTGATCACGCACATCTTAGACAGAATCAATTTACTATCACCCACCGCCTACAATAATTGTCGATTGACCTTGACCTAAAGTTTATAATGATTTTAAAAATATGTATGGAATTTTGACGAAGAACTTAATATAAAAATGAGACAGTTGGGTCATTCACAAATGATGTTCTAACTTTTGTAGCATTAGGTAGTCGCTGACACCGCACGATAAGAAATATACGTACATGTTGAGACTTTATTTTAATGCAAAAATACATACATAAAATAGTGTGCATTGTATTAGCTATCATCTATAGAGCAATTAAATAATATCCGCGGAAAAGACCAAAATTGTGAGTTAGATTTTTACTAGAATATACCTAGCAATATGTTTTTACTTAAAATTGCGTCAGTTTTGGATTGATACAAAGGAAATATAAGTTCAAAGATTTTTACGAGTCAATTAATAAAATTTGTGCAATGACTGTAGTGTTTTTTTTTTGTTGATCTTGGTGCACGCTAAAAGATGGTTTTCAGTACAGCTCCAAGCGTGGTAATAAAAATGCGCATTGGACGTTGACACTTTCACAAGTGGAGTAGACAATTTGAGGCAGTTAGCCAAAGGCCGCGTTGGCATAAGACGCCTTTTTTTAAGGAGATCGAAATCCCAGAGCACTTCTGACTCGGTAACAATCCTGCAGTTTTTTAAATTTCAAATGAATTGAAAATTTATCAATTCCTTACAAAGAGTCTTTGATATTTATTTTATTAATTCTTTACGTGACCTTATTTAATATGAAATATGTGTTTCTAGTCGGCTCCAGGTAAAAAAAAATCTTATTACGTTTCAGCATTTCTAGCCGAACTTAAGGCCGCTTTAGCTAATAAAGTTGAAATGTAATTGAATTTTCAGACAGTAATATCGCTCACAATGAAGTCGGATTATGTGATATTAGTTCCGAATTAGTCTGGTTATTTTAGATTATATTGGATGTCCGGTGTTTCCTACATCCAGAACAGTAGTTAGAAGTTATATTGTAAAAAAAAAATTGGTAGACAAAGATAAGCTGAATAAAGTATACAGGGTATCAAAAAATGTATGGCGAAACTTGTTTGGTACAACTAACATAAATTAATCACACCTTAAGACGAGAATTGCAGATACCTGTCTGCAGTTCTATATCTGAAAGATACACAAATGTACAGCAAGTTTGCTTCAGACCCACACGTATGAGTTAGAAAAGTTAGAAAGCTGACAAGCTTTATAGTAGTAGTTATTTTCTAGAAAATTTAATATTCAATTCAAAGACAGCCATTCGTAATTACGGGTAGCACAGTGCAGCAAAAGGCTTTTATGGTAGCTTTTTCACAGCAATGCTCGTGGTCTATTGTACTTTTGGTGCATATTGAAGAAAGCATATTTTATTTGTCTCTCTTTATATTTGGTTATTGTGCATTGGTGTTTCTCGTTGAAGATTGAACCTGCAACGCCCGGGTCACAAACCAACACACAAGGAGAGGGCTATTGGTTGAAGTCACCTTTGAAAAAATTCAAAAGGTGCCTAATGTGTTTTATAAATAAAATATGTTATTTTAAGCAGGAACGTTTGAATAACTGACAATTGTTCAGATGTTTATTGTTTTGAATTATGAACTTAAAAGCTAGCGAAATAAGATTCAAGATATTTGAAACGGACTAAATGGTAAAGACACACTAAAAAGACTGAAAAGCTACCATTTTGTCGTTAGCTTTTTTCAGTATATACAAATATTTCAGTACATAAATACATATATACAATTTCGGGCTTCGCATTTCCTGTTTGTACTTGTGAAACAAATTGTTTTATGTCGGTATTTGAAGCTAACGTATAGCAAAACCGAGGCATCATGGCGTATTTTTTGGTCAACAACTGGACATTTGAATTGTCGCAGGTACAATGGAATAGTCAACTTTCAGGTCCCCTGCCCCTCAGACGTACGACATATCTAAAAATGTCTATACTTCGACGTGCATTGGTATGCTTTCTATACAAATTGAAGCTTATACTCAAATAACATAAATAAATAAATAAATATATGAGTAGTTACAAGTTACTCTCTTCACATGTCAAAACAATCTATGTTAGTGACCCGGAAAGAGATAAATTTCTATCCATGAATATAAACAAGAGTCCTGAAAGTCGACTTTCTCATTGGACCTCACCTGTGATCACAACCATAACCTCAAAATTTGTAAAATGTGCGTAAATAAACAATCAAAATTGCGGCGCCCATTCACATTCCTTTCTACCGCTGATTTAAGATAGTGTGTGTGGACTTCCGAATACATAATTCCAATAAGGTGTTGCAACTGGTGACTATCTCATTTTACGTTTCCGACAAACGACAACAGTAATCAAAGAACACATTTGGAAAATATTTTCTGTTTTAAACCAATTCGGTTCTTCAGTTTTTGGATTTGACCAAATTACGGGATGGGTTTCATATCCCACATCTGCACAGTCCAGCTTCATTAGAGATTTGGGCTATGCACCGCTAAGTCGGTCAATCATTCCACTTCTTATTATCTTTATCAAAAGATCATGGTCAAACAAAACCTACGAGTTTTGTCATTAAAAATGACAAATTTTAAATTTAAAAATAGAAAACTTATGAAAAAATATTTACTCATCTAAACTACAAAACCAATTGATTACCTCACCTCATCGTGAGCACAATTATTGTTTATTTTTTTTTTAAATATTTGTTTCTCTCGAAATAGATATGAATGTTAAGCCTAAAAATATTTATTTAACAATTTTATATAAAATATTTAAAGAAAACACTATAGGCCCAATTTAACATACCTATACATTCCAAGAACACCTTCTTTTTATTACAGCGTGTGTTAAACAATTTTTGTCAAGAGGTCAAGTGCATCGCCACAAATCCAGCTCGCGTTCAAGGTGGGTGTTATTTACGGTCTGTTGTTGCCGGTAAACAACAAAAACTGTCAATCTAAAAATAAAAATCATTTGTTGATATCAAAATTAAAATATCAATATTTGTCATCGTATTTCAGGTTTAAAATTCCTGAATGAATGTTAAATAAATGTTATTAATAGAGAGGCGCCACAGAAATAAAAAAAAAACGAAAACATTCTTAATGATGTACTTTATAAAAATTAAATACTTTTGTAACCCTTCTTCAAAAAGAACTACAAACATTATCAGCATGTTGTTTTTGAGTTGATTTTATAGGCTCAGAAATTCTAAACTTTAATCACTCATGCGAATTGAATAGGACCGAACTACAATAATTTTTCGCCGAAGAAAGTTTTGGTTATTTAATATTTATTTTATTTTATTTATAAAGAATTTTGTTTAGGGCAAATTTTGTTTGTGATGATGAGAATTGTCATATACTAAATATCGTTTATGGATATGTTGTCCGCGTAGGCTTTAAAGTGAGGAGAGAGAGGTGTTAGGCTATCTTTTGAACTACTCAAGTTCTTATAACGTTTATAACGGTGACATAATTTCTATAAATATAGGTTACTTACAGCAAGGGGGTGATATAAAAGCGGGAGAGTTTAAAGGGCGAAGGGCTATATTGGGCTATATCGGCGATGTAATGTTCACATTCTCTGAATCAGTATAGTTTTAAGGAGTGAAAGGGAGGAGTTAAGGATCTGTAAGGGGCGATATCTGGAAATTATTCTTTATAGTATTCTTACGTACATACTGGTGATACACTCCTGAAAAGTGTAGGTTACTGGAGAAGGAGGCGAATGGTCATTGTTAAGAGGGTAGGGATAAATGGAGGGGAAACGACTTTTTCTAAACTGCTGGGCCAATTTCAAAAATTCTTTCAACACTGTAATGATGAGTTCCTTCGGATCAGTAGAGATTACTGATAACTAAATGAATAGGAATAGACAAAGCCTATTTTTTTTAGAGCAAATATAGAACCGGATTTACAAATGTTCTTAATTTTAAAAATATGTGTTACTTTCAATCTACCTCTAAGGAACACTCTAATCTGGCTATATCCTGCTATATTATCCAGTGCTTTTAGTTTTATCGTATCGTTTGATTACGATAATTAAACTCACATTGATTTTTATCAGTGTTGGTGCTAATTTCAACAAATATTTATGCGAATATAAACTGAATAAACCAACCTTTTTAGTATTTGCACCTTTGTTTGTTTAACAAAATCGTTAGTTTTATAAAGTGAAAGTGGAACCTTTTAAGGAAATATCTAACATTTTAAAGCCTTAGATTCGAGCACGCAGTTAGTGACAAGACGATAAAGTCGTCGCTCTGCCGCTTAACAAAATCCCTAATCGCTCAGGGCTTACGTGGCCACTGCCATACGATTTCAAAAACATTGAAAACTACTATACTAATGTAAACAGCCCCCGATTTTTGGGAACATTTGGAGCAAAGAGTAGTAAGAATTACAGAGATTGAGTTCGAGGTGAAATTAAGCCTTAACAAATAAGCGTCTCCAATTAGCGCGGCCCTGGCTAACTGCCTCCAGTTGCGCACTCCAACATGGTTAAGGTCCTCTTCTACTTGTGCCTGCCACATAAGACGAAGCCTTCCGCTACTGTGTTGCCCCTCCGGATTAGGGTCGAAGATTCTGCGGGCTGGAACGTTGGAGTTCATTCACTCTACATGACAAAGCCATTTCAAGCACCCAATGCGCAGTTTGTTGACCAGACCGATGTCGCTGTACAGCGTGTAGAGTTCATTGTTGAATCGTCTCTTCCATCAGATTCCTTCAACGAATCAATGGCTGTGATGGCGAAAGGAGTTCTGGGCCTACCAGCGGTTGCTTAAAAGGGAGGTATTCCCACCAATAGGGAATATAGACAGTATTTGAGTCACCTGTTATGTAACCGCCATTTTGATAATGCTTTGAAAATTGCTCTTGTCATGAAAGGACATCTTTTTGTGGCTGTCGATGCACCGCAGAAGAGCTTGATGGTTTGCCGCACAATGACGAAAATATATATAAGATTTTTGATACCAGAATGTGTCATCAGGACGACTGGTCAGAGATGGACTAACCTGGCCGGTGACAGGGTATCTAAAGCCTTAGGGCCCAGATGTTATAAAAAGAGAACTAAGAAGATTTTGAATCTAGACAGACCTCGACTTAGGACGATGATCGGAATCCTTTCCGGACAGTGTCTACTCGAAAAGCATGCCAGGTGATTAGAGCTCTCGGTTACCGGTGCGTGTAGATTTGTTGATTATCTATGCGTAACAGAGGACACAGAGCACACATATTGTGTGAATGCGAGAGAATTGCAGAAACAAACACATGGGAAGTTACTTCTTCAGCTTCTGTAGGCGATGGTATACTACTGAGCTTTTGCAGGTGTACATTTTTATCTTGTTAATACCAAGTTTATTCTTCCTTAACGACCTTTTTAAGTTGGTTCTCTCAGGGATCGCGATGGCCCCACTATTGAGCTCTGCTTAACCTAACTTAATCTTGATATCACACATGCAGCATTCACAAGTAGAGAATTAGCCACGAACTCTATTCTAATAACGACGACTTGCAGTGTTGGCCGTTGGCTATTGAACAATCATTAAAAAATATCTCAAAGCAATAGTCATATACTTTAGGCTATAGTCCCATATGGGAAAATGTAGTTAGAAAGATATATATATTTAAGTTTTGAGCATCTGTCACACATTTTTGTCTAGACGATAACTTCAATCAATAAATATCTCAACAATTTATTGGTTTGTAAAATATTTAATGCGCGAATATAATATGAAAAAAAAACCACTCCATCTAAAGCGTCACTTTCAATATCCCAATTAGGGACGTTACGGAGTACAATAGTAACTCTTGAACCATGCACTTTCTCTGATCTTTTAAATTGCGATGTTAAAATCATCTTTATGTATGTAGATAGCCTAAAAAAAATTTTTTAATTAACTTATTGACCAAATTAAAATTCTTCACTGAGTAGCATCTGCTATATTATATTCTGGCTTTGTGGCCAGAAATTCCGAGCTCTTTGGCATTCCAGAATAATTTGTTTTCTGTATTTGTATACTTCTGACGTCTTTGTAGCAATTTCCATTCTAAAGTTCACATATTTTTCGTCGTAAATACCTACAAATAAAAAAACAAATATCCATTGTTGTTTATTTTGTTCGATAATCTCCGCAACTCAAATAAATTCTAGCGCGGTCTCGTCCACACTGGCACCCTCATACCTCATCTACCACCAGACCCATAGAAAGGAAGGACGTCAGTATATCTACTTCATTGCTGCAACTTGTGGCGCTTGACAGTATAACATTGTCGACGTCTCCCCGTACTCCCGAGTACGTCATCAAATCACAATTGGAAATGAATGCGAGTGCATGCAATTAAGCAGGGATATGGCGCCCAGGCGCCATCCTCTACTCGTGGTCGTACTTTGGATCGTGGTTATGGTTATCTCTTGGTAAAGATTTCCAAATGATTTATGCTCAGAAATGAAGAAACGTCACTTAGTGAAATCCAAATCTGAAATGTGGACGACTATGTGTTGTTGAATTGGAATGCGAAAGATGCAGCATTTGCGGATGCCGGCCGGCCGGCTCGACGCACTAAGAATGTGCCAAGATAAATCTAAACAACATAATCCATCTCTTCTCTGATCGCAAAAGTGTGGCGCTGTATTAATCATCCGCGTGCTCTCTGCTGTGATGTGCTTGTGGATGTGGTATCCTCATTTCTATACGTACTTCACTAATGCCATAGTAATTGGGTGTCTGCTGATCCCGGAGATGTTGATAATGTTGTTGCTGATGGCTCTGCCACTACTGTCGCCAATCTTTAGGCGATCTTCGGTTTGTATAGTAATGTGGTAGCATTTCTGTGCGTTTAAAATAACATGACTTCCGTAAGCGAGTTGAGATATGCGATGCGCATTCACGGGATGATTAACTGCATGTTTGCATGTGTCCGATGGATCGTTTTACAAATTGGCTTGGATTTAAGGCGCCAGATGTCTGTTTTATGCCAGCATGCTAATTGAATGGAAATTTAATTGAATATTTTCACTGCTACTGCACTTTTTCGCAAGGAATGCCTGCCTCTAGACTAGAGTGCGTGCTCTTTATCACTGGGAGTTAATGTCAGATTTTTTATTATCTAATGTTAAAGTGGGTACATAGGTATGTATGTGATTTATATGTTTAATTATTGTTCATAGTGCCTATATGTAGTTTTCCAATAGAAAAATCAGATTTCGCAGTGACTATCAGTCATACAGCCGCAGCTAACACAAATTTAATTTGATAGACCTTAAGCCTAGCTGTTCCAAACATTATATGGGCTAGCGAATATAATTTATTTGAAACGGAATTTGACATAATTTAATGCGGATTTCAAACTGCAATTTACTTTTCGATAAGCTTCTCATGACAGATTTACTCGTGAATGTTTGTCGGTCTTTCCCAAAAGGTGGGCCAGCGAATAAAAACGTTCAGGTGGTATGGGTCGGAATTGAACCTGGGGTCCCTCACTCAGAAGTCCATTTAACCACTAAGCCACTGCACCTAAAATATAATACTTGCTTGTACATAAATATTTGTCTTATGTAGACAACTAAAATACGCAAATATACAGGTCATATCATGACACCGAATAGCATATTCGCAAATTACTAATAACAACAAACAAATTGTTGTTTTTCCTTACCACTACAATTTGCAAACATTTAAAATCAATATACCGGTTTCTCACCCTGTCGGCTAATTCCTTATTTCCTTAATGCCCATGCTGTGTTACATTCAACATTATAAGGGTGCTAACAATCCCTTTTGCACTTGCAAGTTATAAAAAAAATTAAAAAAGGGCATTCGATTTCAAAGCGGAATTAATCCTACTTGCTTAAATACCAAACACAACAATACATATAGGCATTTGTAAGAGAATTAAACTTCTTCAACGATTATGACCGCCCTTTTTGTCATAGTTTAGTATTAAAGCTGTGCGTTTACTTTTAGAACGAAATATTGTTAAGAAGCCAATCAAGTTTTGTGAATTCTTTTATATTTAAGAACAAACCTGAGACCGTCCATCCTCATTATTAATTATTATTAATTATTATTTGAGTTTAAAAAAAAAAACAATGAGAACAGTTCTTTTTTCCTCCTCCTTCCCCTCCACCGCAACTGGTGAAACTAATTTAGGATGTGCTGACAGTGCTCCCAATTGTGCTAAGTTATAAGCAAATAATATCTTGGTGTAATTTTCAAAGCTGGCTACCAAATGGATGTAAAATGTATAACAATAAACGAGTTTCGTATTTTTGATTGACAATACGGGACAAGAGCCCGGCTGTACCGTATCGAGTGTTGCCAAACTCATACAACAAAACGAATGCTTATTCTTTTGCAAAACGAACTAAACAGGACTACACTTTATCCATATGTCAAAAGCATATATCTCGACATATTTTCAATAAATCCATTGTACAGGTACCCCCAAAAACATTCACACATTGAATCAAAACACATTTTCATTTACCTATATAATTTTTTTTTTTAAACTTTATTTAGTAAAAGTTCAAGTTTTCATATTATTATTACACAAATTTTTTTTTTGTTTAAATATGTTTAATTATTTTAATTATAATCACGTATAACAGAGCCATCTCCTCAGTCATCCAAAAAAAAATATAATATACTAACGACAAAAAAATTGATTCAGGAAAAAAAAACCAACTTAAAAAAAATTGTGGCTAAATACATAAAAAAAAAAAACAAAAGAACATAAGAAAACTTTTTCTTAATAATTATAATTATATAATATATGTATATTGATAAGCTATACATAAATAGGACGAGGACACTTTCTCGAACCTATGGCAGCTAATATGCGTAAAGCATTTCGCCTAGCAATATAGTCTTGTTCTAGTTATGGAAAACAATTCAAATTTACTCATTCTTTTGGACATAATATTTATTAATCTTATGTGAGACAATAAATCCTATCATTCTTTATGTATTTAGATTTATTTACAATAATTTCTCAAAAAAAAAAATTTATAGCATATTCTCCTGCAAGCGGTTGTGTCAATTATCTACTAAGTTCTAAGCAATGCGGCAAATTGGATGCATACAATAATTATTATTAAAAAAGAAAAACAAAAACATACCCACAACTTTATGTAATTGCAAAATTGAAATCAGCTAAGCAAACGAAAACTAAAAGGATTTATAATTTATGGTTGAAGTCTTGCGACTCCCAGGAGGACTGGAAATTGCTTTACTCGTTCCTCAGTTTGTGTAAATACATATCTACTAAATTGTGGTTTTCATGATTTATTTTTATTTTTTTTTTTCTTTTATTTTTTTTTTTTTTTGTTTAGTGCGAAGTAATATATTAATTTTGCTTGTTGAAATATTTCGATGTATGCGGAAATTTTTCGGCGTTAAAATCGCTGTCGGTCTTGAGTCGTTCCTTGACATTAGAGCGGAGTGTTTCACAGAATGACGCCTGCACTGAGGAGTCTGTGGCTATTGCATTGGCAATGTCATCTGCGCCGGTAGTTGGATTTGATGAGGAGGGATTTTGTAAGCCAGTCGATTGAATTGCACGGCGAACACTTTCGGCCACTAGCGATTTGACATCTTGTGATGGTTTCGTACTCTGAATAAGCTTTCGCCTTTTGGCGGACATTCCGGAAATGTATGTGTCTGAAAATGCTGGCTGAGTTGCCTTAAAACAAAAAAAAAAATGCTTAGTTGAGTGATTTTGGGAAATTTTCCATTGTACGTACTTGTCGTGTCTGTCGCTGAATATCACGGGTAATGATTGGGAGCCAAGTTGTTGGAAAGTTTCTGTGCCATGGCTCGGAGCCAACAATAACTGGTGGAAGGACTTCGTCGGGTTCACTTGGAGGCACTGATGATGTCTCGAAATTACTACTTGAAGAGGCAGATCCCGATGCTGAGCATGAGTCTGTATCCATTGGCTGGAAATAGAAGATTATTTCAAAATCATTGCAAAATATTTTTAAATTTTCAATACTTACTGTTACTTCATTGTTTGTGGTTATTGCTAAGGGATCAGTTTCTATTGTACGTAGCACCAAGAACGGCTTAACATCGTCAAGTGTTGATTCAGTCTCTACGTCTGGAGTACGGGTTCTTACCTGTACTTGCAAGAAAGTCAGTGCCTCATCTCGGAAGCCTAAAAGAGAAATATTTTTACGCATAAGTCCTAATTTTGGATGTGTGAAAATGGAAATGCTTTAATTCATTCACATTAAATTCTGTTAACAATTCCAAATTATGTCCTTTTAACTTACGTCCACGAATAGCCAGCATCACCATCTGTGTAATTTGTGTCCAATACAACTCAGCATTCATTCGGCCCACACAAACAAATAAAATCACAAACAACCGTCCGAACAACTGCTTGAAAGCAGTACTCAAGCGCGATTCAAAGTTAGCGAGATCCTGTGTGTCATTTATTAAGTTTATAATCAGAGGCAAACTAGAGCGAACCAATTTCTCTACAGATGCACGCGAGTTATACTCGCGCATGTCGTATTGTGGCAAAAAGATAAGAATATCATTTAGATACTGGATAGCTTTTTCAACAGCTTCTGGCATGCCGTCTTGTGTAATTGAGTCGCCATTGAACATTGTCGATACGATAAAAGCAAGCAATTGGTTACGCAAACGATTACGTCTGCACATGTTGGCAAGTATATTCACTTGTCCAATGGCCCTAGTGCTGCTGCCACCACGCGATATAGGTGATCGTGAACGGGTTGGTGTTGTAGAGACTGCAGCGCCATCTGTACTTGCAGTCGAATTTGGGGTCGAATTTGGTCGTCGAACACGGCGTAGGATACGAGTTTGCACACGTGGTTGGGTGAATTGGGTATTCATACCATTGTTGTTATTATTGTGGCCATTTTCGTGAGACTCTCCATCGCGGATGTGATGACTATTGCATGGTAAAAATCTTAAGGGAGCAAAATGTTAAATGTGTTTATCAAATGTTGACTTGCTTCACTTACCTATCGAAGGAGGACAGCATGTTTGCGGGTATCACACGAGTATTCCAGGCCGAGGGTATATTTGCGACTTGAACTTGAGGACGTGCCGTTGAGCGTGTTTGAGTCGATGTTGTTGGATGAGTGGCTGTAGTTACACGAGCCTGATTTAAATCACCCGAAGTTGCAGTATTTGAATCTGATGCAGCATTCGACGGAGTAGCTGTAGTTGCTGTGGACTGTTGTTGTTGAGTTGATGATGCTGGCGTCTGAGCTGATGTAGAAGCGGCCGTGGAGGATGGTGTTCCTTGTGGGCGTACGGATACATTCAATGGTACACCAATAGAGAGAATGCTGGGTGCATTAATTTGAACATGAAAGTCAGCGTCGATTGGCGCTGAATTTACAACTGCTTGAATGAGACGTGCCACTTGCATTTGATGATTTGCTGAGAATGATTGTAAGCATTTTCCAATTTAAGTTTGAGGTCATACGGATTTTTTTTGTAATAAATGTTTGAAAAAGTTAAAATCAAAAAAATTCTAAAAAACAAATTGTTAGTATGTAAATGTCACCAAAATCACACAGTATGAACCGAAGTTAATCTAATGCCTTGAAACTGTAATTATCCTAAATATAAACTGCACCACTGTCAAAATATACTGATAACCAATCATATCTAATTTTTGGAAACCCACTTCTATCCTTGGACTAATATTTGCAGCAAATCATCTTAATTTAAGGGCTGAAAGGAATTTCACATATGGGACAAGAATCACCTAGATTATTTTGCGTTCCTTCTTGTTGGGTAAACACAATAATAAACTGAAGACGCAAAAATAGAATTCGTAAAACTTAGTTCGTTAACTAAAGGGTGTTTTTTTTTAGAGGTATAGAACTTTAAGTTCGAAACACTATTTTGACTGGCAACCATTTTGTCAGCCATTTATTTTTAGGTATTTAACGTTACAGTCAATGGTGACCGCTATAGAGCCATGTTTACTTACTTTTTCGTTCATCAATTGAACAGAAGCTGTGGTTTCAACAAGGCAGCGCAACATGTCACACAGCTCACGACACAATCGATTTATTGAAGGAAACGTTTGGTAACCGCATAGTTTCACGTTACGGACCTGTGAATTGGGCTCCAAGATCGTGTGATTTAATGCCGCTTGACTATTTTCTGTCAAGACCGAAACGATTGATCACCTGGAGGACAACATTCGCCACTTTATTGCCGATATACGGCCGCAAATGTTGGAAAGTGCATCGAAAGTTGCACCTCCTGATTAGACTACGTCCGAGCCAGCCGTGGTGGTCATATGCCAAAAAACATATTCAAATTATAATGCCAGAAGATTATCTTTTGAATAAAGTGAATTTAAAAAATCCCCTAAAAAACCCCCTTTATAAGGAGCTCGTTGACTACGGTTAAGAATAATACTTCCCCAAAATCAAAACACTACATCCTCTAGCTCTTAGTGTTAACTCGTAGGTACTGCTCATCTTAGTATGACAGCAAAAGAATTTTGTACAAACTACGCTTCGCAACTCATGGGAAGGGGTTTTGTCATACTCAATCAATTTGCGGCATGGTGAACAAATTTTAACAGACTAGAAGTAAGGATAAGGGATGTGGGCTATTGCGGCGTTTTGTAGGCCGACTTTTTTTTACCGATGTGTGACCGAAAGTTCGGATTTGTTCCTAGAAGCTGTGACTACAACAAACCGACGAAATTAACAAAAGATCTGATGTACGGTTATTAAGAAAAAAATAACCGACAATTTCCTGTTTAGAGAAACAACTGAAGTGACCATTCTAACAGCAGGGGTCTGAGTGAAAAACTCTCCACATTTATCTGCCACCGACAACCAGAGGTCAAACAACATCCGAATGTGTTCAAACAACTTTGCTAGCAGCTGCCGCAAGAGCAAGAGCTTGGTTGAACTCTTCCAAACCACCTGGTCATTATATTATGAGTGTATGTCTACTTGAAATAAAATGAAAAGAAGCAAGCATGGTTAAAACAAATTGTGAGCTCGAAATGCGTTGTTGTTGCTACTCTAAATAGCAATTGTGAATCATCAAATCTGTAGAAAATTTGAATTTTGTGCTGTACGTCGTTAAATTTTAAAAGCAAAGTACATATATTTTTACAAAGTTTTGTGATTCATTTGTGGTGTTAATCCAGGAAAAACAAAAACGAAAAATCAATTAGTTACTTTATAAAGCGAAAACAAACAGTAAAACGTACGAACGAAAACTCTTCTGGGAGTAAGATCAAGTACGACTTCTAGTTCATTTTCATCTAGAAACAAAAATATAAACAAAAAAAGTGAGAACAAAAAAAATCATAGCATACAAATATCTGTAATAAAAATCACCACCCATTCACTTTCTCTCTGGCCTTAACCTAAAACTATTTATTGTGATTAGAATCCCATCTAAACATGAGGAAACTAAAAACTTAATTCACAGTATATTTCTTGAACTGACCTGATAGATTTTGTGTTGGTGGAGGTGTGTTTGGTGATTCGGCACTGATTCCAATCCAAGGTCGGGGGCCACTCTGGGTGCTTGTTGGTGTAGCTGTTGCTCCATTCGTAGCAGTAGCACCAGCAGTACCACTATCCGAAGATTCTTCTGATGCAGCTGATGTAGAAGCTGCCGCTGGTGCTGGTGCTGGTCCTGCTGCAGTAGGGGTAGAAGATGCTGAGGCTGCCGGAGCTGACGGAGCTGTAGGAGCTGTTGATGATGCAGCAGCAGTCGAGGTCTGAGCCGTCGACGATGATGATGATGATGATGATGTCGCTTGTCGCGAGATCCCTCCAGTATGTAAAGATTGACCCCCACTTCCTGATGATGGATTGTAGGCCATGTAATTGTTAGAGCTGACATATCCGCTCTGTTCCACTAAAATCGGGCGACAACATAAATAACGTGGTGATGGCTGCGAAACATCCAACATTAAATCAGATATGGCATGCTGTGCATGAGAAAGATAGTGAAAAGCTTCTGATACTCGATCGAACAGTCTTTGTGTACTATCACGACCAGCGGTGTCCTGAAATTAAAGTCAAAACATTAATTACACTTGATTGGCAACAAACAAAAAGATGCCAAACTGATGGTCTTACATTTTCCTCAAACGTCGGCTCATTCTGCAACAGTTCATAATACTGATCGATGAATGGATTCAGACGACCCTGGACAGTGCGCATTTGTTGTATAACTTCAGCTAATACACGAGTTCCTGTTCTCTGGCGACTGGGACTTTGATCGGCATTTGGTGTGGACGTCGATGTTGGAGCAGCATCATCTGGCTGCACAGTTGGTTCCGCAGCATCCGGCTGTACAGTCGGCTCATTGTCATCAACCGTAACAACCACATTCTCAGTTGTTGCATCATCCATTGGCTCAACTGATCCAGTTGAATCACCTCCACTGTTCGATGATTGATTATCAGTGTCCGATTGCTCAGAAGGAGGGTCTGCTCCATTTGTACCAAACACAGTTGGTAATTGAACAACAGTCACGTTTGCATTGCCATTCTGACGGAGAGCTGCTGAAACAGCACCCTGCAGAGCTTCCACAATGTTGTGAGTTTGATTCTGCTGTATGTCGGTGATACCAACTTCAACTACGGTCGATTCCATGGTCCAACGGCCCTGAGCCAATATGTCAAGTGATGTATTATTAAGACCCTAAGAGGAATCAACATGTAACATATAGCAACTGGCCAACTAAACTAGTTATAGCGACAAATCTCACAAAGCACCTCTACTTGTCAATAATAAAAAAATCCCCCCGCCCTTAAATAAACTTACCCTTTCCGGATCTTCTAAATACGCTGCGATATTATTGGCACAATCCAGCATATGACGAGCAACTGTAATCCTATTCATGCAGAATGACGACGAGGATGATGTCAACGGATTAATCGTTGTTTGCTGATTTTGCTTTTGAAAACAAATATATATATAAAATTTTTTTTAATGAAAATAAAATGTTTGGCCTAATGTAACTTACCACCCCAGCATTCATCGGAATAGCCATGGCACCAACCACCATGCCATCAAGTGCTCGAAACAGTGGAGAGCTACGCATTCCACGAGTTTCATTGCGCTCGCTACGTCTGGTCGATGATGAACTCGACGAATTCGATGAAATTCTAGCCGATGGTGGAGGCCTCTCGGCAACGTGCACCACTTTTCCATCAACATCTATTATTAAATGAGACATGAATTACTACTGTCAGAGAAGAATGAATTTTAACAGAGATTTACCGTATTCCTTGACTTGTTTCTCGTCGGCCAAGACACGCCCGCAGTAAATAATGCGTTGCTGCTCCGCTGCAATACTTGTCTTCTCAGCGATTTTATCTTTAAATTGTCTGATAGTTATCTAGAGAAATGGCAAAAGAATAAATAAATGGTCAATAAATATGTAACATGAATATGAAAACAGATTTTTAGAAAATGCATTTATTTTCTGTACCTGGGTAAAAATGGGTTTTTAGTGTTTAGTTTCATTATAAGGTTTAGCTGTTAGTAGTTTGCAACGTGGATATAAATTCAGGTGGGAAAAAGGGCAATTGTAGATGACTGAAAAGCCAAGATGCGGGTGAAATGTTGACATTTTGAGTCCTCTTCTTTCTTTTAGTGCAACAAAATGGATGTAAAGGTCTTTCTCAAGTTTGGCGCGATCCCAGCCAATGTGCTCGAAAAAGTGACTCAATCAAGTGTCATTCACAGATCCGATTTAAAACCTTTGTGTTTTGAAAGCCCAAAGATGAGGGCCGTAAACTATGAAGCGCTTAAGTACTGCGGACAAAAGATGATAAAAAAAATAAGGAGAGTGGGAGACAAAATAACATCAGTCTGATGACGAATATCAGTCTTCGACTTGAAACCAAAACAACCTAAATTAATTTATTGCCTTTGTACGAAATAACAGCTGTTCTTTAATACTTCTTGGCATCGTCGGAGGATGGACTCAATAATGTTTTAAATATTATTTTTTGCAAAAGTGGGAGCATTGATCAAGGCTGCGAAAGAGTGCTTATTGAGGTGTTTCTAAACCCACAAATTCTAAATCGTTGGATTGAGAATACCAGTATTAAAGGTAAATTTTTTTTTGCAACAAAAAACATTTTACGCAGCTTCAAAAGCCCCAACGCAGAGGCATTTCTTTCTTGGCATATGACAGCATTGCAGACCCTAAGAGCGCTGTATTGGAAACGGTCCATTAATGTATGTATATAGGACCGCAACCGGTTTCCGCCTCACAGTATGACGAGTCCAAACATGCTTGACTTTTAAGGCTTGAGCTATTTTTGCGTCTAAATGATTTTTCTCACCCTTTCCATTTTTTTTTCATGCCTAATTTTTATGTTAAAAAATGTTGGTACACCAAAATGGAGGGCAGAATGAGACTTTAAAAAAAAACAAAAATAGAAATGATTCTCGGTAACGTCGATTTCCATATAATGAGAATCGGGTAGCAGCCCCCCAGCCCCCAGGTTCGAGACGGAAAGGCCAAACTCCTGTCTTAAAGATCAAGACCATGCCTTCGTCGTGTTTCAGACAGGGGCACATCACGGGTCGGGAGTCGGATAAATAATAATCATTTTTATTGCAACATGAGCGAGCTTTACAGGCTGGCAGCTCTGTATACCTACAGGCTTCAGTAGGGATCCAATTGCTAAATAATTGGAACTAGTTGAATCCGTGGTTTAAATTTCGCAAGAGACTCCGTTGCTCGAGTTTCTCATTGCGCATTGAGTTGACTCATGAGGTTAAGCTCGATGATTTTTTTTAAGTGGCAGGACGCCATTGATCAACTTGGTTGGTTCTCGTAGTCACTTCGATGGGCCCATAATACATAGTACCTGTTGTTTGCTGGAGTATGGCTGTCATAACTCTGCTTAACCTAGCCATGTATGTTAACAAATTATTTACATTATATTCTTACTATTTTGTTATTGACAAGGTTATGATCAGAATTAAATCATAACCGTTCACTTTATTGCATACCTAATGGTCCGCCCAAAGACTTCGCCGTGTATTCTGTATAATTTTCTGTTGAAAAATAAATTAATACAAATGAAACAGAATGTTCAAACTCGTTATTTTAACTTCTATGCAGAAACACCCTAGGCTCGACTAAATGTTTTTCTTTGTAAATGTGTGAAGTGCATAGTTGTTCCCTTTTGGGGATTAAACATGCACCTTCCGGGTTACAAAACGACACTCTTACAACTATATCGAAATGTTTTTTGTTTTCTTTCTGTGAGAATGAATAAACAAGCTGGGTAATCAAATGTTGATTTTGAACAAATAGCGATGAATAAGAAACTGTCATAAGAAACTTCCCAAACATTTTATAGCTAAGTTAATACCTAGAATTTATTCATTTGTAAATTCTCTTAAGTTACATATCCCGGCGGCAAGTGATTGAAATTGAAACTTGGCGGTAAAGAGCATCAAGTCCACTTAATTGGCCGCGATTTGTACTCAGACTTAATTTGCTAAACTTTAATTTCACAATAGCTAAATTCTCATTTATTCCAATGCGAAACATTATGCAGTACAAGTTAATTTCTTATTTGCGGCACAGGTGTTGGGAGCCAAAAATAATGCCATCTAAATGTTTGCTTCCTTAAATAAAAAAGGACATCCTCCATTTTAAAATTGTTTAGGCAACTAGAAGGTACATATTTGAGAGAAATTTCCTTTGCAAACTTGCATGCATTTCCGTTATTTATTTTTAATACATACATACTTTCAATTCTACTGGAATCCTATTTAAATAAAATGCCAATAAAATTATATACTTTTTACTTGGAGTTATCCCAAAGGTTCAATCTACTACAAAGCAAACATTCCGTTCATCAAATTCTATATAAGAGACATGTCGATGTGACTCACCCCGAGAGAAAAAAAATGTTACACTCCTCATCGTACGTATACACGAAAAGAAAATATGCACTTTCAAAACAAAATCGATTAAATAAAAGTTAAGCATTTATAAATTGTCCACATTACCTCATTGTCTATGCTGAATTCATGGGTCTGTGAGTCCAGAGTCTTCACTTTAAGATTTATAATCATTGTTGGTTTTTCTCTTCAATATATCTTCACTTTTTCGCTAAGGAGTTGTTTTTTTTTCTTTTGGTTTTTATGTTAAAATGGTTTTAGACACTAAATGCAATTAAAATTATTTTTGCGTTAAGTTTTTTCTTATGTTTGATGGCAAACAGCACAGAGTATCCCAGAAGCCAAGATCCTGTGGGAAACTATTTTCTGCTTAGATGATGACGATGGTAATTGATAGCGATAGTGGTCACAAAACATAACCTCGACAACCAAACGAAGCTGTCACTTATTTGTCGCCTGTCTGACTTTTCACTCTTTCTCTTGGATATGAATGCGAACGCCTTCTTCTCGCACAATATGACTGAAATAGTGTAAGAAATTCTAGAGCTGCCTTTTTTTCATTTGTAAAATTTACGGTATAAAATCACTTTATTTACGGACCGACTCTTTTAAAATGTTTTCGAATAATCTTAGTGTAATTTAATGCTAAATTGCAATAAAAATTTTATGTTTTTATAGCGAAAAATTATTCGAGAAACAAGGGAGTTCGAAATACAGTTGACTTTTCACTTTTTGCAAACTTTTACGATTGGATTGGGTTAACATATGACAGTTTGTGGATTGTAATTTCCCCGAAAAGGAGATAGATACTTGAATGACAATTGTGAATGAATATAAAAAACAAATTTTATTGTGAACTTTGTTATTTCTTTTTCCTTATTTGAATTGTGGAGTCCGAGTGGGAGTTGCATCTTGCAGATATTGTTCCGTTACTGAACGGATTTTGTTTATTGCTTAGTTTTATTTAAAGTGTGTCTTAAGATTTTAATTTTTTTCTCAACATCTTAGTTTGCTAAAGATATAATGGAAGAATGTTTTACGTATGCGGTTTTTGAAACATTTAGTTGTTCAACCGTAAACATATACCTTATTTGCCTGTAGCGAGTAAAATTAAAAATATATTTAAAGTTATGTCTGACTCTATATTCGGTAATGTAAATTTTTTCAAACGTGCATTTTGTTGGTCCTGTCAAAGTCGATTTGTGGTGACTACTTTTACCATTTAGCATAAAAAGAATACGTTCAGAGAAAAGAAAAGTATTATTTTGACAGGACTGGTATATATTGTAACATAAAAGCGGACTGTTCAGCAAGCTAAAAGAATTGAGGGCTATGAGTTATGATTCCTATAATCCTGATCATAAGTTAGTCGAAAAAGACAACGTGTGTGACAGTTGCGCAATGCAACGTAAAAAAAAAAACAAAACAAATATATAAATAAATTATTTTCATTTAATTTACGAGACACACTTTATTTATAACGATGTTAGTTTAATAAATTGTGCCAAAAACATTTCAAGACTCATTAAAATACTAGAAAACAAAATTCATTTTATATCAAAGCACTCTCTATAGTTACTACCATTTAATTCTTTAACATTACTTGGTTCAATAAATAAAATATCCCGCGAACAGTAAATTTCATATGAAGAGCTCAACTTTCCCGCAGAGATGGCATGTTGCGCAAATAGCCGCACTCCTTGCACTTGTTTTTCCCATACTGGAAAATCAGTAAAGTTGCCAATAACTGCTATCCAGTAGCTTTTCGCTTTCAAATCATCGTCCTCCTCAGCACTTTGCAGTGTCCATCCTCGTCCTTCATAGATATCTCCTTGGGTGTTTATTAGAAAATTATATTTGATATCATCTTTCAATAACATGTGGTTTCCTTGAATATTGCGCACTATGTAAATGCATTTCGACTGAAGGATAAAAGTGTGAATTAATTTATTTATTTAGTCTACCATTTGATATAGTTAAAAATTAAATGTAGCAGATGAAATGTGACAGATAACAGATAAAAAATGATATATGACATCTGATAAGAAGGATTACGGATGATAGCTGACTAGTTGTCAAATGGAAGAATAAAAACAGATTTTTTTTTAAAGAACGTGTTTTTTGGTTGATCATGTCCTTTTATCATTAAAAAGCCAACCTTGGAGCCGTATCTAAATGTCAAATTACAAAATAACTTTCAATCAGAGACCGAAAAATTGAGTAAATATGATCTCCCAGATCACTTCAGCACATTTGTTACAAATACTTTTGCGGTAGCATCTACTCTACTCATAGGGACACACAGGAATTAGATTAAAAATATTAATATAATCGGTTGATAAAAAAAAGTATATTACATTTATATCTTAAAGACAAGCGAGTAAATTTCTTTAATTTCTAATATATTTTTCGACTTCTTTTTTGGAGATTTCCTTCTCTTTCTCACAAATACAAATGTATGAATCGAATAATGCATCAAGCTGTTCCAAAACTCTCTGTTACTTCGTCTATTTTTTAAAAACTTCACAACTGATAGTAGATTTATAAAACACGCCTTATGTAGCCCAATATTCAAGTTTATGACATTTTTAAACAGGTTTTACACCAGATTCTTATCTTAGAACATAACACCACACCCACATGCAATGGAAACGAGAACGAATATAAATGTATGTATATAAAAGTACAAATATAAATAAATAAGTGCAATTGCGCGACTTTTACAGAATGTAAACAAAATTTCTTCTCTTATGGCAAGTTGGCAAATTAAAACTTTAAACTAAAAAAATGCCTCTCAGTTACCTTTTTGGAACAATCCTGTGTATTCGTATCAGTCAAAATAATTTTCTTTGCGGGAAGATCTAATTTATCTATTGGTTTGTGTGATGGTTGTGCCAGCCACTCATTGCGTGTGATCATAACAAGCCCATAGCAAGGTTCACTACTGGTAACATTGTTATTGCATTCCATAACTGGAGACGGAGGAGGAGATTCAGTGATAGGCTTCCCAGAACCAGCATTTGACGGGTCATCTTTGAAAAATTTTAAACTAAAATAATAAGTATGTACATACATATATAAATAAAAACAAACTTACTTATGTTTGAAAATAAAATCACAATATGATATATGCCAAAAATAGCCGTAGCCACAAGCAGGACGCCGATAATAAAATTTAAAAACCGCATATTAAAGAAGCTCATTGCTCATCGTTTGATAAATTAACTACTTTTTGATGCGTTGAAAAGCTTTACGGGCACTTGGTTTGTCGGAGTAGGATTCACTGATTAACGAGCGGAAGGCATAAATAATGTTTTGCCACACGTATCTATTTCTGTTATCTATAAATTGTTGATGGATTTTATGAGAGTATCTATATTGCAATTTCAGTGGTGCAGAATATAATAATACAAAAATGCCTTTATAATCTGGATAACGCTGTTATCTGCAAAGTATCCGTCAGTGATGAAAGTAAGACCAGGATTGTGCATGTACATGAAAGTCGTTGTTTACTCAGTATTTTTCGGAAAATACATGATATGCAGACATGGTGTATTGACTAATCTAGTTTCCTAGTTTCTAAATCTAGTCTTCTAGTTTGAAGATCTTCCGGTACGTAGTTCTATATAGCTCAAGATTTTGGAATCGAAGATTCGAAAATTTCAATACTGATGTTGACTGATGCTTAGCCCCCGTCACTGTATAGCTGATTGATTTCGTAGATTTCCTGTTCAAAATGATCAAAAATATTTGGCCTTGAATCTAAACCACCGCACGCAATATTTGATGCATTGTCAAGTTTTTAATAATTTAGGTATCGAAACTTTTCCAATTTTAAGCGTCTCTACTGGTCCGCTTTTAGGACACGTTTGTTTCACAGTCAACCACAAGCAAAAAGAGATTACCTAGTTAAAGTAAATTGTTTTTATTCTTTTATAGGGGAGGCATAAGGTCAGATAAGGTAAGATGGCTGCCTAATAAGATATAACGACCTTCCATTGTGAAGTTTTGATAATGTGAGATGGTGAAATGCAGGGATAGGAGTGGAGTGGATAGTGGAGGTACAATCAAACCCATTAATCAACAGAGATGACTGCAATCTTAAAATTTCTGGGAAAAAAATTATCAGAGTTCTCTCAAATTCATAAGGTGACAGCAGTTGGGGTTACTTATTATATTAAATTTTAGACCACCTTTATTTTCGAGATCGTTACGATTTTCAATAAAACATTCGCTTAGAAATTGGTTTCAAAATCTAGCAAGTTAAAGACAGTTGCCCAGGAAGTTTGTGGTGGTTTCATTTTTATACAATATTCTTAGTGTTATATTAATTTTGAGAAATAGTTTGTTACACCACTTAATATTCGTCGTAGACGTCTAAAAGTGTATATATTTTTGATCACGACCAAAACCTAAGACTATTTACCAATGTCCGTCCGTCCGTATCAACTTTCCGAAATGAAAAGGTATTAAAATATTTCAAATACGCTCACTGCCACGCCAACAATTTCGAAAAAAACCCTTTAAAGCTGAAGACATAAAGGGTTAGAACCTTAACAAAATATGTGGACACTGAACTCCTTCACAAATTTTACATATAGAGTGTTTTTCCACGCCTACTTTTTGTAGGCGTTTTTTTTAACAAAATGTGGTTTTCTTTAAACATTTGTATAGAAAACGAAAAAAATTTATAACAAAATATTTAGCCAATATTTTTTTTAGTATATTACCCATGCAAAGTTTTTGTGTCACGCCCAGTTTTTTGAGACTTTTTTCAAAAAATTATTTTTTTCGTTATAAATTTCATAGAATGAAATAAAATGTCATCCATCATGTTCTTAACGCATTTTTCTTTGGGGCATATAGGGATATGGATAGGGTTTCATACTGTCCATCCAAGTGGACTGTAGCCTTTCCTTATGTTTCTTGAAATCTTTGCAGCGTCTTCAGCCAATTTTTAATATTTCCTTTCTGTTTGGCATGCGTGCCTAAAGAGTAGTGAAAGCTGCCTTCAAGGAGATAACAGTTTCCCTTCCTCTACAGAGTAGTTGCTTAGTTCTTTTACATCTTTCACATGGGAGTGGATGGCATTTGTCTCTTATCAAGCTGATACTGTTCCCTGCTGGTTTCGCTTGTTTATACGCTCTAAAGTTGGATCAAATGTAGTTGAGCACGGTGAAATTTCTCATCTATCGGCAATCTCGTTGAGATATTTTCTAAGGTGAAACTTGTGTTTGTCTAGTCCATAGATGGGCCAAGGAGATGGGCAACTTCGAGTGTTTTTCTTAAATTGCCCGAATTTTGGAAATAAGCCACTTGAACCACCTTTACTGTATGTGTATAGATTATTTGCAGGTTTGAGGGTTTAGAAAACCTGGATTTTCTGGAGAATCCCAATCGTTGAAATATACCAAAGCGCTTCAACCACATCGTTATTTGTATCATTCTGTTACTTCTTAACCCAAACAAAGGTAGTACGTTCATTTTTTTCGGTATGCTGCATGATAAGACCCCAGCAAACAAAGTAAGGCTTATATAATACTTATTTTAATATAGTTCATTCCTTAAACGGTAAAGTTTGTTATTTATAAGAAATGTGCTGTAGCATTTAAGATTCCTTATTTTGCACCTTATTATTAAAGCACTGCACGCTAATCATTAAATTACGCATACAAAAGCTTTCTAATCGCAATAGAAAAGAGTCCGACATAATGATCTTTAGAAGTTTTTCGTATGTTTCACACTTCGGTGGGATACATGAATAACATTCAACCAAATATGATCGTACATGTACGAGAAGTTATTTTAATTGAACAACTGTAATTGGAAACATTCGAATTTCCCAAAATTCAATGTGATATCACTCACTCAGAAAATGTGAATCCCACTTTATTGCACAGAATAGATTCTTGAACGTTTCTCTAAAGTAATTCCCCGTACAATACAGAAAGTAAACTTTTGCTTAAACAAAATGTTATCTCTAAATTTTTGTATAACACATCTGTGGTTTCCCAATTCGACGTCACGGATAGAGCTATACAAAAGGCTATCGACAACCACAGAGATCATTCACTGATTCTCAAGTAAAGTGTTCGGAAGTGTATTTTAAGCTTACGATACGAATTTAATTTGCGATGACTTCGTCAAAGTTGCTTTTTACATTGACATTATGTCTTTCCTATTCTCTAATAATTGCTAATCTGACTGTAATATCTAAAGCTGATTGGAATGGCCAAGATGCCGTTGGAGAGATAGACGATCTTAACATACCAGTTGATAAAGTTATAATATGTCATACTGCTTCGGAAACTTGCAATAATACGGTAAGATTGCAACAAAGGGCATGCTACATATATAAATTGCATCTAATTACCTACGTGTTATTATTCAGGCATCATGTGAACACATTTTACGGATTATTCAAAAAATGCAAATGGATAGCATTGGATTTAGCGATATCGCTTACAATTTTTTGGTCGGGAATAATGGCAAAGTCTATGAGGGCAGGGGTTGGAACAAAGTCGGTGCACATACAAAGGGCTATAATGCCGCTAGCATTGGCATTGCTTTTATTGGAAATTTTAATGGGCGTACGCCGAGTGATGGTGCCCTTAAAGCAGGACAAGACTTGATTGCTGATGGTGTTCACTTGGGAAAAATATCAACAAACTATAAACTTTTTGGCCACAGACAATTTAGTCCAACTGTTAGTCCAGGAGACTCCTTGTACTCAATCATTAAGCAATGGCCTCATTGGAGCAGAAAAACGCAATAGAAACGTGTGTTATTATTTTGTTGGAAAAATTAATCCTATCACATTGCATACTACGCAAAGACTATTCATATATTCCTATTCACACACATGTGAAATTCAGGGGTCTAATCGCGACTTCTGTGAACGAGTTGAAAAAATGTAATTGAATGAGTGTAAACTCCTCGGAATAAATACATTTACGGAGGACGCGATTCGATCCCTGTTATTTTCTGATCCAATTTATGTTCATTAGACGTTTAAGCTGCAATATGAAATAAAGATTTCTGTTAATTATTTACTACATAACTGTTGGCTGTTGGGGTCGGATGGACATTTAAAAAATATGTTATTTAATTACTACATTCTAAAGCTCCTTCTCAGCTTTCTTCGAAGACGGGAAAACTAAGTAAAACCGATAAAAAACATTTAATAAATCCCTGTGATAACTACACAATTAACGACTTTTTCATTAGATACGTTTTTGAATCGATTTTTAAAAATATTTCGAAATTATGAAAATCAATGAAAACCACCTGCTTACCCCCAAATGATAAATAATGAAATACAGCAAATTTTTAATTGGCAACAGGAGAGCATAATTCTATAACTTATAACTCTTGCTTCTCAACAAAAGAAGGTCTAAAATTCTACCTTTTTGGGTGTTTATGTTCAGAGTGCTCTTAAGAAAACGGCACCACATCCACGGAAGAAGGAAGCAGCAGGTGCCAGAGTTTGTTGTATACACACAAGGGGGTTGCGCTTTATGAAAGCTGCGAGTTGCAACTGGGTAGTTGCTTTGATTTGTTAATTAATAATAATCGGGTGAACGGATTTTGGTTTTTTTGGGAATCAGGTATTCACAAAGACCAGGTTTATGCAGGTTAAAAATATTAAGTTTTGTGTTTGAAAGTCCAAGATCCAAAATTTGAACTTCTCCTGCGGCTTATTTTATAAAATTAATTTCAGTCTTTAGTGTTTTGAATTACGCATATTTCAAGTCCAATTTTATATATCTACGCGCTCTAAAAGCTTACAAATTTCAGTAAAATCATTGTAAAACTCCTTTTTTTTATTAAAACGTTAATTTAAGTATTTCAAATCGATCTCAGCTATGTTTTCATTTTTCAATTTGATTTCGACGTCTATTCGTGATTTTTTAAGAGCACATACATATACTTGGGCGTGGGAACAGGGCGTGACGTGGTAATACAAAAGCAAGATCGAACTCTTCTTTTCTGTTCTATGCAGGTATTTGCCTGATTGAACCGAATCTCGGTCTCGAATAAGTTTGTGCGCCTGCTCAAGCGTTAATGTTATGTGTGTCTGCTATCTACTCTACCAAAAGTTATAGTCCATACAAAGGCAGTTGATAAAAAGTCTCATAAGAAAACGATTAGTTATATTTAAATGAACAACTTTTCAAAGTTCAAAGGTGCAGCTGCAGAAGTGCTGGGACACGTATGCGTGTGTCGTTTGCCCAGTTGAGATGATGTGTAAGGAGATAGTTTAACTCGGATGACTCTGAATCTGATGAAAGAAATAAAAATAAATATTATGCGTTAACGGCCGTACAGGACCTAAAACCTAGCTTTTCCAACCGTAGTGTGTGCAAAGTTATATTTTTGACACGAATGGAGGGACCTACAGTTTAATGCCGGTTCCGAGCGGCAATTTATTTTTGAGACGCTTCTCATGACATTTCTTACTCTTGGATGTTTGTCAGACGTTCGCAGGTCGGGATTTGAACCAATGACCTCTCGCTTAGTGGCCCAACGCAATTAACCACTAAGCCACTGCACCCACATCTGAATCTGATGAACCTGAATTTAAAAAAGGGGCCTCTGGCACCACCTTTGAGTGCAAATGTTAGTTCTTAATGGATAAGGATTTAAGAGAGGAAATAAGGTGTGAAATATTTGCCGCATTTGATGGGAAAGTTCAGTGCCAGGGGACTTGAAAGGAATGGTACTGGATGTTGAGTCTCTCTCTTATTGTACCTCATCTTAAATCTATGATCTGATTTGTGACATTCAGTATTTCATTGTATGTATTTCTTCGACGTATAGTCAATTTTTAGCAAACATGAGTTAGCGATCAGAGAAGCGATATAGTTCTTTAACGTCAAATGCTTACAGTTTCCTGTTAAACAATTTTTCACGATGACAATTAACAAATCCCACAGACAGACACTTAATACTGCGGGTGTGGATCTTCAGAATGTGTGAGGGAGGCACAGGACAGCTAGTGGACAGTTAGTGTGAAATGAACCTACTAACGAAGCGAGGTGCACGATATAGTTTTTTTTTTAGATTTTGTATGAATAAAACTATTATTTCGCGATGGATTAAGTAAGAGATCAAATACTGCAAGGAGAATTAAATAGGTCGCTTGTGAAACTGATAGAGTTTCCCGACAAGTCGCCAAAGCTTTCGAAGAACCGTATTTTCATGCAGGATAAGCGGGATTTCTGTAGAAGCATAAAGCTGTGCAATGGCATGGAAGATGTTGCACAGACACTATTTTTTCTTCATCTTTGCAGCTTTTACAGAAATCATTTGCAAAGAAATAAATGCCCTTTAGAAATGTTTCCAATGATAAAGTGTGCGGTTAACACAACGAAGAGCACCAGCATATGGCTTCTATCAAGAGAGACTATGAACTTTAATCCTTTGATGTCATTGAGCCACACACTTCGGTTTATATCGCAACCGCTAGTGTTGTTCGATTGTTCCGCCGTTCAATTTATACAAAACTTAAGTTATATTTTCATAGTTTTTATTTACTTTCTTTAAAAGACACATACAAGTTTTGCAGCGATAGTCTGTCGTAATTTTTGGCAAATACAACCAAAGTTATTTCGTGAATGAAAACTAGGACAGTTTATTCGTTCAGTGTTCACTTTCCATTCTTGTAGTCTTTTTGAAAATAGTTTGTCAGTTACGATTTACGTCTTCGAAAAGTTTTACTTTTTCAAAATTGATATTAATCCGTCAATTCTGTGCCTTTCAGTTGGTTTGTTAGATCTTAAATTTAGTTAAGATTATGTAGTTAACATGCAGCTAGTTGATTTTTTTGTGCAAGTTTCACCCAGAATAAAGTGAAGAAAACCATCCGCCATTTTATTTGGGATATTCTTTTTGCGCATATTGAAATATGTAAAACATGAAATACATATGTATAATCGCTTTGAAAAGGCAGAATATTCGTCTGCGTATCTGTATCCCCCATTTTTTAAGACTGCATTTTATAGTGATGCTAATTTGAAATTCAATCAGAACGATCACAAAATTAGAGAACAAAAACAAAAAAAAATTAAATCAAATAAAAAATAAATCTGTTCTATGTTTTTTAATACTGGAAATTCAATTATATTCCATTTTTATTAAATCCTCCTATTTAAACGCTAACGGTTGAAAATATATGCTTGTATATAAATATGAACTTAAAAATGAATTAATAAAACAACTAGTGAATTCCAACAAAACTCAATTATCAAGGTGGAAGATAGCGAGTATACATTATACATAATATATATTTTAAAATATAATTGTATAAATTAATATTATTTCCCTTTCTAATAAAACTGATTCATTCGATTGGAAAAGTATTCGATTAGCCACTGTCGTTCGGCATCAGCCGATGTGTCATCACCTGATTGTTTCCGCAGTACTTTCAAGCACATTGACTCGGATATAATTGGGATATTCTCTTCCAGTTCTTTCTGTTCCTCGTCTGCTTCGTTGGTACACTTTTTCTCTTCGCATTTGATTTTCTCGGAACTCTTGTAGAATGACCGTTCGGTCTTTCGCAAAAAATTATACAATGCAACACAGCCAAGGGTAATTTTTCTAGCGTTTTCGGTGTCGATTCTAAATGGCGCCGAAAGAATGGGAAATATATTTGTCAACTTGCGCAGGGCATTTTCAGAGTTGCGTTCCACACCATCAATTGCGTGGCAATAATCGTATTCGGGACTGCCGTAATTGAACCACGTTGAACTTTCACTACTGCTGTACGGTACATATTTAAGGGTATTTAAAAGGTAAGTTTTAAGCGGCAGGACACCATGGCCGACAAAGTAGTATGAAGGCCCAGCATCGGGTTGTTTTGGCAAATTCAGCTGATCCTGTTCTATTAGACCTTTGATGGTTGATGATTCGAAGACGTGTTCGCTATTGCTGGGACTCGGACCTACATCGGCATAAATGAAATTGTCGATTGAGTCTACAATGCCCGTGAATATCAAGGTGTCCTCGCCATCGGTTTGTTTAAGGGGATGCTTGTTGAACGTTATACGTTTCATTGTTAGGCTACCAATGCAGTTTGGAATTCGTGTCTTTTTATAGTACGCGCTGGAAATTGTTTTCCATTCTTCTTCAGTCTTTGGGGTGGAAATGTATACATCCTTTAGTGTTTCGTAGATATTCAAACAAATGTCACCGATCATCTTCAATATCACAGGTTTTGATGCTCGAAAACAGTAGTTTCTACATGAATGGAACTCGCCTGAAAGAAATAAAATATAATAAGTTTATGGCACTGGTTAAATAGATAAATATATTTTTATGATTTAAACGAATAAAGCGCTTAAGTGGTAAAAAGCATTTATTTTTTTTCAATTTTATTGAAGATATAATGATAAAGAACAAGGAGAAGCCAAAAAAAATAGAAACAAAAAAGTGTCTGATCTTCAGAATGATAATAATCAGTGGGAAATTACAAGAAAATTTTCGAAAGACATAAAAAAGAGAAGGATAATCAATAGGACAGCGCTTTGTCTGCTTTTCTATTTTCTAATTTCTTACACCATCTGCTATCCATTTTGTAAATTTTCTTAATATTGGATTGATATGAACAAAATTAAATTATTACAACGATGTTTGAAAAAGGTCTTGAACCAATTAAAAACAAAAACCCTTACAAACAACAAGGTGTCTGATAGCCTAATACAAAGTGTAAAGCTAGTTTATAAGGATAAACATTATCTTTCAACAATAAGATCCTGCAAACCTTTTTGCAAACACATTAATCGAGTCGTACCATTTGAAAAAATCCAAAACACTGTACATTTTCTTTTAAAATAAATATTCCTATTAAATGGATTGCATTCGGCTTCGACTTGCTTAAAAAAATAATCTTTTATGGCAGGCCAATAAAAAACGACTGTCTTTGTTCGGCTAAGCCATCGTTCAGCATTTTCAAATTAAACTCTGAACAGTTTTTTAACTATTAGCAAAGAATATGAAATTACCAAGAAGTATTATTTGAGCACAAATTGGGCACAAAAAGCTCATTCTTAAATAACAAAAAAAAAAAAGAGCCAACTGAAAAATAATTGAGTGAAAGCTCTTTCCCTGTGCAATGCTCGTATCGTCAATCCTTGCCGTTGTTTATCAAAAACAGGTTATACAGGATATTCTGTTGGTATAAATATCTGAGTTTTCCTAAATTCATAGGCATAAAGAGGTATCTCCATCGCTCTGATGTATTTTGCTGGACTGGCTTATGAAGTTGTCTGAACAAATGATTTAAAAGTTCTTGATAAAGCAAAGCAATAGCGAAAGATGTGTGAGCGGGTTTCAATGTTGGAACCCTATATAAGATGTTGCTCTTGGTATTTCTATATTCGTTGCTATTAGGTATTATAGGTATTATGCAAAAATAAGTTTATTTGATCTTCTGTTCTCAACCGATCTAATCTAAGAATTACTTATTTAACACAGCTTCTATTTTGTTTAAAGGAGGGATCCTAAGAAATAAATTCAAAATTGGATATTAATTCTCACAACAGCCGATCCAAGAATACCGAATTAACACACATTATCCACAACGTTAGCCGCATCTATGCTTTATTAAGCTTCGGAGTGCATACATACCAACACAAGATGTAAGAACATTCGAAATACCAATCAATTAATCGTAAACATTGCCGACAAAAATTTGGAAAATATATGTGTAAATTATAAGTAAAAGAAAATACCACCCCGATTTGTCCAAAGCACAAACAGGTCAACAACAAACGAAGGGATGTTACTTTAAGTGGGTGGTGCTAACTATTTTAATAAACCCTAAGGAAACAACTAATTCGAAAAAGTCCTTGCCATGTGTCAAAAGTGCAACGACTAATTTAAGTTTTCCTTGGAACAAGATATAAAAATTTCTTTCAATTGAAGAAATATTATTTATCCTGTTATCTACCAAGTGTTACACCCCTACGTGAGACCAAGGTTCTTACAAATATCTCGTGGAATTTTAAACGAACCATAACCCTATTCTTTGATAAAATACTTAAAAACAGTGTGCTTAAAGCATGCAAAAAAAGTTACTTATTTAGGTACCTATACATAGCAAACCTTCAATCATACCCTTAATAATAAACAACTTTCTACCGAATGGTCCCACTTCTCTAATTACAATGTATTCTCTAAACAAATTGAAAACTGCCAAAGTGAATTATATTTCTTAAAAGAAAACAAATCTCCTAATATTTAATTTAATTCGACCACCACCCCTGCGAATTTTTTTCAATCGATACCTACATTTTTTTTTTTTTCAATTAAATCTAATGCAAACGCTTTTCTTTAGAGAACCACTGCATAGACGACCCCTATCGCTGTTGATTTGTTCTGTTGTTGTTTCTGATGAAAAAAAAGAAGACGACGAAAAAACAACAAACTTTATGTGTGCGTGATTCACGTCATGCTTTGTCTGATGAAGCAAATCTGGTATATTTCATTGCTTTTGCTTCGCCAAAATCTATCGACAAAAAAGGACACACCCCATATTATCCCAGTCCGGGATCAAAGTGCATTATGTAAATGAAAAAGATTTGTTGCACTTTGGGTTCGATTTTCAATATCGCAAACATCTTATGAAATATAACTACACAGAACAAAAAAAAACACCTATCCAGTCAAACATATGTAAAAAAAAATATTAAAAATAAACTCGATTTTGACAAAAAAAAAAAATACTCATCAGCTTTTCGTGTTTACAAATAATTACAACTCACTAAAAATGGCCCCCAAATTAGGAAACATGCTCCCCGTGTTTAGGTTTTCGTTTGAAAAAAGTATAGAGAAAAGAAATGTGTTCATCGCTAACTTACCTGTGGCTAGATATTTGAGCGTTATAGCCAGACGTTCCTCGGCACTGAAAAACTTCTTCTTGCGATGTGGCTGGTAATTTGTGATGAGTGGTCCCAATTTATTGACTAAAAATCGAAATTGCCTTTCTGTAATGTCGAAGAAACAGTTTAGATGATAGATTTCGTTGGTGCGGAATAGGTCTTCTTTGAGTATGTTCTCTTTCGCAGTGAATTGGTCTTGGTTTTTCCTCAGCCATTCTCGGGTCCATTCGAGTCGTCGTTTGCAATGTAGAATGCCAGCCAAATTATTCATGTTGTCCTCCCGCAGGACTCCAATAAATTTGATTTTTACATTATCCATACTTGCCCAAGTGTTTGGAATTTATGTAATTTCGTTTTTCCTTTTTCTTCGTCGTCGTAGTTGGAAAAATAACTTTTGCAAACGTCTTTCGGATAGTTTTCTTAATTTTCGTGGTGAAATGGAGGAGTTATAGATGTTTAAAACATTTTTCAAAGAAAATTTTTATACAAGTGTGTATTGAGGCAGCGTTTTAATTTCTTTTTTTTTTTTTGAGTTTTCTGTCGCAGGTTCTGGCAACTGCGATGACAAAAGGAAAACTTCTTGTTTACCTCCTGCTTCCAACGAAAATATTCGTTGGATGTCTCGCTCGCCGGAAATCAGCTGATTGCTGTTGTGTGAACGAGAGGTATAGATTTTCTTTGCTGAATTGAACGTGTATATACAGCAAAATTTGGTACAATTCGAAGAAAGTCATAAGGCATTCGAATTGGTATCTAGTCTATTCTTTCCAATTACGTTCTTATTACGAAATATTTTGTAATATCAGGAAACGATTAAATTCGTTATGATGATAGCAATAGGAAAACTTGCATTTCATCAGTGACGTATATTTGTGAATCAGCAGTTTTTTGGGAATTCAATGCTTATTTTGACTTTTTATGTTTCTGTTTTTAGCGACAATGCGGCTTAAATTAGAACCACCACATTTTGTTCAGATATATTAATATTTATTGTATTATGGATTTGAATTTATATTTTTTTTTCACTATAATTGTATAAAGCCGCCTTGTTGCAAACAACAGAATAGGAGCGGAAACAATTCAAAGTTTCTATACTTAGAAGTAACTTGTGTTTCTATTGTCTCATTTGTCACCTGCTTATATTTTTTATTTGAACCATATTTATAATTTAGTGAATAAAATATTTTTGTTATAGCATGACAACTGCGATATAAAAAAAATTAACATCCGCATTTATAAACGTATTGTAATGGTGGATTTACTTGCCCATATTTGTATGCAATTTTTGTACATTAGAGAGAGATAGATCCGATTACCTGTCGTTGATGGTGGAATCGCATTTTTGTATTTTTGGTATTGTCCCTTACTGGCAATGGTCTTTTTAGAATTGTGCATCACTTTCTTCTTGCTGTACAGACATGCATGCTTGAAAATAACTCTTAACGCAAAGGCTTTATTTATAAAACTTATATAAAGTTGCATTGATTCTGTATAACTTAAGCGCGTTTCTTCTTTTACTATCTATTTGATAATTTTTGTGTTCCTAAAAAACGTTTTGCAATAATACAATTATCTATTCAATTTGTATATGTGTGGCAGAGGTACGACAGTGCTTTGGGAAACTTATCTGAAAATGCTTATTTTTTAGCACCCAAGATCTATAGAAAGATTAACAAAGATTCATACTATCACCGAAGAGTGAATCTTACGTTTGCTTTGAGATTTGCAGAAACTGGTCTGAATCTAAAAATAAACTACAATAAAACTGGCATAAGCAAAAATTCGTCTAAAATCTTTTAACAGTTTTCCGATCACGGAAATTTCAAATCTAATCCATAATGTAAATAAATTTTTAAAATACCATCTGAGCTGTGTTACATAGGCATCCAGGGATTCCAGGGCATCTAAATTGTAATAGATTAGACTTTATCTGACACAAGCCCTGTAAACTGATATGAATGAGAAAAGGGTTTCTATAAATAAGGATTAATGCAGCGTTGCATAAATGCCGATTAAATACTTCAATACTGCATTTCTATGTAAATGTTAGGAGGTTTTTCAGTGAATTATAATATATAAGGTTACAAATTAACTTTTCTCGCTCGACTTTTGCGTTTTACTGTGAGATTCGAATTTACTAACGCCTACCACAGTGTTTGTGTAACTTTGCAGCAGTGAACATACCTCATTCCTATATTTGACATTTTTAGCGCCACTTTATCATAACTGTCACAACAACGACGTCTCGATTCTATACAATTTTATAAAATGTTTAATAACGAATGTATTGTTATTAAAGATATCAAGCCTGGATTAAAAAATATAAATGTCGTATTTATTGTACTCGATATCGGGACAGCAACCGTAACAAAAGAAAACCGTGAAGTTCGAAACTTTAAAGTTGGAGATCCTACCGCCTGCATAAATGTGTCCATTTGGGACGAACCTGGAAAACTTATTCAACCTGGGGACATTATTAAGTTAACAAAGGGCTATGCCTCTATATGGCGTCATTGTCTAACGCTATATTCTGGAAAGAATGGTGATGTATTTAAAATAGGAGAGTTCTGCCTCACATTTAACGAGCAACTTAACATGAGCGAACCAAAGCGTCCTGAAATGCAAATGGTAATGAACCCTCAAATGAATCCAATACCAGGGCCAGGCCAAATGCCCAACAATGGTTCTTCGAATAATGGTAGTCAGATAGTGGCGAATAGACCAACAGCAGCACTGCCAAACGTTCCCATTCCAGTACCTCTGGTTGCACAGACACAAAAAATGCAACCGCAACAGGGTAGAATCATTCCGCCAGTAGATCCAGTTAAACCAATAGTTGGTATGACAGGACAATCCAATGTTCAACAACAACAGAAAACCAATCGTGCCGGCCGCAGTAATCAATCCAGAGGGAATGTCAAAGGTGATCGTAGGTAATTTTGTAATTAATTAATTGACTATGTGGTTTTAGCGTATTTACCAAATGATTTTCTGCAGAAATGTACACAAATAATTGATTTATCAATAAATATCAACTTTTACATTTACATATATTTTGAAATAATTTACTGTTTTGGAACTGATTCATGTAAGGAAACTTCGAACAATGAGTAAGAGAATGGGACCTGTCTAAATTGACTATTTTGAAAGTATGTTAATGTATTTCTTTAATTAATTTAAATATAGTATTATTATTTTTCCTATGTTCAATGATATTCATAATTTTAACAAAATAAATTTGACATAAATTCTCCTTGGTGTAACATAGTCATTTGAGTACATTTTAATAAATTATTTAAAAACATAATGCAATAAATACATTTCCCAATTCGCTCTAAGTATGTGTAACAAGAGAGCTATAGAAATATAATGTTGTTTGCCGCTTTAATTGATGCTATACAAAGAGAAAACGTATCTGGCAGAAAAATGGTTTGTTGGCAATACAAAACTGTTTGAAACATTAACGAATCATTAACTTAAACGTTTAACAGAGTTTTGGAAAAATACCGGGTCCAGATGCCCATGGTTATCTTTTCAAAATTCAAAAGAGGCCGTTTACTATCTAAACTTTGCAGCGAAAGGTCTATTTTTTCTTTGCATGAAGATCACCATAGACGGCCGATTGAGGCAAATAATAAGGCTACCTGATGACCAGGGCTGGTGTTTTGCTTTTAAATAAACCACAGATGCAATCAAACGTATAAGGATCATAAGGCATACGAATTTACGTGCTAGATAATTTATGCTAAATATTGACAGGAGCTGAGATAAAGATGCTTCGCATTACAGCAGGAGTAACGACGCATTAGAAGTTTAAAGATCCGAGGGAGCCTTTACTACAATGAACCCATGACAATTGGTATTGTCATGTTACGAACTCAGACAGAAAGACAATGTCAATCAACGTTCAACAGTTGGACGAGGCGGTGGGAAATATAAAAAGGCCTAAAACACCTGAATCACTCAAATGGAACAACACCAGCATTTGGTTGTCATATTGCATATTTTTCGAGATCAAACCGGAGTTCCCCACGGATGAAGCCAACCGAGAGATGTAAGATTTTATTAGACAACAAGCGTCCTCCGGTAACTTGAGTATCCTGCATGGTAACTTGACACAACTATTGCACAATAATAACCTCATCAGTAACGCCAAAAATGTTAATATATCGTATTATAAGATCAATAAAAAATAACGGTTACGTACTTTTTTTATGGTATTTCTTAGTTATGTCAAGTCAAAGCTTATTGACTAAGGTTCGGGTTTACTTAAAACTGAATTCCACCCCCAGATTTAAACCGAAATCCATAATATTTCAGACAGCGAATAACCACAAGTTTAAATGAATCGTTTTTAATAAAATCATCATAACATTTTAATATTTTGGATATTTGTTTGTGTTTTTGTGAGAATTAACTAGATTTCTACTCATTTTTGATTATTCATATTTTAAAAAAACTAAAAATTGTAATATTGTATATCTCTCATTTTCCAGCATCGTTCATATTCTTGGGTAGACTAAGCAGAGAGTTTATCAGTTCCGAGTTTCGTTTGGGCATTGGTCCAGACAGTCCGTTACCATAATATTTGCATGGATTATTTGAAACAGGGGCCTGGAGTGCTGATAGCCAATTGAGTAGTTCCCTTGCATACTGAAATAAAAATAAGCAATGCAATTAAGTTTAAATCTTTGTAAAATTATTGCAAATTTTCTCAGCTCAATTAACTGTCCCTCTGATGCATTTAAAAATTGAGACAGCTAAGTACTGCATGCGTCAAATAATTTGTGTTTTTTTTAATTATACTCACTTCTTTATCCAAAAATCTTTCCTCATCAGGAGTGGGAAGTGCAGAAGTAAGTCCTACTATGATAGTAACTGCTGCCAACACAAATGTAACCAATTTAAACATGTTGATGATTTGTTTTATTTTGAAATATATTGTTCTTCGAATGACTTAACTCCTTTGACTGTGAACAATGAACTGATAACAATTGTGGCATTTCTTTTCCTTATATAGTAGAAAAACCATAAATGATACCTGTGACCATGTCAATTTCAGGATAAATAATCCAATGCAAACCGCTAAAACGTAAATTACCTCAATGAGATAAAATACAACTATTCAAAATTAGAAAATGTGCTTCATACCTTCAAGAGGATGCTTGTAACTTCATTTAAGTTATGTTGAATCGGTTCACAACTTAAGCCAACAACAATAGAGAAATATTCTATGTAGACTACATACGTTTTTTTCGTCATCCCGGCGTTAATTTTAAGCCGATTTAGTTTTATGAAATACTGTTAGTCTGTATTATTATAAAGGTGAAGTGCCAAGGTATGCCTAACTCTTTTATTTATTTTTTTTGCAATGTTTTACCAATAGCTGATTCCTAGTTAATTCTTTGTTGAAATAAATGTTAATAATATACTATAGTGTTACGGGTTTAAAGAATACTCGATATGTATGAGGAATTTCCAATATAACGAATTAAAATTTTTACATTGATGATCCTTCGGTTCTAAGTAGTAATTTTTTTTTTCAAATTTTTTCCAATTTTGAGAGTTTTCTAATAAATAAATATTATTATTCATTAAATATTTACATTAATTTAAAAAATAATACAATCGCAGCCCTTTCGACTGGAAATTTAAAAATTAGAAAAAGTGCAGGGGAAAAAATACATTCCAATGAGCGCCGTTAATTTTGAAATCTAAGGCACAAAAAGTTCAGATTAGATCGTTTGCAATAAAGCAATTACGAAGAATTTGTATATTGATTTTTCTTTATTATTTGGTATTATCAAAAAGAAATTTTAACAAAGAACCTTGCATTATATAGGCAATACTTTATATAATCTTTGTTCCTTTTTTAACTTGCTCTAAAAAAAAAACTCGACTTAACATCCTTTAGAGAGAATAGAGAATCATTTCATTTAAGTAAAATCAAAAATTTTAAATATTTGCCATATTAGTATGAAGTTGAGTCATATTAGTAAACATTAAAATGTGCTACAGATAATATCCTGTTTAGTTATCCTTATTATATAACTGACCCCCGCTAACGTGTTTGTCACTAGAAATTTTTTTTTAATGTTCTTTTCTAGAACAATGGGGGGATGTGACATTTCATCACAGCTTGGTCTATTCTGCTAGTGACAGTGCTTTCGTGGGTTTTGCATGTATAGATAGGGATAAGATATCCCATTCCGATATTTGTTTACCTGGGATGATAAACTTTAGTTTGTCAAATGCAAATATGTATTTGTTTTTCTTTTATTTGATTGAACGTAGATTTGTATATTTGCCTACTATTGAGTGCTTTAAATAGAGCAGACAAAGCAGGTACTATAGTGCTCGTTGACGCTGTAGGTTTGAATTAATATGTGTGTACCTACATAACATATTTGAGTTTAATGTGCATATGCAACATTGATAATGATATGATAAGGTTATGAAATTTATAAGTAAACAACCAAAAAAAAACCCTATTATTTTATGGCTATTGACTTTTGACATTGCTCCCCCATTTCTTAAAATAACAGGAGGCTATCTTTTAAGTCTAAAATTTGTTTTTAAACAAGCGTTCAGGAGCATACGTTAATGGGTGTAAATGACTGAAGATAGTTTAGTTTAGTTAAGTTTATTAGTATTAATTCAATACATACTTTACAAAATCCATATGTACATACTATAATAATGTAATATACATATTTACAAAATTAAAAAAATTATTTAATTCAGACTTTATCTCATTATATATTTCTTTTTACAAAATCTATATATAAATCTACACTATTAAATAATTTAAAATCTTTAAATAATTTCATAATTTCATAATTTAAAGTAGTTTTTGTTTCGCAACTGGTACGGCTGTGCATCTCCGACATGTCTAACCTCGTTTGTTTATTTGATTTCAAAAACAGCTAGCAGCGTACATTTAGCATGCAAATTATCGGCGTAAAACGATTCCTACTCAGGATACTCCTCAAAGCTTTTTTTTTTGTAACTTCTGGAACCTTTCTACGGACCTTGATTGCAGCATGAAAAAAGTATTGTAGCGCAAAACTCAAAATGAGGTTTCACATAAATTTGCTATTGACATATGTCTCTGTTTGTTTTACCTGGTAGATTTCTTTCCATAAATTTAGTTTTTTCTTCGTTCTTCGTTCAGTTGTAATTTGTTATTTTTTAAACATTCAAATAACATTCTTTCCAGTTGTCGTAAAAGCAAGATAAAACAAACAAATTAAATAGGTGCAGCATGTACGTCTTGGCATAACATTTGTTCAAAAAGAAGTAACTGAAACTTAAGCGTAAGCTTTGACTTACACAATAAGTATAACTTTAGCAGCTCCTTACTGCCCAAGATGCTTGTGCAAAAATATTTCTTCGAAAATGAGACGGCGAACAACGTTTCGGTCAACTGCGTACGGTAAAGCCATGTTAACCGACTTTTTTTTGCTGAAATTGAAGACATGGATTTGGACGACCTATGATTCGTGCAGGATGGCGCGCTATGCCACAATCAATCTTTTGCGCACCATCCCAAACCGTGTAAATCAGCCGTCTTGGCGATGTCAATTGGCCGCTGCGATTTGACCCCTTTGGACTTCTTTTTGTGGGGAACCGTGAAGGACCGATGTTATGCCAACAAACCGGAAATGATTTAAGTACTTAAGGCCAATATCATCCAAGCAATCCGAGAGCTACAGCCCGAAACCATCTTGTCTTGGAAAATTGGAGCGTAAGGATGCGCTACTGTAAAGCCAACCGAGGCAGCCACTTAAAGGACGTTGTGTTCCATAATTAATGGGAATGTTTGCTCTTACTAATAACGACATAAAAAATTTAATTTTATTCATTTTATTGGATTGTCAAGCGGACAAAACATTTTTTCCAAAATTGGTTTATATCATGTTGTTTTCGTTTGGTAATCCGGAAGACTTCCGGACTCTTCTGAAACTGTTCGTTTGGTACTTAAATGACAGTCCCTCTCCTGGGAAGAAGAAAAAATCCGTTCTGACTTTAAATTCAGAATCAAAACCAGAAGCACTAATACAACCAAACACCACATATGTCAAAATCGATAAATATAATTGTTGTTGCTGATGCATTTAATAATTCTTAGATTAGGTGGAAATTATAACCAAATTTAATTAAACAAATAAAGAAATAATATTTTGTATAATATAAACATATTTCAATAGCTAATTTTGTTTTTCTTCCATCCTCTTCATCGTCATCACATTGGCAGTGAGGCGGTTGGGAAATACATATACATGTGTACACAACTTCAAATTTAATGTGTTTACTTGTTCGTTTGGCATCCCGGATTAGCAAACGAAAACGACATTACTCTACTATAGTCTGTCCCTAGCCAATATTGGGAATCTTATGAAATTCCTGATCATAAATTGAAAAGAAAAGTTGTATTCATATGACAAACATATGTATGAGTCAACACAAAGAAAAGGATATTACAAATTTAAGAAAACAGTTAATTATATAAATTAAGTGAGGGGATGTAAACAATATATCTCTCAATACTCCTGATTATCTAACAATTTTTGATAGATTAAATTGACGTGCTGTAATTGGTACAGCCTTATGTACATTATTTTAGTGCTGATATGAGCAGCGCCCTTATTAAGAATGCGAACATAAAAACAAAACCATAAACTTAGAATTTGTATGGAACTTTATGACTAGGATAACATTTTATAGCACATAGCTTCAAATACAACCATGCTCATTTCATTAGAAAACTATCGGCTTTGTTAATCAAATTGCAATTAGCAATACAAACTGAACTATATTTCATTGTTTCTAATGTTATTGCTCTCTTCTTCGGCAAACATAATGATAATTAAAAATATGATGCAATGATATATGGATTTAAGGTTAGTTTGCATGCTTGCTGGACAAGAAGAGAAGAAAAATTGCCGAGAAGTGGTTCCCAAACGTTTCGAATAAAGCTAATCATTTCTATAAATTGCCGTTTTTATCATTGCGTTGGCCTAGTCCAAACTGGTCAAACCGTCTGTGTAAAAAATTTAACGCTTAATTTAAATGTTTTCTATATATATATGCAGCCCTATATTACATTTCTACAATTTCTGAAAGCTGAACTGTATTAAATTATTTAATTGTGTCATCGACCATGCTCAATTACCACTTCATGTTTTTTTTTTGCATTACTATTACACACTTTAAAGTCACAAGCTCTTGCCTTGTTGGATTTTTCTGAGATTTGTAGTTATTTCAACCTCGAATCCTCACAGAAAAGCTCCAAAAAATCTCACCACGGTGTGGTGGCGCTCAGCAAACACAACAACTCTCAAAAATCATCAAAATTGACGGACGATTTCAACAATAAAAAAAATTGTTCGCCTTAACATTTCTTATTTTGTTTATAAATATAAATGAATTTTGTTTTCAAAAACTTATAAATACTCCAACATGAAATGAAAATAGTATGCATTCACTTTGATATGATATCTTATTTCTCCACAAAATACCAAATATTTCCATATAAACAATATTATGTGCATTACACTCTTTCATCTATCAATTTAATTAAATTAATTGTTTTCTTACAAGTTAAAACAAAACTACTAATAGAAAAGATTATTTTTTTGAAACGTATGAAAGTTTAATGCCCATTCCGAAAGCAATTTTTTTTTTTTGAGAATCTTCACATAACAGTTCTTACTCGTGGATTTAGACGTTTGTCAAGAGGATGAGCAGTCAATATAATCTTTTAGGTGGTACAGAATGGATTTTAACCGGAAACCTCTCACTTTGCGGTCCAACGCACTTAACCAGTGCACACTATATTCTTTATAACAACACATATAATAGCTAATGTACGCTAAAACAAAACTTTAATTAATGAAATTTAACATTCGAACAAGAGATCAATCTTCTGAGGCAGATCGCGTTTTACAAACAGAAATAAAAATATTGTTGGAAATGTAACCTAGTATTTTAAATTAACCACTTATAACTGCTTTTTTACTTAATTCTTTTTTTAAACGAAGTTAATAGTTTACTTACATTCAACTTTACGAAAGAGAGAGAAAAAAAGGTTAGCATATAAAAATCAACTTGAGAACGCAGTCTACACAAACTCACCATACATAAATATGTCAAAAGTTACATTGGTTGCTGAGAAGAACTAAGAGCGAGGACATTTGTATATCCTTTGATGGAAACGTTGAATATATCTATATCAGCTCGGTTAATAAGCATCTTTTTGATATGATACTACTTCTTACCTCAAAAACGTTTCCTAACTCTTTCCAGAGTTTCTTTATTTGTGAGAAAATTAATCTCCAGCATAGACATTTTGTCATTCCAACTAAATATGTTCCCTATATGACGTTTCCACAATTGGAAACCCACCTTATTTTAACTTCATTTCCAGCACATCTACACCTCATCTTAATATTTTTGATATCTATTTTAAGGGAAATCTATAAATATTTTTTTTAAATAAATATAAACATATGACGTCAGTAAAGTGATTTAATTTACCTTTCTAATTGTTTGCAGTTATACCTAGGTACCTTATTTTAAAATACCTATTGAAAATATGTTAATCCACACGCACATTCCTACATTTTATTTTTTTTGTTTGTTCATAATTTGACATTTTGACGTACTGCGTCGAATGTCATCCGCTGTCACTCTTTGGCTTTGCTTTCAATTTAGCACGTCACTATTTTTCTATACAAAATTTTTCTAGTAAAAAGTTACCAAATAATTTATTTATTAGCATGTTATTTTAAATATGAGTACGTTCATCCCTTTAATCAGTTAATTGTTTTTCCTTCCAAAATAAGTGCGTCAAATTTGAACTGAAAGAAAAATATATTGTTCATCCATTGTTTGCTCTTATTGTAAATTTGCTACAAAACAAAATTGTGACTTTTATTAACAAACAGATTTTGTTTAAATCTAGATAATTAATTTGTTGGCGACATTAAGGAAATCGCCTCTTACGGATGTTGAATAAAATTTGATTATGGAAAAATTTCCACTGAAAGGCAATCGAGCAGTCGCCGCAGAAGGAAATAACTATATCACCGCATATCAGTCTGTTTTAAAGAAGGTAAGTGGGGCGATGCGGGACTAAGAGAGATGTTTCTGGTATGCATTATTTAATTAAATCGTCAATGTATATGATAAACAACCACCGACTATAACATTATAATCGAATAAATGACATTAGCATTGCGGCAACCATTTGACAAAATTCCACTTGAGAAACTTAACAAAAAAAACGCCCATTCCATAAGCACATACATTCTCTCGTGTATCGAATTACACTTGTACTCGTACTATTATATTAATTGCACCTTCACCTGCTGCCCTGCCAGCAGAGATGTTTGCAGGTGAGCAAACAGCCCAGCAGCTAACTGAATCATCAAATCTTTCTTTGTGTACTTTCTCTATGAATACATAAGTGAACAAAAAACAAAAAAAAATTAATAATAATATTAATTTTAAAGAGCGTTAAGCAAATGTAACTAACAATAGTTATATGGTTAGCTAATGTCAGCTATGAGTTGAATTTCTGATTTTTGTTTCTTTCATATTTTCGTAAATTTTTGTAGTATCGCTTATTTGGCATGTCGTTAATACGTCACATAAATTTGCAGTCAAACGGTCTTAACACTGCGGCAGATATCCAGCAGCAGCATCCATTGTCGACGACGACAACAACATCGCTAACAGCAGCTGATGACGATGAAATGATTGATATCACTCCACGCACAAGTCCAAGTGAAGCTCATTCTACTTCGAATTTAGCCGCCGCCAGTCATAACGAAATGGATCAAACCCATGTGCCAACTCACAGTGCCTTTGGGACTGATTACAATGATCCAGATGGTAAGTGTGTCAAAGTCCTTTTTTATTGTATTATGTTAACAATTGTAACAAAATTGCACATTAAAAGTATTTCAAATTTGCTAATTGCTCACCTTGGCTGGCTGTAGCTAAAGCTTGCCAGAGGGGAGATGAAATCCCGTCCAAATGAATGTTTATTTGTTATTTTTGAAAAAAAACCGGTTTCACTAGCGCCGCGGGTCATTGCAGAGCGTGATCGCTAATTTTTTGCTTTTAAAAAGTGTTAACGAAATCTCAGTTTGATCATTATTAGTTATTGAAAGTAATTAATGTCTTGCGTCTACGAAATTTGGCGCTGATCATAACGAATTAAATTAGCACATTGTTTGGGAACGATTATAAGTGCTTACCTACTTTTTTTTTTTTTTTTGTTAATTCAAATGAGATGCGAGGTCGCGTGACTTCGCTCACATAATCTCATTAAAAATAAGATCTGTTTTGTTTTCGCTTTTAGTAATGCATTGAATTGATTTTTCATTTGCAGGAGCAATTTCGTTTTATGGCTCACAAGGTAAAGTATTTGTCGTTTAAATTATAATGCAGACACGGAACTAATGGCATTTTATTGATTTTCAGAACCTCAGGATGATATACCCGGCATTGGGCAATATGATGATTTTCACACAATAGACTGGCAGCGAGATATTGCTAGAGATCGCATGCGACACAGATATATAGTTAAGAAACGACAGGACTCATTATGGGATTTAATAAAGGTAATTGTGGGCAAGCACCTGATGTAAAATGTAAAATATTTGTTGTCGAACGTATTAGTTTATTTGAAAACTAGCTGAGAACACGATAAGAGAGAGCTTATCACCGTGCATAGCGTAACATGTGTGTATCCCTTGTTGTTTGAATGATGCCACGCGTAGTGGGGGCGTAAGATAAAGTATTTACATGTACACACACCGCTTTCGTGGAGTACTTAAGCTGTCTGTCCGTTCTAGTGTTCGAGATCTTTCACTAAATTTTAATTTTCATTTTAATAAGCTTTTGTACCGATTGTGGTTTCGTCTTTGGTTAGTTTGACATATTTTGATTTGTACATTTTTTTTTGTTGTGTCTTTCACAGGGAGCACACGATGCATGGTCGGGCTGGCTTTGTGTTCTCTTGGTAGGTATTGCAGCTGGTTGTGTAGCCGGAGTTGTGGACATCGGAGCAAGTTGGATGTCAGATCTAAAGCATGGTATTTGTCCTCAAGCATTCTGGTTTAACAGAGAGCAATGTTGTTGGCCCTCCAAGGAAAGCGTTTTCGAAGATGGCAATTGTACTACGGTTAGCAATTCATTTGTCAATATGTATAACAAATTTTTAACAATATTTTTTTATTTTAGTGGAAAACCTGGCCCGAGGTATTTGGTCGAACTAGAAGCGGAGCTGGATCATATGTTGTTTCTTACTTTCTCTACATAATCTGGGCACTTTTGTTTGCAACGCTCAGTGCGTCGCTTGTGCGAATGTTTGCGCCATATGCATGTGGTTCTGGTATTCCTGAAATAAAGACCATCCTATCGGGATTCATTATCCGGGGTTACCTTGGCAAATGGACGCTGTTGATCAAGTCGGTGGGTCTGATGTTGTCAGTATCGTCTGGTTTAACTTTGGGCAAAGAGGGCCCAATGGTTCATATTGCGAGCTGCATAGGAAACATATTCTCGCATCTGTTTCCCAAATATGGTAGAAATGAAGCGAAAAAGCGTGAAATTCTATCGGCAGCCTCAGCAGCTGGTGTATCGGTGGCTTTCGGTGCACCAATTGGTGGAGTTTTATTCAGCTTGGAGGAAGTTTCGTATTATTTTCCATTGAAAACACTTTGGCGGTCATTCTTTTGTGCGTTAATAGCGGCTTTCGTCTTGCGTTCAATAACTCCGTTTGGTAACGAACACTCTGTTCTGTTTTTCGTTGAATACAACAAACCTTGGATTTTCTTTGAGCTGATTCCATTTGTGCTGCTCGGAGTGTTGGGGGTAAGTGAGGAGCAAAATGCGAAAAAAATTGAATCTCTTATAAAATGTGTTTGCCATTGTAGGGTATAACGGGAACGGTGTTTATTAAAGCCAACCTATGGTGGTGTAGATACAGGAAGTTTAGCAAATTGGGTCAGTATCCCGTGGTGGAGGTGCTGGTGGTGACATTAGTTACCACTATAATTTGCTACCCGAACCCATACACCAGGATGAATATGAATGAGCTAATTTATATGCTCTTTAGCAAGTGTGGCGTGAATGAAAGCAATCCTCTATGGTAAGTGGAAATTTGTTCAAAACAAACATTGAGACTTACTTTAAATTACATTTACAGCGACTACACGCGTCATAACATAACAAGCGCAACGGCTGCAGCTATAGAAATCGCAGAACCCGGTCCGGGGGTGTACAGAGCAATTTGGCTTCTTATCTTGGCATTCTTCTTGAAGCTAGCTTTGACGGTGTTTACTTTTGGCATGAAGGTTCCTTGCGGTTTGTTCATTCCATCGCTCCTCCTTGGAGCTATTATGGGTCGAATTGTTGGAATAGGTAAAGTATGACTTAAGTATAAGAATTTTTCAAATGTTTTCGTGTTCTAGGCGTCGAGCAATTGGCATATAATTATCCAAATATTTGGTTCTTTGCGGGTGAATGTGTCACTGGACAAAATCTGATAACACCGGGACTGTATGCAATGGTAGGAGCAGCTGCTGTACTTGGAGGTGTAACTCGAATGACGGTCTCTCTAGTGGTCATTATGTTCGAGTTGACGGGAGGAGTAGGCTATATTGTACCTCTAATGGCAGCTGCTATGGCCTCTAAATGGGTTGGCGATGCTCTTGGCAGACAAGTATGTTTTTAATCAGCAGCAGCTGAAGTGATACTAATCTTACATTTTTTAAGGGTATTTACGATGCCCACATTGCACTGAATGGCTATCCCTTTTTGGACAGTAAAGACGAGTTCGCCCACACTACCCTGGCAGCTGATGTTATGCAACCAAAGTAAGTTCCTTGTAAAGGAATATCCTAATCAGATCTTTAATGGTCTCATGTTGTCTCATTTCTCTCAGGCGAAATGAAACGCTTTCGGTTATAACACAAGATTCCATGACGGTAGACGACATTGAATCGCTGCTTAAGGAAACGGAGCACAATGGATACCCGGTTGTGGTGTCTAAAGAAAATCAATATTTGGTCGGATTTGTTTTGCGCAGAGATCTTAACTTGGCAATTGGTAAGTTTGGACGTTTGAAAAATCTTTAAAAGTGTAAATAAATTTGTTTTAGGAAATGCCAAGCGTCTTATAGAAGGCATCAATGCATCTTCAGTGGTTCTGTTTACGTCAGCCACACCAGTACAAAACTTGGGTCCACCTCCATTGAAACTTAAAAAGATTCTCGATATGGCGCCAATTACAGTCACTGATCAAACACCAATGGAAACAGTTGTTGATATGTTCCGGAAGTTGGGGCTTAGACAAACACTGGTTACGCACAATGGGTAAGTACAAATACATCTTCAGAGGCTTATATCAACACCTGACCTTTCACATGGTCTGGGGATTAATAGGGATTGCAATTGCGCAAACAGTTATTTTGTCCACTCTATCGACTTTAGCATTCTTATCACAATTCGCAAAAAATAGTCAACAATGAATCATTGACCTAATAATAAAAGTTACTTCTTCGATAGAACAATGTATATTCTTAAAGATCGACATACATCGATGTGACGTAGAAAGGTAGTCAAGATAGAGAAATGTTGTGTTATTTTTGTATTTTGAAATTATTTGATTGTCGTGTTGGCTGCAGTATGAATGGGACTGTGCTTATCAACTGGTGCCGCTAGAGAAAATATTCATATACCAAAAATATATCAAATGGAACTTTTTGTTTTAAAAATAAATTCTCCTGGATATTACCCAAAGGCTGAAGAAGATAATAATTGCTAAGGTGTAAGCACAATCTAGACTAGGCCATCTAAGGTAAAAATATAGTTCTTTAGCTATGTGGTTAAAATTAGTCCTGTTCTTATCAATGTTTCTGTACATTATTCGAAGAGTGATATATGTATCTGCTTTCTGCATTTCGTTAATAAAGTACAGCAACTGTCAAAATAAAAGCAATGAGAAACAGGGAACCAAAAGAGCTGCCAATAAAATAAATATATATATAAATATATATATGTTGGAACAATTTCGTTAAAATCTCATAATTCTGCTTTCAAGGTAAAGATTAAGGTCGGTCAAAAGACAAAAGTTTTCCTAAAGATTTTAAAATATTGGGAAATAAAACAATGTAAATGTTTTGATGTAAAAGATATAACTTATTGTTAGTATTTTCTTGTAGACCCATTCTTCTTTAGTACGGCTTCATGAAATCCCATGGACATATATCTCCAATAGTCTGGTTGATTTTTATTTGGGGCAGACAATCCATAACCAAAATTTTGTTGACCTCAAACCATTCCTTAGCCTCCTTGCTGGTGACTTTAAAAGACCCATCTTATTAGCTTTTCCTACTCTGCGTAAAGCAGGATGGTTCCTTGAAGTATATTAATGTAAACATGTTGATTCATCACACCATTTATTCGGTATATGGGGTATATACACCATGGTACTTGAAGCAACACGCTGTCAAAACGTAGTTGTGGTATATGGACACGAATTTGCTCCGTCCGTTATATTAATTTTCGCAGAATTGTCAAGTGTTTCTTCAATTTCATAAGCCGACGTTATTCTGGAGTGCAATATATAGCTGTAAATGAATATTAGTATAATTGTTTAAATAGTTACTATGCGGACGCGAAGGTTTAATTTAAAACACACAGGATCAAAAACAATTTTTAGCTATTGTATGACCGCTAAAAAATTGAAATCAAGTTACGTTTGAAAACCGTTATGTGATCGATTTTTTTTTCAAACAAGACATATTGTTCTTTTAGCAAAAATATTGATAACTAATGTTTACCCTGCATAAGATTCGCCCTTGGCACTATTAACTTGGAACTAAATTTCTAAGCAAGTTGACACGAATAATTTGATAAAACAGTAGAATCTCCAATGACGAGGAAGGTAAAAATATTTTTATAAAGCTACACTTAAGTATTACGTATTAGCTTGTATTGTGATTGTGCGTCGTTAAATCGTACTAACCAGAATTCGTCCACGCAAACGCGAACAAATAAGTTCCTCTTAAAACGGAATAAATTAACCCGCTTTTCAAAGAGCCCATGCTCCAGGTCGTTCATAGAAAAAGACTGGGACTATTGACATTATAATAGGGTCTTTTTCAGTTCTAAGAAACTCTTTTTTGATGTAATTGTACAAGCTGTGTTTAATACATGAAAACTAGATCAGAAAAAGTATCCTAAGTATCCCTATCATCAAAAAAGATAACTTATTCTTTATTGATAAAATGCTTGGGATGTTTTAATGTTTTATTTAGTTAATGTTTAGTTTGATACCTTTTAGATCTCAATTTGCTCTTCTTTTATTATTTTATTACCTCATGGTCTTACTTTGTGGCTACTGCGCTAATCTTTTATGTAAAATTACAAATTTAGTTATAGGAAAGTTTTATAACATACTGCATATATTGAAACTATTTAAAAAATAAAATCTAATTACTCCTTTATCTTTTGATTAGCAACAAATTGTAACCTTTTTGAATTTCTATTTCAGTCGTCTGCTGGGCGTCATTACGAAAAAGGACGTCCTTCGTCATGTCAAACAAATGGATAATGAAGACCCCAACACTGTCTTGTTTAATTAAACATTCTGTATTATTATAATTTTCGATAAAAACTATAAAACGATGGTCTTGAAGAATTTATTATTATTTTACGTATACTCTCAGTATCATACAAGAAGAAGAACAGATAAAAAAATATATTATATACTTTATTTTAATTATTATTTTAAAATTTACATTAGCAAATTGTGTTGATATACCATAATTATTAAGTACATATATACATATATTTTTTATTATTAATATATTCAGCACTATTATTGAAAAGATTCAAATATGTACATATAGATAACAATTTATTTTTTGTACATCAATCAAACAACTTCTGTCATCTTCTATGTTTCTATTATATTTTGTTTTAAATAAGAGTTGAGGGGACAACTGCACCAGCAATTATTATTTTTGCTTAGAATTAAATGAATCGAACGAGTATGTGTAATTATAAATTTATAATTTATGTTTTGAAGCTAATGGTCTTCCTTCAGTGTGTTTGTGAGCTGCTTGATGAAAAACAAATTAAGTTTCCTAAATTATAATTTATTGCAAAATAATGTGTGCCCACTTCTCTGACTGTGATTTTATTGTGTAACTGTTTTCCAAATTGTAATAATAAAAACTGCTTTATGATTGATACATTTTCGTTTTCTCATTTTATTTACATTGTTTTACTTCAGACCATCTGTAGAATTCACATTATCAGTAAAAAAAAATAATAAATAAATGATAATTATAGTCAAATATTAATATGTATATTTAAACTAATGTAAATAGTAAAATATAAATATACTAATGGTAAAAACTACAGTATGAGTATTTTAGCCAAAATGATAAAATATTGGAAATTCCTTTTTTACTTTTTGCACTTTTATTGGTACATACAAATATAATTTGCGTCTAAATTTACTCCTATTCCCTATGGCGTTTTCAGTGTCGTCATTTTCAATTTGCATTCTGTAACAACCATAACTAGAAAAACCCAGCAGTAATATACATTCATATGAGTAGTACGACCAACTACTCGCGAACAAATGAATGTTTGCGAACACATGACTCGTTGGTTGAATATACCCGCCAATCCCAGCTGAAAATAAAAACAAATCTTATGTCGTTTTCGTTTGGTTATCCGGGATACTTCCGAACTCTCCTGAAAGTGTTCGTTTGGTACTTAAATGACATTTCCTCTCCAGGAAAGAAGAGAAATTCGCTTCTGTTATTGAATTCAGAATCAAAACCAGAAGCACTAAATCAACCAAACATACAAGCGTCAAAATCGATAAATGTAATATTTGTTGCTGATTCTTTAGTTTTGACTAGGTTAACTGAAAATTATAATCACTTTTAAAAAAAAGAAATAATAAAATCATAAAAAGGAAATTTTAATAGCTACTATTGTTTTTTTGTCCATCCCCTTCGTCGTCATCAGGTTGGAAGTGAGGCGCTTGGAAAATGAATACACACAAATACACTTCAAATCCAAATGTCATGTGTTTGCTTGTTCGATTGGCTCCCGGATCGGAGAGCTCTTTCGGATAACTCAACGTTTGTGAATGAAGACCAATCATATCGGACGTGAAAATTTTTTCGTTTGCCCGATCTCATATGAATGGTCCCTTATACCAATTTAATATTGTCGCTTTAAAAATGGTCGTAAACTCCATAAAAATTAAAGTATAGAAACTAGATAATAAATAATATTTCTCATTAAAATTTAACAACGTTAAATGATGATTTGGTTGAAAGTAACCCCTATATCATATCACTCTGTTCCTTGTTCCTATTATATTTATTTGCCCCATCTGTATGATAACTCCTACTCCAATGCCTTATTTTTAATTCAGATGGTTGAAATGAAACTCCTAAATCTATGCAACTCTTTTATTTAAAAACAATCCTTGAGGAAACTTAGCTTTTTTAGGACACTTTAAGTCAATAGTTTAACTTATGGTTTCGTTTGGTAATTTTTATTTTGATTTAAATCTGTCAAAACGCGGATTTTGACAGTAATTATGTTAAGTTGATTTTTTTTATTCCTGATCAATTTTGCAGAAATTGATATTTCGAAACATTTACCCTTCCCACCAATCCAAGTGCCATCTGTCAGTTTGATTTCAATTGGCTTGAGAACTCCCGATTGTATCTAGAATAGCTCGAATTTCTTATTATTACCATTATTTAGATGGCGAAAAGCACATTTTTGTTTGAATAAATAAAAAGTAATCTTTTAAGATGCAAGTTCGTGTTTCTTGTTTAGCTTAAACGAATCATTTTCATGTCATTTTTCAGTGGAAAACAATAAAAACTCCGAAAACACTCCCAAAAATCATTCATTAGGTGTTTATCTTTTTTTAGTTTAAAGCAGAACACGAGTTTTAAAAAAAAGGTAAAATGTTTTTTTTTTCCTTGCACACTAGATAAAACAATTATAAATAAAACTTCTTACGCAATTATATCTTGTACGCTAACTTTATTTTAAAGGACATATTTTATAGTAGAGTACTTCAGTATGTTTCATTATTATACCAGAGTTATTTCAATATGCCTGGTTCAGGCATACTCGAGGAGCTCGAATTATGTACAGTACTCTGCTCTGAATGGAAATACAATGAAGAAAAAAATCATGCGTATCAATTCACCCACATCACCTACACCCTATAAACCGTCAGAACAAACTTTAGCTCTCAATGAACACAGTCCTTCTAATGACATTTTTTGACAAATCACATTTTCTCTGTCAATTTTCACTGAAATAAATACTTGTCGCGGTGACCGACGAATTAGAAATCCAAATTTCTTTTTTAAAATCTTCAATAATAAATAAATTAAATAATTAATTATGAGTGGTTTTATTGATCCACGTCGCAAAGATAAGGTAAATAGATACAAAGCGCCACAGAATCAAGCGCAAGGTGGAAATGGGGAAGATCTTATGCCCGACTATATGAACATCCTAGGTATGAAACGTATTTTTTCTTATCAAATTACTTAATTAAATAATTTATATTTACTTAGGAATGATATTTTCAATGTGCGGTTTAATGATGAAACTGAAATGGTGTGCATGGTTTGCTCTATATTGTTCCTGTATCAGTTTTGCAAGCTCTAGAGTTAGTGATGACGCTAAACAGGTAAATCTAATTTTTTCTGTTTACCAATTCCTTTCATTTCATCTATTCTCAATTTCTGGGTCTAAATTAAAAGACACTTGCGTATAATGTTTTTTAGAAATTATTGTTTTATGTTTCCTACAAATATCGCTGCGTCTTTGTTTTCCCGGTTGGTTCTTCTAAAACGTGAAGGTTCCCTTAATGAGACACGTCAGTCTTTCAACACCTGCATACGGGCAAATGCTTCCAGTTAGAACTGTGGTTTCTGCGTGGGATTTGATTTTAGCATTTTTGGTTTTCCTTGTCGTCTCAAACTGGGCAACTAGGACTCGTAGATCCTCTCGTCTGGAGTACTATTATCTATTTGCTCGATGTGGCCGATGCAATATATATTTTTGGGTGACATTCATGAAGTTGATGTTATTGTTAGTTCTCTTATCTCTTCGTTCGCGAAATAGATACCTAAAATGGGAAACAGTCAAGTCTTATACACTTAAATTTGGTCGCAGTATCCTTTTCTGATAGTAAAATACTCGCTAATTTGTGACTCCACAGCTTATGTGCTAAGGCAGTGCTCGCAGCAATGGGCATTCTGCGCAGATTAGAACTTTAAGGTACTTACTACTTTCACAAAAGATGCAAATAGCTGAGTTCTTGATGGCAGAGATATGAATTGATATGACATGGAATCGATTTGTTGAGAAATTATGAATTTGACATTATTTTTACGGAAACGAAGATTATTGAATTTAAGTCAAGTTAACGTTAATTTTGTATTAAATTCTTATGTGGAATATTAACATAGAAAAACGACTAACCAAGATCGTATTGAGTTTAATTATTATCATAAACGTTCTATTTTTTATTCTTATTATTTTTAATTACAAACAGATAATATTATTATGTCTTTCTTTTAATGCTAAATACGTTTTTCTTTTACGATATCAAGATTTCCTTTAACTTTATACAATTCATCTATATGTATTTATTCTGAGGCATAAAATAGTTTCTAATATTGCTCTATACTTATCACATAATATAGTATGTATTTGTTAAACAAGAAAAGAACCGGTTTTATACACGACACGTTATTTTTGTTTTAAATTTTAATAAATTATATATAAGGCAATTTTTAGAAATTTATATGTGCTTGCAGAATTATGGTTTTACATATATACCTACTATTTTCTTTTGATTAACAAATTCTTTAAATTCTATTCTATTTACTATGAAATAACTAACCCTTCAGAGTGGTAAATTTCTTAATTATTTGATTAAGTGCGAGAGTGATCGTGATTAAAAATATGAAACTGTCCGATGAGCTTTATTTGTATTTTTTTGTTATTCGCTGCTAATAACTCTGAGATGTACAGATGGATAAAATAAAAATAAAACAAACAATTATTAAATTTCTTGTCACAATACGGACTGGACTGCAAAATAAATAAGAGTCATTCGAGACGTTTCACAAGCATACAAGGAAACATAGGCTCTTGAAGTCGCTAACCATTAAAACTTAACATTTATTAAACAATGTCATTACCAGGGTCCTTTTCTGTAGAACAGCGCTTTTATGAATGAACACTCATTCAAAAGTGACTCTAGTTTGGCATTACTGTATTGTTGTTTGACAAGAGCTGGAAGCGCTGTTAATGTAGTTATCACTTACAAACAACAAATTTTTTTTATTGAACGATTCACAAATAGTGGCACTTGAAAAAAACTTCCTATCGTTGCTAAAACTTAATTCCAGATTTGAGAATCTGATTTAGTATTGGACCCTACTCAATAACCTCGACTGCCTGTGAAGCTCTGTGTTTGGCCTTTTACCCTATCGAATTAACATTTATTCCCTTTCATGAAATTATACAACAACATGTATTGTAACATCATAATTCGCATGGAGAAAGAACATAAAACTTGATTTCTCTTAACATGTCTGTTAAATTCTCAGTTCATAATCATGAATCTTTTTTAAACATAATTACCATTGACCCTGCAATTTAATTTCCCTTCTAAAACATAATTTTGTTCTTCTTTTTCAGGTTTTATCATCGTTTATGCTAAGTGTAAGCGCTGTTGTGATGTCGTATTTACAAAATCCAGCACCAATGACTCCGCCATGGGCCACATAACACTACAATGCTTTGTATATTATTATTACCTTTTCAATTTTGTTGTTTTATAAATAAAAAGCCAATTAGTTCATATGGTAACAAAGCAAAAAGATTGTATTGTGTGACGTTTGCAGTGGTTTAAAATTTTGTTAGCAATCATTAAATAAATTTCAAACATTCTAAAACAAAATCATAATAATGTTGTGTTATAATTTTTTTTTTAAATAAGCACTAAATAGAGTACCGAAATAAATATAATCAGGTTTATTGCAGCGACGGTATACACTCAAATCTCCCCGAAATTTGTATGCCCAGTTGATTTGGCGTGTTGCTGAGCTTGAACCTGCCCGACCAGCATTACATCGCATTGCATACAGCGTAGGGAGAATTTCTCAACATCGGTAAATTGGCGAGATGATTTTGCTTCCTTTGCTAGCTGTTCGGCTTGTTGGTAAACGGCAAATTCTTCAATTGGAAACATTGTTGCAGGTACATCTCCCTGGGAAGGAGTAATAAGTGAGTATTTGTTGTTAAGTTAATTTATTTTTATTTTTATTTTAAAGCAATCAAATGTAAATTGTTTTTTAAATAATAAACTAGAAAATTCTTGCCTGCTATCTTCTGTTGTGGTTCGTTTTATAAAAGCAAAAAGAAACTCAAAAGCCTAACAAAAATAAATCAAAACAGATGTGCTTTTCAACTGCCGCCACTCACTAAATACGGGGGTCATGGAAATGCAGGTCAATGTAAAGTGTTTAGGTGACAGATGGAGAAAAACCGAAGCGATGATATTGGCTATCCGGAAGTGGTATTAGTCTGGTTTAAAGACTTTGGGTAAACTCGTAAGTATACAAAAGTATACGTCTCACTAAATCTGTCATCTTATTTGTAGGTTAATATTTTTTATTTACAAGTTCCGAGTGTTTTTCTTTTCGAAAAACTTAAAAAACTATAAGAAGCTATCGTATTGGCGATAACTGAATACGAAATGGAGTGATTTTGAAGATATTGAACACTTTAGAAGTGGGCTTTTTAAACTGAGAATGAGTATCATATTTTTTGTTTGTAAAAGTATACGAGTTAAATAGACTTTAATTTCGGAAACGTCAACAAAATGGCTCACTGCACAAATTAAGATGCAGTTGCTATTTAAACATCAGTTACCCGGGTGTCATAATTAAGCATAAACCATTCCATCCAGGAACTAAAATTATTCCTGCGGAACTATCAGAAGCTTCCATTCATCTGCTAAAAATGTACAAGTTTAAATGATATGACGTGTTCTAATTGCTTTCAAAATTTATAATTTGTGATGGCAGTCTTTTATAAGATGAAGCAAGAAAATATTGTATAAACTAATTTGTCACGAGAATCTACGCGTTGCAAATTTGTTGCCTATGTGATGGTTTTTCGTATACAAAAGCGAATTCACCTATACTTATTAATTGATATTTTGACTTAATTGTCCTTCATGTTATATAAATTTTATTTTATTTTTTTTTAACAAATTGTAGTTTCACTGGAATTGGGTGTGATACGTTGTGATTTAATTTATGTATTTCCTTTAATATTTAATCTTTAATAGTGCAAGGATTCTCTCGTAAGAAAAATCAATAAATTGAAACCTGAACATTGTTCAAACTCATTTTAATTGCTCGTAAGATACTTGTAATAAGCACTAATAACTTACCGAAATCGATTCCATGTAAAGAGGATCGTAGTGGATGCCATCAAAAAGAAGAAACACTCTCAAGCCGTAGTTTTTATCCTCACCAAATCTATTTATAATTGAATTCTGAATATCTACCACGTCAATTTCGATTCCGTAAAAGTTCGATAATATCGACACTTCTATTGCGCCACCCCACGATTCGGGCTTTTGAATCCACTCACAGTACTCCACGTTTGGTTTACCAAGCATTCCTTCATTATAGGAAACCGGATCACTTGCTACCTGCTGCGCGATGATTTTTCTCATAAAGCTTCCACAATCTGTGGAGACCTTCCCATTTAAGACGTATCCAACACTTGTGAAAAGACACGAGTTATCTGCAGGTACAACTTTTTTCAAGAGTATTCCACCGAAGGGATTAAGAGGATTATCGTTGTGTAATTCAACAGGCAGCTGAGCCTGTTCTTCTTCCTGAAGTTTTCGAGCTAACGCAGCATCATCCTCTATGCTGACCACCACTTTCTCTTCAACAATTAATGTGTCACCACTTGAGATGCCAGTCGCACTAATATGTTCTCCATTTTGCGACAAGTCCAATGGCTTCGGTGGAAAACCTATCAGAATGTGTAGAAATGGTTCCTGGATTTGCGTAACTTGCGATATCTTTGTTTTCAAGTCGCCTATTGTTGTGTCTGCATTCAGGTCGCTCACAACGTATTGACCATTTTTTGATTTCACCTTCAACGAATATCCCGTCATAATGTATATATGAATTTACTTCTAAAATTTGGATTTGCGAAATAAGGAAATAATTAAATTTATGGTCCAAAATGGAATAAAATAAAACTATTTTATAAATTGTCCGTCGTCTGACCTCTCGAATTGGAAAAAGTGACAAGCATAAACATTAGAACTGTTAGTTTTATATTTTCACTTATTTATTACACTTTACACAAAGAATATATGAGCGCTATCCTATTATTAAAGTGTTTTGTTTGGATTATTCCGAGCAAAATATAAGATTTGCATGATTTGCAGCTAGCAAGGAACAAAGTTCACCATATTAAAAATGTAGTTGAAAGACTAGAATTAGAAAATCGATAATTCAACAAATGTTTATTAATTTTCGGTGGTTATAATTTTAATTTCTATATGAAATAGTGATAGGATTGTGCTTAATAAAAGAAAAGAAAATAGTAAGAACAATGGTTTATTGGAACAATTTAAACAATAAAGGTGAATTTCATACTCTTCAATTGATGTATCCTCATTACGTTACCAATTTGCAAATGTGATTGAAAATTTCACCATTTCCCATAATTGCATCACATCTGTATAAAATGAGGTTGCGAAAGAGATGAAATAAAATCAAACAAACCTAAATTGAACACAATAAAGCATTTCGCGACATTGTCAGTGCCAAAGAAAAAAAAAATGCAAGTGTCATTAATAAAATGGGTATGAAAACAAACCTAGTTTAGTAAACTTATATGCTGTGCAAGTCAAAATAATAAAATTTGCAAGCGTCGTTGCATGAATTCCCTTTTTATAGTAATTCTTTTACTTAAATAAGAATTTTTAAAAGCTTTTATTTTGAAATTAAAAAAAACATATATATATAATAATTTATGTGTGGATTTCATTGCTTATAAATATTAGGGTGCATTCATTCGACCATTGTTTTTGGATATATTTATTAAATGTAAGCGAATTCTGAATAACTATGCGTATATGTTGTTTAATTTTTTCATGTGTTAAAACAAGTTTTTAATAATAATACCGAATGGTCGAAGGAAACAATAAGTCAACTTGTATTTGCCACCACCATTGCAATTGCTGCAAAATATATTGTACAAAAATGAGCTTTACAACTTTTTACACCAGAAAGTTACAAGCACAGATGGGTAATGAACAACTAATAAATCCAATAAACTGACATACTTTGCGCTTTTCTTTAAAAACATTTCGCAAAGTTGATCTAAACGAACAAAGCAGCGAGGACTAATAGTTAAACAGAATTTATTTTATAAAAATATTTAAACCAATTTCTTCGTACAAAGTATTTGCTTACGGTTATATTTGCTACAGATTCTTTGAATTTTTATATACACATTATCAGGGAATATGAATGTTCTTCCCAGAGATTCAATTCATAAGAAAATCGGCAAAGCAAATGCAAAAACTTCAAAGTCAACACAAAATGTGCCGAAGCCGGACTACGCTTCTATGGACACAGACGAGTCTGCTTTAACCGACTCCAACTGCTTCGATGAAAGTCAATTGAGTGCAAACGAAAGTCTAAATGTGTCCGATACAAGATACAGGGGAAGAAGTACGTCTGCCGCAAGAAATACATCTCCAGGTGGGATACAATCTCAAGTTGGTGCACGAAATAAAAGCGAATATTGTCATTCGAGAACTTGGGGTCCAATCGAGCAAGAGCCGAAAGCGAGTGTTGCCAACAAAAGTAGTTCAAAACTATGCAATTGGAAAGTGTTTTTTGTAATAGTAGTTATTGTTTTGCCTTATATTATGTGTATGTTTCCGTGGAATTCTGAAACTTCCACTGTTTCTGATTCAGAAAAAATATGCCAATACTCAGATTTACAAGTAAAATATAAAAAAGAGAAACAATACTTATGGTCGCATTTAAAATCTGGAATAGAGGATATTTTGAATGGTCACACCGATAAGCCAGGCGTGTATTTATTTCTCCACAGTGGTACAAAAAATTCCAAACTGCTCATAACCGATATTGCTGAAAAATCATCATCTTGCTTTCGTAATTCCATTTAATTTTATTCGGTATATTCTTTGCTTATAAACTATCATTTGATAGATTCCTCCATGAAGCCTGTGGCAATCGAACAATTTGATTTTACATCGAAAGATGCCGAAGATGACTATGGTTATGTTATCGAAAAATACAAGCAGAAAATCAAGGAGGGCAACGTTATTTTGATAGCTAATCTGAATGAAGTAAGCAAATGCGTTGTTTAATTATAATCTCAGTATAAGTTCAATTTGTATTGTATAGATCCCACCAAACGCTGCAAGAGCTCTTCATGCTATTTGCGACACATATCAACCTATTGTTCCAAATGTAATGATATTTCTTTCATTGGTGGCAGAACATAAGGGAGGTAAGTTGATATGGGTATATTTTAATTCCTGATTGATTTTATTTTTTTTTTTTTACTAAATCAGATAAAATTATTGACACGGTTGTTGACACGCTGCTTCAACTTTGGAAATCATCAATTGAAGACTATGAGTTGTATCCACTTATAACACGTGTTACGGACCAAGTCATTCACCTGCAAACGAAGTAAAACACGCTTAGAATAGGAAATGTGATACTTTATATCTAAATATTCTTAATATTTTTAGAATACTTCTGAACTCAATTCAAAATTGTACTATTAAGTTCTACCTTTAATTGAATAAAAAAATTGTTTTTCAAGTCACATATTACCAATTACAGACTAAACGTTGTGGGAGAAATAAGATATACATATGTATCTATTTGCAAAGAATCCTTTCCAACAGATTTATTTTCTACTTTAAGCTATCTCTCCAGTACTAAAATGACAGTTCGTCTCCTGGAAAGAAAAGAAATTGGCCTTTGGCTTAGAATTCACAATCAAAACCAGAAGCACTATGTTTGTACGAAGGTACTGTAAATATTTGTGTTCATTTCCAAATTTAACATAAGTATATAGTACTTAGTACGTAGTACCTATGTATTTAGAAATACGTGCAATTTTAGATTTAACTGCTTGTTGTCTCCGGATGAACCTATCTAAAATACTTACCCTTTATCAAAATTTATTGAATACCTATCGAGTATATATCGAACTAGTTTAGTTTGTCAGTCTGTTAGAGATCCAGGCATATAGGCCCTTCCTGGGGATGACGGCCGACTCAACACAGTTCCAAGTCCTGAGAAAACTTATTCTAAACCTTCTCGAGCAAGTTCAACTGATATCTCATTTCCCATGATTCCAGAGTTATAACTTAAGAAGTGGTTGAAGGATTAAGAGAGGCCTTAAGTGCAAACCACTCCACCTGTTCTTTACAATACAATGCTTAGTCATTAGAATAGCATATCTACAATAACATAGAGAAAAGCCTTACGTTGGCACATTCTACGAAAGCACCATCAACTGAGCCCTGACTTAGCATTTTTTACGCAGATCTGAAGTTCCGGTTTCATTGCATCATATTTCTACGATCAGAAGCTGAAAAAGTCAATCAGAACAATAGGGTTTTGCAGACTTAAATAAAATATTCGATGGTTTTCATGTTTTACAATTTTTTTGTTTTATTTTCCAATTTTTTGTGTTTTACATGTTTTTTTTATTTTTTTTTTATATTTTTTTGTTTGTTTTATTTTTCACCATTCCATGGTATTATGCACTTAAATTCAAATACATGTTTCTTCTTCAAGTGTATAAAAAAACGGACATTAGAGTGTTATTACATCCTTAAAAGATTCATTAATTTTCTTTATGGTTACCTGGTTTAGGGAAACTGGTGACATTATTAACCAAACTGTGATTTTAAAATACAAATACATAGGTAGTAGGTATGCACACTTTTATACTTAATAAATGGATATAAGAAAAATATTTGAAGTGTTTTCCCACAGTGAATAGAGGATGTTGTTTGGCAAAAAAAATATATATATACACTGAAGATATCATATTTATATGAAGAGTTTGATGTTAGTTTTAATTAGGAGAGATATTATAATAACAGAGATGCCTTTTTGGATCTCCCCTAGTTGTGTTAATTTATATTCTGATATTACTTATAAGACTTTGACCATCGATCTAGCTAAGAATCTTGTTTTTATATGATTTCTCAGTTGTATAAAATATGTTGTTTTTTTTTTTTTTTTTTTTTTTTTCATTAGTAGATGTTTAATAAATTTCACACACAATATCTAAAACGATTTTAGGAATTTAAATTCACATTTTAAAATAAAAAAAAAAAAATTAAAAAACTCAGGCAATCTTTTAAAATGAAACCTATGTATGTAGAATTTAAGGAAAATAGATGTTTGTTTATATGTATACGTTTTTTGTTTTTTCATTTTGTCTGTTTTTTTCCATCTAAATAAAATAAATAATGCATTACATTTGAACTTGTTTTTGTTATTTCTTTTGGTTTAAAAAATCATATATTTTTTAAAAATAAAAAAATTGAAAATAATAAATATAACGAGATTTTCTTAAAAATTAAAAAATATATATAAAAACAAGATATTGTTTTTTTTTTTTTTTCAAAGTAAGTCCATTAGAGTTTGCTTCAAATTTCAAAAGAAGCCAGTACACGATGCTGTACTAGTCTTAGTAATTTTCATTCTTTTCTTTTGTAATGCTTATTTGATTTTATTTTATGGGTTGCTTTTTGTTTTCTTATGCAGAACTTTCAGTTGTTGTATTTTGAACTTGTTGGCCAGCGTCCTGCTGTTTACAGACACAAAATGTGGAACCAAAAATAAATGAAAATAAAAGAAACAAAACAAAATGATAAGTGAAAATATAAGTAAAATGAAAATAGAAAGGAGAAAAAACAAACGAACTTCTACTTGTGTGTGAGAAGAATTTTAATGTAACTTATGTGAAATGTTGGGCAAAAGGTGGTTAAGCCGCTCCGATCGAATGGGATCCTCCATCAGAAATTGGAATCTAAAATTTGGAAATTTTGGCATTCTTTCTTAAAATTTGCAAGACAATTGTGAGAGAATGAGAAATGAACTGGTGAGACACTGTAACGCTTACTTGAATAAATGAATAAAGCAAAGACATAAATACAAAAGTAATGATGTGATCACAAAACGAGTTAATGCATGGTCAGCCTTTCATTATATCCTTTGCGTATAAAAAGGGTATTTCTTCAGCGGATCTAATGAAAGGGGTGAACATACTTCACATAGCAATCACAATTTGACAATACAAAACTTAAAAAAAGGATAATTTTAAATATGTTTGAAATGCATGTTGCAGCGTTTTTAATTCACCAACGGAAATAATCACCACATTACTATAACTTCATTTCTCAAACACTATAAAAACACAAAAGTCTATTGCAGACGAAAATTCCAACATCACCTGTTTCGCATTGAAGAAAAGAACAGAAGGCAACAAAAAGGCCCAACCGTCTAATCTAGGCTCCAATACCATGAATAATTAAACTTGACTCTTTTACCCAACACTTATCTTATGTACATTGTTTTATATTTAAAGAAATGGGAAAGATGCAATGTAGTATGTATATATGTATGTTTTGTAATTTTACTTAAGATTTTATGTGTCGCACGCTGTTTTTCACTCTAATTTACCTGCTGTTGGGGCTGTTGTTCTCCCCCATTAGAGTTTCCCCCAGCATTTTTTTGCTTCCTGGGGTTGCGTCGAGTGCGAAGAATAAGCGGAGTGTCACCCTGTCCTCCTTGGTAGTCTAATTTAATGAAAGGATAAATAGATTATATAGAAACAAATATTACACAAATTTTAAGCAGCTTAAATATACGTACACTCTTTATCATTACCACCATCGGCGCTGCGGGGAGTGCCACCCTGTCCTCCTTGGTAGTCTAATTTAATGAAAGGATAAATAGATTATATAGAAACAAATATTACACAAATTTTAAGCAGCTTAAATATACGTACACTCTTTATCATTACCACCATCGGCGCTGCGGGGACGACGTCCTGTTCCTGGTGGTCCACGGTTACCAGAATTAAACTTGCGCCTGAAGAAACGCCTTGGTGGTCCACCCCGACGTTGTTGACCTCCCTGACCGTCTCCACGGTGACCGCCGGATTCGACAATCTCATTTCCTCCCTCACCACCACTGAGTCCTCCATCACCACTCTGGTTGTTAACAGAGCGCCTTTGCTGGCGTCTCGGACCATTGAAGTAGTTGTTGTAGCCGCGTCCACGACCGCGTCCTCCACCGCGACGGTAGTTCCTCTGTGGACGTTGCTGTTGTTGTTGGGGTCCATCGGTGGCTTCACCTTCGCCGCCCGATTCAGCATTGTTCGTGTTGCGACGTTGCTGGGGATTACGACGGCTTCTATACAACCACGAGCGGTATGTACGCTTCTTATCGGCTGCAAATTGACTTCCCCGCACTGGCTCACCTGATGGACCAGTCACATTGGCGGCCTCATTGCCCTTCTCACCAATGACTACGTCAAATTCGACCAGCTCACCATCGCCCACAGACCTTACTGCTTTTTTTGGGTTGTTTTTGGCGATAGCACTTTGATGAACGAATACATCTTCTTTAGTATCGTTCCGGTTAATGAACCCATAGCCACTCTTGACATTAAACCATTTCACGGTACCACTTACTTTGGTGGCTGTAAACAGAAAATATTAAATTATAAGATTGTCGTTGTCTTCAGTGCCTTAAAGATTTTAAACTTTTAACATAACAATTAAAGGAAAACCAGTAGCCATACCCATACCGACGAAAGGTCGAAATAATTTTCAAAATTAAGAATTAAAAAATTGCTGTGAATATAATTGTGCAACCTTCTAATACAATTTGAATGTATCACACGTCAACTAAAAAAAAACTATGAATCTTGTTTTTCAATTTATGCACTTTCGATAATGCGGCCTTCGCATCGCATATCGGCGGCATCAAAATGTTTTATGCTAACATTTAGAAATTTTTAGATAAGTAAAGAACAAATCAAGGTTACATTCGCATTCAGTAAGCACAGTAACTTCAGTAAGCGGAACTTAAAACAAATGCATATCCAACTTTATTCCGTTCCGACAATTTGATATGGGAAAAATAAACATATTGTATGAACATGTTTTTTAATTTATACACCAAAATGAATAGGTAATGTGTAGTAAAAAGCACAAAGGTGTGTATCTGCATCATTTGTTTTGCCGGCCAAATTTACAACAGTTTGAGAAGCCTCACATGAGAGATAATCACATTAGAAACAAAATGGCGGCGTCCTTATTATTTTCGGAAAATCAATAGGGGGAGAAAAATGTGGTCACCGGCAGATGCGTAACCCCATTCTTTGCATTTAGGGCTAGGATTTTTTTTTCTTAAATTTATTTATAATTCTTACCAATTATTTCCTTTGGTGGAGCAGCCGGCTTTGGTTGGGCCTGGTTTCCAGCAGCATCAACCTGCGAATCTTCTTGCTGTGGTTGCTGCTGTTGTTCAGTAGATACCTTCTCTGAGTCTGCCATTTTTTCACAATTAGATGTTAAAGTTTAAACTTTTTCTTGACGGAGATGTTTTATTTGTGTTCAGTTGGTATTTTTAAGGGACTCAACTACTGTTGTTATTTGTTCTTTGAGTGATGGATGGTAAAAAATCACTCTTCCAATCCTTTTTCTCTCTATACGATGGTGTTGTCCGCTTTCCAGATCTTACTCGATTGACAAAATGGCATCTTCCGCTAATTTAACAGGGGCGATGGCTCGCTCGTTTCGTACAATTTTCCTACGTACATAAGAGTGCTGCCAAACTTGGCATAATTACTAAATTTGGGAGATTTAATAGATGGTTAATTGACACAAGTGTTTATGATAAATCGAAATAAATTGCTATCAGTAAATTGTTTCTTTAATTGAAATTGAATTAAATTATTATTTAAATAAATGTTTTAAATTTTAATTCTCTAATTCGAGATATAAAAACCTTCAAATAATAGCTGACATTAAAATGAATCTTTTACAATGGAATTGCGTCTACTTTAGTCTGCGAAGTGTCTTTGGATATAGAACAAAAATTTAAAGCAAGAGTAGTTGATTATGGCCAAGAACTGAGCAGAGTGTACAAAGTTACATAATGCTGCATTTCCACCAAAAGATAAACTGAGATAAAAGGCAAAAGATTAACAATAAATCTCTACACGTTTCCACTGAACAAAAAGGAGATTAACATAGGGGTTTTCTCTCAACCCGCTCTCTGGCTCTCAAATTCAATCACACTTAATACCAACTTTAAATAGCTGAATATGTCAAAAACGTCCTTGGTTTTTGAGTTTGAATACATAGGTGAATCTCCTATTTTTTGGGTGGAAACGTGTAAAGATTTATTGTTAATCTTTTACCTACTTTGAACGCTAATGTGAATCTTGTTTTTTTTTTGGCTGGAAACGTGTAAAGACTTTGAACATTTATGTGAATCTCCTTTTTTTTGGTGGAAACGTTTAAAGATTTATTGTTAATCTTTTACCTAAGATTATGGAAACAACGACAAATAAGTGAATTTCATCGTTACTACTGTTTTTGATTCGCTTTTCATTGAACATTATAGCTAACTCAAGTGCAGAAGTCTGTAACTGATGACGGTTTCGGTTGGGTTGTGAATTATATGGACGGTGGTTCGTGTTTATCGATAGCGATCCAGAACTTTGTGATTCCAACACTACAAATAAAAACAAGCGATATATTATATAAAAGAGAATAAAAAAATGGAAAGAAAGAACCCTAAATAGGATACAGATTACAGACTCACGTGTCAAGCCCTCACTTTGATTTTAGAGAAGGCCAATTGATGGTCTAACAGAGTTTGTATTTGTATAAATTGTATTTCTTGGTACCTATTTCTTAATCGATTTTGTTTTGAAATAATGATGACCAAAATAAGAATGTGAAATCCGTCAATCCCGAGATCCATACCATAATTTGGTTCCATTAGTTGGTACAAGATGTTGAAATATGTTGGAACGTATGGAAAAAAAAATATTGTGTTAGACACTGAATTGAAAGGACTGACACAAGTCATGTAGGAGCCTCAGAGCAGCGTTACGGATGACTAAAATTAAAACTTAGCCAGAAAGGTGGCCCAGGGTTAAAGAAGGGCTTTGTAAATTAGTATTTATTTTTATTTTTCAACAAACTATTTTATTTCATAAAAAAAAATAATTTATCATATTTATTTTCTAGGGTAGACCCAATCCCACGAGTCGTAAATTTTCCGCCTTATTTGGATATTTTATTTTACGTTATAATAAATTAATTATGTCATTATTGTGTGGCTAAAAAGTCACAAGCTCTTGTGAGGTTCGATGTGATTCGATAATATTTTTGGTATTCTGCGAAAATTCTCATGTGTCGTATATTTATACCTTATTCTGATTTTCCAGTCGAATTTTAAGTGTTAGTTGACTCTGTAGGACTTGCATCATTATGGTCGGCGAATCAATTCATTCGCCTAGAAATCAAACAAAATTGGCAGCAGTGACTTCACGTTTACATTCGTCAACTATTTGACAGTTCAGGCGAATGAATGCTGTTGAATTCCCAAATCATAGTGCAAATATGTCACATTCGCCAGTTTTTTTGTGCGACTCGCTTACAATAATAGAGTTATTAAATTAACAGCATAGAGAGCATTTATTAATAAATATTTTGGAAAATAAAAAAATAATTGATTCAGTAGTCGTGAAACAGCGAATATATTTAAAAATTCAAAATATTTTATTCAAAATAATTTAATATATGTTCTCTTTTGTATACGCAATGGAAATTCTTTATCCGTTTTGAGTATTTTCTTTTGCTAAGAGTGTGGCATAAGTCGCCAAGGCTAGAAAGAGATCGTTGAAGTGGCAGTATAGCCACTTAAGTTGGCCATCGGTACATGCCGTGCAATAAAAATACAAGGTTTTCAGAATTTCACTGGTCGACTTTACATTTTTATTTAGAATTTTATTTACAAAAACACTTGCAATGACGTCACATTCCAATTGGACTTAACTGTCAAAATTACCTTGTGTTCTATACACCATGGGTACATCGTACATGAACTTGTAAAACATTTCTTACGTTACGATACACATTGTATTTTGACAGCCGCCAGCTGACTTGCAGGCCATGTCCATGCCTTTTCTTTAAATAAATATACATAATTTCTTCTTCGTTTCCCATTGAAATGATTCAAATAAGGAATTTGTTAGCAAAAAGTTACTTAACTAACATTAAGTCGGTTCGTTATGTGAAAACAAATACTTCAGTGGAAAATCCATTTTCCAAATCGTATCCCACAACAGAAGAAATCGCTCGCCAAGATGTAGAAAGCGCGTTGGACATAGAAACTAGTCTGTTTGAAAATTCATCAAAAGTACATAAGCCGGTTGCAGCTCCAAAAAAGTTGAAAGTTTTCAATAAAAGGGTACGTGATTCACCATTAACAAAGTATACTGTGCCTCCACAACCTCCTAGGACAAAATTCAACGCAAAAACCTATGAACCAACAATTATCAATGACAAAGAACTAGGACTCAGTTTCACAAAATTAAAATTAAATGATCCGATATTAAACAAGCTTTTAACAACGGTGCGGTCACGTAGGCGCAGGGATAAAGACAGGCAAATCATCATAGAGGGACGCCGACATATTCAAGACGCTCTCGACAGTGGACTTAAACTGCAAAGTATTGTGTTTAGTCAAAAGGATCAGTTAGAATTAATCAGCAAAAATATTTCTACGCTAAAAAAGGCAATCGAAATTTACAAGGTGCCACATCACGACTTGAAAACTTGGTCCACATTGACGACACCACCAGGATTGCTGGCAATATTCAATCGCCCGTCTGATGAAAAATTACAGCTGCCCACTGAGGAAGAACTGTTTCCAATTACTGTGATCTGCGATAACATTCGCGAGCCCAACAATCTCGGAAGCATAATAAGAGCATGTGCTGCTATTCCATGCCAGCAGGTTATAGTTCTTAAAGGGTCATGTGATCCATGGGAAACTAAAGCACTACGTGGAGGATGTGGCGCTCAGTTTAGAATTTCGATTAAAGATGACATTGACTGGAACCAAGTATCTGAATTCCTTCCTGCTGAATTCACAGTATTCGCTGCTGAAAACAATCTCGAGAAAGTGAAGAATTTTAGATTTTCCAATCCAAAGGATCAATTAATTAGGCCGTATCTAGAGATTGAAGGATCCTGCCCGCATTATGTTGTCGTTATCGGTGGTGAATCACATGGTATTAGCAATGAGGCGTATGAGTAAGTGAATTAAAGTTAACGTTTTAACATGTATTAAGTTGACTTTCTTTCTTTCTCAGATTTGTGGATTGGGCGGGAAATAATGGTGCTTTCCTGCATATTCCATTGGCCTATGGCATAGAAAGTCTTAATACGAGTTGTGCATTGTCTTTAATTCTATTTGAAATAAGAAGGCAAACTATGCAAGTCTCGTTATCAGATGATAAAGAAGAACAGCAAAAATGTACAAATACTGAATAAAAAATGTTTTTGGAAAAAATGTTGCATTTGTTAATACAAAGTTAGGTGTTTCATATTGAAACATTTTACTCAATGTTCTAGTTTTTTATACAGCTAGGAGAATTTGCTGCTCAATTATTCAATACCCCATTTGCAAATAGTTTGAAATTTTGCAGTTGGCTCGGGATCCTGTTTTGGTTCTTTTCTTTTATATTGAGTCGGAATAGAAAATTGAAATAACACAATGCAACATATGGTTTGAATTTTTGCAGTAAAGCTCGTTTGGCCTTAGTTACAAAATAAAGTGTAACAGGGATGCCTGTCGATTAAATTTTATGTCTAACCGTCGAAGCCCATAGGCATGTCAGCAGAGTATTGATCTTATCTCTATCTTAACTCCGCTGGCATAGAAATAAGAAGTGATTTGCCAGTTGTGTTTTACTAAGGACATCACCAACATATAAATATATATACATATGCATATATTATATATTACGCGTAAACGGCCGATAAAGGGTCTAAAGCCTAGCTTCTCCAACCATTGTGAGTGCAAAGTTATATTTTTTCCTCATGATAGTTATCACTTTTGGATGTTTGTCAGGCATTCGCAAGAGGTGGGGCAGCGAACAAAAATCTTTAAGCTGATACGGGTCGGATTTGAACCGGAGATTCCTCGCTTAGCAGTCCAATGCACCCACCAACGTCTGACAAACAGAGGTATATCTGTCAGATGAAATCTTTGCAATCCTAATGCATCTATTCGTCGTGTGAAAAGGTAATGATGTTTCAAATTGCTTGGAATCCTACTGTTCGTATGTTTGGTTTTGTGTAAATGCCAAAAGTAGGTAACGAACTTTATTAGCATTTTCATACAGAATGTCAATACAACATTTCTTTTTACATCTTTTGCTATGCTTTTCACTTGGCAGGCGCATATTTGCAACTACGCGGATTGCAGAATTTTTTTTATCTCGGCTCGGGTTTCACTGTATGTATAGATACATATGTAAGCAGGTTGATTTCCCTATTCAATCATCAAATTAAATAAAACGTAATGTTGTATCGAAATTCTGTATGGCGATCTACTTGTGGCGACGTTCTGAAGTAGCATTCCCATATACTCGACCAGGTTTACTAGCTTGCGATACAAACCATTTGTGAGATTTTTTTTTTAAATTTGTCTTTAGGGTTTATCACGCAGTCACCAATCAATAGCAAAGTGGAGAAAATTAGTATCCATTCCTTGAAAAATTAAAACATAATCCGCATAACGGTCATTTCATAATTGATTTTGAGCTAGATAGCTAAAATTTTAAATAATTCACTCGAAGTGGTGAAGTGAAAATAATTTTTAAAAATCGCTTTCTGCCACCGTTAAAGTTTGCGTAATTAATGGTTACGTTTTTCCCAAATATGCCATGCTACATTCTGGGGATGTTTATCTGGTGCCATTTTAATTGAGGCCGTAGATGACTGTGAATCAATGGTATCATGCAAACAAAAGTATTAACATTTTACTTCTGAGGAATTACATACCTTTATTTTTGTTTATTCGGTTGTGTCAAGTTTGTTTATTATTATATTTTCTTATATGAATATATTTCTTTCTTTTTTTTTCTTATATAGCCTTTGTTACATAACAAAATATAAAAAATAATAAATAAATCTCAAGTTTAATAAAAGGAAATTATACACAATATTTTTAAAATTCAAAATTTTATATAATATGTACATTATACATAACAAAAAAGAAATAATAATAATAATTAAAGGAAGAGAAATAAAAATGTTATACAAAAAATTAGTATAAGCGCAAGCAGAAAACAAAAATTTCAAAAATATCGTTAAAGAAACAGAAAATGAAAATGCCGCTAAAGAGCTGATTTTGTTAAGTTCTTCTCGCATTGTTTGTTTTTGTGTCAAAAATCTATTAATTCGAATTTCTTGTTTTCGATTTAAAGGTGTGTGCATGATAAGTTGTGTTTTTTTTTAATGACGAGTAATTTCTTTTTTTTTTTTCCAGTTTTACTTTTATTGGGGTTAGAAATTGAAACCACCATGAGGAGCTGACTGATCGGGATTGAAGTTGTATTGGTTGTTTTCTGCAGATGGCGCTACCCGTGCGTCTTCTTCCTCGTTGCCAAAGTATTGTTCGATGATGTAGAACGACTTGTGGTAGATATCTTGGTTTTCGTGCGATTGCAAGTATTCGATTTTGTCCAGACCTATGGGGAGGTTAAAAACGTATAGTTTGTTAGGGGATACAATTTTTTTACGATATGCATACCTCCACATTCTTCGATCAATATTGCGTATGGATTTGGTCTGGTAGTTATCTTTTGGCCGGCCTTTAAAATGTTCTCTAAGGCATTTAGTGCGACTTGGACAATATCAGAATCGACTACAGTTAGGAAATCACACATTGGTGGTATACAGCCGACATGAACCTATTCAAAATATTAATTCAATTTTATATATGAAATAATTATTTCATCTAACAGACAAGAATTTGCGCGATTAGCGCCCTGCAAGTTGAGTATCTCATAATATGGGTGATGAGTATGCAGACGGATCTACTAACCAATAAGAAATACCGAGTGATACTTACTAAATATCGAATTTGTTCAGCTGTACCGCTGCTGGTAGCGTTTGTGATAGCCCAGGCGGCTTCCTTTTTTGTCTTGAAATCAGCTGTCTGTAGAATATTCATAAGAATTGGAAAAATGTTCGCATCGATAACAGCCTGAATTTGTTGACGATTCCCAGCAGCGATATTGGAAATTGTCCAGCATGCCTCTTTCTTAATTGTTTCTAGTTGAGAACTAAGCAATGCACTGATGCAGGGCAGTGCATTGCAATTTAGTATGACCTGCGTTTGAATATCATCGCCGGTTACTATATTGCCTACAGCGCGTAGTGCCGCTGTCACTACATTGTTTTGGGGATGCCTGAAATTACATTATAAACATTACAATATTGATTAAATATTTAAAAGGAAATTAATACTTACGTGAGAAGTTCGACTAAACGACGGCATACGCCAGCATCAATGACGGCTTTTATTTTATCGTTTGGTCCGTCTGACAAGTAACTTATTGCCCAACAGGTATCACTTAGGATATCGGTATCATTGTGATTTAGAAGACGTGCAAGTGTTGGTAATCCTTTAACAATTTTCGAAAAATCGGCAGGTGGATTTTTTCCTCGACATAGATTCGATAGAGTCCATACGGCATTTCTAGTCATAGTGAGCCTCTCCTCTTTACTCAATACTCTGAAATTTAAATTACTGGCTGTTGGTCAACAATCAACGTGCACACTGGTAGTATATTTTTTTTTTTCTTAAGTGAAAAAAAGTCCAAAGGTCAAATTCTAATGCATTTAGTTCATTATTATTCGATTTTCACACTCCAAGGTTGTGCGATCTATTTCCATGCCACGGAAAAGTTAAGACCACATAATGATAGTAGTGCGATAGCTGATTTATGCATTGAAAGTGGTGCACACAGAGCATTTTCATTTAAATTAAATTAACAAAAAAAAATTCTATGGTTGGTTGAAGAGCTTATCTACCAGCTGTGACCACAACGTGCTATGTAACACGATTTTAAAAGAGATTATACAAATTTCATAAAGTTGAATACGATTTGAATCTTAAAACTTCCGTTTTTAGAATAAAATTTCAACAAATTATCAAAATCAAAGATTTTTATCTTTCCAACAAATGTTGATGTTGCACACGATGCATTTAAATCGTAAATAATGAGACATTCAAATTAATTATGGGTAATGTAAATACAATTAAAAAGCTATTAAAAAGCCAGTTGATTTTACTCACTGTAGGAGAGGTGGAAGAATTCCAGAGTTTAGCAAATGATCCCGACACAATGGCGAATCACCAGCGATATTGCCCAAAGCCCATACAGCCTGTTCCTGTACGTCATCATGAGGACTAGATAGAAGTTCAATAAATATTGGTACAGCTCCAGCTTCGATGACAATTTTTGTTTGTTGAGATGTGCCCGATGCAATGTTCGTTAATGTCCATGCAGCTTCAAACTAAGAAAAAACGAAAGACACAAAACAATAAATGATCTTAAGAGTACATATTTGCTAATCAAACTTACCTGCAACGACGCATTCAAGTTGTTCTTTAAGAACGTCACAAAACGTGGCACAATGCCATTCTTAATGACTTCCTCAATAGGTGGATTAGGATCCCGTGACAAGAGCTTCCTAAATTTCTGTGTAGCTATTAGCTGTTGTGCTTCGTCTTCACTGTACAGCGGATCGATCATTTCCTTTTTAATGATGTCATTTTGTTGAGTTTGCATTTCTTCCTCCTTGAATTGGAATGTGGTAAGTTTATATTGTTTATTGAGAAAACCGACACTCATCAGGGGCTAATACTGTAAAATTTCCATTTCACTTTTCATCTGTGTATGTATCGCTGTTATTTGGCATAACGACCTTGCACGCGAGATGACTTACCTACAACATCTCTTATACAAGGCCACAAGAATTTCTTTGAGTTAGAAAGGTGTTTCTTTTGAAAACCAATAAATTTGCCCATGAGTTTTATTCATAATTTACCTGAATATTATCGCTTTCCATGTTGACTGGCACATCGACATTTCTTCGTTTAATTAATTGCTGTTCTCGTTTTTGTTTCCGAATCTGGATGCCCTCCTCCTCCCGTCTTCGACGCATTTCAGACGAGTCCAACCCAACATTTTTATATCGGTGCCTGTGCGTAGTAGACATCTAAGGAAAATTTTTTTTTTATTGATGATGATGGAATTTAAGTAATATGTTTTCAAATATGAAAGTAAAATGTATTTATTCAATGCTTGCACGACACTTTCACAGTCAAGTCAGCAGTAGTAAATCAACCAGAGTACTGTCACTTTTCTCTACACAAATCTCCAGAGCAACCATCTTGAAAGTGTCAGTCATACCATCAGTGATTAGTGCTTAATCAAAATTACAGGCGTACAAAGAATAGTATTATTCTTCTACTCCCACTTGTTTAATGGTAAATATTTTAACATCCCAATATATAACCAGTAATCGTTGATAATACAAAGTGTTTACCTTATAAATATTTTAAAGAATTTTCTCAGAAAATTACTGCACGCAAATGCAAGAACTTGCAACTAATGAGAAATAGAAAATTCTTCCTATTTGCTTCCAACTGGAGACTAGAAGGCAGAAAGAGAACGGTCAAAATTGCGGAATGTCGGAAATTGAAGAAAGTTTCTATATCGAAGAGATGCGAAAGAAGTTAAGAAATTTGATTGAAGAAATCGACAAAGAACCGATCTTAACTGACGAGGAACAGAAGGCGGAATTAATGATTTTATTACATGAATTTAATGACATAAAGGATGCAACACAGATTGTTTTGGGGAAAATCGCGAATTTGGACAATGTAACTTTTAAAGAAATTCACTTGAAATATAACTTGCCATTGGATTGATTTATTCAGTTTGCTGCGAAGTGACAATCGAATTGTTCGAGTTTTCTCATTTTAAAATTTTCTCATTTAAATCTAGAATGGTTTCGGCTACTTGTTTGTTATAGGTGAATGCACAGATAAAAGTTTCTTACACCAGCGTTCTTTGTAGGCTCTGGCTATTCCATGTGTTGAGCCCTGAATCTAGCTGCAAAAAGAAGGTAGTCAGTGTAGACGTTAGGCCCTTAAAAAGTGTGTATGTTCAAGATGTTAGATGCGTATTTGTACCTAACCACGCACATCCCAGATGCATATTTTATGTCCATTGCTGTTCAACGGACCCAGGTTGATGATTAGGGTTCGTTTGAGAGAAATTATTATCCGAGGGTACCCTTGGGTCTATCAAATGGTTTTGACGTGGTGGGTAATTTACCATGATGGCACAACCACCAACCTGGAGGGCCAGTACCTGGTTATGACTTGTGAACCCAGAACATTTTTTAGATCACTTGTGCCATTACAAGCTTTGTAAAGATAGGTTCGGGTTTTGCATGTTTGATAAGTAATTTTGAATGTTAACTTAAACGCTTATATGTCACAATCAGTTTGAAATTAAATATGTATACATTTATGTTTTAATTTTTCATATAAGAAAACATACAAATGAGTTCCACTCCTTAGAGTGTTCTATAATTATTCCAAGACATCGCAAAGGTATGAAATGAAATCGATACACATTTTTGGAGAATTTGGCGGTTGTGAGGTTATGTCGTCCGTCTCGTCTGTCACAATACAACTAGTTTTTCTAAATAAAGTTTTTTTTTTTTATAAGAAAACAAAAAATAATAAACTATTGCATAAGTAACAGTAATGGCAATTTCATATTCTTGCAATGACTTCCTTGGATTTCAAGTATTTCAACCAAATCTCTTATACCATATTCCATTAACCTTATCTTTTGTTCGCAGGAGGCGCTAAAGAAGATGCGAGATCTCGATGATAAAATCATTTATGCTTTAAATACATCACTGCCCACAGAATCCTTCAAAGGACAAGTAAACTCAGAGAGTACCTGTCATGCATTATACAACAAACTTAAAGTCGGACACCAGCAACGGGAAGAAGCAATCAAGTCGTGTATTTTGGTGGCAGCTGATTCGGTTAAATCATTGAGAGAGTCTCGTGAATCCAATAGGGATGATTTTGAAATTGATAAGCAATTTAAATCGGAACAAAGAAAGGTATATATATATATATATATATATTAAATCGAGATTGCAAAATAATATCACTTTCTATTTTCCACTAGTTGCGCGTATTGCAATCTGAGCTGAATGTAGAAGATATTGTTAAGGATCGATCGTACAAAGCATTTAATGAGCGTTGCAGGGCTTATTTCCGGGCTGGTTCTTTATGATAACAGCTATACTTGAGTTGGAAGACTAAAACACGAGAAATTGACTTTACAGTAGTAGCTAGTAAGCAGAACCATCCAAATAACTAGAACGACTTGAACAGTTTGTTATACCGATATATATAAAGAATTTTTTCTAATAAAGTCCAAAAGCCAGTTGGGTTTGCATTTCAATATTTTGAGTGAATTTTCATACAATAAGTATATAAATGATTATCTGTAACAAATTTTCAATAAAAAGTACGCTATTTGTTATCAGTTAAACGAATAAATTGACCGCATTTACGAACGAGGGATCAGCTGTTTTAAACTCTCCAAAGCATATGGTTAAGGTTACGTGATGATTTCGTGCACGTCAAAATTTAGAGCATCGCATATAAAAATAAAAGCCGAAGAAGAAAAGACAACTTGATTTGCACGTCCATCATCAAGTTGTATAATAATTCGTTTACATATTTTCAAACATATTAATTATCTTATCCCATCGAAAAGCAACTCTAATCGTAAGTTTACTCTAATTATTAATTTTGAAGTATAGCAGTGTCTTTTGATATTACAGATGCTTGGAAGATGTATTGCAAATTTGGCCAAGACTCGTGGTGTCTTGGCAAAAAGATACTTTTCAGTAAGTTCCTTGCGAACACAGCAAGTAAGTAATCACAAGGTCGACAATTTGGAGAAAAGATTCTTAGTATGGACTGGTAAATACAAGACAGTTGAGGAGGTACCCAGTCATGTTAGGTGAGTGAACGAATTACTATGTGAAATGTGTATGTAGGACGTACATATGTACATAGATAGGTGCCTTCTATAATTTTGTTTCAAAAGAAAATTTTGTGTCAAATGCACTTTGTATTAATTATCGGGGGAATGACTGATGTATACAGAAAGAGATTTGACACCTGAAGGTTAAGAATACATATTTGGATGGGCGACTCGAGTTATCTATGAATGAACGAAATCAAGATCAGAAGAGAACACAAATGCACAAGTGAGTGAAAACTGTCAGATGAACTTAGAACCTAGAAGTACTTCTTCGTTTTTTATGACACTATCCAGCCTTCTAGCGGGTGATTTTTTAAGAGGTTTAGAACTTTTTTTAAAAAAAAAACACAAAAAATTCGAAAAAATGAATGAAATATTTATTTGAATCGATAGTTTGAACCTTGCAATTTAATGTTTAAAGATAATTTCATGCAAATGTTGACCGCGGCTGCGTCTCAGGTAGCCCATCCGCTGAGTCCAATTTTGGCATACTCTTTCACACATATCGGCCGGTATCTCACGAATGAATGCATGGATGTTTGCTTCCAGTGCGTCAATCGAAGCGGGCTTGTCCCTATACACATTAGCCTTGGCATACCCCCACAAAAAATAATCTAATGGTGTCAAATCGCACGATCTAGGCGGCCAATTGACCGGCCCGAAACATGAAATTAACTGTTCACCAAACTCGCCTCGCAATTGCGCCATTGTTTCGCGTGCTGTGTGGCATGTGGCACCGTCTTGTTGAAACCACATATCATGCAAGTCAAGAACTTCCATTTCGGGCAAAAAAAAGTTTGTTATCATCGCTCGGTAGCGTTCACCATTGACAGTAACTCTGCGATTCGCATCATCTTTGAAGAAATATGGCCCAATAATGCCGCCGGCCCATAAACCGCACCAAACAGTGGCTTTTTCGGGATGCATTGGTAGCTGTTGCAATGCTTCTGGCTGATCTTCACTCCAAATGCGGCAATTTTGCTTATTTACGTACCCATTCAACCAAAAATGAGCCTCATCGCTGAACACAATTTTTCGATGAAAAAGCGGATCCTCGGCCAGCTTTCCAAGAGCCCATTCACCAAAAATTCGGCGTTGTGGTAGGTCGGCTGGCTTTAGTTCTTGCACCAGCTGTATCTTAAAAGGCTTTACGCCCAAATCCTTCCGCAAAATTTTCCACGTAGTGCTGTAACACAGGCCTAACTGCTGGGAATGGCGCCGAATCGACATTTCGCGGTCTTCTGTCACACTAGCTGATACGGCCGCAATATTTTCTTCAATACGCACAGTACGTAAACTTGTTGGTGGTTTAATGTCCAACAAAGTAAATTTGGTGCGAAATTTGGTCACAATCTTCCGAATAGACTGCTCAGAAGGTCGAGAATGCCGATCATAAAATGGAAGCAGCGCGCGATGAACATTTCGAACCGACAACGAATTTTGATAGTAAAATTCAATAATTTGCAAGCGTTGTTCATTTGTAAGACGATACATGGTTAAATTGCAAACCAAACTGAAGCTGTTTGACAGTGACACAAGGTACTAAACACACGTCAGCTGTCAAAACCAGTGTTGCCAAAACCAAACCAGCTAAAAAATCACCCTTTATAAGCCGAGAAATTTAGCATTGCGTCAGAATGGTGTATCAACGGATAGTCTGGTGAAATTTTAGTTTCAATATGAAACATATTCCAGTTATTCTCTATTGAATATTATTACCAAACAAATACTTCAAACTGCAAACAAACCGCCTGTTCGTGGTTTCTTACAACAACCAAATATCAAAAGACGAAATTGGATGTTCCCACTTGATTAATTTTACAATTAAATTTTGACCATTAGTTTAATATCATAGAAACGATTGTTTCACAGTACAAGTGACTGATATAATTTTATATGATAAAATTCATCGCTTTCCTGCACGTTGTCAATTATTTAAACAAAGTAGCGGACAGAATTAAAGCAGCTTGCGCTATAATCGTTTGACATAGTTTTTCATTGATATCCAGAAAATGTGTTTTCTTAACTTGTTCCTTGTCAATACTACGTCTCTGTTATCAGTTATAACAAAAACAAATTACAAATTTCCTTATTGGGATATATCAACAAGATAACCTTACGAATGCAACAGTGGGATTTTGCTTACAGTCTTTTAAAATTTGCCTTCGTTAGATAGGGTGTGCAAAAAATGAGATCCCAATATTGCCATTAATGATACTGCTTATCGTAATCTAATAAAAGTAAAACGTGTATCCTGCACTTTAAGTATTTACTGCCCAAGAGAACAACGTGTTATTGAAAAAACTTTCAAAATTTGCATTAGAACTGGGTTCCATTGGTGCCAGTGTCTTAGTTTTATGCTTTTTTTGAGATGTTGTTTGTCTGATTTTTATTATAGTTTGACGAGAAGAATCTAGAGCTTTGATGGTTTACATATTGTGTGCGTTTTGGGAGAATCATCATGGAAATTTATTTTTTTAAAATAATATGGACTTCGCAAGTAGACAACATTTTTTTGATAAGAGTTCCGTAGTTTCTCAAGATCGTAAATCGAAATCGTTAGAATTAACACAATGGAAATTTGTTTTTTATAAACTATGAAAGAGAAGGCTTATACAAATGTTCCTCAACATCCATGTCGTTTTCGATAAAAATAATATAAGAAATAGGAGTTTTCTTAATGATAGAATGGATTTCTCCAGTTAATTATAGAAGACTTATGTAATATGTACGTTACTATTACCACCGGTTTTATTTATCAAATTTGTTTGTCGTAGTTTTTATGATAATTCTTCACTGTAAAAAAGCAAATATAATTAAAAATAAATGAAATGGCATTTAAATTAGAAATACTTCTCTATTTTATTCTTTATAGCCATCTAAAATAGTAAAATTCGAATTCTTCTCATCAAATTTTCTTGTTAAATGTATGCTAATTGAAATGAATATAATAATTATTAATTAATTAAATTTCGTTTTTACTTATGTTTTCCATTAGGGTGTCTGCTTTTTTCGCATTGCAATACACTTGATGAGAAATATTAACAGCAAATATTCTTCTGAAAAATTAAATAAAAGAGTAAACACGATGGGAAAAGTTTTTGAAATTTCTCAGTTTGAAGAAAACGTAGAATTATGACTTGTGGCGTAAGTTGGTTAAGTTCATTTCATTTTACTACCGTAGTTGATTTATTTTAAGGTTTCATCAAACCTATTAAATCTTTTTTTTATAATATTAAGAATAATTACTTTTCTTTAAAACAGTCTTCTGCGTACAACTTCACATGTGTTACAATTTCAAATTCCCTAATCGAATGCACCAGACTGTTACACTTAGCAGACTTAATACTTAGCGATTAGATCGTGCGAAAACTACTCGCTTCGGGAGTCTGCGATTCCACGATTTCGATTTTAAATTTAGAAATTAAACTAAGACCTGTTAATTTGATTGAAATGGCACTCCAAAATATAGTCAACTAACACCTTAGCCGATTCCAACCCTATACGTTTCAAAATACAATTTAATAGATCTCTGAAATGCAAACACTTTAAATGAAATAAGCGAATGAACCGATCTAAAATGTGCTTCAATTCAATTTTATCAGTTGTGCTTCATCTTAAAAAAGAAATCTGCTATTGCTTAAAGAGATAAATTGAAGTAATCAGCATATTGTACTTAAATAAAAAAGCCATCTCTTTGATTGCAATGAATGCAATATAATTGCAATATAATTTTTTAACTTCATTGTAATTGCTACAAGTGATTATTTTTCATCATCACTAAAGAGATTTACTATCTAAAGTCATATAAAACATTGGAAGTCGTACTCCACTTAGTCTATTCTTAAGTGATTAACCTTTTTTTATAGCTCTTGATAATTTATCACAATAAAGAAAATAAAATTAAATGTCCATTAATAACTAATAAATTATCTTACACTTAGGCCAAGTTTACTTACTTAATGGTATCTGCGATGGCTTGGTTTTTAAAACCATGTCTTCTGTGAAGTAAAAGCATTTAAAAATATCCCTTAAAAAGGGTTTCTATCCCTAAAATTGAGTCTCTCGAAATTTGCATCCGCTTCGATTTTTTGGAGACTTCGTCAAAAAACCTTTCAGCATCACACAGAAGTTTGTAAGCGAATATAAGGAAAGTTAACTTAATATAAATAGTGCGTCGAACAGCAGTTTTTAAATCCTATATTAACCCGTAGACTTCACTGAAAAGATAAACATTAAATTATTATATAAATATTTACTAAAATTGCATAAAACCCACCGTCTATTGTTAACATCGCTTCATAGTTACTATTTAGTCTTGTTCTCTCTCCAATTCGTGCTTTTTTTGATAATTCCGTTCTTTGTTACGATATAGAAATGTTTTTGAATTTTAAAAACTGTACAGCATTCTGCCTGTTTCCACATATGCATATATACTTTTTTTAATCGTCATCTGAAAAAAATAATAATAATATTAATAAATATTATTTCCAGTTGTGATGTAATGGAACGCGCCCGAAATCGAATCCGTATCCGCTTGGCCAATATCCTTATGGGGCTAACAATTGTAGGATGTATTCTTATGGTCATAAGTGGAAAGGCAGCAGCTAAACGTGGTGAAACGGTTTCAAAACAAAATTTAGACTGGCATAAAGCTTACAACGAATCAACTGCTGCCAAAAATGAATAATATGTAAATAAGGGTGTAAGTTTGCTTCTAAGTAAAATGAAATCCTTATGCAATAAATGTTGTACACTGAAAACGAAATAATAAACAAATATTTTATTAACAAGTGATTTTTAAAGTGAAATGTATTGAATTTTATCACAAAAATTGAGAAATTTAGGAATGTAATTTTTGTTTTGTATAATGCAAATACTTTTGTGTTCTTTTAAATAAACTTATTTTAGCAGATCGGTTTTTTTTTTAATTTTTTTATCTGAAAATGAAATAGGATGAATTAAAAAATGTTACCTACATAAGCTGTTCTTTTAAGTGATTTCTTAATTTTATTTAACGAAAATAATCTGTATTTCGTGTATGAAATAATACGGTATCCCATTTATCTTATTTATATTAGTTTTTAATATGACCAAGTTTAGATCTACATTATATTTCTAGCTATATTATGAACCCTTTCGGTATCTTCAGTCTATATGGCTTCACTCATATTTTCACGCAGATTTCCCTTATGTGTGTATAATATTTTCTGAACCTCCGTTCAAGTTGTTCAAGCATCTGAAGCAAAAGTGAGATTCAATTTACCATCAGCGTGCATTTAGCAATTTTGGAAAAAGGTTCTTCATTTTGTTTGTCAATAATATTTAAAAACATTAATTTTTGAATTAAATGCTTAGATAGATAACAAGCTCATTACAAAATGACATAATCGTATATGTTGGGTCTTTTCAATTTGATCTTATTTTCCCTTTCAATGGCAACACTATCAAAAACCAATTTAGATCCAATACTAAAAAAAAGAATCCAAACAAATAAATAAATAATTGTTTACCTTAAAAATAAAAAAGACGTACGTAGCGTTAAGGGTAGTTATACCTTAAAATCATTTTTTCTGTAAATTTCTGTATGATGGGTGAAAGCAATTCCATCACACCTTATTCCATTTTATGGGTTAATAAATCCATCCCCAAATATAGTCCTTCATCTGTACTTTCCAAATGGAATATTTAAAAAGCAAACCATAATTCTAAGTGATTTTTTGTATAATAATAATGGGGGTGCTGTTGCCTAGTGGTTAAGTGCGTTGGCGAGGTGCCCCAGGTTCAAAACCACTAAAAAAAGATTTTATTTTCTACCAAATCTGCCAAAAATGCAAGAGTAAAACAGTTTTTACTAAAAACTGACATGAGAAGCTTTTCAAAAATAGATTGCCGTTCGGCATCGGTATTAAACTGCAAGTCCCTTCCATTCGTGTCAAAAATTATATCTTGCCACACACAATGGTTGGAGAAGCTGGGGCTTACGTCCTGTATGGGCCGTTGATGCCTTAAATTTAATTCCAAATTATACACACAAAGGAATCTATTAGCTACTTAAATTTCCCCCAGTTAAACGCCGCCCCTCGTCTAGACGTTTTTAAGTAAAAGTTATCCGTCTTGACTACTGCCGTCGGTGGACCGAGAAGTTTGTGTTGATCCGAATGGTCAAAATATTAACATACAAATCACTTTTTCTTCTTGTTCTGCTCGAGGAAACAACATTGAATTTGTGTGTAACTATAGCCTGTTACCACTACCTCAAACAAGGAACCTAACGGAACAATGATTTTTGGAAAGAAAATTTGGATATTTTGAATAGGACACTTGTTTTAAATTGGATGTAGCTAAGCTTCTAGATGAAGCAGTAAACTTAGTCGAACCAAATAATATTAAGGTTTGAAAGTTTTGAAAGTTTAAAAAAAGTAAGATAAACGTTTACAGAACCGCTCTCGTACTAATTTTTTCTCATTATGTTTTTATTTGGTCATATTCGATTTTGATCTAAAAATTGTTTTTTCTTGTGTTGTTTGTTGAATTCGTTGTGAAGAAAATGAGTGCTTAATAAAACATTTGTTTTGTTGGATAATGGAAAATGATAAAATAAAAACTTCAAACCTTTTCGTCACATGGCTTATGGGCAGACGGACCAATGGTCGGAATTGCGCAACCTTCTCTATTATCGTACTACCATCTCATTCACAATTCACAGTTTGAGTTTGAAATTACAGCCAGATTTCAAAAACTTTCTTTTAGTCTACCAAAGTATACGAGAAGTATTCTCGTTTCAATTCAGCAAGCAACAACTGAAAGTTATCCCGCGTTAACTCTATTACTATTATGTTTAAACAAAGATCGCGCAAAATGAAACAACTAACTTTTAAATGACATAAATGAACATTTATTAGATAATATACATTACCTACCATAACAATGCAAATGTAAATGAAACACTTTTCTGTGCATGGAAAGGATTTAAGTTAAAAATAATAGGGTTTTGTTAGCAACCGTAACAGAAGCCGAATGCATGTTTGCTAAGACTTGCACGAAGTTCAACTGCATTTTCGTTGAAGCTGAGTTAGAAGGGGACTGCCAACCTCAAGGAAAAAAACACTGTACTTTTCTGATCCAGTTTATATTCTTAAAACTAACTCTTTTTTTTTAAAATATGATAAAGACAAAGACCATGATCTATCGACCATTCTCATCTAAATCAATTATGGCTGTATTTTGCAAAGCTTGAGTTAACTTAATGCCATTTTGAAAACATCAGATAGATGAAAAAAAATGTTCCCTTTATTTATATGTACTGCAGGCATCCAATAGATCTGAAAATTGTTCACATTCTTATTTATAATCTCTACATATTAAATTCACTTCTCCTTCAGTGTTCCTAATGGCAAAGTCGACTTTCCTAATGTTCAACAAATGCATTCTGCCTGATTACAGGTTGTAAAAGATCCTACGTGAGTCGTTATTTTTCTCAAAGTACTCAACGTTATCGACTCATTCTCCTTTTAAATTTGTTTAGTTTGTTTTCATCGCTGTAGTGTATCCACGCAACCACAGTCTACATAGAGGCAGATAGAAAGCTATGTACATACCTAACCTACCTGCAACGAGCCCAAATTCTGTCTGAGTCTGAGAGGCTGTGTAAAAATTATTATATCGCCATCCATTTAAATCGTTGGTCGTTTTTTTATTTAAATCGTTCGTGGTTGCATAGCATAAAGGTTCGAATTTTCTTGTAACGCATTTTTCCACTTGACTTCTACAATTTAATGGTACTCACGCATTGGGCGGGTATTTGGTATTGTATAATTGTTATGCTGATGCTGAGTCACTCAATGGGTTGAATTAAGGAATAGACAGACGGAAAGAATTCTTTCAGTGATTGTCCTAACAAAATCCTTACCTGTTCTCAATTTTATTATTTGTTCATGCTTTGCTGTGTTATTCTTATCACAGTACCTACCTTGTTTATTTTAACTCTAATGTGAAGGTCGGACATTTATCATTTGAGGTAAAATGGAAGCGTAAACTATCCCTTATTGTTAGAAGTAAATCTTATTTTAAATATGTAAGTTGTATCATTCAATATTTTTAATTACTTTTTTTTTTTATTAAATCTTGAAGATGCAAGGAGAGAAAAAAACTGGTTTCCCAGAAAGAAAGAAGTGGGTTGCCACTTGATCAGGGGTCCATGATAATCGGAAAATATGTATGCATGCATCTTGGAAAGGCTATGTTCAACAGCGAACAACTAACTTGATGTAGAAACAGAATTTCGGTTTATTCTTGTTCGCAAAGATACGTTTCACTTGATATGTTGCTCGTTCGTTTTCTTATGTTCAATTTTTACTTGGCGACGATTAGCGTACATTTATGCATACTACCTACAAACATTTTTAAAATTTCCAGCCTTTGGCAATGCCAACGTGGTATTTTGCGTGGAATCACGTCATATTCTTCGGAGAATTTATATCTATTGAGACACAGACACAGTGACATTTCAAGGCAAAAGCTATTTTACCGGCCGGTTATTCATTTAGGCTGACAAATAAAATGCTAATATGTAGGCAAATGCATAAATTAAATTTTCAATTTATAGTGGATTAAGTAAAAATGTATTGAAATTTTTTATATATTTCATAAAAAAATATATCGTGGCCATTTGCGTTCAATGACATCAAAAGCATCGTGCATGCTCTTATTTTTATTCATGACTTTACTGGTATCAGAACACGACTTTCTGCACCTACTTTTAGGTTACAAGAAATTCTTGGAAAAGCGTGCGCGGTGTTTCTCTTTTAAAAAGAGCCTATTGTATGTATGTATTTACTGCCATTTGTCTTATTGAATTTACCTGTCAAATACATTTATATACATATTTATTTGAAAAAACATGATAATTTTACTGTTCGATGGATCATAGATTCATTCGCATAATGGATGGCTCTTCCTCCAAATGAAAAGATGTCCAAATCGAAAAAGCCTCCATCCCAAGGCTTTTTCCATAGTATAGTATCAATGCTTAAAGAAAGGTTCTAAATTCGGGCTGTTCGCTTAGAATACGGTATACAACGCACAAAAAGTTTGATGGAAAGTTATTGGCACCTGAGATATGCCAAAGACCCCATCTCAACAAAAATGTCATGTTGAGGGGGATATCCTACGAACACAATAAACAAGGCACACGCACATATATACTTACTTACTTACTTTCCTGCTTATCGTCCAGCACTCGGCGCCGTATAGCAGAACTAGCAGGATAAGGGTTCTGTAGAGCATGCACTTTGTCCTTCGAGGTAGGAGTTTTTAACCCATTTGTTTTGCCAAACCGAAGTAGCAGCGGTTTCCTAGGGTAATTCTTCGACGGATCTCCACTAAGATGTCATTTGTGGAGTTGATGTTTACCCCGAGGTAGATGAACTCCTTAACTACCTCAAAGTTGCTGCTATCAACAGTGACATTTTGTCCTAGTCGGTGGACAGATGATTGTTTGTTTGTTGATAGCATATATTTAGTCTTGCCCTCATTCACTTCAAGGCCAACTAGTTTCGCCTGTTCTTTAACAGCCGTGAAAGCCTCTATCACGGCACGCTGGAATCGACCGATGATATCTATATCGTCCGCATACCCCAGCAGTTGGACTAACCTGTTGAAGATAGTGCCTTCCGTGTTGACACCTGCCCTGCGCACTATCTGCTCAAGAACAAGATTGAAGAAACTATTTGCTTTGTTAATCTAGAACGTCTTGAATGTCGAGATTCACCTTTTTTCCGAACTTGGAACTCTCGCAAAAGTTATCTATCGTGTAACGCAGTTGGGCAACAGGTCATCTGAACTTTTTCAAAACCGTCAAAACTCGACAAGGTGATGTGCTCTCATGTGATTCACATTTCGACACGGAAATCGACCAATGACCGCTCCCAGCGCGCATAGAAAGACGCTTTCATGCCTATTAAGAAACATGCAAAATTAGTTTGTCTTGAGAGAGGACAAAACCAAGTACATAAATACGAGCCATTAGCAAACATCAAATAAACTGTCGTTTTGTAAGTGAGGTGGGTAATTGGAGTAGACTCGATTAACCGTATCAAGATGTAACTCTACCAAAAAAAATATTAAAATACATCGACTACAATTTTCGAATCACAGCCCGTTAAAGTAAGTTGTTGTTTTAGAGCTCTTATTTTCTTTCTCTATCAAAATTGGGATCTTACACAACAATCTAGTTCAAATTTGGTTCTTCGAAAAGTGGGCACATTATTTCATTTCCAATTAATTAATGTTCTTTAATAAATTTTCATAAAACGTGCTATCACAGATATATAGCGTTGCAAACGAAAGAGTCAGAAGGTGACATTACCGGTTTGTTAATTGTATAATTCGGACACACTAGCTGTATTCGGCCGGTGTTCTATGTACAAATATGTAAATATGTTGCCGGTTCCTACTTATAGACCAAAACTATGTTAATATGTTCATGTTGTTTTAATTGGTATGACTTAAGAATTTACTTCTTTTTTATTGAAATATGAATATATGAAATAAAAATATGCATATTACATTAGATTGAAAGAACTTTTAAAATCGGCAGAGGTAGTTCGAGAGAAAGTCTCTTTGTCCATATAGACAAATACTTCCCCTTCACCCTCTCTACCTTAAAACATAAGTCTATCTATCAATGAATAAAAAAATCTCAGACAGACAAACGTTGAATTTTATATAGTAGAATGATATGATTGTCGGTAATTGAAAACGGTATGGTTTTCGCAGCAACAGGTCCGCTGCGCTTTATATTTCAAACTAATAATTAGTAATTGCTTTCGTAATGTTCAAAACTATTTGTTTTGGACGACTTCAAGTCTGCAATTTTTCCAACGCTCCGTTTTAGATTTTACTTACTTTCTTATCTTATAAATGATCTCCTGTCTGCTACTTCTAATCCAAACCATTTCTTCGCTAAAAAAAACCCCGTACACATTTCTGACATTATTTTAAAATATTCATCGTTGCTTTTATATATGCTATCCATATGTTTGCAAGTCACTAAACCATTGTGCCGTTTTTAATTGTATTAACTTTGTCTAGTATATGTACAACATTTCGAACTCAAATTATGTATACTGTATACGTATACGAAAAGTCTAAAACTTTCGGGCTGTTCAGTCTGTTCTTAAGGGTGTTTCGTGTTTCCCAATTTCATTGAAAAATGTACTTTAATTTGGTTAGAAATTCTTGTATTGTATTTTTTAATTAGGACCATCCGAAAAGAACAAGAACAAATGGACCTGTCCATTTTTTTTAATGTACTTTAGCAAAGCTGAAGAACAGATGACGCAGCTATTGATTTAGAATAAAGTCTAAATCACTGAACCTGGAAATCTTAGCAAAGTGAAGGGGACCAACTTAATGCCTAGAAGATTTTAATTAGTTGAACTTCGATCAAGTCCGGCGGAAGCACTCAATGTGATTTCTGAACATTCTTCCTTAGTGGTGAACCGAGTCCCACTGACTATGTCGGATTCAAACTAAAATTCCATAAAACTTTTTCTGTAAAATTCCTATTTAGGCTGAAATATGAGTTAGATGTAAACCGAAATAAAGGGATTCAAAGCAGCTATATTCACAGATGGTTCTAAAATGGACTGTGGCGTTTGTGCCGGCGTTTTCTTAACTGAACTTTAAATCGGACGGTCTCTACAACATTTCTATAGCGTCTTCCATGCAGAAATTCTTGCTATCATCAGGGAGGTGGGCAAAGTACTTTTGAATAAGCTATCGATTCAAACGTGACTAATAATCGAGGACTGCAGGGAGACATTGGCCCGTACTAGCCGCCGGTTCAACATCACTCTCGTACAAGTCTATCCACTACTAGGATCCTTGAAGAGTGAAATCTGAGGCTAGTTGATCAATTGTGATGACTTGCGTTATATCCACGAAAATGTGGCCCACTTATAATAAATGTAGAACATGGAACCTCGTTCATACAAGTCCCTAGCGGAGCATACAGGACCTTAAGAATAGCTTCTCTAACCATACGTGAATTTATATGTTTGATGTATGGTGTAACTCGTGGGGTTTCTCTTGCATTTTGTTTTTTTTTTTTCACTGTGATCATCCGCAATTTGACGTTTCGCATATCAAAAACCCGATTTTTTTTCTGCAAACTTTCATTTAGATTTGCAATTATTTCACCATAAGATTTTCTCCATTTATTATTTCGTTAATTCTTAATCTGGCATTTTTTATTTCGCTTGATTTTGATTATATATTTGGCAAAATATTATTCTGCTTTTTTTTTTAAATTTATTTGGCTTGCGCTCGAAATTTCAGCTAAAATAGAAAAATCGGCAAAGTAGGATAGCGTGAATTAAAGGTTTTCCAGAAAACCAAAAGAAATACAAAAATGGTAAAGAAGTAACGAGTTAACTTACAGAGTTGAATGTAAGACGAAATGACAATTTACGATATAAGCTCTGCGAAAAAGAGAAATATAGAAATACAAGAAATACAACATAAACACAGCGAATTAACGGTTGTGAATGTAGTAGCTCAGTAATTATTGCGATGAACTACTCAGCAAGGGTCCACCTTAGTACTACTTAAATGTTTAATTCACTGCCCACCTCTTGCGAAAGTCTGACTGAAAGTCTCCAAGAGTAAGAAGCTTTTTAAATTTTTCGTTTAGAATTGGGATTAAGCTGAAGGTCCTTTATATTCTTGACCAAAAGTGTACTTATCACATTTGTGCACTAATCCATTAAGTTACTAACTGAACCGGTATAGAGCGCTCCTCTTGTTCGACCTAAAGGCTTTCTCGGACCTTCGAAAATAGTATTCGTGCTTTATTCCGTAACTTTTTTTTATTTCTTACGAAGTTGCTCATAACTCATTTCTACTTTTAAAAAAATGGGGATCAAGGGTCGATAAGGAAGTACTGACACACAAAACTGATATTTGATAATAAATATGTATCTCTCAATCTAGAAAGCGCTACTTTTTATTTAGATTTCCCATTTACTTTCATTTTATTTTCGACCATGCCGATTTTAGTTTTCTCATTTTAACAATGACCAAACTTTTATGACGTTTCTTCAATATTCTAGTATTTTGTGCTTCATGAGCGAAGCAAAAGCAAAGCTGTCCAATTTCATTAGCACCGAGACCACTGTAATTTCTGGTGACTACATTATTCAACTAAGTTTTTTTTTTAAATTATTTATATTTAAAATATTGGTTGAGTCAAATGAACTTTGTGTAGCCGGTATAAAATGATTGAAAGAAGTGCTAAGAAAGTTTCGTAATTATGAGTTTTACTTATTGAAATCAGCAACTCACAGTCCTTAATATTTCGTAGTAAAAAAAGATGAAAAACGCTCCTGATTTATATTCCTTTCAGGTATTTGATGAATCTTCGCGTGCATTCTACATCCCCACTGATACCATGTTATCTATTTTCTATTCAATATGACAGCTCTACATTCTTTAAAATATTGCATGAAATGATATAAATACATACTCACACACATAACTGTACATGTTTTATAATTTTACGATTTTATTTTAGTTGCAGGAGGAACTATTTATTAAATTTTTCAATTTCTCTCCATTCTTATTTCTTTTTATTTAAAATGATGTTATACAAATAGAAAATTCTAAACATCTGTATAAATAGATCATCACTTTAACCGCATCAAGTTAATAGTTTTATTTGTTCACACTTTTTATTGTATTTTTTTTATTGCCATGTGAAATTGTATTATACAAAGCCAACGATACTTACTTTTTGTGTTTTTTTTTTTTACAACTCCCTCTTATTAGAAATTCTTTATTTGTAGATACAGCACTAATATTAACTTCGGTAAGCTAGCTTTATGACGTTTAATTTCACTCATACAGCTAGATAACCAAAGAGAACCATAGCACGATTTGATTTCTTCCATATATGTAGATAAATTATTATAACTTAACAATAATTCCATCACTTTGATTGATATTCAATTAAAAAACACAATCACGTACCATGTTTTCTCCACAAATGCACACGCTCCTATAAATTTTTTGAAACTCTTTCGAATAGCAATTTAAATTCACAAAAGAAAACCCAAAATCAAATACGTAAACGAGTAGGCACCAATCAAACCAAATACGTCAGAAAAACACAAGTCAAACTGTCCAATGAAAATGGAAAACTAAAATAATAATAATACAAAAAAAAACAATTATACAAATGACTGCAAGTAAAAACAGCAACAGACAAAATTATTATATATTTCGAGAGACGAATAATAATAATAAAAAAAAAAAACAACAACTGCTTCCTGGTAAGTAGTCGTCGTTGGTATTCTTTTCGTGTTTCGGTTGGTCAAGTGACTGGAACGACGGAATAACTCAGTTTTACTTTTGGCTTAAGACAAAATATGTGTTTATTTTTTTCACAAAAGTAAAACCAAAAGTACAAATAACAAAAAAATATATATTTAAGAATTCTCACAGCAATGACTCTTTAGCATTCCTTCTTTATCACCAGCAGTGGTGTTGAGTTGAGTTAATGCCGCTTTCTAAACTATCAAAGACACTTGGGAGTAGCTAAACACATTTTGATTGAAGAAGAACTAAGAATATTACAAGAAAAGCACGAGTATCTAAAATGGGCGTGCATCCACTTTAAGCTGATTGCGTTCATTCAACTGCGTGGGTGAATGGTGATTCAATTGTTGATTGTTCTTTCACCTTATACAAATCGGGGAAGACAGTGGGAAAATTGTAAACGCAAAACACAGGGAAATACTTCAAGCTAAGTCTTTTTCCGATCTTTCAATATGGGGAGAGAATTTATAACTTATTTAACAGCAAGATACCTACTTACATATACATTGCGTGGGTTGATGATTTATGTACGTCGAATTTCAACATGATGAATCAACAATCAATGATTTCCTAGAATTTCTGTTCATTGAAATCCGAAATAGAAAAAATACAAATCGAAAAAGGTCGACCATGTTAATGGTTGTTTGCCACTCGCACTGGAACAAACACCATGTACAAACAAAAGAGTTGAGTTGCGAACTGAGTTTTTTTTTTGTTCTATAGAAAATAAATTGGCACTACACGGAGAGATATGAATATCGGTATGCATGCAAGGAAAAAGAGTTACTTTGACATTAGGCTCTTGGAATAACTAAAATCTTCACATCGATCCCGCTTTTCCGTGCGTCACAAATTGTTCGCATCGAATGTTTATTTCACACATACGAATTGGAAGCCTTTTATATCAAAAATCTGTTTTTCAGCACCTTTAAAATTGTCGTGGCTTTGAGTTGACACTTTTGGTATGACTCAAAGAAATTGTATGCTCTGATCGATATTGAAGGATAACATTTTGTTGATTTCATCCATTGATTTGGAAAAAATCTTTATATATATATATAAATGGAAGTCTGTAAGAAGGTTGAATCTATAACTATTACTTTTTAACTAAATAACATAAAATAATCACAGGGAAAAAGATAAAAGTAATGCTAGAAGGGGTGCAAGGCATATTAGATTATGTCGCTTGAATTTCGTGTTCACTGGAACTGCAGAGGTCAGAGTTGAGGTTTTGTAAGGCTTTTGAACGTGTTCTGTTGCAACAACAATTCAGTTACGTACATACGTACGTATTCCTTTAAAACTTTTCATTCTTCAGAGATTCAAGTAGTTGAAGACGATGAAAAGTTTAACGAGGAAATGCACGATCTCTGGCATATATTTCAATCTACTGAATCACAAATTGTTACACCATAAGTGTGAATATCGTGATATTGTCTATCAAACTTATTGTATTATGACCAAAGTTTTCATAATACAGAAAAAAACTATCCTTAGTTGGCTTCCATTAGTGAAAGGGGACCTTTAACAATTTGGAGTGAACAGGCAAAGACCGAACTACCTGAAGAAGCAAATTGTTTGAGACTGTAGCGTCGTCTGACTTAAATCACCAGGTGAAACTGCACCAAACTTAGCATTTGGCTGGCCTCATTGATGAAGTTATCCATCCGACAAAACCCACAGGTGGGTTGCAGTATGGTTCCAACAAAGTCTGCAGTATATCTAAAACTAAGATTAAAAACTCACCGGTAGAGAAGGAGACGGTATTAACTACTGTAAATTCATTTTATTTTGGAAAGGTGGACCTTCGGGAATTTAAAGTGAAGAAACGCTCTTGTTGTGTGAATTTAGTTTAGTTTCAAGTAGAAAGGTTATAATGAAAAGAGGTTACGCACCTTACTATTTGCATGCTTGTAAGCATTTTAAAGGATATTCAAAATAAATGCACACTCACGTCATCTCGGGTTTATATTATTTTTATTTATATAAATCGATTACCCATTTTGTTTGAAACAAACCTTTTTGTGCGATTCATAAATGTTAATAAATTCAGAGCAATTTAAAATTAGAAATGACCTAAGTACCATGTACCTGATTCAATGACATGAGCTGTTAACACTTTATTCGCAGAACAAAATGGAGAAATGTAAAAGCTGTTTTAGCTTAAATGATCGACGAAATGACGTGTATAATTTCCCACGTTTAATCATAATTTTTTGACCGCACACTTTTAACATTTTCAACTGTCGCATACTTTGGCGATTAAAGCTACAAATAAATTAATTTAAATACTTTACGGCAATTTAAACACACCAAAACATTTTACGGATATTAACTAATTAATTTTTGAATAAAAATCCGCACATGTGTAGGAAAAAACTAGAAAACAAGTAGACAGACAATCTAAGTGACGCCACACAAAATATTTAAATCACATTCCTTATATAATATGCAAATCAATAAAGGTAGGTCGCCATTGCAGTACTATTAGTCTTTGGCGCACATTTACAAATTGTTACACTATGAAAAATAAAAAAACTTTATTGCAAAACAATTCATAATAACTATCGCAATGCACGCGTAATTACTTTATGATCACCACTAACAAGGAAGTCCAACAACCCCACTACAATGTGATTCACATTTTCAACTAGTCGTCTGCGCTACAACTACCTATTCTCCAACGAACATCAACGTTTTTTCCCAGGAAAGTTGATTAGTAATTTAAATAACACGTGGTGGTGCGATATTTGTAGAAATGTTGCTAATAAAATTATTAAAAATAAAAAAATACAATATATGTACTTACCTTAGAGATCACTTGAATGTTCCACGCTAAAAATTGTAGATTCCCGATTTTTTATTATTATTTATACATATATACTTGTCACAGCGGTTACTTTTTGGTTTTTGAAGCCGGATGTACGAATTCACTCGTCACAGCCTACATACCTTCTTCACACGAAGTGATAGCGTCATTGTTTTTTTTATAACCAAAAAATAAAATTCGTTTAAGTTTAACACTAAAATTTTGGTATTCTTGAAAAATATATGTTTTTGGAGTTAACAAAACAAAAAAAACAGATGACGTTGCGAACTTTTTTACGAATAACCTAAAAACGTATCCAAAAATATATGTAAAAAAAAATTAGAGCTCCCAGAACCGTCATGCAAAGTGAAGTGAAAAATCCGGGCTCAAAAAATAAATATACTTGGCAATATGCTCGGATTCACTTAATTTGGTATTTCCTTCAACGCCAAACACTTCTAGACTAATTTTAGTTTCGGTTTTAAGACTTCGATCGGGCTCCAGATCAATTCTCGAAGTTATTTCATACCTGTACGGCAGGTAAGATTTGTTTTTTTTTTTATTTCAGTTGTTGTTGTTTGCTTGGGTTTTGTTACCTGTTATACCTACAGGTATGAATATACAATGAAAAAGGTGATGTGAATAGCTCTGAGAATTGTTGTTGTTTTTTACCTTTATTGATTTTTTTTTCTTTTCTTCAATAAATGCGGGAGTTAAGAGAATGAGAGAGGGAGAGAAACCAGTTTTTAACATTAAACATTTTTCAAACGAAAAGGCTAAAAGTAAAAAGGCAGCAAGGAATGGACAGAGCAACAAGCAGCGGCAATGTATGAAAAACAAAAAATCAGTTTGAATGTACAGATTTTTTTTGTCTTTTTTTTTTAGGTACCTACTCCCATCTAAATAAATAAATGTGAGAGTATCTGGATATATATGTATGAATACGTCGGCCGGCTTGTACATCCACTGGATCTTGTATGTACGAAGAAGATGGTGAATGATAATCGTTTGTATATAGATTGATGTGTGCATGTGTAGGCATTTTCGGTGTACATTTTAAGATTTGTTTTTTTTTTAATTTTGTTTTCTCGAAAATGTGAAATGCGGATGGATTGGGGTTAAAAAAGTAATGATGTAAAGAAATCACTGTCATTTCTCATCTCAAAATGTTAGTTTTCGTATTGGTTTATTTTTGTTACCTAAAGCTTTGAAGAAGAAATGCGATGAAAAAAAAAAATAATAAAAAAATGTGCATACCGAAGCGATCGAACCGCTTTTGACCGCTGACCATATAGGGTAAGGAAAAGTCACTCCTTTCGAATGGGCGGAAATTTCACTTCACAGCTTCACTTTGTGACAGGTTTGACATGTTCAAATGGGTTACCTATTCTATGAGTCATTATGAACACGTTTTATTGATTTATTTGATTGTGAAAATGCTCTATTCGCGAATATATGTATGTTTGAATGGAATTTAATGGATTTTTGAGTGACTTTTAGCCCTGATAGAGGGCAAGAAGTGAGGAGAAGCAGATCCTGCGTAGAAGGAAGAAATATTACTCAGTTTCGAAGTTTTATAAGAAAGAAAATTCAATTCAGTGGAGGAATCCTGGTCACCGAAGTGCAGTGAATAGTAAATGTTTTTAAGCAGCAGCTAAACGGGCATCGTAAAGAAAGAGAGATAGAGATAGTCCAATCCAGTCAAAGCAGAACCAGTTTCGTACACCCAGTACAGAGGAGGTTGGCGTAGCTATTCAAAAACTTAGGAACAGCAAGAACGCCGGCTTTGATTGCCTACTACCACAATGCGAAGGCGATAATTTGGCAGAGCTCATAATATAATAGATAATCCAACTATGTCGCGTGACAATAAGTCAAGAAAGGGGCAAACCGTTAAGTATATATCATATCTGTCTGAAGGCATCATGACCAGAAGCACCAAACATGTTGCTACCGATTTGTTAGCTCTTTTAACTCGAGGTCCCCAAATTCGGTGTTTTAGCCATAGACGTCCACTTGTCCACTTTATACATAACTTCCAAAAGCAATTGTAAGTTCAAAAAGTGTGCATCCTGAATCATCTTCAAAAAGTATCACCAATAAAAGATCATATACCTTATAACACAATACCATACAACATTAAATCATGTGCACCCTTCGTTCAGATGAAAAAAAAAAAATTCTCACACAGGGATTCAATTTTTTGACAGTGTTTGCGCCCTTTGTATCAAATAACAAAGGAACAGGTAGATCTGGTTTTATGTTCGGGTTGTAACTCAGGTTTGGTGGTCCTTTTTCTCTCCTTTTCTTTAACAAGGTACCTATAATACGAATACCCCAAGTAAATTGATTTAAGGTCAATTTATTAAATGACATTAAAAAAGGTAATCGAAATCAATTACAGGTACCTATGTATGTGTCGACTTTATTATATAGCGAACAATGATACATATTTAGATACATTATGCGTTTATTTATTTTATTCGTAGGTAATGATGACTTTCGGAAATAAGTATAATTATGCATTTTTAATATATAATGCTCAGATTTAATATTTCGTAACACCACATGTGCTTAACTTATTTTTAAGCTTTATCACTTGTATAATACCAATATTAATTTCACATATATTCTTTCGTTGTTCGGCATTAGTTACACTCACAACAAAGGATGTGTTTATATTTATATTATAATTACATATTTTGTTAGCTATTTTTCAGACTTTAAAGCTGATCCAAATTGATTCATATGAAGTGCATATATTTATAGTTAGGAATGGTTTTTATAAAGTATAGTCAAAGGAACTTTCAATTCCGTGAAAAATTTTTCGGCATTCACAAGAAGATTCTCAATAAACTTTGTTGGGAAATGCATACCTTGGGCGTACCTCCTTCTCTGATAAGGGGTTGATGAATCTGTTTGTACCTGAACATGCATTTGTCGCAGTTCACAAAAGTGATTGTTACAAAAGTACTGTCGCTTTTCGTTTGGTTTCCTACAATTTTAAGACTCCTTAAGACTCGTTCGCACGCTGTAAATCTTATCGCTTAAAAGTATTCTAACAATAAATTAACCTTCTGTCGAATTAGGTTATGCCGTTTTCGAATGACAGCTCTGGGAATTTAATTTCTTCTGGATTTGAATTTCAGTAGCGCTCCCACATTCAATACCACACATTTTTGTTGCTTTTGTATTTTATAATTTTGACACGTTAACTTTAATTAAAAAATTAACTAAATAATGTAAGTTATAATTTATACAAATTACAATGGCTATTATTAATTTTCTTCAATCCCTTTAATTGTCATCAGATTGACAGTGAGGTGGTTAAAAAATATATATACACAAATACAACGACATGTACGCTTCGAATTCGAATGATATTTATTTACTTGTTCGATTGGCATCCCGGATCGGAAAGTTCTTCCAATCCATAACGACATTATATACCATAACTTATGAGATTTGAACGATGACAGTTGACAGATGACATTTTGGCAGCTAACAGTTGACAGCTGATTAGTGACAGATAAAAGATGATATGAATCGTCGTTTAGTGTTTTTAATAATGTAATATGTGTTATTACAGTTATTCAAATTCATAAATGTTCAAAGGAAGATGAGTTAACGTTGGCGTATTTTTCTATTTGTGATACCTGTACAGAATGATAACAATTAATGAAATAATGAAGATATCGATTACCGTACAGTAAAAATTTCGAAATAACAATTTTCCCCAAATTGCAAGTAGGTACTGTTGAAGGTAATTTACTATGATATTGTGTTATCGAATATACATATCGATACCTTAATTTGTATATTTGCGAACCTACACTTTTTACATTTACTTTTTCTTTTACTAAATATCAAATACAGGTAGAGGTACCTCTAGCGAATAGAGGTACAGGTAACGTATAAAAATAGTACACACCTGAAATTGATGAAACAAGATAAAATCTCTTTGGATCGGCAGTGCCTTATAACTAGAAGATCACACCAATTCACCTATAGACTTTATTTGAGCGTACCTTAATTTAAAAAAAAATAAATGTTTAGTGCCACACTAATTAGTAACTGTTTTGATGCTATTTTAACGTGCTGTCATGTAGGATATTTTATATACACGGGCAACGTGTATATTTAATAGAGGAAAATCTTAAAAAAGGCTTTTCAAGTCTGGTCAAACCCATTATTAAATGTGCTAGACAAACAATTTAAAAAAAAATGGGGACAAATTTAAGGCCAAACAACTTTTGGATAACACAAATGTTATCAAGGAAAATGTGACAAATTAAAATCAAAAATCCTTAAAGTAACACTATCATCCTAATAGGCTTGCAACTTTCTGGGCCCTCCTTGAAATATATCTTCGATCTTTATCAAGATGTGGTTGGATGTAGTACAAAAACTCAAATCATGAGGACTGAAAGTATGCTCGATCACATCGCGCGGACGATCAGTTTGAAGGGACAACGAAGGCCAAAACCATGTCATCGCGGATATGGCTTAGTCTGGATAACTGTAAACAAGGTTTTTGCGATTCTAAAGCGTGGAAGATGAAAAATTAAGTACATTCTGATACTGTAAAACGTTTGTATATATATTTGTTTTTTTATAATGTACGCGGCACTAAAGGAATTTTGGATACCCTTATAATGAAGTAACACAGTGCGGGCATTAGGGAAGTGAAGGATAAGAAAAAGGAGATACCGATGCATGTTGGTTTTAAATGTCTGTAAACTATAATGGGGATATTTTTTGCAACAGTTCAGAAGTGGAATGTAACTGTAAACTATTTTGGCCTTAGAATGATTTCAAAAATCAAAGTGTTCGATTTTATTTTACGTGGAACTTTATCATCCCCTAATAAATTCCAATTTTCTATTTTTCCTGTAAACCTTATTTGAATGCTTAAAATAAATACTTAACATTAAGATACCCCGAAACGCTACGCTGTGTATGTATTTATTTGAGTATCGATTGAGCAGCATTGTCAAACGTGGCATTTGACAATACAAATACAAATTTATGTTAACTGCTGAATAATCTGCATAATGGATGAGCATTTTTGTCGGAGAGCAGATCAATATGAGACTGTGCTACTCAAATTAAGTCAGTTAAATTAACCTACTATAAACAGTCTGTAATAACCAACTAACTAACAGGGGCAGTACCATCCTCTCTAATTCGCTTTGCAGCTCCGCTCAGCTGGTGACACTATCATATTAAACGATGATCTAATTGAATCATTAGGGATTAGTCGACAGATTTACATTCAAAATGTGTAAATTCTTTCGAATAAAGTAAAACTGGTTCGCATTCGATTTACAATAAAGCGAGAATAAACGAACGGAAAAAGTTTCAGTACACGCATTTAATATCACAACGATGACGACGACCGCGAAGCTAGAGCTCCAGCTAAGCATCTCAATGAAGGTTAATAACATTGTCTTTCCGATTCGAATCGATTGGCCGTTTTTTTTATTCTTTTTATTTCAACTTCATTAGGTTTTTACATATAGGTACATAAGATATATATATATGTATATGCTCATATGTAGAAATGTATTCTGTGGATTTAAAAAGCCGATGATGTTGCTTTTGCTTGTAGCCCGGGCACAGAGTGAGACCAGGCAGAATAGAAAATTTGGTATTCCTAAAAGACTGAAACGTTTAGAACTGGTTTTGTTTAAATTGCTTCCAAAAGAGATACGAATACGAGTAATTTTCTCCAGCGTCAGTGTGAGCGGCGGTGGCGGCGGTGGTGACTTCGACTTGAGTCTTAAGTGGTGTGCTCTCGAAATCCGTGTGCATACCTGTATCTCGGGGTTCCTTTACTTGATTTTATCCGGTAAAAGTAGAGGATGGCTAAAACAAAACTACTCACCGCCACCGCGTTCATTTAAATTCTTATTTTCTGTTTATTTATACGCTTTGGGGCTCCCAAGATCGAATGGACAACGACGACCGACGATGGTTGGGCTATCTCTTGCTATACATACAGCACATGCTTTGTATATAGGTAGGAATACCTGTATTATGTGATCACACGACACGACACGACGACGCATGTACCAAAATCTGGAGTGGATGGATATGGTAAAAGTCAACTTTTTGGTTAATATTAATGAGTTTCTCTCTCTCGTTGTTTTTGTTGGTCATTGTTCTTCATGATCGATACTTTGCATATGTGGAAATCTATACCTGCTGGCTGAATTTTGTTGATTTATGCCACATAACTTTGTGACACTGTTCGCGATAAGGATCTAATTTGTTTACAGCTCGAATGGCTTCTTAATTTCACAAAGTTTTCCCATAAATGGCAGTACTACAACGCACCTGTACTAAAATGGGCAGCCTAAGACCGCTCTCATAAGAATTTTAATTTTTTTTTTTTGTTTTTTTTTTCGGCTGCTGTTTGTGTAGAAGTATTTGTGCATGGCTTGGCTCGAATTGTGAATTTAAATTAAAGAAATTCATGAATTATGAGTGAACAACAGTCGCGGTTTTATGTAGGTAATGGTCTTTTGGAAATTCAGATCTGATTGTGAGAGTGTGACTGGAATGACAATTAGGTGCGCAGGCGAAGTAGGAACACAAGCAATCGGTGTAATCGCCAGCATTCGATTCCTTTTGTGGCATCAGAAACTGTATCGTGTACGAGAGTGCTAATAAATGAAGAATTGCACCAAATTGTATGATACAATCGCCTATCGATAGACATTTACATTTATGACTCGTCTAGAGAAGTTGATTCTGATTGGCGGTGTATACGAAAGCTGATAGCGCATGTCATTATGCAATCTGGTCAATGTGTGAGGGAATTATATATGTAGTTTATTTAAAACCAAAAATTATTCGATAGCCGTAGTCACTCCGCTCTACTTATTTTTGTGATAGATGATAAAGTTGTTTCAGGCCAAAAATTATAACAAAGTAGGTATATACGGCGATAGAACTGGACTTAAACTAGTCGGTCTTTAATCCGATTAAATTTAAACACAACTTATAATTTTTTTTTAAATCACATTGTCAATCTTCGCTCGCAGAAAAAGGAAAAGTTATTTCTACCTACATATATATACATACATAGACTACGTGGCTTATACAGAAGGTAAAGAAAAAGAGCAAATGCGATCAGCGGATGAGCATTTAAAGATTCGCAGATTTTGCGCTTTAGGCTTTAGGCGGGATGCAAGATTTGTCGTTGCGAGATTTTGTTTAACAGAGCTTCTTCTATAAGCTTTTATGCTGGAACAAATTCGTGTATGGTCCGGGGATAAAGAATTTAAAGGGTTGAACAAACCCTTGTATATTATGGAAAAAATGATTGTTGTTTCTTATATTAAATAAAGCTTAATTTCTTATCAAACAAAGGCTAGTATTTAAAAAAAGCTTGAAATACTAACAGTCATACAAATACCACAGATTGAACAGTTAGTTTTTCTACAAATTTCCAGGTGTTTGGTTAAGTTAGGAAATGTGAAATTAACGGACTTGCAGTAGACATGAAAGACAGTAAGGTATATGACAATAAAAATATGTGAATTGTTTTTGCCAATTTGTAGAACGTTTTCAAATGTGTGTTCAGTTAGTAAGCGGCAAAAACTGTAAAAACCTCAATTTGTTCCAAAAATATTTCTTGGTTTGAGTAGAATATTTTACTTGGGTGCTGAACCAAGGTTGCTGGATGGATAATTTATATTTAAAAACAGCGGTCAATATAGCATCTCTACATATTTAAGGGCTTAGATATGTTTGTTGTTGGGTAACCCATACTTTGTGTGTCCATTCTATATGTTGTTTTCATAAGGATAGGTATTGTTTTTGGGATTCCTTACATCAATTTTGAGGTGTTTCTAGTGCGTTGAATTGTTTGCATTTCTGAAAATAGATATCAACTATGTACATGCAAACGACGAAATAAAATAAATCTCGAAAGCGCATTGATCCTAAACTCAAGTAGGTCATCGTTGTGAAAAATAAATAGATTCAGAGAAAGTACAGACCCTGAGGGTCTTCTTGTTTGACGAAACCGTTTACAGGCCACTGCCAGACCACAACAATAGATACAACCTGGAGCCATTTTGTATACCTAGTTGCAACGTTGCCATAGGTAGTTGGGTGCCTAGCTGTAGGTATTGTTATATATGTGGGTAGCATACACTCATTATATTCATACCGATACAAATTTATATAAGTACATATACATATATGTACTTACATAAATCAAACTTCACGCAGATCAAGAAATACAACAATTTTTTAGCTGATTGCACTGAATTTCTTTGGAAAAGTCTCAATTGCAAATTTATTCTGGTACCATGCTATTCATGGGTGCCAACAGTGAGACACATGCATAGAAAGTGCTTTTAACTGATTGATTATTCTAATGTCGTAAAAATCGCAAGGCGTTGTTGGTGCGTTATCAACAAATCATCACACACTGATATTTTGCGGTAACAACATATTTTATCTATTGTATTGCAGTTTCAAATCAATACTTTAAAGCAGCACTGTAAGTTGAGCACAGGTGGTGGTAAAAGACTAAATAGCATAGCTATAGAGTGGATTTTGATTTTAAATTAAGAAATAAAACAGAGTTCTTTTGCGCCAAATGAAAGGTCACAAAAGAATTCCAGATGCTATATCTTACACAATCGAAAACGACATTAGACCTATTTTCTTAAGCGATATTTTCTAACATTTTGAAGTCTATATTTAAGTTGCTCTTCTAGTTGGTTCGGTGGTTTTGAATGCAAAGCGCACGTCAATAACAATTTTATTTCGTAAGTAAATTTAATTGAATAGAAACAAAATTTTTAAGAGAAGACAAGAACACTTTTTGCATATCCACTTTTAAATTAAGATTCAAACATGCACTAATCCCAAAAGATTTGACATAAATGACTTGGATTAGAAGAAACAGACAGGAGATCATTGATAAAAATGAGAAAGAGAGTCGTAGATAGAACGGAGCTTTGGGGGACACCAGGTCATTAAGAAGTTTTCGGGATTCGAGATATTTCATAAGCTGGCGATTTATCAGCATTTCCAAGACCTTCGAAAGAAGGGACGTAAGTGCAATTGGTCGGTAGAAGGTGAGAGAGCAAGATTCGCCTTTTTTTGGGACGGGCTGGACAAATGCTGTTTTCCATCTTCTCGGAAACAGCCCTGAAGAATAAGACAGATAGAGAGAGAGAGTTTTTATCTATGCTACTTGTTCAAGTGAAAACTTCTGGCCAGATTACTATGAAACGTTTTTAAAATGATGGAAAATATTTATTGGAAATATCTTTCCGTTTTTTTAACTAAGCCAAAGATCACAAAGTATAAAGGTCCCATATTTTTATAAAAACACATATATATAAAACAAATTCAATTTTTACTGGAGCAAAAACTTGCCGTGAAAGGTTAAAATGAAGTTTTAGTATGTAGTAAAGGGCATTTTTTAAGGACTTCAATGTGTATATATATATTCTGTAAATATAGGTGTCGGGAGGCAATCGCTTACGAGATGTAAGATCTAAAGAACATTAAATAAATTAAAGTAAATAAATGCAGTTATTGTTTTTTTTTATTTCATTCTGTTTATCATTATGATAAAAAAAAAACTTTTGTTATAGACACCCGCTTTTCAAAAAGCATCTACCCCAAGCGGTCCAAGATAATTGAAATCACTTAATATAGCTCCGCGGGTCACATATGTAATTTTAGATTTGGCGTAAATAAACATCATGAAAATTTACACATTGGTGGTAACTTTTGACGCCCAGGCCGATCATAATGCGGGATGACCAAACCGAAATCATTAACAAATAGTAAAGATGAAATATTATAATAAATTTTCTATTGAAGAAAATAATAATCGGCGAGGAAAAAGAGGACTTCGACTCCAAGGTCTCTTCTAAAAAGAAATATTTTTAATGAAAAGCGACATAAGGCAGATGTTCGAATATATCTTTATGTTGCTTCGTGAAAGTGCCATATTTTGAAATATGGCCTTACACAACGTCACCTTTTATCTCATAATTTTTAACAATTAAAAAATTGCAGCTGTTAGTATTAAGGTTATATATCATTGTATATAGCCTTGGCTCCAAAACATAGATGGTGAATTGGTGAACATTTTTTTTGCCATACCTTTCATTCGTAAAATATATATTTTTTTGTTTATAAATAGTGAACATACCTATATTGAATTAAAGTTACTTAGTATCACTATACCCACTGCAGAACATATCTACCAGGCTTTCTCGTAAAATAACTTGCACATGGTATGAATATGTGCTCAATCACTATTTAATTTTTAAATCAACTGAAGAGCACCTCTAAGTAAATTAATAAATTTATCTACCTATAAGTTTAATTTGTGGATTATTTCAATGAAATAATAAATTAGAAGTGAGCTTGCCTTACTTAAAATAAAAACAACAAAGTCGATGGTTAGCCTCTCTAACTATAAATCGCGCAATAATATCTGTATCACGTACATACAGCCCTGCATGCATGAAATAACATCGTACATAACATATCTTAAAATTAATTATTTATAAGTTACCAGCGAAGTTAAGTGTTTCTTATGCAAAACGACTCCCGTGTTTTATTTAAAAAAAATCTCAATAAAATCGCTGGTCCATTTTGCTAAATTAAAGCCGATCAAATATAGCTATACATAGAATTTATGTATGCATATATTGCTTATATCTTTATGTATTTAAACCCGATGTTTTTTTATTCACTATCAATGTATATAAGTCGTTATAAAATGGATCAGACATAAGTTGCCAAACATATAAATGAAGATCAGAACTTTCTCTGTTTTAGCAAATTTCACAAAAGGCGCCAAACCTAGTTTCTGATGTACGTATTCAAAATCAAGTCAAATCAAATTGTAAATGAACCTTGATTGAATCGATTTTAATTTTTTTGTTATTGGTCAGTATAATTATATAAAAAAAAACCTTGTATTCTTAGATATTCAGTTTTTGATCACATAAACTCGTTTTGCGTGAGATTTTTTATTTTTTTTTTGTTTGTCAATACATACAAGTGGCGGGTATTTTTATAATTCCTGATCACCTTACTCCTACATTTAGTACTGATATCGCACATGATCAACACTTGACCCCATGAGCAATAAGTTGTCATTAATTTTGAAACTGAAGTAGACATCCGTTGTCGAGTGGGCGCGCAATGCTATTTTGATTTGCTCGTATGTATGAGCTACATTTACAACGCGTCATATATGGTGGTGTGTCATCAAGGCCCATGTCTCCAAGCGGATATAAGACACCACTTTCGAGGATATAATGTACTCGCATTAAGTTTGATTTTTATCTAGCCGGTAGTTTAAAGTTTAGAGGCATCGAGAGGCATCAAGCATCGAAATCAGAATCGCCATCATAAAATTCATTAGGAAACATAAGGCAGAGCAAGCGAGAGGTAAAATAACACGCTATTAGGGGGCGAAATCATTTCACGAACTTCGTCAGTTAAGTTTCGTATCATTGAACTCAATCACCCCATTCCTAGTAATTTCACCTCCAAGTATCAGATCGATGAATTATGTATGTGCCACTCTCTGGCTTTGTAGCCGACGACGAGGTGATCATTTACCTGCCGCACTTTTTCTTTATGGCCAAACCTATGTAATGTATCTTTCTCCTCTCAGTTTTATCATCGACGAAACTATGGAAACCAGTTTAATTTCGTAGCTCTAAAGATCGTTAAAAGTTCTTAAGTTCAAGCCATTTATATTGAAGACACGTCGACTGCCAGGGGGCTCCTTTTACCAGTTTTCATCTTCGTGCTCGTGCTCCGTCGATGATGGTCGTGTACATGAAACTTACCATTGGAAGGCCAAAAAGAAAATGTAACCGAAACAAGAATCTTGTTCTTTAAGAGATTTTAGATTGTTTATTGTTTCTTTTTTTGGTTCGTTGTCTTGCTGTCATTTTCTTATTTTTTTTTTTTTTTTTTTTTTGTCTTTTTGGTTCATTGGGCAACCCAAGTAAAGACACGGATTCAACTTCAGCTCGATCCCTACAGAGATATAATCAGAGATATCTCTACTCTATACATTTGCTTGTATAGGACCGAAGCATTAAAGCAGCATCACATCCCATTTCATGTCGCATGTAAGTGCCCACACACACAATCCGGTATATGTGCATTTTGAACTTGGCGACTAACCTACACCTTGGAGTTGGAAGTCCAACAATTCATCGTTAAGGCAGCAACATGAAAAAAAAATTAAGGAGAGGAAATTGGTATCTGGGATGTTGTGGCCTTAAGTTGTGCCTTGTTGTAGGTATATTTGGATAGATAGACACACACATCCCGCGCGTTGGAGGCTGGAGGATACCAACCGCTAACAATCTCTCTTGTGTATAAGGTCTTACCTCGCGAGGCACATAAACCTGGCCAACAGCCATTATGCGAATCGGATTTTTGTGCGCGAGCTCTTCTGGTCCGGTTGTTGGTTAATATAAAAAGATGCTGCGTCGGGGTAGGGAGGGGGAGGATTACGCCCTATATGGGTGCGGAATATGTAGGCAGCATGCAAGATAGAATGGTCGGAGGATCAATTTACTCTTTCCTACCGAAGACGACTTTCATGCAACCTTCTCTCGACTCAATGTAACTCTTATTGCAACGTCGTTGTTATATTTCGCGCGCCTGTATCTTTTACTTTTTTGTATCTTATTTTATTTGCTTTCGGGAAATTTTATTTATATCTGCTAAACTGTCGGTTTTATTTTTAGAATTATAAAAAACTTGTTGTTGCTGGGCAAGTCCTTCTTTCTTTGGGAATGCTGCGGTTGGTTTGGCGGAGCGCGCGCGCTCTTGGTGCCCAATAAAAGGGTACAGTTTCGCGCGTGTACAAAAACTACATTCCATTGAGATGCTGATGCACATTCTTAAGCTACTTCACAACTGACTGGATAGATAAAGTTAGAATCTATGTTTGGTTTGATTCAGTTTGCTTAGGAAGTTGAATACATAGAATTTTGTGCAACATTTTATTTAAATTGCAATAATGTAAAATATTTGGCAAGAATTGTAGATACAGTTTGTTTTTTTTTTTATTTTATTCATACTAACAGCATTTTAATAGAATGTGAATGAGAGTTGTCATCCAACATGAGAGTTGGATTAAGAGAAACCACAGTAATGAAGATTTTAGGCTGGAGAAAGTCATAACTCAGGTTGAGAAAAGGTATTTTGCAATGCTGTTTCCATTTAGTAGATAGAAGAACAATTTAGTAACAGAAGTGTTTGTTGAATGCCTCCAGTACCGAAGTTAGAACTTATTAAAGTTTCTCCCTTTAATTCGTCACTTTAAGGATAGCTTGTGAAATATTGTTCTTGCATCTGGGCGCTACTTTCTGACGATTATTTAAGAAGGCACTTTTATACCAACATCCGCCCACTTTCTATCTAACGATTTCTGGGATAGGAAGAAGACAGAAAACCAGTGCTACTGCGGAGGTCAATCTGCCGAATTCAATGATTGGGATGATTATATAAGAAAATCCAACTAATGGGTCTTGGCGCTTACATTTATTCACGATACGAGGAGAATGTTCACAGTTAGTAACGTAATTCATTGTGGTTATCAGTGGAACCGTCCTATTTGAGAGCCATACTGAATGCTCATTATGGTTCCAATAATTGAATTAATTATTCTGTGAGATAGTCATGGTTTGGAACTTTGTGGACATCAAGATGCGGGAAGATTTTACTAGAGGAACACTTGAATAATGATGGAAACTTTCGTGCGTTATTTAGATATCGAACTTCGGAAAAAATGCCACATACAAAGCGAACCGACTGATACATCAAGAAATCATTGATCGCATTAATCAAATGCAGGCCCATGTTTAATTGGTATACGAATCTTTTGACATTGCGGAGATTGAACAAATTTCAGTTTGCGTCAGATATTGAAACCGCAAAAATGGCATTAACAAAATTTGCGAAAATATTTGAACTTTCACTCCTGTAGCAATTTTTTTTCTGTTGCTAACTATCTTCATTAACAATAAAAAGTCATCGACGCCGTTAAAGCATCATCTGAAGCTTTCCAAATGCTTTAGCCAACTATAGACTCTGAATTTACAGGTAAAGCTAAAGCAATGCTATTTGGTTTGTATTTAAGAATTTTAAGCTTACAAACAAAATTATAAACATTAAAAGCAGCGTTTCATTTATTAAACTTCCTGACTTTATCATTGAGTAGAATTTTGCAAACATACGAATTTGACAGAAGCTATGGAGTTGGCGAATCGGACTCATGGAAATGACCGTTGGTTTTCAATTCTGTTGAGAATGGTTTCGATCTGCAAAAACCAAGACTCGTAACAGACGCCTGTGTTGAAGATTATTAGGAAATAAACTTTATTCCCCATATTGGGATCCATTCGTAACGAATTTGGAAAAACGTTTACTAAAGCATACGCATAGAAATGTGCTATATAGAATTTCGTCTCCATTTCTCATAGCAAAATTGAATTTAAGAAATTAATTTTAAAGAAACACCCTGCACAATATGTTCGAGACATAAGCTGCTATTTTAAGTTATTCTTTCTCTGAAGTATACGTAAGTAAAGTTCAGCTTTGAAGAAGACAAATTGCAGAGAATAATATTCGCTGTAAGCTCTTAATGATAGTAACAAGCCGGCCAATTTAACGGAAAATTAAAAGCCGTTTTCTATCTTGTGTCGCATTAAAATCTGCGTATGTACTTATCAATGATGTAAAAGTTAACCTTGACATAGTACTAAACGAATTCTTTTCTGTACGTATTTTCTTTTCTCGAAAAGTATTCATATGAACGTTCTTAACTAGTTTTTCAATGAGTCTTGATTAACTTGACTCTGATCAACCTTGAAGTTAATCTCCCGTATAAAAAGAAATAACTCGCACTTGAGTTTTTATTGTACTGAACTGTAATGTTCACTGATTTCACGGATGGTTCCAAAACCGTACTAGGGTTAAGGAGCTTTCGTGGCGGTTGTTCGAATCAGGGTCCAGACTATGTGTGCCGATATTTTTTGAAAGCTGCTCTTCATCACTGAAATGCCCTATCGGCTTACCATACTAAAAAGACGTATCTGTAAGAAGAATAATGAACAAAATCATTCACACTTTTGCGTACCAGAGTATATGATTAAAACTTGCTTTTGCGTTTTTCATGAAATATTCATATCTCATGCAATATATTTTACTCTAAATTAAAATGTTAACACCATTAAAACTACATACGAACTAGACGGTCAGTAAAGTCGATCTTCTTCAATTGAATACCATTTTGAATAGTTTTTCTCTTTGATTTGTTTTTTATCTACAATATTATACAGCAGCGCCAACAGATTTTCAAACTCTGATATTTGTTTCTTGTAGTCACTGAAGACGATGACCCATTTCATAAGTACTTCACACAGTTTCAAGTCTTTGGAGAGAGACATTTTTTGGAAATGTGTATTTAAAAACACACCCAACCATCGCAGAATGCGCAAATCATCGTCGATTTTATCCGGACAATCGGGTCTCTCCTCAAGGCAGCTCTCATTGCTGGTGATCAAAATATGCAAGTATTCCAGCATTTTTAGAACCTCACTATATTCGATTTCCCTGCGTATGTGCCCTGAAATTGATTTACTGTCGAAGGAGCACGATAGAACAATATTCATTAAATCTTTTCGTTCTTTAACGGGCTTTAGACCTTTCTCGCAGGATTCAGCCAGTAGATCTACGTTGGGAAACTCACTTGTGTCTGACTTGTCAATATCTACTTCCATGTAGTCGTCGTCTTTGTTTTTGTTATTCACTAAAGTTTTGTCCTCCTTACTGCGTACTTCGAAATCTTGGAGAATGTATTTGAGCGTTTTCACTAAAATTCTCTCCGAAATACATGTGTAACGTCGCAGACAAACAGCGATATCTTCAACTAAATCTGCCTTGATGAGCACCCAGAGCAGTTTTTCCGTTATTTCATGTTCACTCGCCCCGCACTGTTCTAGTTGTGTAGCTATAATTTGCACTTCTTCTGTGACAAAACCAGTATCGTAGTAATTGGACATCAAATTGATGTCAATGTCCGCGTATGCTGAATCTACTTGTACTAGCTCTACATGAATGTCTCGGTGCATTAACCTATCGAGTAGTCTATTGAAACGATCAGCCTCCTTGAATGGGATTGTTTTTCCGTCGGCAAAAAAAGATTCTGCTTTTTTATCTTCTGCTTGAGGACCGTTGCCAAAATACACTGGGAGTGGCTTTTGCGTCTCAGCTAAGGAAAGATGGTCTTCAAGTTCTAGTTCCTCGTCATCAAACTCAGCTTTTACGGTGCTCGAATAGTCATTTGATATTTGTGAACCTACCAAATCTGAAAGCATTCCCTTGCTCATTTGATACGAGACGACGGATAAATTTTGTCCCATCGCTAGAAGTATGCTTGATCCCACTGACCACAGTCGAGAGTAGTTGAAGTAAATTTTGAAGAATTGCTTTGCTTTGACAACTTTGAACTGGGTGTTGTATAGGACAAGAGAGCCACCTTCTTGAGTGCTATTACCTCCATATATTGCTGCACAATGTTTGGACAGGCCCATAATTGTTAGCGGGGTGTCTACCTTAAGATCGGTGAAAACCGATACAAACCGTCCCGGGGACTTACTGCTGTACACGTTATCCACGAGATCCAGGAGGAATACTTCGCCATCGGCCCCTGAAAGAATAACATATAAGAAAAACAAAGATAATTAATGATTTTTTCACAGATCATTTTTTATATTTATTATTAAAACGTTAATGGAGTGAGAAAACCGAATCTTGTGATAAGTTGATCTTGAAGACAACTTTTACAATTACCTTATATAATATGTACATAAATTGTTATCATAAATTTTACTATTTGAGTAGGTCACTCTTCTTTTATTTGACTGTAAGCCAATAAATAAGCATCTGGACATAAAAGGTGAAGAAATCACACATTAAAAAATTTAGCCACATCGGGTTTTATTTCCATTTTTACATTTTCATAGAAATAACACCACATTTCGATACGGATTTATTTCGAAGAGTGCTTATCACGTAGAGCCATGTGCGACAGTACATGTTTGTATGGTATAACTGGGGGTCTTAGACCCAGAATGATAACCTGGCTGTATGTAATAATTGTCATACCCATCATCTCATACGCTGCTTTCGAATGGTGGCTTAAAGTACTTGAACGGACAATGTCAGCCATCTGGTCAGAATCTTCAGTGCGCTGCATGTCTCAGCTGCCCAACAACAGCACTAGAGGTCATTGTTAGACTCTCACCCCTACTGATCTTCATTAAGAAGACAACTGTTAGGTGAGCTATTAAGTTGCAACTCGAATATATGTTTAAACCAAGAGACCATGTGAGTCGCCTGAAAATACTTAACTCAATCTCAAACATAAACATGTTTTATTGCATTCTTGATATTATGGTCAGGGAATACAGTTTTGGAAAACTATTCGCGGTAGAAATACTGGATCGTTCTAACTGGATCCGAAAAGAATCTGTGCCTTGAGATTAAATTCGAACACCACATTTACTCTACTCAACTACCCTATCACTCAGGACACACGGGAGACAACTCACACAGCGCCTTTGCTGAGCATATAATATATGCAATAAGAACTCATTTCGTCTGCCACACTTGGCGAGCTAAGAACAAGCACTTTGACGGTAGGCGTTTTCGTAAACGTCGAAACCGAAAGCAATTTTTTTTTTATTCAAACTGAATAAATTAACTAAATATTTATTTATTATTAATAAGACGATCATTAGTGGACTTAAATTCTACGTCATAGTGACATCAGGAGTTTGGATGGCCGTCTCATCGCACATATAATCTAGTATAAACGTACTAGAAAAACTGCTGCTTTCTTTTCAACTGCGTGCTGAATAAAAAAATATTTGTGTTTGGCAGGCACAAAACAAAGCAGGCATGCAGTCTAACTTTCACAGATAACTGGGTTTATGACTTCGCCCTGTATGTTGATGGGATGGTTAAACAAGAAAGTTTCCAATCATCGGTTCAAGAAATCAGGATTTTGTATTTCGTATATCAGTATTGGGACCTCCATATGGAGGCCTACATTCGTCAATGGTTCTTGTGTTATATTTATGTTGTGAGTAATCCATTCTCCAATCTAGATGGCACTGTTAACTTAAAAAAAATTATAAGTAGCTTCGGCTACATGTAGTTACTATGTTAAAGCAGAATGCGAACAATATTCCATTGCAAATTACAAAATACTTTATTGGGACCCTGTAAACTGCTTTGCGCTACATATTTTGGAGCAATAATTTGTCTACATGCTTTTGACGCCCAACAACAAAGTGCAGTGGAAAAACAGATATTTTTCTAAGTAAATAATGGTATGGAGTTATAATTTATACAAAAACATCTATTATAGAAGTGTGCGCAATAATTATACCTAAAAAAGTGAATATTAAGTTTATAAAAAAAAAAAATAATATAACAGTTTATAAATAAAGCCCGACCCGACCTCCCAGTTCTTATTCTTTCGCACCAATTTTTTACATCAATAAAGGTACATTTATCAGAATCAGTCTTAACGCAGTTAATTAAAGTATTTCGTTTACAAATTCCATACATTTATTTTTAAATAATCTAAAAAAAATTAAGGTGAAACGGCCATAAGCCTTGCTATTCCAAGTGTATAAAAAGTATATGTTTGATACGAATGGAAGGGACCTACAGTTTAATGCCGATTCCGAAGGGCAATTTATTTTTGAGAACCTTCTCATGACAGATTTTACTCTTGGATGTTCGTCAGACTTTAGCAAGATGTGGGGCAGCAAATAAAACCTTTAAAGTGATTCGGGTCAGATTTTAACCAGAAAACAACATTATCTGGTAGTATATATATACAAAGAGAAAACCTCTGTGAACCAGCGTTTATCGAGCTGCTGACAAGCTTTGCTGGCGCACTCTAAAATAATCTGCATTTCGTAGCCGATTTGATTGAGCATTAGCCACCTGTTCGATGCTGCACTATATTTTATTTTTAAAATCGTATTACGGTAGAACTTTTGTTTAATTTAGAACAACTTACAACATCTAACATCAACATCGCTTTGTTATGGAGTTTTTGCAACCTTTTGATTCGGCCTTGATACCAACATTTATACAGTATCGTATAACAAGACTTGAAATGAGTTTAAACTAAAATTTTGTAGAGCGTGACATCTGTCAAGTATTCAATTATTTTTCGAATCCGTTTGAAAATAAAATTTTCGTACGAATTTTCTTGCGTATGTAAAGTGTAGACTACATGTTCATGTATTTTTAGCTCTTTGTCAATGAACATTCGCAAGAACATTTAATGTTCCACCATTGGTGTAAATTGCTAATAATTATTAAATCAATACGGCCCTCATAATTTATTGTTATCTTTTTATCGCTCTTTTACATATAATGCACCGTGTGTTTGACCTTCCTTTTTTTCGTTAAAAGATATGGTATCCAATTAGGTTTAAGACCGGAGAGATGAAGGACAAATAGTATAGGGGATATCTGTCGAACTATTGGGCTGCTTTAAAAAAAATATTAAAGCTTTTTAATCCGACATCCTGTGATCAGTATATCTTACTTACTTATCAACATAGTCTAGTTGATATGTATATTAAAAACATTTCTCGGAGTGGACTCCACCAATCGAATACTTTTAATCGAAATTGGATGAACGATGCGCGAACGTATAAAAGATTAATACACAAACAATAACCTTTATATATTCTTTCTTTCAATTCGACATCGTAATTAATTAAAACATTTTGCGAAAAGAATCATACATTTTAGGATCTTATTTAAAGAACTAATGCGACCTTGAAGTCCTACTTTATGGATCCGAATCATTGAATCTTTCGAAAGGGGATGAAAATATGGCTTCTGTGGGGGGACGATTCACTGAAGCTATCCGAAGTTTCAATAAAAAATTATAAACGAGTCAAAATCAGCAGGTCAACGCAAACCGGTTGAAATATGTATATGTTAAAACCTTAATATACAACGAACTTCTTCAAACGGCCAAATTGTTTACACTGCGCGAAACACAACGTTCATTCAATCAACTGTTGAGTTCCTGAATTTCCTAAAAACTGACTGTGACTTAACCACGCTCCGCTTGAATAATACGATTTCGTTTGGAAAAAAATTATGTATATAATAAAATTAAGGTATGCAACTCAAAAAAACTACTTACAAATAGTCAGCAAGGCATGTGAATGTTCAACCTCAATCACTGAATATCCTGCTACAGCAATATTCTTCTCATTACGTCGCAGGCTAAATTTCTCCACGTTACCAATCGGTTTTAGATTAGTCAAATTCAGTTCCATTTTAGTAAGAACAATGGCGTCAGACTGGTCTTTCTGGAAATAGGTGAAAAACTTGCGACCGTCTTCCATGCTGATAACTTTTGGATCAATAATATCATTCGATGAAAGCGCTTCCAATTGCGTGTTATCTCCGGCGTATTCTTTCCTCGACTGAATTGCTGACGACAAAGATTCGCATGTACCATCACTGTAGACTACTAATGTTTCATTTGAATCGCAAATCAGGTCGGATATGTTTTTATGAAACTGTTGAACAACAAAAGAGTTGAAATTCAATTGTTTTTATGTAGAAAATAATTGATAATACCTTCAGCTTCTTGCACTTGTTGATATCACTGACAGTCTCATCCCATTGTCTAACGAAGCGGTTGGCAAAGACTCCAACGTACTGTTCACTTCTGTGATCGTAGACTACTTTGCATGAGAATTTCTCTAATACCGACCAGCTACGAATTTGCTTTTGAGTTGAAATCTACAGGAATTGTTCATAGTTGATGATCATTTTTGAAATACATATGTAATAACTTGCACTTACCTTTATAACCATGGAAATGTTGCGACCAAGGGTAGCAATAATGTTGCCGCTGTCGCTATCAGGTGATAATCCAAGAAATTCTTTGGTATCATGTATAGGACATAAATTGTAGTATGCAATGAATTTTGTCATCGTGATTTGGATTTTTATTTGAAAATATTAATAAAATAACTCTAAAAAGTTGTACACAACACACGTGCTTTTGTTTATATTCCCAAAAATCAAAATGACATTTCAATTTTCCACTAGCAAAAGATGTTCATTCAAATTTCTCCTTTCGAAGATCTGACTGCTGGGTTTGTTTGTTTTGGTAAACCGTTGACGGCACTATTTCATAATAGTGTTTATAGTACATTTATAGACTTTTTAATTGAAAATACATTTTTTAACTACAGAATTTTTTCTTTAAATGTGTCTGACCATAGTCTGAAAATAGAGGGAATATGTGAGGTTGAGTTGGAGTAACTGAAACTCTACTCATGTGACTTCGTACTTTCTTTTTTAAAAGAAACATGTGTAGTTTATTTTCCGTTTAAAATGTTTGAAAAAATAACTCCTCCAATTTTGTCATCATCAATTAAAAGATTGAAAGTTACTTTCAGCATATCCAAAAGCGGTGAGTTTTTTGAGGGTGTATTCTTATATGCCAATCTTTTATTCATATATATTTTTGATCTTTGATTTATTTCAAAATTCAAAAAATTACGTCACATATATACATTACCTTACATATTTTACTTTCCGATAAGAGTCATTTATTTGACCGGTAACTTAATGAACAATGTGCAATAAAAAAAAGGTGTTGGATTTGAATTATGTTCCATGCATGTATTGTTGTATAAATTCAGATGTCTTATAGAAACAACGCCTTCTATGCATGGAATTCGGTTGTTTAATAGCTTTTGCAGTCAAGTTCAGTGCCTCTCAAACCTATTCCAAATTGAAAGATGGACAATTTTTTTGATTTTTTTCTACTTTTCTTCACTTTCGTTAAGATGTAGATCAGGCTTTAAAAAGGAAAAAATTTAAAGCGTGTGGCGTTAATTCTGCAAACAAATAATAAATAAATACTATATTACACAATATTAAACAAAACAACAATTAAATAAAACAACAAACGTCAAAATATAAAACATATGTTGAAGTCAAATCTGGTTGGAGTACTACCCGTCGGGTTCCACACAATATGTACTATCAAGCACACAAATAACTAAAATTTCCACAACACATTCCAAATGCAGTACAACAGCGGTTGTCAAAAAGCGAAGCCAAGCTCAGCAGATACGAAGATTCGAGATACATATTTGTGATAACGTGTTCACCGGTTGAAGATAAAGATAGATATTAAGAAATACTCTTCTAAAAATTAATTATTATTGCTTTTAATTGAATTGAAAATAAAGACATAAACAAATAGTTTGTTTTTAGTTCACTCTTGCAAAACGCTATAAGCGTAAACGTTGCGGCTCCATCTATGTTTAATTCTAGAAGGTTCGAGTATTTGCTGATATAGTTACTTCCGGTCTCCGGTCGTTGGAGAGTAAAATAACTTAACGAAAATTCGGAGACAACCTAGCCAACAACCAATAAAAATCATTCTGCAACCCATAGATAGAGCTAGTCCTACATTGAATTTATACTATATATTTTTTATACAAGGAGGATCTCACTATAGAGTGTAAGGTTGAGAGTGCCTTTAGCCTATTTCCCAATATAAAGTGAATGTGTTGATTAAATTGTTTAATTATTTCAAAGTTTTATCCAATTAATTTTTGAAAACTGAAGGTCGATCGTTTATGAATTAATATTGCCATTTCGGGCTAAAACAATTTTAAATTAATATTTTCCAATCTAATATACATTACAGAAGATATTTTAAGGAATATGCGAAAGTCCAGTTCTGAAGAAACGTGTTTGGTGTGGTGAAATAAAATTCTAATATTTTGTTTTTTTTTATTGCTTAAATTTTGATCATTCGCACTTCTCTAAAGTTGAAATGTTAACAAATCAATCTGGGTTGAATATCAAGTAAACAAATAAAAGTGATCCGAAATTTAAAAATTCCTTTCAAACACAGATGAGTAATGATACAGATAGTCGAATTCCATATTCCCTTTCCTCGTAAACCCGCAAAAAATATTTAATAATGGCCGCAAGATCTGTGAATAATTGTGACCAAGTGTGAACTAGAGGGTGTTGTTGATTGTCAAAAATTAGTGTTTGAAGCCCAGTTTGATATTAATGATATCTAAATGGAATCCTTGGCGTAGTACTGCTGTTGTGTGCGTGAGCTGGCTCATAACTTGTTTTGCATGCAAAAACTTATACAGATACACCTTCTACGCCTTTTTGAAGCAAATAAAATAGGGAGGGCGAGAGAGCCAAAATTATAATAATTATATTAGAAAATTGTCAAAAAGTAAATTAACAAACAAAATCTCAAGCTACTGAAAACTATAGTTTAGACAAACCCATTTAAAATTTCCAAACATCTTGAAAGCTTTACAAATCTTGGAAACAGAATGGCGAAACATTATTTCCTCAAGTAATACATAAATTGAAAATGTTTTAAACATATTTTATTTGCTTTGCAAAGACAAAAAATAAACAACAAAATAAACAATACGAAGATAGTAAACGCCAATAAAAAAAAAGTTCCCAAAAATGCGCTCAACTCGTCTTAGCCGTTTCAGTGGTAGCGGTTGCATCATGCACATCAGGAGAAGCATCAATAACGGTTTCTTGCAAAGGCGTTTCTACTTTCAGCTCCATTTCTGTTGGCTTTTCATCATGTGAAATTGTGACATTTTTATTTGGTTCCTCAATCACTTCCACATCCATGGATGTGTCCAGTATTTCTTTGTCCTTGGTAACTTCACTGTCTTCATTGGACATCGGCGTGATGGTTGTCGATGCTGCCGCAGCACCTACTACAGTAGTGTCCTCTTCGTCTTCCTCCGTTTCTGACTCGTATTTCTAAAAGTGAAAATGTAGAGAAGACGAAATGTAAGATAAAGTTCACCGTCGAAGCTTTACCTTTGCTTTTGTGAAAAGTGAACAATTTTTTTTTTTTGATTTTCTTTAAATACTTTGAAACGCTTATTAAATTGAAAATGGCGAACTGAAAAGTAACTTTTTATACACTGCGATCGAAGCGCAGTTGTTCAATATTTGAAACTCATTTCATTGGCATCGTTCACGCTTCTCAACTAACAACAACAAGAATAAGAAAGGTTCTTGAAAAAAATGTGTACAAATTGAAACTCACCTTTTGAACGTAGTGCCTTTTGGCTGGCAAAGTTATGTGCAATACGCAGGTTGCGTCTTCGAAAATATTCGGCACCGGCTCCTGACACACTACACCGCTTTTCTCGACTCCACAGGCCCGGAAGAGTATTTGTTTCTTATCCTCAAGAATATGCTTTTTGCAGTACTTACAACTTGGCATGGCTTTTTCGCCACACTTTACCCCACCCTCGGTAAAGACGCACTTTGCAAATGGATGAGCTTTCTGAATATAGCCCTCAGTAGCCTTGGAACGCTTCTCTTTAAATTTCTTATGGAGGACAGCCTCCATGCCGTGGCGCCTATGGTAATGATTAAGCGCCTTGAGTTTCTCGTATAACTTACGCTCGGCTGGAGTCTGTTTGGGTTGATCATGAATGCTGCCTGTAATTGCAATTGTTAGTGTCATTAACTATAAAAAAAAATGTAACCAATGTAAGAAATTAAAAACCCACACAACGTCTCCCGTTCCTTTCGGATTGCGTGCAAGTACTTTCGCCTCTTCTCCTTCAGAATGTGATGCAATCGATTTATTTGTTCCACATAGAGATCCTGTAGACTTATTAGTTTCTTTTTTGATATGGCAAGTGCCTCTTCGTTTGTGTAAATGCCTGCATGCCTACGGAATTAAACTTAGCATTTAACTCGAAAATAGTCGACTACTACGTACTTTAACAAATCTTCGTCCTGCGAATCAACGCTCTCATCGTCTGAATTATCCCATTCGTGGCCCCTTGCCGTACTATTCATATTAATGGGTTCTGCATCTGATGAACTATCTGAAGCATAATCAAGTATGCGGCGCTTCCTTTTAATGAGGCCATTCACTGTGTTAAGGTCTGAGATTTGGTCGTAATTGACTGAAATTAACAAAAGAAATTCCATCACCCTCCTTCGATTTTAAAAACCACAAATGTTAATTTTTACCGAATGGCCTTATGTTTGGCGAAACCACGTCTATCTCTTCGTCCAGTTCACAAACAAAAGGAGTCGGCGGCGACAACGGGTCAACGTTCAAATGGTGCGACAAGTTATTTAGCAGAGCTTCATTGCTTTCAATCTGCTTGAACTTTCCAACTGTATTGCGCGTCTTTGTAAGTTGTGCCAAACGGCTGTGCTCGAAGCAGTAAGTGGTCAAGGAAGGATCCTTTTTGGTATCATGCTTTGGTGCTGCTTGTGGGCATTTTTTTCCATTGGAAAATGCATATGTACACGGCCTGAAGGGTGCTCGTGTATCCTTTAAAATATGGCGAATGCAATATTCATACCCATCAAGTCTGGGGATCGAGCAATCAAATGTGGGATTAGAACAAGCCTTTGATTTTTTCTCAATCTCGACGTGCAGTTGTTCGCGCAATTCTTTTTCTGGGTCAATTGTGTGTTTTGTGGGTACTTCCCTTAGCTGTACGGTAGCCATTTTCTCCATTTAATTTTATCTAATAAAATGCAGGAATACAAACTTATTAATGATAATTTTTACTTAAAAACAAAAAACAATTCTGCAAAAATGGCCGACGACGGAACAGAAATTAGACAAACTGAACTTGGATGTGTTCACTGTTTAGTTAGATGAAGGTGTTACCATATATAAAGAAAATTGGGAGTTTTTTTTTAAGAAATATATAAATTATGGAAAACTATTATCTGACATTATCAAACATATACACTGAAGGCAAATAGTAAACACATGTTTACTCATAAAGCATTAAGAAGCGACGTTTTGCAATTTATTTGCTGAAAAACCTTTGTCGATTGGGCATTACATCAAAATACGCAAAAAATGATTTTGGGCGATTTAGTGATTCGGATCGGATCCTTCAACATTTAGCAGATACCAATGAAAGTTTTTATGTTTCAGCAGCTGTCAAAGTTATCAATGACATCCAGCTGTGAAAACATCCAGTCGGGTTTGCCATTTCATCATGCATCATTTCAAGCTTGTCGAAAGTGCGGTAATTATAAAAAAGTATTATCGAAATTTCGGCTTAATTGCAAATACGCCAGAAAATGTTGATTTGAATTTGTCTTTTTTTTTCTCGAAAGAAAAATTAACTAATTTTATTTCCAAAGAACTGTTCATGAAATATGTACATAAATCCTACATGTGAAGAAAGCTAGACATTTTTTTTTTCTTGAGGATAAGATGAAGTTTTAAAAACGACAGATTAATTAATGCTTGAAAAAATTGCTTGTTCATGGAATGCATGTTTTCTTTATCAAACCAAAAGCACACACACAACACAAAAATGTGTGTTCAACTACTGAAACTTTTATAAAATTTGATTTTAAATTTTATCACTTATAAATAGATTTACATTTCAATATGAGTATATTTCAATGCATTTTCATTAGTCAAAATAAATACGTTTTAGCATGAAAATTTGAAAGTTCCCTTTAACAATCGAATTTTCTCAACTCACTCTTTTTACTGATTCAGAGAATTGTTCATTGGAAGAGCAAGGAAACGATTCAGAGTCAAATTAGTTTACTTCTCAATCAAACGTAATTTTCTATTCTTGACTTTTACATGTCTAAATCGCTGTTAATTATTAAATTGTAAAATTGAATCATACATGTTTTTTTAATGGCTATATGAGCTAAATTTTTTTATAATCCCAAAAAGTAAAAACAATATATTCGAAAAAACAATTTATGAGTGAAAACTGTTTTTGATGAAAACATTTATTTTATAAGAAAAATAACATAATGCACTACTGAATGCCTGACTGCTGCTATAACTTTAATTACTAACCCAACACTCGCCCTTACATGTGAACAAAAACAAAACATTAAAATTGAAATCAATTTACGGCCAATCAATTATAATAAACAAATTAAAAGTAGACTACCGCATATAAATACGTAGCTAATATTTGCTATCAACTGAATAATCAATTCCCACAAAACAAATTTAAACTCCATACGGAATAAAAAATTTCCCATTCACACGCCATTTTCTCAAACTTTATAGCAAAATTATGACGTAAAAAAATTTCCCTTCATGTTGTGGGTCGGCCATTCTTGCGGATACAACATCATTTCTGTGAAGTGCTAATATTTAATCAATTTTCTCACATTAAACTTACATCGATTGCCGCAATTCAATTGAAAAACAAACGCGTTAATGCGACACTAAGTAATTAATGTATTTTGAACAATAAATACAGCACGGAGCCGCTAAAATAAGTGAAAAGTCCGGAGCCCAATCCCGACCAACTCGCGACTTCACGTGAATTTTTTTTTATTAAATGGCGTCTGTCGTCGACTATCGCAAGAATATATTTGTGTAAATGCACGCTGAAGTGAGAAGGAAAAACAGAAAAAATCGACTGTATTTTTTCATCGTTACATGTATGCAAAATTTATTCTATTAATTATAGGTTTTATTTTCCATATTCTGCTATTAGATTGCGTTAAATTTTCGCTTTGCTTGAGTTTTTTTTTTGCTGTGGCGAGAAAGGAGTGAATCTTAAAAATTCCATTTCATCATACATACGACGAAATTCGTGTGTCTGACAGCAACGAAACGAAGGGGAAAGCAAAAGTACGAAAAGAAAGAAAATATCCCAAAATAGTTGTGTGACAACGACGTGTCATTAGTCAGGTGAATATTTGGCGCTGCAATCGCTTAGAAGAAATAAATATTAGTGCGAAAACAGAAATCAAAACAATCGTCTGCCCCTCCGCGTGTCTTCTGTGTTCTGGTGTTATTGGTTTGGTCCAGCAGTAGAACACTCGATTTCGAGAATACAATAAACAAAAGTCCACTCGATTAAAAAGAAACACAAAAACAAAAGAACACTAATTCTTTAATTTCTTTTAAGTTATTTATTTCGAAAGCAGAATTTTTTGAATTCATAACACAAGTGAAAACCCAGTGAATTGCATATTGTTTTAGTTTAATCGCACTTAATTGAAATTGAATTTTCGTTTTGTTTTTCGATTTTTTTTTCGCTGTTTAATTCCCGTGAATTAATACAAAATAGTGCTTGAACGCGATCGAGATTGGCTAAATGGCGGCAACTAACGTTCCGGGAAGTGGCATCGGAATACCATCCTCAACTAGCAGCACCAGCATCAGTTCAGCGTTAAGCAGCACAACCACCGAGGTTAAGGAAAAGGACAGCATTTGGTACTTCACTTCGGAGCAGTTGGCGAACTCGCCTAGCCGCCGTCATGGCATCAACCCCGACCAGGAGCTTTCATATCGTCAGATGACTGCCTATTTAATCCAGGAAATGGGCCAACGTCTGCAAGTGTAAGTACTAGTTGATTGGCCTCCGCGCTGGTGAAACTTGTGTTATGGTCTCGTGTTTTTAAATATTGCAGCTCTCAGCTGTGCATAAATACAGCGATTGTTTACATGCACAGATTTTATGCATTTCACTCGTTTACGCACTTTTCGCGAAATGGAATTGCGTCGGCGAGTTTGTTCCTGGCCGCCAAAGTTGAAGAGCAGCCTCGCAAGTTGGAGCATGTGATTAAAGCTTCGCAGAAGTGCTTGGGCCAGCAACAAACCCTAACTTCGGATCCGGGCTACATTGAGCAGGCCCAGGATTTGGTATTCAATGAAAATGTACTTTTACAGACTTTGGGATTCGATGTGGCCATCGATCACCCGCACACTCACGTCGTAAAGACATGCCACTTGGTTAAAGGTAAGTTGTTGTTCTCTTATACGAGTAGTTTGCCACTGGAGTGGACAAAAATACGTGTCCAAGGGGTAATATCTTGCATATGAGTTAGGGTTTTTCATTGAAAATATATGTTGTGATGACAATCGCATTATAAGACCACGATTAAAGTGAAATAGCATGATGCATTCACCAGACAAAATCGAATAAAAGTTATTAATTGCTGGCTAACTTCAAATTGCATTACGATGGCATTTTTATAAACTTAATACCTACAACAGGACACGTAATCCTAATCCTTGGATTAAAAATAAAACCGTCATAGCTTAGGTCATTAGCGAATTATTTATTATGTATTTTGAAAGAAATACATATTCATTTGCTCATTTTGGTTATATACATTTTGTTGATGCACAGCAATAAAACAAAAAGGTCTCATACTCGAAAATAATTGCAGTCTAGACCAGCGACACATGTTGTAAACTTAGTTCAGGCAGGTAATAAAAATCAATCTTAGATGGAATATGTTTTTGCTTTAGAAAGGTATTCCCAGAACGCCAAACATTTTAACAGCGAAATGCGAACCGCCCGCAGAATGGAGGAGGTTATCTTTTTGTGCGATATTTCCGTTCTTTGAATTTGTTTTTTGTTAGGGATAATGTTAAGGTTTTGGAAACATTTAAAAATTTGAAGGAAGCCCGTTGTTTTGCAAAAGAAAAGCAATAATGTGTGCATTTTTCGTTGAAACTTGTCAGTCCAATAAAGTGGGTGAAAAATCATTATTTGACAAAGCTATTTCATATGTAGGAGTTTTGCCACGACGACAGAGTTACTTGCTTATTACTCCAAAAACACGCAGTGTGGTTAGGTTACGCCATTCCAAGGTATTTATGAATTGAAGGGCTTATTTTAATAGCGTACGACAAAAATGTAACTAAAATCTCGAATTTTAAAAAAATGAGTACTATGTTATCGTAATGAGCCCTTCAATTGAATCGGTGATTGTTAAAATAATATAAGTAACATTTTCTTTTTGTTTGAGAGAGGCAATAAACCAAATACTTTTTGCTACATTTAAGTACAAAATGATGATCTTGCGACCGAATTTCTCTTTGTTTCATCGGTAAAATTAAGTTCCAGTGTGCGCGTTAAATGCAACGCGCACACTGGAATTCGTATACCTATAATATGTTAAAACGTTAGAAAAAAATTATAAGAAGTCATTTGAAGACGTGTTGAAAAGCTCTTCTAAATCCTTACGAGCCTTTAAACAAATCTGTTTCTAATCCATCCGAATGTGCTGGTCAGTGACAAACAAAGTGTGGAATGCCAACATGCACATCCTCGTCACGACTGCCTCATTGTTGAATTTGGCAAGAAACTTCGTGGCTCCAACGAGCGCCCAATATCTGTCCAACCACAGCCGTTGGTTTAACAAAGTTTAGGGCCTTGTGCAATACAATTAAATGCGTTGAACATTAAATTCGCTCGTAGTGGACGACCGACATAAGTCATCCATGCTGAGGTTCATCTTGATATGTTATCTTAGCTTATTGTGTCCGGTGATCACACCCTCAAGAGAAGCCATCGGTCATTTTCTCAGTTTTAACACGTTCACAGTCTCGTGTATCATATATTATATTTTTAGACGGTCATGTATCATATGTGATAATCGATAAACCGATTTTAAACTTAAATATAAAATTGAAAGCATGGCACTGAATTAAGAAAATATAATGTTGTGGAAGGTAGTAAAACAAACAGCTCTTTTTAGATTTAACTTCTCTTTTGCATATATGTAACTTGAAATAAAAAAAAATTATGAAATGTTTAGGAATTTATTAATTTTTTCATATTTATTTTTCGCAATAAATAGCTATATTTATAATAAATGTATTTCACTATTTATAAGTGCTTATCGTAATGCAGGGTAGACCATATGCATTATAACAAAGTTTGCACCCATAACGATGCAGACTTTTGTACAAAAAAGAAAAGAAAAAAACGGTCGAGCGCAGGTTTGGTTTGTATGGGGCTTGTGAACGTGTTAATAAGCTCTTGGTTTTTTGTTCTGTTTTTTACATTTGCTTCTTTAACTATTTTGTTCTCCGGTTTAATATTATAGTGTGAGATCTTAACTGTAATATCGGCCTGATTCTGTCCAAGGGCTGAATCTTCCTCGCCCATTTTCATAACCAGACATCAATCTGTGTACGGAAACGCAGCAGAGTCTTGCGTAGCTATTCTTACAATTTTTAATTTTATTTATTTTTTGGCAGAAATCGTTTCATTGCCGTTTGTCATTTAATAAAAAAGATAATCTGTGGCAAAAACAAAAACAGCTTAATTTACTTTTTGTAATTTTTCAGAGGACATATTTTAAGTTTTTGATTTATGGTGTCTTTAGACATTCCCTCGACTTAACTCAATTTCGACTTAAGTCGACTTACGTTGTATCTCCTTATGGTCGCAGTTAGTAGCATGTGGTATTGCCATCATTGCAACTTGGCTAGAAGCTGTTGTCACTGACAGGCCTCCGACTTGGAAAACTACTGTAGTCAGGAATTAGGAAAAGACTCGGTTAAACCTATACGCTATTTCAGATGGTCGTTGTAGTCGGCGCATTAACGTTGTCTCGTTGAAAATTTGTACCGTGACATTAATAACCGCGAGGGCGGGTACGTTTCATATGGGCACAAATTTTGTTTTATATCATTGGCCTTTGTTCCGAGCTGAGTTGGGCAAATTTACCAATCATCCAATGTATTTGATTATATCTGATAACGACCTCTCTCGTTTTTCTGCATTTTTTTTTATCTCATGCCATTCGCATATATCTAGCTTCATTTGCGTTCGGAGTTTCTTCTCTCTCTTTGAAGAACCATACTCGAAAACTTGTCGCACACAACGGTGTTAGAAACCTTTTGGAACTTATTTATTTTTGCTTGTAAAGCTGTGCCATTTGCAAGCACGGATACAGCTGTGCCAGCTTCTTGCAGAGTATAACGAGTGTTCAGTATTTATTTACGTAAATTGACACAACAAATTGGTTTTCGCTTTCTACTTGCTACGTTTGGGAACAGGCATTGATTTTATGCTTGCTTAGATATACTTATCCTGTTTCTCCATGGAAAACCCTTAACTCTATGTCAAAGCTCATTTATTTATTTTGGTTTTTCTGGAAATATTCTTTCTGAATCATCAAGTCATAGAGACGACCTTCGTTGTCTATCAGCTTTAACGCAGCGGATATTATGATAAATGCTCAAACAATGTGTCCACAATAACAAAATTGGCGTTGCAAAAATATACTTTTATTCACTTTAACTACACTGAACATTGAGGCCAATCTATAGGGGGCGATATGTACCCGAGAATTTTAGTCCGGGCGAGTATGCATTCAATACAAACTCGATTGTATAGAAACATTGTAACAACATATTTTAAGTATGTAAAGCTTATTCAGCTATTCAGATAAGGCAATGAAAAATATATTAAACATTTGCATGACGACGTAGTACATTGTGATTGTTATATGAATTTCTTGTGTCAACAAATATTTTAACTCATTGCACATAAATATTTAATTCCTCAACAGCCTGCAAAGACCTGGCTCAAACATCCTACTTCCTAGCGTCGAATAGGTAAATGTTTGCAAAGCAACCGCATTTCCAAAGCTCTTAAAATTCTAATTGAACTAATCCGATTTTTTCAGTTTACATTTAACATCTATGTGCTTGCAATACAGGCCAACAGTTGTTGCCTGCTTTTGCATTTACTTGGCCTGCAAATGGTCCAGATGGGAGGTAAATATAAAAGTTTGTTTTGTTTCGTGTGAAGGAAGAGAAAAAATATTTCTATGTTCCTCGTTTAGATACCCCAATCGACTGAGGGCAAGCACTGGTTCCACTATGTAGACAAATCGGTTACCATGGACCTGCTGAAGCAGTTAACCGACGAGTTTATTGCGATTTACGAGAAGAGCCCGGCTCGTTTGAAGTCAAAACTCAACTCAATCAAGGCACTGGCACAAGGTGCGAGTAATCGTGTAGTGAGCAAAGATAAAAAATCTCAAGAGGAATGGAAAATGGTCGATATGTTGAAGCTTTATCATTCGTCGATTCCAACAGATTCATCATCGAATGGTAGCGGCGGCATGACTATGGATCAGCAAGTGCAACAGTATCAGCAGCAACAACAGCAGGAACAGCAACAACAGCTGCAACAGCAGCAGCAACAACAGCAGTTGCCACCTCCAGCAACCTCCGCGCAACAGCAGCCACGGCGATCGGAATCCCATTCTAGTCATCATCGCGTGCATCATTCCTCGACGTCGCATCATCATTCCAAGCAAATCTTGCCACCCAGCGAAACAGGAGGTATATGCGCATTACTCTATATATTATGTTATTTGATTTTTATATATATATATTTTTTTAGATCACAAATCGGCGATCCATAAGCAGCCGTACCCTCCAGTTGCACGTCCGTCACGAGATAGTACCCAACCATATGTCTCGGCGGTGGCTGGGCATAGTAGTAGCAAGCAAATGCAACCTCCCGTTCAGCCACCAAATGTGTCATCTCGTCCGTCAAATGTACAAGCACGGCAACCAGCAGCTGCTGTTCCGCAAATTCCTCAGCGACCGCCGCCTCAAGCTCACGATCCCAACTATCATAAGTCATCGAGTCGATCTAGTGTGGCACCTACTCCTCAACTGAATCCTCCGACCACAATACCAAATCATAAGATGATGCCCAAACCTGAATCGGGTAGTAGCAGCAGCAGTAGAATGCTGCACAAAGACCCCAATGGAAGGCCGATTGATCCCAACAAAATGTCATCCAGTAAAATATATCCCATGGCATCTGCCCAAAACGTAGGAGTTGATATGACTCGCAGTATGTTGCAGCAAAACGTCGCTCAGCAGCAGCAACAAAGGCCTTACAATACCCAACTACCAAACAATACGCAAACAGCCCCTCCGTCTTCAATTCATCCCGCACCGTACACGAGTAGAAATACTAACAATAGCAAATATGATCAACAATTATCCGTCCAAATGCAGCAGCAGCAACAACTCATCCACCAGCAACACCAAAAGCAACAGCAGCAGTCTGCAATCGAGTCTTCCTACAATCCACAACTTACTCAGCCGTCGATATCGCATCAGTATTCACGGCAACAAGTGGAGGACAACTACGGCAAACAGCCACAAATTCCTCAGATTCCCCAACAAGGCGACCAGATGGAGCTATGCTCGCCACCTAAATATTCTCAATATGCCACACCGCAAGGCTTTGTTGCTCCGGCGCAACAGCAACAGCCGCAACAGCAAGCATCAAAGCCCTCGTCGATCTTTAGCCCTGAATGGAATGAAAAGCCAGTTCCGACAACAAATAACGGCAGCAAGGTGGGAGGCTACAAAACTTCGAGTCGTGACAGTCCGAAAAAGTCGGATCGCAACACACCAAAGAAGGAAAAAAGCCGTTCTTCTTCGTCCTCCTCATCATCATCTTCCGTTGTTATGTCGTCAATGATGGACATAAATTCCGCAATGACAGCACGACAGACGCAGAGCCAAGGGCAGATATATGGCATTGGAAAACAGCAGCAGAAGCAAGAGCAAATCCCTGTGATACCACCGACATACCCAGCTGGCTATGGAGTCGTTAAACGCCCATCCAGTAGTATGGACCATCAGACAAAGATTGAAGACGATCTGATGCGCGACTCAAAGATTCGCAAATTAGATCCGCATACTGTATCCCCATCTTCGTTATCGTCATCGACAGCTTCAATGAAAACAACCTTCCCTGGTGGAACGGTAAATGGAATTGAGACTAATCCGGACTTGGTCAGTAGCCTTCTCAAGGAGAGTTTGTCTACAGATAACAAGTTCTCGTCGACCGTCTTTATCAAAACCGAACCTCCATCGATGATTAAGTCCGATTACCATGATCCCATGCAACTCTTTGATCCAACTATGACAACATTGCCCGAGCAAATCCTCCAGACTGCCCCCGTGGCAATTAAGGAAGAACAAGTAATCTCCGCTGCTATGGAAACGGAAGACCACAGCGACTCTGTGAAGTCTGAGAAGAAGAAGAAGAAGGACAAACACAAGCACAAGGAGAAGGACAAGTCAAAGGACAAAGAGGAGCGAAAGAAACACAAAAAAGACAAAGACCGGCACAAGGACAGAGAACGCGGCTCAGAGGCCTCTGAAACCTCGGAACCGGTCAAGATAAAAATATCCAAAGACAAACTCAATTTGTCAGACTCATCCAAAGCTGGCACTGCCCCTGTTATTGGATTCAAAATAAAGATACCCAAGGACAGGATCACTGGAGATCTAAGCACTAGTGTGAGCGGAGGAATGGGAGGCGGCTTTGAAGGATCTTTAAATTCATCCGGCGGCTCTGCTCCACCCCTGAAAATAAAAATTTCCAAAGACAAAATTGATAGCTACAGCAGTAGTGGCACCATAGACCCGCACTCATCGGCCGGTGCTATGTCTGGCTACCAGTACCATGGAAATAGTGCGAGTGGCGGTCACAGTAGCACCGGCAGTAGCAGCAGTAAAAAGAAAGATCGTGATCGTGACCGAGAGAAGGAGAAGAAACGCAGCAGTCACGATCATAGCAAAATGAATGGAAGCAGCAGTATAGGTAGCAATGGTGGTGGCAATCCTACTGCGACATCGTACTCTCTTGCGACAGCAACTTCAGCAGTCAACAATGCGACTAACTCATCGTCTTCATCAAAGGGCCAGATATCTAATAAGGTGAGTTTTTAGTGTTTATGTTGGATTTGTCGGTACAATGGTGTAGTTTTGTTGCAAATTGCTTGTTTTTATTTTCCTTGCATGTTTTCGTATGTGGTACATAATAGTTGAAGTAGTAGTGCAGATAGCTGTGTTCTTTGTTATTAATCGTCATTCAACAGGTGGGCTATGGAAACACATAATGTCATTAATTGAAAAAGAGATTTACCGAAATGGATGTAGAGTGGATATAATTTAATACAAATAAAATGTATGACAATTAGTCTACTGGGTGCAGTGGCTTAGTGGTTAAGTGTGTTGGACCACAACGAGAGATCGCTAGTTCAAATCCCGGCCTGTACCACCTGAAAGTTTTTATTCGCTGCCCCACCTGTTGTCACCGTCTGACAAACATCCAAGAGTAAGGACTGTCATGAGAAGTTTCTCAAAAATTAATTGCCGTTCGGAATCGGCATTAAACGATAGGTTCTTTCCATTTGTGTAAAAAATATATCTTCGCACACACAGTAGTGCTTGGAGAAGCTAGGCTTTGGGTCCCTGTATGGGCCGTTTACGCCTAAAATTTTATTTACAATTAGGCTGCTCAAATAAATAAATTAAATACTGTGCCGTGATCGCACTTCGTGTTAAACCGTCCTTTTTTTCTACTTCAGAAATGCTAAAGTGTTGTGTACAGTACATTTACAAAATTTCAAACAGAAGTAGTAGCTCCAAAATGTTGGAGGCAATAGTAAGGTTAAAAGCACTCTAAATCAGTCAAAAAACCGATTTTAATTAAAACATACTTCTTTAATTCGGTGAGTGCTCGCATTTATATACTTTGAAGGTTCACTTCAGTTGGAAAAGCCACGTCCCCTTAGCTAACAAAATCACACGATCATGTTTCGACATCATGGCTTTTGACTTCGATTTTTTTTTCCTTTTGTTAGGTCCACTTTAGTCTTGATCAAGGAAGTGACAAGTAACACAATAAAGCTGCATTAATTCTCTCGTTGATAAGTATACGGTGTATATTGAAGCTTACTTGCCGTATCTTTAGACGAAAAGACTTCACAGGGATAATAGACATATGATACTAAAATTTCACAAATAAAATTGGTGCAAATATATTTTAAGATCTACAGTGATGTATTTATAAGGCAAATACTTACCAGCACCAATAAAACGCATTCGCCTATGATGAGATATTCAACAATAAAATATGGTGGAGGATTGGGTGTTTAAATGGTCATACCGGTGAAAGTTAACAATCATTTAGTTAAACATTTGTAAATACATCTAATTCTACAACTTTTTAAACTTCTACACATGTACATCCCTCTTCGGTAATAATATGAAAGTGAAACTAACTAACTAAACTTAAGCTAAATTCATGTAGCTTTACTTAAACACAACACAACACACACATACTCGAACATTTAAATTAAAAAAGGAAACGAAAATAAATAAAAAAAAAAACTAAGGTTTTGCAATTTTTAACTCCACAAAGTTGCTTTTCGGGACATGGCTAATCAAATAAGTTTATTGGAAAGAATTAGAAAATACCAAAACTTACAAAAAAAAAATCTCTTCATGAACTACATTAAAAATGACATATTCCATCCAAACCGTGTGCAACCAAAACACGAAACAAAATTTTACAGATTCACCAATACAACAGCAGTAATATGAGCCACTTGTTTGGGGAGTCAAACGACGACGATGATACTGACGACGACGACGACATCAGTATATCGCCAAAGCTTCCACCAGCATCCTCCTCTTCCTCCTCCTCACATCATAAATCGACATCGTCTTCGTCGCACGGATCCTCTCGTTATTGTTCTTCCGACAATAGGTATAGTAGTAGTGGCGCCAATAATATGCAACAGCATAGCTCTCAACATCGACGTCAGTCCTCTTCGTCATATCAAAAGAGCAATTGGTAGTAGTGTGTCATAAGTGTCATAAAAGGCAAAGTGGCAAAGTGTCTTCCTCTCTGCTAAAGGTAAACCAACCATCTACTAATCGCTGTATGATGTTTAATTGTATCAGAAAGTGTTATCCTGCGACAGAGGCTGAATTTTATGTGTGGTCTTCACTGCATGCAATGTTTATTTTTTTTTTTTTTATAAAATTAGCTTGCATATACATATATATTTATATATAAATAAAACTTTTGACTTTTGTTAGCGAAATTGTGCCTAGTTTTATTACATCGTTAATTTTGTAAAACAAATTACATAATAGATAGAATTTAAACAAACAACAATCTCTGCTCTTATTTAATTTTCAGTTTCATGCAGCGCAGTTTTAAAAATTCTAGTATAGGAGAACGCTTGTTTTACAAAATTGTAACAATATTCGATGACGCACGCCCTCTTCAGTGGATCTAAAGAGTGGTGCGCCGATTTGACTTTGTGTTTTTTTTTTTTTTTTTAATTTAATTAAAAATTACCCAACGCCACTTTGTTGGTTTAAATTATAAAACATAAAAAAAAAACAAAAAACAATCCTGCAAATATTAAACAAGAAAATATTCATAAGTAGTAAAATTGTTGATACTGAATAAAATAATAGCGAAAAGAGAAAGAATGTTCCTTCATTCCATATTAAAAATTATTAAAGAGAAATAGTAATAACTAATAAAAATAACACACTATTTAATGTAAAAAAGAAGAAGAAAAAAAAAAACACCCTAAATACATTATTTTTATATATATACTTTTTTTTTATTATAATTTACCGAACAATAATACTTATTATTAAAAAATTTTAAGAATTAACAATATTTATTGTTTCTCCTTTTTTATGTCATATAAAAAAAATAAAATAACTAGAGATGTACAATTAAGTATTTTTTTTTTAAAGAAGATTGAAAAAAAATCATTTAGTACTGTTCGAAAGTGCAATGTTTTTATTTGGTTTAATTTCTTTTTTTTTCGTTTAAAGAAAAACAAAACATAGTTTAGGAGAAAACACTGAACGAGTCGGATATTGTGCGCAATGTATCATCAGACTGCGGGCTAAGCCGACATTTTGTTTTTATCAAAAAAACATAAATAAATAAATAAAAATAAAACAACAACATATTAATATACTTAATACTACACATAGTTAAGTAAGACACAAGGTTTATTGCATATATTCGTAATTAATCGGCTTTTTAACACCTCATACAAACACATAAAAAACAAACTACAACAATGTGTACATAATTCACTGAAATGAAATAATTGTTCTTAATTTTCGTAAGTCGAATGCTTTGCTGATACTTTTTCTCCAACTATCAGATTCGCAGTACCTAAGAAGTAAAAATGAGTTAATGAACACATTTTAAATACGGTACGGATAAACTTTTTCAAATCTTAAGTTAGTTTAATATTAAAAAAATAAAAGTGGTCTGAAGCAGAGGAGCAGCACAATAAATGCTGTTAAAAGTAGTTAAACTGCAGTAATTTCTTTTGTTATGACTGGCGGAAATCTGTCGCAACATTTATGACAGCTGTTATAACATTTGATTTTGCTTAGTTTTATACCTAAGTGTAACCCTGCAATCTTAAAGTTACGAGTACGCAACGTACAATTCCGACTTTCATATCAATCACATCAGTGGTGTAATAGAATACATTCATCAAAGTGATATACAATATGTTGTGCGTATGATTCAATTCAATGAAATTAATATTGTACCTTCAGATTGAAATAAAAAAATACCTAATGTACTTTCGTTGTGCACTGCTTTCATTGAACTCACTAGCATTTATAGAATGCACCTTAGTTTAATGTTATTTGAAGTCAATAAAATTATTTAACTTTAAAGTTAATCATTATATTTGAAGGGACTGGGTGCGTTTTTCTGCTGAAATCCTTATAGTAACAATTTAATGATATTACTTCAATGTATTAATTACATTCAATATCTTCTGTGGACTGAGAGCTTTCGTAAGTAAATCTTAGTGTCTCACAACTCTGTTTTTGTGCTCATGAAGTATTTTTCGATATTTTTCTTAGAGTTCTGCTTTATCTACTAGAGATCTACATACAAAAATCAATTCATTACCCCGATACTTATGCAAAAATAACCAAGCATTATCGAGATTAAATTGTATGTACATAAATGTGTGTTTAGACTTTGATTTTTAGAATCACGGATTTCTACGGTGACCATTTGATATTAAACATGAAAGACACTGCATATTTTCTTTAAATTCTGGTTAAAAAATAATTCACCTCATTCGTTAAGGCAAATGGGAAGTATGTATTGCAAAGCATTCTCTTACTTCATCGAAATAAAGCTATAGATTTTATTCTATATCCTTTGAGTTTAATTTTAAAAACTCAGCGCCATTACTTAAGAACATACATTTTAAAAACAAACCTTCACTCAATAAAAATAAAATGAACACATTCTTTCTCCTTAATTTTTTCATATTCCTAATCATCATCTTCTACTCTTCTCGTTATAACTTTCTCTCTCATACTCTCTTTAAATCAACTAGTTTTTTAAGTGAATAAAATACTAATCTATCTCTAAACTGTCCATTGTTTTGTTACATCAAATAATATAACATTTAAATTGTGATTGAACAATTTAGTTTTTTTTGCATATAACAATCACAAACAAAAATACTATTTATACATATTATTTTTGTTAATATGATTTGTTGTTAAATATACAAAAAGGAAAATCCAAAAAGCGCCGGCTGATGAAGCATTTTAATTTAATTTAAATTACAATACATTGAAGTTATTATGTAAGAATACTTTAATATGTTTTTTTTTTATTTTTATTTTTAAACTAAACCAAGCTGAATTTAGAAAATATATTATACACATACATAAATAAAAAGAAACGAATTAAATATAAACAAAAAAAAAATATTGTAACAAAAATAAACTATTATATAAATGTATATCCAAAATAGATTAGGTCAACAAATTGATACTACCTTTAGTAACAAAACAAGAATGTACCTACAAATACATGTTTTCGCGTTTTCGAGGAAACTTTGTTATAAAAAAAAAGAACAGAATCAAAAACAAAACAATATTATTTAATTTAATTATTATTTAAGTAGTATTTTACTTTTTAATTGCAATTTATATTCATACAATATAACGTATATGTTTTTTCAGTTAAAAATACTTAAGAAAAAACTTACGAAATACTTTCGAAGATGAAGGATTTTGTTTTGCAAAAATGGAAACAAAAAAAAAATTATATATATAAATATATCAAGAGCAATAAGCTAGCATAAAACAATAATAATCAATTGAAAAGGAATATTATATCTGTTTTTTTTTTAATGATATATTATATATGTATGTATATATTATATTATTGCAAAACCAGTATGTGTATGTGTGATTATTACGCCTGAAGTTATGAAATTAAACAAAAATAAAATAAAATTTTTAAAATTTGTTGTGACATGTTGAGAAAATAAATAACATTATTATATATCTTTATGTCATTGAATATTAAGAAAAAAAAATGATAAAACAGAAAACAAAATAAAACTATTTAAATACTTCAAAAGATTATTATACATATTTAGTTAATACAGACACAAGAATATTTTTTTTTTGATTTTATTTGTTAACATTAGATAATAAAGTATGGTTCATACAGAAGTGGTAAAGTTAATTATGAAGTAACCATAGGAATATACAAATATTTTATTTTTTGGTCTGCCACGCTTTTATTTATAAATTTATACATCATATACTTAAAACAAACAAAAAACAAGAGAAAAAGAAGAAGAACAGAAACATTGTAAATATTAGTGCGTAGTATCGTTCAATTCAATTTTCATTAATGAAAAGCCAATAAATTATAAGTTTTCTTTATATAAACAAACAAACAAAACTGCATTTTATTTATTTGCTGTAAAAATTCGATTAGACAATTGAAGCACAAGCGAGTTCAGGTAAGCAGGATCGCTATGTTATTTGTTGTCCCTGTCTGTATGTCATTATATTACTAGAAGAATGTGAGAATGGAGAGACTTTTAAAATATAGTCGGCATTAGCGAGGTATTAGATTTGGAGGATTTTTTCCTAGAAGTATTCCACCGACAAATATTTAACATACACCTGCTTTTTCGGTTGCAGTACTATCAAATGTGTGTTTGAGTGAAAATTATGACAACTTCATACGAAATATGGTATCGAAATTTGTTAACGATTTGCAGTGAAGTATTGATTGATTGACGTGCGCTAAAACTAATTGCCGATCGATACATTGCAAAATAACTTGACTCTCGTAGTTATCGTCGTAAAGTCTCCTGCCTGTCATTTCCGAAACAATGTCAGGAATGTTCATCAGTTCACCCTTAGGCCAATATTCGAACGTACAGTGAAATATTAAGATTCGTTCATCAGCCGTTCTACAAATGTGTAATGCACTCCTACGCTTCGTTTTTTCTGCACATTACAGTTTATAGACATTCAAAACCAATCTGAATCGGCATCTTCTTCTTTCCTCTAATCCCTAAATTTCCTTAATATCCGCACTGTGTTTATTCACAATAATAATAAGGGTACCAAAAATCCCATTTGTGCGCGTTAATTATAAAAAAAAAATTAAAACATAACAATTTAGGAAAGTCGGTTTTGTGTTTATAGCCTAAATTTGCAAATTCCAATGCAAATGTAATGGAGTCTCCGGGGCAGTATGGGTTGTGGAGAAATTTCCGTTCCGACGGATACCTCGATAGTTCCGTGTAAGTCTAGTGTTAGCATTTAGTTTCCAACAGTTACTGTAAGTATCATATTAAAGAAATCACAAAATGGCGCACTCGATCTAATACCTTTTCAACCTTAAAAAATAAATCGGTTGTTGTTGATAATTATATAGACCCACTGAGCTTGCAGCGACGTTTTTAAATGAGAGCATTGAGTTGAGTATAGACACGCTTATGGAAGGTGACCTGTGGCTTTTCATAAATATATGTAGTTGCATTCTTACACATTAAAGTTGTGAAGCAGTACGCACGAGAGCGTCATAGAAATATTGAATAGAGCGAACGGTAGGATCCGTAAAATCCCAGACTATTACTTCTGTCAAATCAGTGGACCACAAACATTTTACTAAACTACCACGAACCTGGTCCTCATGAATATCTCGTAATCCAAAAAAAAATAGAAACACTATTTTTTAATAGTCCGGCAAAAAAAGAGCGTGGCAAAAAAAGTAGGTATATATCTTTAGTTCTGTCAACTTCAGTTCAAATTTAGAGGCCTTAACAGTTCTAATGCGTGAACATGGATCAATCGGCTTAACTATTGCTGCTGATAATAAATATGTATAAAGTATAAACTTATGAGGATCAAAGAAAAATATTAAGGGGTGTAACTTGTACTAAAAAATTAGGATGTGGCGAACAATCGCGTATATGTTCTTGCTAACGAGGTTTGTTATTTTTGCTTTTTCGGGCTTTCAGTACCAATAGCACCGCAACTATTGCGTGAAAAACAGCCCAAAAAGGGATACGATAATCATTTTTGATAAAAGTAAGAGCCCGAAAAAGCAAAAATAACAAACCTCATTAACATAAAATTATACGCGATTGTTCGCTTTTACTGGCAGATTTGTTTTGTCTACAAATACAAATCTACCATCAAAAGATTTCTGGAATAAGCTCCTAGAGCATACATACCGAATCAAATAAGGCTTAACCACAAATATCAATTTAGTTGCAATAAAATCATTGCAGGTACATAATGCTTTAGAAAATTGGTCTGTCATAGAAATAAATCCATGTTGGCGCCCGTACTTAGTAACGCAAATAAGCCAAATATAAAGTTTTTTTTAAGCATAATGTACAATTCTCTGTCTATACCCCATTTAATCTATTTAATTAATACCAGGAAACAATCAGTAAGTAATTATTTTCCAAAATAGACTGTCTGAAGAACATCTAAGAGTTTTTTTATGTCTACGATACATACTTACACATTAAATTAAACATGACATCTTATTCTTGTCTTGATTTTTCGTTTCTTTGTACGTAAAGCAGATCCATTCCCGGAAAAGGAAATTGAAGCATGGAATATAAACTTCAGGCGAGTTATCCCTAGAGTGATAATAATAATTAAAATGCGTTCGATTAAATGCACCATATGACTACACTGAAGGTGAAGTGCGTAGATAATTAAATAACTAGATCACATCATTGAAAGTGAGGGAAATGTTTTTCACTCAATATTTTTTTGTAGGTAGTCTACTTCCTCGTTTGACAAAATCAATATACATTTAACCTTGCAATTAGGTTACTTAGAATCTGTGTACGGTTCTAACCAAAAGATTGGATTAACTATATGCAAATACATACGAGTATAAGTATTAGCCGGAAGTATTTAAAGTTGTTTTAAGATTCGCAGATTTAAATTACACAATTTTAGCAACGGTTGGTTGGATTTAATTGCAACTTCACACGTCCGGATTGTAGGATAAGGTGTTTCATATTTAAGAATCAGGCTCTCAGAATTTATCTATTTAGGCACTTAGTAAGCGATCAGAAATTAGGCATCTAAATTGTTACTTTCCGCGCATCACATGTATGGAATCGTAAGCATCTTTATTTAGACAAATAAGTTCGACACCAGCTCATTGGTTCGTTGAAATAGACCAGGAGGATGTGTGGAAATGAAAAGAAGAACTTGTGCATTTTGAGACAAGTATCTTAAAACAGTATGTCCTATAAAAAGTGCTTCCAAAATGAATGAATAATTTCAAAAGTGAACTTAACTGGCAGAGTATTTTTAAGTCAATATAAATAAAAGGGCATGCGTTCAAGTTCATCCACTTAGATTCCACTTTTTAACTAGTAATCAGATTTATTATGCGTTAGAAACTATTATTAGATTTCCAGGTGGCATTTTCTAGCGTGATCATCTGCATCACGAGCGAATAAAAATGTATGAATAAAATTACCATTTCAGTCAAAACAAAAACAAGCGCCTCGATATGGCTTATTATTATTCAATGGAACTTATATCGAGTACAGGTAATTAATAAACTACAATATATTCCGTTAAGTCAGTTTGAAATTAACATAAAATACAATCACAAGCGTTTGCCGCGAAGATTTAACCGCAATATCACGATTCAATGTTGACATTAAAAAGCCTAACATAAAATAATGGAAAGTATTGTAACTACAAATTACTGGTAATTGATGCCAAAGTTGAACTGAATCACCACAAAGTACATATGTATATCTTCAACATTCCGAGAGGAAATCTACCGACAATGTCTGATAGCAAATATTCGCAATGTACACAAACTCTTGAAGAGGAATCAACGAAATTTCCAGCTCTGATTCATCGTTCATTGAACGTTTCAAACTGGTGGGCACATAATAAAATTCAGCTACTATCTGGTTACGTATACGCCTTGGTTAAGTGGTTAATTCACCCCCCATACTCGCACTTACATCTCTGTTAAGAGTAGAGTTGTATCTTAGCATAGCTTAACACACGCGACTGCTAATATTAGGTTTGAGTGTTTTAGCTGGGAAAATATAGCTCAACTTAAGCGGCTAGCAAGAAACCCGTTCGCGTACGAGCGCGCTAGCAGCTGCTCTACACTATTCTTCAAAGTTATATGGTTCTCGATAGTGTGGTGGCTCAAGTGCAAGTGTTGTGTGAGTAGCACTCATATAAATTGATTTGAAGCTCATTTTCAAGACTTAGTTAAGTGAAGCGCACCCGTTCGTCCGCACCTTTGGGGAGGATAATACAACTCCTTTCAAAGTACAAACATAAATAATCAGGAATTTGCCAATCCTTAGAAGCATTCAATACATAAAATAAAAGTGTTCTTGGCTAGTCCTGAATCGAAAGTTAAACAATTTAGCAGTTTCAAATTAACTAAAAAATTTTTTTTCTTTTTAAATATGACTCCAAAACCACAACAGGAATTAAATAGTGGTCTGTCGCCTCCCAGCGCCAAGGCCAATTGTTCGGCTACAGTTACAGCTAATATAATTGATACTAATAACTCGGGTGGATCGGCCTTTATTAATAATGCGTTCGTTAGTGAAAAGGGTCAAATCGTCGGTGACACGAAAAGTGGTTGTCTTTCATTGCAAGTGATGGGTGGTAGTGGTGTTGCTACTTGTGCTGACAATGAAGAAAAGCCTCTTATTGACTTTGACGATTTGTTACCTATGATTGGTGAATTTGGAAAATATCAAAAGTGTCTGTTCCTTTGCATGATTCCGTTTGCATTTTTTGTTGCATTTGTGTATTTCTCGCAAATTTTCATGACTCTTGTTCCGGAGGAGCATTGGTGCAGCATTCCCGAACTTGAACATTTAAACGTATCTCAGAGGTAAGTTGATATCAATTATTACTATTTATTTAAAGTTTCACACTATTTTGCTAATTAATATAAACTTCGCCTTCGTTAGAAAGGTGTCAATAGAAGTCGTCTTTAAATCGATTAATTTCGTTTCGAATCAGTTTTAACTAATTTATCTATTTAACCAATGTATGTTTGTAATATATAGTTGATTATTAATTATTTAAAATATTTTTCACTTAAAAATATAAAATTGTTTTTTTTATATGTATAAAATTTAAAAAAGTTTGGAATTATAAAATTTAAAGCCAAAAGTTTCATGTTAAAAATCACAGAACACTGAGACTCGGTGATGTATTGTTAAATGTTGTCTGTCCATCTTTTAATAATATCTGGCGAATATCGATATTTTCTGATTGTTTCCCAATACGGTACACTTACCTCTGCACCACCGCTTTACAAAAGTTTAATCGTTATGGTTGCCAACAACTTAAAAAGGGCTTCAAACAAAAGGCTTGAATGATTGAGTCTAGAACTATCAAAAAAAAAAAACATCACCCTTAAAATTAAGAAAACTAATAGTTTTTAATGTCTTAAATAAAGGGTATTTAGGCAACGCCATTAAATTATCGTAAATGTAATAAAATTGGTAAGTTTACAATGTGAAATAGTTTACGCCAAGTAGGTCAACTTACTACACGAATTTGAGATCCGTTCAGACACTCATTTGCACAGAAAAAATTAGATAATCTTTTGTATTTGAAATAACACAAACTCGTTTGCTTATTGAGAAAGCTGTTAAAAAATTAACGAAGGAAAAACACACAGCTTTGGCTGGTGAAAAATTAATAGTGGCAGGTTGCCAGCGCTCATGGTGGCTCCCTTTGTCCCCAGTTCGTCAGCATTTCGGTTTCCTGTATACCGCTGTATATTGAACATCATTTGACAAGCTCAAGTAGTAAGAAGTAAACACATTTGTCTGTTTTTGCATTTTTTTATTACTTAGAATTGCAAATTATAAGTGTGTCTTAGTAGTACCGACGAGATTATAACATTCCCATTTCTCACATTTAGTCGCTTTTTTCAACAAAAGCTAATTTTTAGAGTACCGCTGCAGGGATATTCTTAACTATCCCATCATATTATCATATATTTTTTTACTTCAATCAATATTAAATATGGCACACTTAAATAATACTGTATACATGAGAATTCTTATCACATTTCGACCCGAATTATAATTCCACAGTCGTAATAAACAAAAATTAAGTTATACTAACAAAATAATATTTTCTTCATTTTGTATGTGAAGCACGCAAAAAAAGTGTCTAGTAAATACCATAATCTCCAATAATAGTTACACGTTTGTCTTTTATTCAATTCGTCTTTAATGCATTTAATTTATATTTGTAAGATAAGAAGGCGTATTCATATTGATTAATAAATCATTAATCATATAAATAGCTAAGCAAACTATTAGGAATAAATTATAATTTTTGTTATTTTCATATTTAAGAAAATGTCTTTACAAACGTCAGACTGAACATCCGTATTTGTCTAGACATGAATATTTTTTTACGCATTTGATTGAAGATTGTATTTATAATGAGTCCCTTAACTAAGTACTTAATAATAGGGTATCACAACAAAAGTTCTATAATTAAAGCCGACTTATTTTTAAGAACAAATTCATAAAATCGTTGGAATTTTATCAATATATCTTCCAGCTGTAGAAACTCAATCTTAAACCTAGAATTACGAGTAAAAATGAAATCCAAAATTCTTGTTTCAATTGACTACAATTAAGATGTGAGACCATGCCGCACCTCTACCAATTAATCCTGTATTATATATTTAAAATCATAGATTTATATCTAATTTTCAATCTAGAAGCAATTTGTTACCAAAATACTTAGACAGACACTTTGCTTAGTCACTATATGTATTGTTGCCAACATTTGTACATACAACAACTACGTATATTGCTTGAACGATAATATAATTGACTATCTACCACCATTCACGTAAGAACAATGACTCCAGATGGCATTGAAATATAACTGCGAGAATAGAGTGAATAGTGTCGGACATAGGCTTTAGCATGATTATATACATAAGCCTATTGTGCATGGCGTTAAATCCAATCTCGGATATTCTTGCATTTATTACTTCATATTATAAATAAATAATATATGTATAATACGACAGACGGTCCGATAAGAGGCTTTGAATAACAGTCTATAGCTATAGACATGCTGTCGTTGAAAAACTTTCGATTAACTTTTAAAAGAAACAAATAGTTGCACCAAAACATTAGGAAATTTGCATTCTCATTCTTAAGTTTATTTTGAATATTCATTTATTATTTCATAGATTAATTCTTTAAACGTTCTTTTTTAATAGAATCAATCAAGATTTTTTACTATTCAAAGTATTAATAGCCGTTATTAGATTTATACAGATGTGACCTTCGAATTGAATGATCAAGATTAAAACAAAAGAAAAATATGCTAACTGGAAATGTTGTGGTCAATACAAATTATTTTCTATATTTATGATTAGTAGTGTTATCTTTGTACAATTATTAATATCTAAAGAAGTAAAATCAAAAGATTTAAACCAATTATGGGCGTTTGGAAAATGTTGATCAGGTTTTAAATTCTAATTAGTCTTTGGTCTTAATTGTTATATCAGTCAGCGGATTTATGGAATCTTATGATTTGATTCATTGATTCATCTGTCGTCTATTAATATTTAAAGTTAACCTTGGAAATTAGACACTATTCGGTTTCCTCTTGGATCTTAATCTTACTAATATTACCATATACACATAGCGCCTATTATGGTAAATAGACTTTATTTATTTGCCGGATATTCAATTAAATATCATGTGTGAAACGTTGGGATGAATCAAGTACAATTTCTTTCAATTGTTCCAGTTCAGCTGACCTATTCATCTTTTTTCTTGCATTTTGTAATTTTACGAAGATATGATGTGAGTTAAATGGATAAGGCGCCTCCTGTTGGGAACAAATTTTGGTTTTATTTATTATTATACCCTCATAGGGAATGCACCCCCCCCCCCCACTATTTTATTTTCAACTCAGTCGTAAAAGATAAAAATTTTATAAATATGGTTTTGGAAATATTGCCGCGATCAGTATGACAAAAATACATACAGTCTATTGATGCAATAATGATAACAAATCAGGTTGGGTATCCATTCAATACTAAACATAAGGACATCGTCATTCCTAATCATAGGAGACAAATAGTAAAGTTAGGAAATCGTTTTTCGAGTCAATTTGATTGAAATAAAGGAAGGGCCTTTACTATTTGCATTACATATTATTTATTAATTTGTTTTTAGTGTCTAGGTTTTACTGTCGACTGGGTATCTAATTGGCACAGGCTACATCAAAACTTACAGGTAATCGCTTACTTAAGGTGTAAATACAGATAAAACTGAACTTGCTAATCATTTAAGAATACTACAATAGAAAAAACGTGATGATGAGGCTATATTTATATCTTGGTGATCAATACTGGAGTTCTGTTCTACATTGTGGTTACCGGCATATCAAGTTAATAAAAATAAAATCGAAAGAGCGCAAAATCATTACTTAAATCATCATCATCTTAAATTCGGCTGTTTACCCGTAAGTTCTAAAGATGTCAGCGTTTAAGCTTAGGTACTGCCCCTGAATACTCGAAGTCGGATTTAGGAAATATTGTTTAGGTACTAGTAATCATTTTATGCACTAGAGGCTTCGGTTTGAAGTCGTAGTTTGTTTTATGAAAAGCAGCATTCAATAAGTGACATAAATTAAAAACTCTTAATGTCTATACGCCTTCATGCTGCTTTTAAAAAAGGTTTATTTGTTCGTATAATGTAGAATAAGTGTTTACACTTGTTTTGGTACACTTGTTAGAATTGTTATACAGTAATGTTTGGCTAATCTAAATCAATTATTACAAGAAAATATTTGGATTATCGAATAATTCTATTTAATGCGGCCAAAATATAATATAACATCTATACAGTGCAGGACAATGCTATAGCACTATTTTTTGTATGTTATGTCCGTCCCTACGCTACGTTCGTAACTCCTTTAGTTTCGACGAAAATAATATGCTAATATGCGGTAAATGCTGAAGTTATAATCGTTGAATTTGAAACTTTCCATGTGGAAACTTAAAATGCTATAAATTCTTACCTGTTATACCTACAAGACAATTTTGTACATTTTGGAGACAGTCCGCCTGTGTGGTTTCTCATTTTCGGATAAATCTTAGAAGCTTCATCTTTCTTATACGACACCGGTGATCTCCAGTCTTCTCAACCCACGGTCTCGCAGGCACACTTGCAGTCTAGCATCAAGATGTTAAAATGTGTAGTCTAACAACACATTAGGGTGTTAAATTGCATAGATGTGATATCTCCGCTTTAAACGCATATTACGGCATGCGCAATGTATTAGGGGTTATGCTGCAATCATATTCTTATCTATCTATCTCGTCCGTGCCCAGGTAAAATAAAAACGGACTACTAAGCCTAGCTTAAGGTCCTGATAAAAGAAAGTCTTATAAAAACTACAAAGAAAACAGGGTTGGCAATCTTTAGGTACTACTCAATATGTCTATAGTGTTAAACCATTAAAAAATTGTGTGTGATTTATTTCACACGCCCAAGATGTTTCCTTAAACTACCAATAATTAAAAAATCTTCTTGTAATCTCTAACTTGGAAATAATTTTTTTCTTATAATAATTAACACTTACTTACTTTTGGTGTCAGTTAAGAAGCGACTTGTATTTTTGTACTAACATTTTGTAAAGTAAAAATTATCGTAAATAATTTAGATCAGAATAATTAAGTTATTATGAAATAAATGCACTTGCATGCATTGTTTTAAAATTACTATATCAAAATCACTGTCAATCCCATTTAGCACTTCTAAATGTAATAATACCCTTTTAATCGTCCAGTAATTCTGAATTAAACAAAATTAATTTAGCCTTCATTTTAAGTTCTGCTAAATCGAACATACAGACCTTGAGCCTCAACTGCTAAGCACTTTAAGAAAAAGTAAAACGCTGGCTGTATTTGCTGCTGGTGCCGTTGCCTTTGTGTGCGCTATGTCAAGTAGTCTGTAAATTCACATCAACGCTAGCAAAATCTAAACACTTGCCCAATTCATGTGCTTTTCTGCACTTCACCTGGTTGAGTTACCTGGGAAAATCAATCTATCGCATTGGTGTAAATACACAATTTTGCATTAAATCAGTCTTTTAGTTATCCATACCGGCTAAAGCCGGTTCCAGTAAGCTAACAACGCATTCATTGAGCAGATACATAGCCAGGTGACTTGCTGTTGACGGGTCAGTGTATTCTGCAGCAACTAGCAACCGTGGTAATTCAATTGTACTGAATAATTTTTCTTTTAACCTTTTTTATGAATTGATTCAGACCTTGGCAGCAAAAACTGAAATAAATAACCAGTAGGTAGTTATACTAGGAAGAACAGCAATACAAATGGTATGAAAAAAAAAAAAAATAGCAGTCGTTAACCTTTCTTTTATTCTCAAATTAAGATCGTTAAATGATTATCCTTGAAAACAGTTAAACGCCTAATCTTTGTATTGACAGAAATCAAAATAATTGCGCGTGACCACAATTACTTTCGACTAATTTGAACACAAGTAAGTTATTTCCGTAAAAATTGTCATTTGTTGCGCTTAGGCGTTTTATTGTAGGCAAGAGATTTAGGTATAGGTACCTATATTATAAATTAACTGGCAAAATTCTACCTTGACATAGAGAGTAGGCACATTGTATTACATGCTTTGATAATGCAATTAATTTGATGAATAAACTTCAGCCACTACCAGATTTTACAAACAGGTGGCAAAGCATTGGCTAGATCTTGTACATTTTATTCTGTAAATTTAGCGTATAATTAATGAGGTATATGGCGTATGTAATTAAAATCATATTATTACACTTGCATAGACTGTTTTATTTTTTAATACTTTATTATTGTTGACCAACTAGGCATCATTCGCAAAATGGACTAGTAACATATTCAGTGTGTCTTAACAGGTAAACTTTTGTCCTCTTTATGCGTATGTTCTTTTACTTTATAGCCTAAAAAACATGTTACACAAACGTCCTCGAATTTTAAAGAAGCTAGTTTATCAATAAATTTCTTGACGCTTTGTTGGTTGTTTTGCACAAGATTTGTTACGCCAACTTTTGAGAAAGATATGAATTTAGACTAGATTAAAAAAGAGACGAACTACGCAAACTTAAGACTTCCCCTTCATTTTGATTTGAAAATAGTATAAAACACGCAGATTAAAAAATCTCATCAATTAAACCAACTTATTAAGAAGACAAGGGAAATACCCGAAACTATGATAGTTGTCGTTCTATGAAGATATCTGAAAAGATATTATATAGCCGATTGCGGCAAATAATAGGGCTATCTGATGACCAGTGCAAGTTTGTCATAGTTCAATTATATATTGTTCTAGACTAGTTGATTTTAACAACCAAGATATCTGACATGAGCGAGGCTACGACAGCATGAAGTTCTTGAAACCATAGACAATAGCTAGATGCTGCTCTTGACCAAATGTTTTAATGCCTTTGCCTTTTATTGCTTCTCGATTATATGCTTGAAGCTTGTACTTTAATCAGTAATTCATTTCTGACGATGAATCCATTATAAAATAAAGTCCCTTGAGAAAGTCTCGCTACAAGAAATGCATTTTTTAATCGCCTCAAACAAAATGGAAATATTCCAAATTTATTTAAATCACTCTTTTAGTTTTGAAAAATTGGATTTTCTCAAAACCGGCTCTAACGATTTTGATGTAATTTTGCATATTGGAAAAATTTAATCAAATTTAACAGTTTAAAATCGCTGGAGGCATTCTCGAAAAATTAAATTTAATTTGAATTTAACAAGTATTCAAAGTAGGTACAAAGAAAGATCAAAATCATTGGAACTATTTTTGAGAAAATTAGTGATAAGTGATTTTTACAAAAAAATGTATAGCATGTACCGTTATTTCAAACGATAAATCAAAAAGTTGTTATCCCAAAAACTTTCCAGCCGTCGAACCGTTTTTCCCCACACGGTTCCCGGACAGACAGACCGATGGACGGCATTGGCGAACCCATCTTCTTGGACTTTTTGATAATCGTAATATCATTTTTCATACTCAAATTGAGTTCGAAATTTCCGCATGATCGCAACAAATTTCTCTTTAGTATACTAATGTATACGAGAAAGTTAAAAACGCTGATGACGACATTCAACCACAGTGTAAGTGATGAAGTGACAGAGAAACTATGATATTAAGATAATCCTGATCATAACCTTCGTAAAATCCATTTAGGTGTTAAATAAGATGATAATTCCGTAACCCACCATGGGTTCATCTATCTTTATCGATCCCTAATGGAATTTTCCTCTGACTTTTTGGCAAAACAACATCATTTGTCTATTATTTCATCATCTCTTGAAATCAATGGAAATTTTTTTTTAAATGCTCTCGGAAACACTAAATTTGTGACGTTACCCACTTTGAGAGATCTGTAATGTTTACCACCATTTATATGTAGACTAAACTAACTGTCACGACATAATAATCTAATACGTATTTAGAAGAGAACTGCCTCCTCCTACATTTATATTTAGAGCAAAAATTTCCATTGCACATTTGTCAATACCAAAAAGTGCTAATTGTTTTATTTTTCCTATTTTCTTTCAGATTGGCGCTAGCGATTCCACGTGATGGTGATGGTTACAGCAAATGCTCCATGTATGCAGTGAATTTTACCGAAATGATTGCCAAAGGGATCAATGTTGGAGATCCCTCATGGCCAGTGGTGCCCTGCCAACGCGGCTGGTCATACAATTTTACAGACATACCATATGAAACAATTGCCACAGAGCAGAACTGGGTGTGTGACCAAGCTGCCCTTCCGACATATGCTCAGTCAATATTTTTCGTTGGTGCCATTGTCGGTGGATTGTTGTTTGGATGGATCGCCGATCGTTTTGGACGTATTCCAGCATTGGTTGGATGCAATATGATAGGATTTGCAGCGGGAGTTGGAACTGTTTTTGCCAGCAATTTTTGGCAATTTGCATTACTTAGATTCTTGGTTGGATTTGCATTCGACAACTGTTTTACCATGATGTACATATTAGGTGAGATTTTTTAATAATTTTGTATTTGCGCAAAGTCGATTTATAACACTACGATTGAGTAAGTCTTGATCGGTAAATAAAAATATATCAATTATCTGCTGGTTAACATACAGAATAACCTGCATTTTTTAAACCTTTCAGGGGCGATTAACAATCCGTATACATATATTGGCTTTTCATAAAAGTTTGTAAATAAAAGTGGCAATAAAGTTGTCTTTCAGGGATAATTAAAGATATACATAGGTACTTGCATACATAAATAATTTATTAATTGTCTGAATAATTACGCGGTTCGGTCATGCAAATAAAATGCTAATAGAAAGGAATATGGATCGTATTACTATGTAGAGGCTTTACATTAACTATGGAGGAATAATGCACGTGCATTTAAAGTCTAAGTTAATTTTACCCATTAAATTCGATTTAACCAATACTTAAATGACGTTTCAATGTTAAAATTATTACACTATGTTAAATCATTATCTTTATGAGTTTTAGTGTTTTATATTTTTAATATATACATTAGCTATTCATAAAAAAATGGACGATTTGTGCGTAGTATTTCTCTTTTTTAGAAAAGAATATTGTCTCTTATACTCCCAATTCGAGACATAAATTGTCTTTTTGTTGTATAATATATTAACGACATCATTGTTGTTTAGGTGCCCCCGAATACTCAGCGAGGTCTCAGTCTAGACGTTTTTATTTGCCAACCCCAAGACTGAGAAACACCAAAGAGTAATAATTGTGATGAAAAGCTTAAACAAAAAATCGGAATCAGCATTAATCTGTATTTTCCTTCCTGTAATTTTTTTAACAATAAAGCCAGGAACATTATAATGTTTGTACTTGTCAAGTATTAAAAAAAACATTTTAATTGTGTAATTGTAAATTCATATATTGACACTTATATTGTCTCACTTGTTATGCAAGCATTGCGCTTTTATTTAACTTTTATGTTTTTGGTGCAACTTGATTTTTTTCCGTGGTTGTTCTTTAAAAGCCAACCCCATGTGAAATATCATTGTTGTACATCTTTTGGTTGAATTAAGAAAAGTGAGGGACTACTACACCTCCTTGGATGGAAAACAACAAATGTTTTTACGCGCTTACACCGCAAATCGACTAATTTTTAAGATACTACTATGATTGGAAGTGCTTATTTAATATTTTACGTCACTGCCTGCTGATATTAAAAAAACAGATCACAATCGTTTTTTTAAAAAAAATATTTTTTTATAAGTTCGTTTTAACGTCTTTGGAAAATGTTGCCATGTTGAACAAACTCATATGCATTTTCATATATCCGCTTTCAGATATCATTAAAAACATTGTGCCATTCGGCTATCTTCTGCAACGGCTGGAAGTAATACTAATTTGAGTTACCCCAACACTTCAATGCATGACTATTTTGCTTAAAAAAAGCCTTGTACTTATACAGCTTGGACTTTCCAAACCTCACTGACGTGTCGTCTTCTAACGAGTACACACAGCCACACTTTACTAAATTCATATGTCATGCAATGTTTACATGGTTTATATTTAAAGAAAAACTACATGGTTCTTAAATTTCATTGACATGCGGAAGTATGCGTCAGAAATGGATGTGAAAATCTAATCAAAAAGAGTCATTATATTCTCTACACCAAGTAAATATAATATGTGAGGTCTAACATAAAAGTACGCTAAACAGTTTTGCCATTTAAACACATTGAACATTTCACTTCCTGACAAGTGCAAACCAAATGTAGAATTGATTGATGTAGGATATATTCCTTGACATTTTTATAACCTGATATGCCTTACTATCAGGTCTGGCTAACTTAATAGCATACCTAAGATGAGAAATAATTTAAAAAGTCAATAAAGCGTGGGTGCCAGAAAATGGTTCTAAACAATTGCTAAACAATTAACTGCATTCTGGATCATTAAAAGACTAATGCTATTTTACATAGCTTTGACTATCTGTCGTTCAACTGCAATTAAATTAAACTTCGATTACATCGAACGTCTTATGAGATACATCAATATAAAAATGCATACAAATGAAAACAAGTACAATGTCAATCAATGCAGAATTTCCATAAATATCGTTAGTGCTGATGGTCAGTGTTTGTCATTCAATATAGCTTGGCTTGTTGCAAAAACGAAAAACCCGTTTGTGTGCTTTAAATGACAGCGGGTAACTTAAACGAAACAATTTGGCAAAGATTGTACAAATCTTACTTAATAGCTAATGTGCGTGCTAATTAGAGAACATTAACCGAATGTCTTGGTTAAAGTTTTTAGCTTGTTGTTGTTCCTTCCTTACATTTTGTTGACGGTTGAAAGGTGGCCTTAAGCTCAAATTGCAAAAATATTAAAACCAGAGCAACATACTAATTGTGCAATACGAATGGCTAGAATTTTCTTTGGTTATAACCGGACAGTGACATGTTAAAGCAATTGATAAATTAGCATAATGTAATGATTTATTCTAACCTAACACACATCTGTCTACTAGATCATATTTTAATTCTACTTTTCTACTACTGCCACCTGTTAGGCGTTTCTTCTACTAAGCGTTGGTTTTAAATGTACATATTTATTTATATATTAAGTTCACAGTGTGTTTTAACTAGATAATTGCTCCACTATACAGTGAGTTAATAAAGTATTCACATAGTCATGGTGATTAATTGATAGTCAGTAAAAGAACATTTGAATAAATTAAAATAAATATTAGGTGCAAATTTTACAGACAGTGTGGAACTTAATTGACCAACTAAGATTGATAATGCATAGACATGCATTCGATATAAGCAAAACGAATACCTATTCCATAAGTTTATTCAATTCTAATTAAAGTATTTTTAAATACTTAATATGTTAGACAACCAAATATATTCCATATTTACGTAAATAGAAAAGTTTTCCAATTTCCAACAATCTTTTCATACTTCATGATCAATGTGTTTTTTTTTCAGTTCTTGAATATGTCGGACCTAAATGGAGAACATTTGTTGCAAACATGTCAATCGCAGTATTTTTCACGGCAGCAGCCTGCGTTCTCCCCTGGATAGCTTACTATTTAGCGAATTGGAAGCTCCTAGCTGTAGTTACATCTGCTCCTCTATTCCTGGCAGTGTTTACACCACTAGCTGTACCTGAATCTGCTAGGTAAGCAACGTGTTTCTCAAAATTAATTTAAAAGCTAATTATTTTTTTTTTGTTTAATAGATGGCTCGTTTCTCAAGGCAAAATCGAAAAATCAATTACCATACTTAAAAGACTTGAAAGAGTCAACGGAAAAAAACTATCACCACAAATATATGACGATTTCCGTGATAGTTGTCACAAAATGCAACAAGAAGACTCTTCTCACAACTCGTACTCCGTGTTGGATCTCTTCAAGACACCCAGGTTGAGGCGAATTACCCTTCTGCTGATTGTCATTTGGATGGCTATATCGTTGGTATTCGATGGACATGTACGAAATGTTGGCTCACTGGGTCTTGATATATTCTTCACATTTACGCTGGCATCATTTACTGAGTTTCCTGCTGATACCTTGTTGACTTTTACTCTGGACAGATGGGGAAGAAGGTGGCTTGCATGCGGAACAATGATAGCCAGTGGCATTTTTAGTCTTCTTGCTACTACTGTGCCTATCGGCCCGTACTCTGCCGCACTTGCAATTGCCGGACGCTTCTTTGTTAATATTTCTTATAATATTGGCCTTCAATATGCAGCTGAGCTACTGCCAACGGTGGTTCGTGCCCAAGGTGTTGCTTTCATCCATATCATGGGTTATGTTGCAAGCATAATTGCTCCCTTTGTAGTGTACTTAGCCAATTTTAATCCAGCTTTACCGCTGATCATTCTTGGTATATTAGGTATTGTTGGGGGTGGTCTAGCCCTTCTTCTTCCCGAAACTTTGGGACACGAATTACCTCAAACACTGGCTGATGGTGAAGAATTCGGTAGGGGACAAAGGATTTGGGATGTTCCATGCCTTGGTAAGAAAATCGATGACGAAATCACGGATGCAGAGAAGAACAAAGTGCAAAATTTTGTTAGATCTACACAAACGGGAGCATCGTTACGTGCATCAACGCGTGGCGAAGCGCAATCAAGTATTTTACGACGTTCAGTAAATGCTAGGCTTTCATCTAGACTATAGGCGCAGTAATAAATTTGTGTCCAATTTATTTTTGGACTTGTTTGCCAACTTTAAAAGTGGGTTAAAGCATTTAACCACCATAACTAGTCTCAGAACTTCTGTAGTTTAAGTATAAATGTTGTTGTTATGTCCTTGGTTGCCGAATGATAGAAACTAGAATGTCTTTTAGCTAACTTTAGATACTTAAGAAGCACCATGCAGTAGCGATCGAATTCGATTAATGTTTTATGTATAAATTTGTATTTCCTAAGTATCATGTAGAATGTGAAATAAATAATTCATTTAAATGCATTTATGCACTTCTCAGTATTATACACAATCACATACATAACTGCAAATGATCAGTATAGAGTTTAGATAGATTTGTAACTATTGATATTCAATGTGATATTGATATTAACATTGTAGAAATTTTACGTAATATGTAAATAGATTACTTATACTGTTATAGAATAAAATAGTAAAAGTAATATAATAAATTAAAAACATTAAAAAAATAGTGCAAGATGTAATTTAATTTGTGTTAGCATTAGCTATTACATTGTAATAGAATTTAACTTGTTACAGCGAAAGAGTTTGACGTATGGTAAGTATTTAGATAAATGTATAATATAATAATAGTATTTAATGAAATATATTCCCGAATTGCAGACTTTCTTTAATTTGTCAGATTGTTTATTTAAATAAATACTAGGTGTTAATAGGGCATTGATCTTTACTTCTCCAACCATTTAGTGTTTACCCATTATGCATATACATATTTACATAGATGCTTTCATAGTCGACTATCGACTACTCGCTTTTAATAGATTCAATTTTATAAGTAAAACAGAAAGCATGCATAAAGTACGTAATCCACTACTTTTTATTAGGGTATTGGTAGAAAAATAAAACATTAATAGAAACAGAAAGAAATATGTGCTATAAAAAAAATTAATAAGCCAGTCTACGGTTTGTTCGAACTTTTCAATGTATTCCGCTGCAGTGAGTTTGTCTGATAAGAATGGTTTAGTGCATGTATTTTAAATGAAAAAATGTATTTCCCCCATTAAATATCAATGATTATGATCAGTAAATATTCAAGTGACGTTTATTTGAATGTAGCAAACTTATCACTGCTAAGATTCTATGAAGAGGTTATCACATCGAATAAAATATTTTCAAAAGTATATCTTTTTGCACTTTAAACGGAAAAATTGTCATACCAAAAATTTAATTAAAATGTGAGAAGGAAATTAAGACTTGATACAGATGTTAAAGTGTATCTATTTAAATTGCTTTGATATATACTTTAAGTTTGCACGTAATGCTTTTTATTCACTTACTTGACTCCTTTTTACATAATCCTTCCATCACTTAAGTTTTACAGATCAAAATATTTGAATATACAAATGTATCATTGAAAATATATTTTCCCACGTACAATATTTGAAGGAGCTAGGTAGGTTTTATGTTTTGTATGGGCCGTTTATTTTTTTCATAGCGGTAAACCCTCATCGTTCAATGTTTATATGATCTATCTTTTGACAGCACTATGGGGGCCGTTTTTACGCCACATCACGACATTTACGGCCCACATATGTAGCTTGAATTCAGTCAGGAATAGGTTCTTGCCTTGAGAATTCATAGGTGCTAAAAAAGTCTTGTAGTTTCTTATATTAGTTTTTTTGTTAGTAAAAATAGTTCGGGCGGGGCTTTGTTTTTTACGTTTAAATTTATCCGTCGTACAGAAACCATCCCCAGTCTAAAACACGGCTTTGACGATTTTTATCGGTTTCAGTATTTGTGATTTGTGTATTGTTGATTTTTTTAAATTCCACTAATGCCAATCAAATTCTGCTGTTGCATTTCTACGCATTTAGAGAGCAAACATTTCTTTATGGAACTACAGCTATATGAAACTATATTATAGTATGAATTCTGATTAAATTTCTAATATTTCCATATTCCAGTTATGGTGCTATAGTTATCTTATCGAATTTTTAAGCAGGATTCAATTAATGTCCAAAAAAACGGCAAAGTAATTTTTTAATTATAATTTATAAGATACGGTTCGCTTTATGATTTGCAAACGAAATATTAGATACTTCGCGTACTGAGAAAGTGGTAAAATAAAATGTACTGTAATAAAATCTGACAAAGGCTCAAAGCATTGGAGTCCGTTTAGATACTTCTACTAACTAACATATATTTTGCACTGACGTTTTTAATATACATATGTGCCAAAAAGTGTACGGGTACTTTTTATTGAAATAAGTGAATTCTCTTTCCCTCCTTTCTGGATATATCGTCCCCCTTTTGACCAAAACATAAATGCGCAGAATTGAAAATGTTGAAAAATAACATTTGATTTGAATGTTAATTGCCTCTCATAGAGCTATAGGTTTGGTTTCTGAAACGTTGTAAAACATTATGTTTTTCTTATACACATGACATTCTAGATATCGGTATAACATAGAACTACCGAAGTCTAAACAAACCGACCAAAGAACTCAAAATTGAAAAATTCATGAGGGTGACGATATGATAATTTAAACTTTTCTTCTCGCAAAATAAACGAACAATCCTGCATTAGGATTTCATACATATATGTGAATAATGTTAGCATATTTTCTTTAAGAATACGAATTTATTTTATGACTAGGGCAATTTATCCCACCATTGACCGAAACATCATAAAGTACATTCCAAATAGTAGCGAACCAACTTTATTCTTGAATCTATAGAGTAATATTATTACTTTCGGGGAACTTTACGGGGTTATACTTATCCATTCCCTTTATTTGACCCGCACACATAAAATATTAAAAAGTTCAGCCAATGGTCCTGTAGGTATACAACAATATAATTGTAGAATCATACACATGTATGCCTTCATTTTCAGCTAATAGCGGACAAAATATACAAAAAAAAATCCCCATCTGACAAACCATAAACCCAGTAATTTATTTAAATAAACAAAGATTAAAAATAATCTTTAACAACCAAAATACATTATGTACGCAAAATAAGACGAAAGACAATTGAAGGGTTTGTTGCCTACCGCACATAAATGACAACAAACATTCATTTTCAATTTGGTACCCCCACACAGTTTGAAGCTCCATACCATACCCAATAGTCCAACGATGCAAGTGAGTCTTTCGGGGAATTCCTTAACCAAACGTCTTGATTACGTCAAATTTCCCTCTTGACGCACAATAGCCAAAAGCTCCCCAGTCTTGCTTCGGTCCAACGTCACTGTTAAGCTTTTCTGTGGGGGTTTTGTTTAAAAAACAAAAAACAAATGAAGCACTATGAATACGATGAAATGGTGTCTAGATCTCGACCATAAGCCAATATTCAACAGGTCTTACAGTTCAATCAGTTAACAACAACATTTTCCGGTAGTTGGTTGGTGAACTCACTCTCGTGGGAGCGTTTCGTCGTCGTCTGTCGGTTGGCCGTACTTTTAGTTTTTGTTTGTTTTTTTTTTAATTTTTTTACGTTTAAAAAATAAAAATTCCCGTACCGTAATCTCTTTCCTCATTCTACTGTGAATTTATTAAAATTGTTTATAACTTAATTATTGTCGGTGCAAAAGTTCCAAGTTCCAACTACTCCTACAATCATCATGAATACCTCAACCATTTGGCTGTTGACTTTGCTGGCCTTCACGGGGAGCTGCTGTTATTCAGATGCCCAGGTGGTACACGCACACACATTTCGATAAAAAAATATTTTATAATATGCATGAGCAAAGCAACAAATCGTTTGATAACATCCGTGAAAAATACCATTAGTATTGTTTTAGTTAATATGTGCTTTTGTTATGTTCCGTCAGCGATAACTTTTGAGTTTTTATTTCATACTGAGAATTTATTTAGCACGCGTGCAACAAAGAATACTTAAATGCAAGTAGCTGATAGTTAGTTAAATGCTAAAGCAATAGCACTCCGTTGGGGAAAAATATCGTTTTGTTTAACAAATGGCAAATGAAATCTGAATGGATAATGAAATCAATTAGTTTTGGACGATTGGAATGGAAATATACATAGATTGACTCTTTTGTCTATTCAACATTATTTTACAGATACTGATTGACCATGTCAGTTAGTCAATAAACAATTTCTTTTTTGAAACTAGTAGGTATGTGTGGGATGGAAGCTGTGTTGAGTAGAGTAGGTATCATATTTCGATTATGAGAGTGGGGATTATAGAAATCGTAAAGCACTAAGCACACATACCGTGTTTATATGCCTTATGCTAATCTTTAGCTTTCCTTTAATTCACTGTTTTTTTTTTACCTTCATGTGATTTAATTGATGCTCAAAACAATGTAGGTATTTTTATTTATCACAAATGCTGTAGTTTCAAAGGGGAATGTTGGGAAGAGTTGTTGAAAGATGTATAAATACCTATCTGAGAACTTTGAGAGATATTAGCAACCTTGTTAGAAACAGTTTTTTATATATACAATAATTTTGGTCGCACATATGGAACCATAAAGTAAAAATGCAGGAATAATATTTAAAGGTAGGGTTCACAACATACTTATGGGTTAGTGTTTTGATTATAATTAGTCAAAACTATGTGATTTTTTGTTTAATTCTTCGAATTTATTAATCGTTCAAATTTTTCCGTTATGATTTTGTAATTCTGAGAATTCGTGACCCATCCAAAGGGATCATACATAAACATACGTTAAATAAGTTTATTATAAAAAATATATACGAATAGGTATACATACTATTTTCTTAACGCACAATTTAGGTTTTTAATAGCGAAAATTAAGACTAACCTACCTAGGCTAAACTAAATTAAATAAATAAATTTTAGGCGTTAAAGCCTTGGATTCTCCACCGTGCGAAGTTATATAATGGGGATGATTTAAACTCGAGATTCAACAGAATAACCACTGTGCCACTGCCTCTGCGCCCACTTTCTGTAAGCTACACATGGGTCTTAAGGTGCGATCAGACGGTCATCCAAACTTGACATAAAATTTGTACTAAAGTTGATGACAGGTTTGGATGACCGTCTCATTCTTAGGTGTTAGGTGGCGCTTCAAGCCCGAAGTGGACCTAAGCCTCAACCAACCAAGGGTTACCGTTGGATGACTTAAATAGTAATTTGGCACATATTTGGAAAGCGTCCACCTGGACCTGACTTTTAAAAACAAGTATATAGTAGTAACAAGTATACAGTAGGTTATAGTATAGAATATTTTTTGTACAATTTGTGCATTCAGTTTTGTGTGTTGGTCGTTTGTACAGACCGTGTTATGGTTGAAAACCACAGTCCAACGTCGATGGCCAAAAAGATGAATTGTGCGCAACTTCAGATTAAGCAGAACTTTCCAACAAAAAAGAAGTAAAAGAAACTGAAATATTTTCTTCAATAGGAAGAATTGTGGTTATCCATTAAAGATCCAAAAAAAAAAACCTAATATATGTGTAAAACGCCTTTAAATCATAATGTTCTTTAGTGATTTCATGATTAAAGAAACAAAAAAAGGATTTAAAAAAAGTATTTATATGTAGCTTTAAATTTGAAACTGGGACAAGTTCATGAACCAAGTTGAACCGAAAATCGGAAAATGACGAAAGACTCGTTTCGTTTTTTAATTTCACACACTAAATATGGACTGGCGTGGGTTTTAAGATCAGGCGTGTTAAATGTACATACATGAGCTCCAAAAAATTACAAAAAAGATTATAAAATTATAGGACTTCGTGCTTCTTGATCATTATCTTTGACGTTAAGCTATTTTCTGTTCTATTATTTTGTCCATCTCAGTTTGGTGCACTATTTTCTACACCTACTTTTGAGGTTAGAACAAGTACCTAAGAGAGATTTATGCAACATTTTGAATTTATTCGATTTTTTTGATAAATTCGACTATTAAATAAAGGAAAAGGTGGAACATGTTTTAAAATGACAACATATTTTGGGCTTTATGACCAGCAAAATTTCAACCTAACCAAAGAGGGATTTGTTTATTGCATTTGTATGTCTCTACGCCGCGGCAAGTTGTTTGTTGAAAAGAGTTGTTTAGTTGCAGATTAAATTATGTGTTTAAAAAACACATCCCCTCCATACGTCGAGGTTTTGTTTGGGGCAGATTTGATTAGTTTCTAAATACGCAAAGCCTTTATTTAGTTAATTAAATTATTTGTTGAAGCAACAAAAAGTTCTCATGTCATATTTATAAAGTAAAACATTAACCTAATTGTGGTGTTCCGGCACTATCATCAAAAATAATAATGAAAATTTATATAATTTCTTTCTCTTCCTTAGAGGGCGAATTCCTTCGAACTAAGGCATCCAGATGATAATACGCATTTAAATGATGTGCTATCTAACATCTTGGTTCCACGGGTTGTTGGTAGTCCGGGACATAAAGCAGTACGCGAATTTATTACAATGTAAACCAATTAATAGCATAAAAACAGAAAATCAATAGTTAATTTGTATTTATTGTTTTTATAGGCAAATGAAATCGATGGGCTTTGAAACCGATATCGACCAATTTACTGCACCTGTTCCAATTTTCGGCAATTTGACATTTTCAAATATAATTGCAACTTACAATCCGGAAGCCGACATGTTTTTAACTTTAGCTTGTCACTACGATAGCAAATATTTTAAAGAAAATCCAAACTTTCTTGGTGCTATAGATTCTGCCGTTCCGTGTGCGGTAATGATAAATTTGGCTAAGACACTTTCACCCTACTTGAATGAAAATATAAAAGGAAGGAAGGACATTGGCCTAATGGTAACAGATATTAATAAATTGTTTTAGTATGCACGTATGAAATGTACGAAATATTTTTATTTCAGTTCATATTTTTCGATGGAGAAGAAGCATTCTTAGATTGGACTGATCAGGACTCTATTTATGGCTCAAAACATTTAGCTAGGAAGTTGAGCAAATCAACAGCAACATTGCGCAGTAATCAGAATGTTCGCAATATCGATAGAATTGTAAGTATAAATAAAAGTCCGGTAATATAAAGAAGAGCTATACCTTAAGGGAAATATGTATGTATATATTCGGTATTCAGCAGCAATCTTTTTTTTTACATTATTTTAATGAAGACAAGAATATTTAAATTAGTCTTGTACTTGATGGGATATTTAATCCTGCAATCGACGCTGCGTTTATATAGTGAACGCATGTGAAATATTGAAATTGACGGTGCTTTAATGGTACCTATTTCAAGATTAAAAGACAAATTAAAAACCCGTTTAAGTTTTATACTATATAAAATGTTTATCATTTTTAGGAAGTCTTGATACTACTCGACCTGATTGGTGCGGCAAACTCCAAATTTTACAGCTTCTATCCCAACACTCAAAACCTCCATAGTTCGTTGAATGCCATAGAGAGCTCACTAAACAAGCAGCAACAGTTGGAGGGACACAATTTGATGTTCATGAGAAGATCGTCCTCTAGTTTCATCGATGATGATCACCGTCCATTTTTACAGCAAAGTAAGTACACATCTTCACACCAAATGCATGAATTAATAATCAATTATTAATTTTTTTTAAATTGCAGATGTACCAATCCTCCATTTAATAACAGTGCCCTTCCCCAAACAATGGCATACAGCTGCAGATAACGCGGAAAATCTTCATTGGCCTTCCATTCGAAATTTTAACAAAATTCTTCGGGTTTTCGTTTACGAATATTTAAACAGACATACCGACGACATCAGTTTTAGAGCATAAACAAATCTAATTCATTTTTCTTAAATGAAAATGTTTTATTTCATATTTTTTGTATACCTTACTTTAACGATTAAAACAAAACTTGATGTTCTACAATAAATAAATCAACGCCTCTTTCTTCCCACAGATGTCTTTTTACCAGGTGCCCTCTGTCCCTGACCACCTTTGGGCTTTTTGTGAGCCTTGCGACTACCTTTGCCACCGCCTTTCCTTCCCTTTTTACTTTTCTTTCCTCCTTCCTCAGATTCTTGAAGTTGTCTTCTACAATTTAAAAAAAAAAAAACCATTAATCACCGTCAGGTATTGTTATGTAATATTTCTGAAACATACTCGACTCTCGCTTCGCTCTTCTGCAGCGAAATAGCTTTTTCAATGTCAATCTTGGGCTTCTTATTGAGGACACTCTTTATTAGGTCTAAGTTGATTTCTTTTTCTGGTACATCACTGATGTGGGATGCCTTTCGCTTGGCACCAGGTATCAGCTCCTTTACACCAATACCACGAGCTTCTTTTTCTTTGGGCAATTTATCTTGGAATTTGCCAATTGATGCTGTTGAAGATCTTGCGACAGTAACGGCCGTCAATAGTTGGCCAGAGGATGCTGCTTCTGGACCAAGATATCCCGAGCGGGGAACTTCCAATTTTTTCGCACGAACAATGTTTTTCATGCGTTGAATTTCGTTCTTGGCAACCTTCTCACTTCGTAAATCAATCTTTTTCTGGAACATGTCTGAATCAGGATCGATATTTTTGGGCACTTCCAACACCCAATCCTTTTGTTTTTCTGCATCGGCACGCTTGTAACCGTAAGTGGGCACCCATTTCTAAAATTTTAAACAAAACATCGTATTATTAACCTGCTAACAATACATCACTAAGACAAAGGAGAAATAGTTTAGTTTCCCAAGTGTACCACACTAAAACACAACGAAGATTACGGAATCGTTTGTGATTTGATTTTTTTATGCAACTTACATCCAAAACCTCATCGAACACCTTCTTATCCTTCTTCTTCTTCTTGATGCCCTTCTCCTTGGCGAACTTCTCCCACTTAGTCAACGGCTTTGGACCAGGTGGTTTTCGCAAACGCGGCAAAACTGTTGTGGGAGCCGGTAACTTGGCAACTATACATTCATCCACACGTTCCGTTGGTAGTTCCCAAATTTCATTAATCAAAAGTTGTGTGTTATCTCTGGTCAGGTCTTTGATGTAGTTTTCTCTATTATTTCTAAAAGAAAATCATTATTTCCACATTAGTTTCGGAAAAAAAACAGCTTTAACTCACTTCAATTCTTGGTCGTCTAAATCATTTGGATCTGAACATAGCATCATTCCCACATCAATACGAACTTCCAAGTGTTTTTCAACCGTAATCGGCTTGTATTTATCTAGCTCGCGCTGTTGTTTTTCTAAAACTTCTTTAACTATATCCATTTTGTATGTTTTTATAAATTTTAGCAAATAAAATCACGAAAACTTTTTTAAAGCATGAATATAAAAGGATAGAACGCACGTGTTTGTTTATACGTCAAAATAGAAGTTTGCTAGAGAGAAATACGTTCCATCTGGTGGCGAAAGAATGCATAGGAAATTGAGTGCGTTCAGTACATGATAGTATTTGTTTATGTTATACGAGTAAATTTACGAAAAAAGATAACATTTATTGCCAAAATTTTACTTTATGCCATTTTTTATACCTACATTGAAACTATGAAACAAGAATGTTTTTTTTTTCTCTGTGAATTCATTGATAACTGTATACATACATTCTTTTCATTACCTACATTTTAGGACAAAAATTGGGTAGATACCTATTTTAAAATAAAATAAAACACCAATTTTTTATTTCCATTTTTATTGTCATTTTTGACCAGCACCGATTGCCTGAAAATAACAACGAAAATTTGCAACAAATGTCAAAATGTGTCACTGGAAATCTATAATCAAAAAGATTGACTACCATAGACCACAAACAAAAACAAAAGTCTAACAAGAATCACTTATCACCTTAGCGGATTTCACCCCAAAGTTCATTTACATTACCCGAGTAATTTTAATATAAAAAATTTAATTAATCTCAAAGAAAAATTAAATTCATTATTATTAATTTTCAAATATTTGGACACTTCATTCCAGAAATGTATTGCTAAAAATTAATGATTTTGGAGTATGGGCAGTAAAGTAAAATCTAGCAAAGATTTGTTAGTTTTTGCAACAAAATCTTTTTTAAACCCGTTTTTTTAGGTTAAATTGAAGAATAAGAAAGATTTGTTAGAAGTAAACTAGATTGACTGCGGATCTCACGAAAGTACTTTTAACATTTTAGAATGTCTTGTGCTCCCATTTAAATTGAGAAAACATTTTTACTGTGTTGGAATATAATAACTTAAAAAAAATGTTAAATGTTAAAGGTTTTGATGCATTGAACGCCTCTTAAAACTGGTAAAAATGATTAACATGCAGCTTACTATACCTTTTTTTGAATCCGCAATGGATTGGTCTTGGTAAAGCTCGAAGAATTCGCATGGTTAAACCTCCTTTCGCCTTCCTTCCACACAGAACCAACAATCCGGAATTGGCTGAGTGCCAAGATTAGAAGAATTTTTATAGTTATTTTTTTTTGGCATTAGGTTAACTTATGATCTCTTGGTAACTCTAGTTAAATTATTAAGCATACTAACAATTCGTCGGTTAATTACTTAATTAATTTATCCGCATAACAAATTTACAGGAAACCTATGGACATTTTTCAACAAAACAAAAATAAAGGGTGATTTTTTAGCTGGTTTGGTTTTGGCAACACTGGTTTTGACAGCTGACATGTGTTTAGTACCTTGTGTCACTGTCAAACAGCTTCAGTTTGGTTTGCAATTTAACCGTGGATCGTCTTACAAATGAACAACGCTTGCAAATTATTGAATTTTACTATCAAAATTCGTGCTCGGTTCGAAATGTTCATCGCGCGCTGCTTCCATTTTATGATCGGCATTCTCGACCTTCTGAGCAGTCTATTCGGAAGATTGTGACCAAATTTCGCACCAAATTTACTTTGTTGGACATTAAACCACCAACACGTTTACGTACTGTGCGTATTGAAGAAAATATTGCGGCCGTATCAGCTAGTGTGACAGAAGACCGCGAAATGTCGATTCGGCGCCGTTCCCAGCAGTTAGGCCTTTGTTACAGCACTACGTGGAAAATTTTGCGGAAGGATTTGGGCGTAAAGCCTTTTAAGATACAGCTGGTGCAAGAACTAAAGCCAGCCGACCTACCATAACGCCGAATTTTTGGTGAATGGGCTCTTGGAAAGCTGGCCGAGGATCCGCTTTTTTATCGAAAAATTGTGTTCAGCGATGAGGCTCATTTTTGGTTGAATGGGTACGTAAATAAGCAAAATTGCCGCATTTGGAGTGAAGATCAGCCAGAAGCATTGCAACAGCTACCAATGCATCCCGAAAAAACCACTGTTTGGTGCGGTTTATGGGCCGGCGGCATTATTGGGCCATATTTCTTCAAAGATGATGCGAATCGCAGCGTTACTGTCAATGGTGAACGCTACCGAGCGATGATAACAAACTTTTTTTTGCCCGAAATGGAAGTTCTTGACTTGCATGATATGTGGTTTCAACAAGACGGTGCCACATGCCACACAGCACGCGAAACAATGGCGCAATTGCGAGGCGAGTTTGGTGAACAGTTAATTTCACGTTTCGGGCCGGTCAATTGGCCGCCTAGATCGTGCGATTTGACACCATTAGATTATTTTTTGTGGGGGTATGCCAAGGCTAATGTGTATAGGGACAAGCCCGCTTCGATTGACGCACTGGAAGCCAACATCCATGCATTCATTCGTGAGATACCGGCCGATATGTGTGAAAGAGTATGCCAAAATTGGACTCAGCGGATGGGCTACCTGAGACGCAGCTGCGGTCAACATTTGCATGAAATTATCTTTAAACATTAAATTGCAAGGTTCAAACTATCGATTCAAACTATCGATTCAAATAAATATTTCATTCATTTTTTGTGTTTTTTTTTTAAAAAAAGTTCTAAACCTCTTAAAAAATCACCCTTTACTTGGCGTTTAAAAAAAAAAAGATTCATGTTCGTTTATATCGATCTTTATTTAACATTTCGAGTGTGTTAAGACTAAATACAAAAATATATAAATATATGCAATAGCAATATTGTAAACATTACAACTTTGAACAGAATGACAAGAATGTGGCTTTCACCTGAAACTTTTTATTTTTTGTTCCTACTTAAGCTAACAATATACTCAGATGACTGAAACATGCAATAACAATAGAAACTAATCGTAACATAATATATAACACCATTTCCGTATGTCAGATTCATAAAGTAGTCCCCAATTTCGCGGCCTCCAAAAAAGTAGAAGTTCGAAAATGCCGACGGGATAAAAATTTGTGTTCCAAGCAATGCGAACAAACGTTGCTGATTCGACGAAGACAGCCTCTGTGCAACGTTTTTTTTGTACCAACTCATTCGGATTGCGTACTTCAAGAGCTTCTCTAATATTAGACAGGCCACATTGAGCAGGCTCCATATCAAAATATTTAGATAGTGACCATGCCAAATGTATACAAACAAAAATGTTCCAAGTGCTGAAAAAATTTTTCGCATTGATGACGAGTTCCTGGAGCAAAGTTCGGCGTATATATGCTTAAAGAGGAACTCATACAGGCCCTGATCGAAGTACTTCCACATGTCCGAGTAAAAGTTAATACATCCAATGCACTTCGGTGCGTTTGGTGGATTGAGACCATCAAATGAAGCGAACGCGATGCCAAGACCGTAGGTAATGACATAAAATACATGAAAGAACTGCCCCATAAAATAGCCAAAGGCATATAGACCGTAGGAGTCGCCCAGTAGTTTCACAGCATCCATATCCTTCTCCATGTAATGAATATAGATGAAATGCAGAGAAAAGTCCATAGCAAATAGCCAAAACAAGACCTTTGCCAGTCTCACCAGAAGAATTTTGTAGCGGAAGAGTTGATCGTGTTCCGTTTCTCTTTCCTTGGTGAACGCAGCGTAGCGTCGAAAAATCATAAACGGTCCATGCACAAATACCGGAAAATATACCGTGTATCCAAGAAAATTGCTCAAACTAAATACATCATTTTCGTGCTTTTCGTTAGCTTTGCTCAAACTGAAGCTAAGACACTTTAAAACACACCATGCTAGAGATATAATCAGCTCGTAATACTCCCGATGACCAAGAAATTCATACAATTCGTTGTTGTTCTTGATGGCATTAATGCCACACATCCAAACAATTGCAATACTCCATGTGAGAAGTTTCGATCGAAGCTTTGATGTTGTATAAAACGAAAGCAATTCAAGCATAATAACCAAAAGCGACTGTACTTTAAAAGTAGCCGCCAAGAAAGCCAATCCGACGCTGGCATGAGCAATACTACGAAATCTTGGCCAGAAAATCCGACATAGCTCCACAACGATCAAATGAACTCCATACCAGTGAGCGTTCTTTAATAAGTAGTCTTTAAAATACTCAAATTCATCGTTCGTATCGTCCTGCGGTCGTCCAATCCATCGCCAACCAGCACCAAATTCCAACTTGGAAACAGATAAAATTTTATCTTTCGTTTCGTACAATTTAAAAAGTCCGTGGGCCAGGAACAGAAGATACACACAGATATAGAAGTAAGTTTCGTATTTAGGCAGGAACATTATTTCGTGGATATATATCACAGATCAGAAAGGCAAATACTAAACGAAAACTCAACATAATCAAACCTGAGCATTGACGGACGAGTGTTTCAAGACGATAAGACAATGATTCATACTTATTTCTATTGGCAACTATGTAGCAAACTCAAATTTGTTGTGGAATGTAGTTTATCACTGAATTAAACATATTTTGTTGGCAAGCTAACTTCTAGTGGTCGGATTTTATCGCAATTTGTTATGTTATGTATAAAAAAATATAAACAAATAAACGTCAGTTGAACGAGTGAAGGCTACCGCACGAAAACGTGGCGACATCTGGTAGAGAAAATGCAAAACGAACAGTGTTATCTTAAGCCGGCACTGCGTTGCCAAATAAATTATGTAGGTAGTTATTAAAAAATGTATTAACAATAAGTTGATAAGGTGATGACAGGATTTTTGCGTAATGTCAATATAGGTTATATGGAAAACTTATGGAAGTATAATTGTTATATGAAATCTGACATAAAAACATTAGAATCAAATTATAAATATGTAAGTGACACAAACTGTCAACATGCGAATTTTCAATAAATAACGTAAATTAAGCTACGTTCATCATTGAATATAAGGAGTTTCGTAGATTAAGCGAAGTGAAATATAGTAATAAATAACTGCGCCGACTCTCTATCTGAATTGTCAAATCCAGGCATCTTCATTTGAAAAGATTCTTGTCGAGGAGAAAAATTCTCAAGGTTCTAAATACTGTCTGTTGCGTTTGTATTTACGTTTTTTTCTAATTGTTATCAGTACTTAATTGCTTACGTAGACATACAAAGATGTCTCCATAGCTAATCTGAAATAAAACTTATAACTTTTTTATGAATACAATCTATTTGTGTTAGCTGTAAAATGTTTGATAATTTAAAGTTAACGAAAACGAGCGAGCACAATTGCATAATAACAATAACACCTTCTCAAACTGATAAAAATATTTTTTATTTCATTGTGAACTAATTTAATGAAACGCAGATGTCATGAAAGTCGACGGAAAGAAGTTCTAAGTTTGACATACAAAAACTGGCAGCCATTTTCTTTACTTGTCAGTTGCGTTTGTTAAAAAATCCACCCATAATAAAGATTTGTCCGCAAAGAAAAAATCCGATATCTGTAACAATTGTTCGTACTATGTCTCGCCAATCATCTCGATTAGATACAAAAAAAGTGGTATGTTTTCGAATCACTTTTTAATTAGAAATTAGCTTCGCATTGTATTATATAAACCGAAGAAACACTGGTCACCCTCATCGGCTTGCTTCGATTTTCTAGTGAACTGCTTCCACGGAAAACAATACCGTTCATATACCTTTTGAACGGATAAACATATCCCAACTTGTAATGGACAACTCCAACAACAACGATCATTCACAAAATAATCAATCTCAGCAGCAACAACAAATTGGACAACTTGCTCAGGGAGGCCAAACAGCGTTGCAAGTGATCCCAGTTATGCCGAATGGAAGTGGACAATTGATTTTGGGCCAACAAGTCCACCAGCCACAACAACAGATCATACCAATACAAGGTGGTCAAATAATGCTTCAAGCGTCACCTCAGCAGTCTACCCAACCCGTGCAATTAGTGCAGCTGCCCGATGGTCAGACATTTCTCTATCAGCCAGCGATGGATACCAATCAATCGTCGGCTGCATCAAATCAACCTCAGATTATTAACATAAATGGTCAGCTGATCCAAATACCAGCTCAAAATACGCAAAACCTTCAAAACCTGGCCAATGCTCAACCCCAGATTATTGTGATGCCACAGTCGGCAAATGCTCCCGTAAGCACGACTAATGTCGGCCAAACTTCCACCGGAAACAATAACAATTCACAGCCTGTGGTTGAAACACAGCAACAGAACCAGAATAACAACTGCGTCAGCAACGTTATTAACAACGTTGAAGACGAACCCAAACCTGATGCGGAAGAAGAACCTCTCTATGTTAATGCAAAGCAGTACAAACGGATTCTTATACGTCGACAGGCTCGAGCCAAGCTGGAGTGCAGAATACCAAAAGAGCGATCAAAGTACCTCCACGAATCGCGGCATAGGCACGCTATGAATCGTGTAAGAGGTGAGGGTGGCCGGTTTCATTCAACACCTGGTGTACCAGAAAAACATAGCAGCAGTCCGCAGGCACATCACAATTTTCGTTCGGCCCCAAGTCGTCCTACACAGCCAAAGCTAATTGCTCCGCACCAATCGCCTTCCATAACAATCACTGCTATCAAATAGAATTTCTCACTTAACTTTTATAATACACCTTGTAGTATAAGAATAAAATTGTGTCTGTGTAAAGCGAGTTCTTTTAATTGCTTCCTCCTTTGACAGAATGCCGAGTTCCTAACTCTCACGTATGGCGCCTTTGTAACGCAAATGCTTCGCGACTATGAAAATGTCGAAGATGTAAACAAACACTTGGAGCGCATCGGTTACAACATGGGCATGCGTCTGATTGAGGACTTCTTGGCGCGGACATCGGCAACACGCTGCTTGGAAATGCGAGAAACTGCAGACAGGATTCAGCACGCGTTTCGCATCTATCTCAGTGTACAGCCGACAATTTCCAATTGGTCCGCAGCGTCGGACGAGTTCTCATTGGTTTTCGAAACAAATCCCCTAACAGAGTTTGTAGAGTTGCCACCAGATTTAACCAATTTGCGCTACAGTTCTATTCTTTGTGGCTGCATACGTGGTGCTCTTGAGATGGTCCAACTAGAGGTGCAATGTTGGTTTGTTCAGGTTTGTGTTAAAACGTATATTTGTTCTATCTCTATTAACGATTTGCGTTTCAAGGATCAACTGAAAGGCGACAATCTTACGGAAATTCGAGTTAAGTTCATCCGACGTCTAGAGGACGCCATACCAGCCGGTGAAGACTAATAAGAAGATGATTGCTCTTAGTTAATATTGGCGTATAATGGATATTCTCAATTTTGCATTCCTCCTCATAAAATGGCAATGATTTCGAGTTATGAATTAAACTAACTCTATTATTAAACGTAAAATAAATAAAAGTTTATTTAGAGGCAAAAAAAATGCGCTTGCTTTCCCACAAATTTTCCACTCGACATGATGAATTATATGGAAGTCAAATAGAAATGATTTGAATGATGTTTTTAGGTGCGCTTAAATTTAGCCTGCCGCCTGTTTTTTCTAAATGGTTTGGTGTTGGCTTTGTCTGGAACATGGAGAATTGTTATTATTTTCCATTCGTTTGATTTGTCAAAGCCCATGCAATCGCCTTGTTTTGACTATAAGCATATCTGAATGTAACCCAATTTCGAAGTAGTCAAACATTACAAAAATAGATGTTTGCTCAATGAAGACGTGTATGTTTTTAATTGTCCTCGTCCACTTTTTGCTTCCGGTAATATCCGTTGGAGATAAACAATGTATTTAAAGAAAAAATAACTGAAAATGGTTAGATTAATTAAGACCTGAAAAGTACAATAAGGTGCTAACTGACGCGATGCAACTAATATCTTCCTTTTTTAAGGCTGTCCTGCCACTTTCTTCCACCTTGGAATATGATTTCAGCGAGACAGCTAAGAAATCTACTTCTTTGAATTGCTTACCCATCTGTGTTCTTTGATCTCTCGTATCTACGCTACTTAAATACCAACTCCGCTCTATATAAAACCTATAAAAAAAGCTTTTTCGGTTCAGCAAATATCCTTCGCAATTGAGCGAACTTTTTTCGAATGTGATTTAATGGCCCCGTGTTGCTTGCATACAAAATGTCCTATCTTTTAGGAATGTTTGTCATCATTTCACTACAAAATGTTAAAAATACACGTCGCCAATTAGTGAGGTTTTGTTTTTTTTTATATCTAAATGCGATCCGACAAAATTGCAGATAAGATAATCGGCAATCTTTCGGCACCGAACCCACCTTCCAATACGCCATAAACGAAACGTGCTTATTTTCATACATTTATTGCACATATAAATTGATTTAGAGCAGTAACAGTTCATAATATTTGTTTATATTATAATCTTCATTAACATAAACTATTCATCTGATTCCATAGCGTAGAATAACATTTATAACAACAGACAAGAGACGAGTTGTCGAGTTTAGTAAACAAAGGAATAAAATAAAAATGCGTTAAGAATAAAAAAATAATAAGGTAGTTTTCATAGGTCGTAGACTGAAGCCAGCAGAAGGAGCGTGTCGTGTTCCTTAGTCAAAAGCAAATACAAAAATGCACATTTGGTTATTTGCAAGCAGGTTCAGTTGCTATGCTTTTGCCAGTATTCCTCTGTTTTTCTTTGGTTGCGTTTGTTGGAACACATTGGCGACAACAATAAAATAAAACAAAAAACCAAAATTTGCAAGCGAGGATTACTTGGACGTTACACCACTGCCTTGATATTGATCGGCTCCTTGATTTGGACATAGCATAAGGTTTATATTTTTGCGAGTAAGTACTCTTCGCAGTGCCTGCAAAGTCTTCATGCATATCACAACGCAACATCCATTTGCGACCCCTTCGGCGGGGCTTTTGCACGTACATGATGAATTTTTTGTTGCGGCTGTCACTTTTGGTGCAGGATTTTGCTTTGGTGCTTCACTCGAACAACATCCCGAACTGGCTTTGACTGGCGGCGGCAATGTAGCAGATGATGAAGCACATGGTTTGGGTGCTCCTGTTTTCTTGGAGCAGCACGAGCCACTGCCAGTTTCCATTGATGCTAAATTTTGTATTAGCAAAGCTACGTCCTCAATACTTTGATTAACTTCTGATTTTTTATCGCCACAACAGCCAGCAGGTTGCTGAGGCTTCTTTTCAGAGCAACATCCACTGTTCTGCGGTGCAGGCTTCTTTTGAGAGCAACATCCACCGACTTGAGGCTTTGCAGCAGGTTTAGACTGACAACAATTAGAACTGGTGGAAGTGGATGTTTGTCCCTTGTTTGTAGCCACTTTTGTGGATTTTTTTCGATGGCATGCCTTGTCATTGGAACATCCACCTTGACATCCCAGAGTTTGATCGCATTTACAATTGGTGCAGCTGCAGATCCCGGCATCGGCTGTAATCTGCTTCAGAGCATTTGGCTTCTCAGAACTGTACATATCGCTGTTAAGTTGCTCCTCTTCGGGAGGAAATACTTTTTGGTTACCTTCGATCGTCATTAAAATATCATTAAGCAATGATTCTGTTTCGAGATCGGGTTGTGAATACGCTGCTTCTGATCGGGCAGCTTCCTTCAAAAGCGATTCAATATTATCTGGCGAGTTTGTGAAGTCGTTTCGCTCCGATGTCGCCGCGGAATTTGTAATACTGTTGGAATGATCAAACTGAATAAAGTATGAATCAATGTCCATAGTTGTAGACTGGTTGTTTTGGATAGTCGCCCCAAAACCTGACCTAACGTTCATAAATCCGGGAGCACTTGATTGTTGCAAATTCATCCCATAAGAAGGAATTAAACCATTTCCATTGTTCTCCTCCATCTTTACATCCTCCATTAATATGGACTGGCTATTGGTGGCTTGTGCTTGATATGGCATTTGATGCGATTCCAGCCGCATCATGTCTACAGTATCTCCGACAGTGGTGGCATTTGATGTTGGTAGATCGACAAAACTCGGCAGTGCAGTTGGAAGAGCCACACATGCCGGCGTAACTCTGGCCATTGGTATAATTGGTTTGGAGGCTAAAACACCTGCATCGAACCAGGGTATTGGAATTTCCTCCTCAGATGCGTAGGCTAGTTGAAGTGCTTGTGAAGTTTCACGCGGAGCATCAACGGGTTCAATCTTTGGCATCATTATGAATTTGTTTTCTTGTTCCTGGGCAACTTCTGGAATCTGAAACATTACCGCTTCATTTTTTTTCTCTCTGGACGAACCAGCATCTTTGGTGTCAGTAGTGCAGCTAAGATTGTCATCAACAAAACCACTACTCTCGTTCTCACTCTGCGAGCATGAGTGAGAAAGGCTATTTGGGCTATTACAACGCTTTGACTTCCTCTTTCGAATCTTACGCGGTTCCGATTGCCGCTGGTGGGTTTTCTTGTGCGACTTCAGACTGTGCGATGTACTGAATGATTTCTGGCAACTGTTTTCTTGGCAGGGATATGGCCTTTCTCCGGTGTGGGTTCGAATGTGAGTTTTTAAGTGATGCGATGCAGTGAATGCCTTTCCGCAAGTGTCTTCGGGGCAGCGATAAGGTCTCTCCTGAGTGTGAGTACGCATGTGCTTCTTTAAATCGCTAAGAGTGGTAAAACATTTCTGGCATTTTTCACAGTTGAATGTCTTCCCGTTGTGCAGACGTAAATGTGCGTGCAGCCTGTAAACAAATGAAATGAAGTGTAAGTTAATTTTTAAAATATGTATTATATGTATAAAATATAATTGCAGAATTTTACCTGTATCTGGTATTGAATGCCTTATCACAGCCACCCACTTCGCATTCGTATGGCTTAATTTTTGTATGAACACGAATATGTATTTTCAAGCTATAGGATGTCAAGAATGCTTTGCCACAGCCCTCCTCATCACATTTAAAACGATAGTCTCCTATACCAAATGGAGAAAGCAAATTAATTTAAATTGGTATATACATTATTGCGAACTATGTATACAAACCTCTGTGTGTTTTTAAATGTGTACGTAAGTTTCCAATCGTACTATAGCTTCTTGTGCAATTTTCATAATTGCACCTATAACGGCCAAGCAGTTCCGAAGGATCGCTATTACTCTACACAAAACGTGAATGGATGTTAACAAATTGGCGTTATTTGCTTGAATTTCAAATTCTAGTAAATTAAAACATTTTAAATCTATGTTAACAAAAAGTAAGCTACTAAAAAGACGCCCAATCCAATCTAATAAATAATATTCTGTTTTACTTTTACGGTAGTTGGTGTGGTTTTCATGCTAAAAAATTACTTTACGAGAAAAATTCATGCGATCAAATTAAATTCAAAATGTTTACACAAGTGCGGAAAACGGCTTTTCATGTGCAAACATTCTTTTGTACTTTGGTTGAAACAGGACATCTATTTACAAGTTTGGAGGGAGGTTGAAAACGCGCAACTCAGTGTAAAAGCAAACTGTGGGCATACATTAATTAATTTTAATTTTTTTTAAACAATTTTAGCTTTCCCAATAAAAAATTAAACTTGGAGTTTAAAATAGTTGTCCGGTTTTTTTTTTTAATTTCGTTTGGCATATGACTGACTAAATGTCTTATTGGTATGTACCAATGTACTTAGGATAGGTGTTAAATCAAGTGCATTGCTGAAAGCTGTTATAATTGATTTATTTGACCTAATGTTTTAGGTTTACTTATGATTATGAGTTGTTCTTCTATGTAGGAAAATAAAAGTTTTTTTTGCATATGCATAATATTAATAAATTTTTTTACACGTGGGCCCTATTACTCAGGAGATAGACGATGTAATAAGTGTGCAAATCCAAACTGTACTATAAGTATCAGATTCATAAAAGGTCTATAAAAACAGGTAAGTCACAACATACATAAATTTCGAATTTATTTCAAAATTTCAGATAGGGAATGTCAAAAAAGGAAGATCTGAACTCTCTCTCGCTCTCTTATTGTGATCATTAAATACTGTCACAGCAAGTGTTTAAACCCCAGTCAATTTAACCGTATCCAAAGTTGGAAAGTGTAGTTAGTTCTTTGGTTTCACAAATTAAATAGTTTTTAAAGTGCCTGAATAAGGATTTTAAATTTTCTAACATTGTAATGGTCCAGAATGGGCGGTCAATATATTTTGACTGTACATTAATTGAAACCATAAATTCAGCTTATAGAATGAACTATAAAATAGAAGGGCAGAAAAAAATGTGAAAATAATAAAAATGCCATTTCAAAAACCGTAATTTTCAAAAACGGTAGAGCCCAAATTTTGCTTAAATGGTAACCTTTGTTGTAATGCCTATGTATTCGATGTCGCCAAGAACGCTGCGAAATGTTTAAGCATCCTTAAGCGAAGCTAGAAATAGAATTCATATGGCGTTTATTCGCCCTTAACTTGCGTAAAACGCTCATGTCTGGTCTGCTACTAGGCAGAATTAAAAAAACTCATGACAATACTTATTAGTGTCGGCGACATTGTGAAACAACTTGACTCTCTAAAGACTTAAGAGAATGGCGCATTGGGGTATTGTTTCTCTTTCTTGTTCCTATGTCCTATGTAACCTAAGAACTTCACTATAAGGGTTCTCAAAATCCCACAGTGAGCGTGGGCAAATGAATTCCTTAATGTCGTGAAACACATCGTCAATACGTGAGTTTAAAAAACCTGAGCTGCATAGATAAAAAGAGGAAAGATCAAAAAAGTTCCATTAGAAAAATAGCTGAATCTTATCCCTTTCTGTTGGATGAATTTGTTCACCTTATTAAACGGTTTTTTGAAAAAAAAAATTGTTAATAATCGTCATCAACTATTACTAGTTGATACTATTTTGAAACCGTAGCTTTATATTAATATATGATTTTTGCGACCTATAGTTTTTGTTTAATAAGCATTACATTTCACTCAGTCCTCGAGTTCCCGATTAATGATGTTTTGTTTTGTATGAAATTTTTATCATTTATAAAGGAAGAGCTATCCCAAACATACTGCTACTCACATAATTATCGAGTGAAAATATCAAACATATTAACTGCCTGTAAGTAAAGTGAAGTGGGAAATACCCCGCCGGCATTTTTTTGCAAATTGAAGTAAATTCGTAAATTCTACCTACTGACAGAAACTTGATTTATTGGTAAATCAGAAAAAATAATGAGTCATATCATAACCAGTATGCAGTATATACGAACATTCATGATTTTAATAGTTTCGTTATTATACAAAAAAAAAAAAGAACCTAAGTGCCACTCAATTATTTATCAAATTCAATAGAAATCCTGCTGTATACTGTATACGCGATCTCTTTGTTTACATATCTAATTATGTAGTCATGCGAATTATTACATAATACCTGGGGATTCCCTCAAAGGAAGACAACAACAAAAATAAAAACACGTTTGCAGTTCATAAAACTTCGCCCATTATGTTATGTTTTGAGTTTTTACCCGTTTGTTATATTTTAGAAAGCTTATATTGATAACCCAAGAGTCTGTTAACTATTTCCCCTTTCCAATAGATTTACAGATGCATTAAAATATTTACAGCATTCATTTTATGGTGATCGTAGTGTTCTTTACTAACGTATATGTACATACTTAAAAATAACATCAAACTGCAGTTAGCGATAGCAGTTTTTTATTTTTTTTTATTTTACAAAGTTATTCAGGCTTCCTTAGACCTCAGTTAATAAAAATAAGTATATTAAAGAAAACCAACTATATATTAGGGTCATTTAGTGAATTGCACATTAGTTTATAGTTCGTTTGATTCAAAGTTAAAGAATTAAAGAAAAAAAAATACACAACATCTAAATAGAGAGACACTGTTCTTCTGTACCTCGATGGTGAGAGTTGCGTGAGTTGGTTGTTCCGTGGTAAACTTGTGTAAGGCACCGGGGTGTATACATAGTGAAATTTCATCAGGCTGAATATTATGTTCGATGCAACTAAAAATCATCGAATGTGTTTTTTTTTAAATTTGCGCTTAGAAATAATAAAAAGAATAAAATATATGTCTAAAAAAAAAATAGCAAACATCAGCAGCGACATCAACAGAAATAAGGCAACTTCAATGTTAATTTTCTGCTCTAAGCAAAGATACATTATTATTTTTTTTATTTAGCAGCACACTCATTTGTTTAGAAAACTAATTAAAATTATTTTAGGGGAAAATAACAAAAACAAAAAAGTGTTTGGTAAAAATAGGATGCATTTTTTCATCGATGCTATAAATAGAAACATTCTACGGATTAATAAATTAATAGTTTTCCACCAATCAGAAGTGGAAACGATTAAGTAAAATATTGTACACATCAACCGAAAATGTGAGAAGCAAAACAATGTCAAGAAGCAGAACTTCAACTCTGTAATAGGAGAAAACTCTATGTACACGTTTATTGGAGGAGAAAAAATGGAAAAACATTTACCCTACAGTAGGTATGTGAGAGATCCATCAAACGAGAATCGGCGAAAGTCCAAAGCAAAAGCAAGAAACTCGCTCGAGTTAAAACAGAAAAATGCTCTTCGTTAGTGGCAAGACATGCTGCGTGGGCGAGGCAGCGTTTCCCACCTGATAGATACATATAAGTGGTGTTATACATCATAGCAAGCATCTTCATCATCAAAATTATTATTAGGTGTACAATAATTTCTAAGGACATAACGACATATCTCTCGCTCGCATCCACCACTCGGGTTTAATTTTAGAATCTTTTTTGATCTTTTTTTAGTAAACGGTCAGCTGCAAGAGGCGGGGGAGCTTGCGCGCAATCAATGCAACAAAGCCACACAATTCTGGGAACGGGAGTGGAGCGCCAAACAAGTGCACACAAGTGATTCTACCTGAAGTCCCAACTACTCATTTCCTGACTATTGCTGCTGCTATCGAATATTGGTGATTGTGTGCTGAGCGGCGAAAAAATTGATGTCGATTCAAGCGAGTCGCTGGTAATCCCATTGTTTGTGAATGTAGCAATGGCCGGTTGCACTTGCACCAGCTGATGATCTTGGAACTCGTATTCGAAATTTAGACAAATGCCACTATCAGTGTTGGTCATGTACATCGACGGGGATGAAACAAACTGATACAATGGCTCCGGTGTTTTTCTATTATCAGTGTCGGATGTACCTAAATCTTCTAAGCTTAAAATATGTGGCACCTGTGTCAATTGCTGCTGGTCACCACTGCTCAGTAGAATGAGACTACTGTCTGCACCGCCGCCATCGCCACTGCCGCCGAGCTGGAAACCTTCGAATGCTGAGTCACTTGAATGGATGTCACTGTTGTTACTGCTGATCACATCTGAGTTCTCTAAATTGTCCAAATTGGAGGTTTGATCATCATTTAAAAGGAATGACAGTGATGTGGATACGTTGGAAGCAGCATTCGACGGCCCTTCATCACTTAATCCTCCCACGAGATATGAACCAGTGGTGGGGGCAACCAAATCACACTTTTTATCCATTTTTAGAACTGCCAATAGGATCTTTTGTTCTTTAGTCTGACCCGAACGATATTAATTTTAATTAATATTAAATATACCACCGAATACAGATGTTTATTTTTACTTATTTTAAATATATTTTTTTTTTCTGCAATATTTTTCTTTTCTATTTTCTTGTCGTCGTTCTGTTCTGACACTTTGATCGAAAAATGACAAATAAAGATCGCAGAGATCGTTTTACGTGAAAATGGAATATTTTTCTATTAAAGAAGAGAAAAAATCAGTGTTATTACTCCCACACCCACACAAATTGTACTCTCTTAGAACTTACAGCTGATTCTAAAGTGCTATTGTGAATTAAGACGTGTCAAATTTGATTGTTGAGGTTATTCACAATTTGTTTGCAAAATTATAAAATATCTAAGCGTTTTTAAATCGAAATACATACACCAAATATATACACCATTTATGTATTAGATTATATTGTGATAATTGCGAATTCAGTTCAATAGCTGAATATCTCATATATGGGCTTACAAATATCTAATTGTTTAGTAAATAAATTGCTAAATTAAATGCTTTTGTTTATGTTTCTTTTTAAAGATTCTTCAAAACCACATTGTGAACTGGCCCTACGTTTGACATTTCACTCACGATTGGCGATGTTTTTACCTTGGTTCAGTTGAAACTCCTAAAACACGTCATACCAAATAGACTAGGCGGCCCCTAAACCAAAACACACTTTCTAGTGGATAATATAAATGTTTTAACATAAATCCGCATTGAAAGTCCCTTAAAACATGGAGGCACTCTACCATCAAACAAACAGAATTCTACAAGAAATAGAAAAAAGTTTTCAATCCTTAGCATCCGCTCCACCAAACGATTTTTCCACAATCGAAAATGATATCCATATGAAAATAACAACAGTTAATTCGTAAGAAATATAAATGCAGAATACTGTGCAATAAATTGTTTAATTAGCTGCATTTGACATTTCAGAAATTGCGATCGATTGGATGTTTTGCTATACAAAGTGCCCGTAACCCAACGACCAAGTGCTAAAATGCGAGTGGATCAGTTGAAGTATGATACAAGACATCTGCAGGTAAATAAAATTATTAAGACCCAACAAAATGTTTCGTTGCTTTAGGGGAATGTTAAGAGTAGTCACAAGAGACTTTCGTTTCGGGACATTTTTGCAAGTTATTAGAAAATCCACACATTTGTCTCGTGTCGCGGTGGTAAGCGAGACATCGTAAATTCAAATCCTTCACAAATATCCCCATAATAACTTTCATGAGAAGCTTCTCAAACTTGTCGGACGGAATCGGCAATAAATAGTGGGAGACTTTTATTTGTGCAAAAAAAAAACTCTGCAGACAATGGTTAAAAAACCTAGACTTTGCACGTTCGAAATAAAACTATGTTACTGGGAACAGAAATGGTTTCCTTTTTACACATTTCACTTGAATTGCATTTCAACTGATTTCCCATTTATTTTAGGTAGTTTGCCGTTTATATTCGGCACTATTACCGAAAATTTGATAGCCGTTTAAATAATCATTTACTACGTCTCTATAGATACTGCATTTTTAATATTCTTATAAAAACTTAGTTAAGAAGACAGTTCTTGTTCTACGTCCCTGAAGTCTTCGATATGTAATTGTCTGTGTCAAAACTCAAGAGTGGGATCTAGCAATTCCTGGATATTTCTTATCAGAAAGAAAACCATAACATTTAATTTTTTTAGAACGCCCTAGAGATGTATCGGCAAAAGAAACAACGCAGACAAGTAGAAATCGATGAGAGGGAACAACTGCTGAATCACAGATTTACATCAAATCAGGAGACTTGCCTGGACATTGACTTCGCTCTGCAGCACAATTCATCGCTTAACAATGCCCACACAGGGGTTGATGAAATGATTTCGACAGGAACCAACATTTTGGGCAGCCTAATGAACCAACGAGAAACTCTAAAAGGTGCTCACAGACGAATCGTCGCAATTGGCAGTACATTAGGCCTATCGAATCACACAATGAAACTTATCGAACGACGTTTCGTGGAGGATAAATACGTAATGATTGGTGGGATGCTTACGACATTGATTGTAATTATTTTAGTTATTTACTTTTTTCTGTTTTAAAGTTTATATTTTATCTGATTCCAACAACTATTTATAATAAATATATTTTTTATTCATAAACTCCGAGTAACGTACATTTACCGGTGTCTTGCCTTTTTGATTATCCGTGCTACTTTCGAAGCCGAGTTAGAATTGCTAGAATTTAGCTTGTGTTTGGCACTTCCACTTGGGGTAATAGGGTCTTTGTTGCTCCCGTCACGTATAGGTGTTGTGCCTCCATCTGCATAAAAAATAACATGGCAAATAACAACATAAGGAGTTCACTTATGTCTTACCGTCTTTCTCGTCTTTTCCTGCACTTTTTATTGATGTAGCCCCGTCATGGGCAGTTGTCGTGTTGTGATTTGTGTTGATTTGATTATCACTAGAGTCTTCGTTTGTTATTGAATCTGATTCACTTGCTCGGTCAGCTGGAAAAACAAAAAGGAACCTCACTCGATTTGTGTTTTTTGTTTTATTCGCCAATACTTACGGTTGCATATAGCCATCGATGTTATACTTGATTTGGAAAATAAACGCTCGGCTTCCTTAAACTTTCTGTTGCGTTTGTCTGCTTTCGAGTTTGTCGCTTTATTTGAAGTTAGATATCGTTCCCATCCCCGGATGATGTTTCCATAAAGCTGTGTGTCTTCTAGATAAGAGCCCTCGAAGGCATATATTTGCCGTTCCAAGTTGGCTAATTGATCCTTAAAAGAATTTAATTAATGATTGTTCCATAAGGATAACTTAAAAGATATCTACGGATGTCTCAGCTTTCTTCTTTATCAAGTCCGCCAATTCGGCACGAGTATCAAGATTCGATGATTTTGCTGCCATACTAGCTTTGGATGATTTCCTTTGCTTTGTGGCACTAGCGTCAACGTTGTTTTTTGTCGATGGAGAACTCATTTTAGCAAGCCAAATGTTAATACCGAGAATTTTTAATGGTTTTATTTACTTTTTAGATACACAATATTAGTTTACAGTTAAACCTCTTGCGGGAAATGTCTTTCTAGTAGTCAAAATGACATTTAATTTGACGCTAAAGTATAAAAAATAGTTGAATTCAGTGATGCCAATCTTTATTTTCCAATATCAACGATACTTATTAATCAAATAGACATGACTACGATGTTACAGCAAAAACAAATAAATTTCGGTGTTTTTTTAACCGAAAAAAGAGCGGCTCTTATAGTTGTAAATGTACCAAGAAAACCGAAATACAAAAAAATCTGCTTCACTTGTATTTTTTATAACATAACGCTAAAAATCAAGTAAGGCTAAATCACAATATGTTTCAGACTGTTTTTTTGAACAACGAGGGGATTTTCCTTTTCGGTTGCATGCTTTGAAAATAAATATTCAATTAAAAGACATAAATATTGATGAATACAACTTGACAATAGTTTCTGGGTAAAGATTCAACCCTCTTTCCGCAGGCGGCAAGTACCGTTCACGCAACTTCGTTGCTTCGCTTGGGCTATATACTTTTCGCCAGCAACAGTGTGCAACACAATTGAACTATGTGTAGAGGAAAAAAATCGAGTAATAATAATTCGGTTAAAAAAAAATCTATTTTTTTTTAATAAGGTCTGAGAACTCACACGAGTTTATTTAAAAATGATGCAAATTTTAAATGCTCTAAATGCGTCAAGGCATCTTTAAGGACACCTAGATCAAAAATAGCACAAACAGCTTTTGTGCAAGTTGAACAGCAATTCCAGTTTTACATTAAACATTCTCAAATGTTATGAGTAATACGAGTCCTGAATGTGGCAAATTATCGCTTAGCTAATTTAGTTTTAATCACACATTAATCGAAAATTAAATTCTGTTGTGCACCACCATAAAATGAATATTGAAATCAAAAACAAGAGACTTGGCATTACTAACAACTCATGTCATGCCGGTCTTCACCTTTGATCGTAATTTGTTGTTTGTTTTTGTTCTTTTGCATTTGCTACTTATTTTAAATAATAAATATGAGCAATTCTAAAACCAATAACTATGTGCCCAGAGTAAATCAGGTTTGTTTAAAAATTCTACTCAATATACGCTAACACTGCCCTTTGTCTTCACTAGTTAGATGCACTTCGTTTAAATAAAGATATCTCCCGGATGATAAGAGAGAATCTACTGGAAAACTTGCAGGCAATATCTGTAAGTTTCAACGCAATGTAAATATTTACTTAATGTTATAGCATATCATTTATGTTTCCTTAAAAGCCAATATGGTTTGTAAAGCTACAGCCAGAGTTAGATTTGTTAATCCAATCGGCGATTTGGTTTGGATCTGTTGGTAAAAATTGTTCTTCATTTGGACAACAGCTACTTGTTCTTGCTTATGATTCGGAAAAGCTAACAATATCACGATTGTGCCTACACTTTGCACTGACTGTCTTACCTAAATATGCAAAAAGCAACGCTGAATACAGACTCTCCGGCAGGGAATGGATTCACAAAACAATCGAATGGGGCGAGAACTTAGCACTGATTCTTTCCGTTTTGAATTTCTTTCGTTTTCTCAAAACTGGAAAGAAACCCTCTCTGATTGACTTTCTACTAGGACTGGACTACATAAGCCTTCGAGGCAACCAAAGAAGAGAAATCGGATATAAGTACCTGACACGTGAATTAATATGGGGTGGATTTATGGTTGGTCCAGAATTAAATAGCTAAGTGATTCGTTAATATACATATATGCATTTTTTCAGGAACTACTTGGAGTGGTTTTACCAATAATAAACTTTCAAAAAATTAATCGACTGGTTCGTACTACTTTTTGTGGAAGCACAAGTAAGACTGGCAAATGGGAAATGAAAAGACCAAAATTAGAACACAACTCGTGTTGCGTTTATTGCGGTGATAGACCAACATTGCCCCATCATATTGGTTGTGGACACATTTATTGCTACTATTGTATACAAGCGAATACATTGACAGACTCTCAATTTTGTTGTACAGTTTGTGGAAGAGAGTGCTCCGATGGTGTTTTTCCAGTCAGTTATGCGTAGGTTTTAAAAGAATTTGTTATTGGTTAAGGGATCCTTTAATGTGAATTTTTATTTTGTTATTAAATAAATAAGATCAGGCTTATGTTTTACTGCGGCCACATGAGATTGAATTTGAATTTTATCAATAGGAAGACTTTGTTTAGTCGACTCAATATTTTCGTATTAAATGATAAATATTTACAGCCTTACTGCATGAGAGAAATAATATAAAAAAACTGACCTAAAGGAACAATTTAATAGCCTTGATAGTCAAGCGGTTATGTACATATTCTGTCATCACGATTTTTAAACCAAAAGTTTCAATCATTGCAATGATCCAATGATTGAAACTTGTGTTCCTTTATTGACTTTTACATTTTTGTTCCAGAATATGTGAGTGATATATCTTGTCTCAAGAAATTCTTATGAGTCTAAAGTTTTACTTATTTTTTATGATATATGTTCAATGGATAGCGTGTTGCTCCAACAGTCTCATGCTAAACCTCTTGTTCCTTTGAAACTTACATTCAAGAGTATAAGTAAAATTTCATAAAAGTGTAAACGTGCAGAATAAAAATACTGCTACAAACAATACGGCTTCTTTAATTGGCTCCTACAAATGTTTGGAATTTTTATGTCCTGTATGCGTGGTTAATGCCTAATTTTAATTTATCTTAAACAATTAATAAAGATATAATGATTAGTTATGTATATATCCTTCAGAATAAAGTAGTCACATAATTGAAACTGGTAATTATGTGAAAAGGTAATAGCAGCATTAAAAAAATGTAGGATATTTTGGGATAATGACCATGTTTCTTTTAATAAACATACTTTTAAAATAATAAAAAAATACTTTAAAAAATTAAGAAATTAATTTAGAACAGAAAATTTATAAAAAAAAATATTTTAAAAAACAACCGAAATTAACAAAAAAATTTACAACCAGGTGGCAGCAAAATCAGAATGAAGAAGCCATTACCACGCACTTCAAAATCAAGTAAACGTCAAATACTTATTCATCCAAAGCGCGGGCTTTTTTTTCCTCAAATAATTTTTTTATTTTATTGTAATCAACATAGAACAATAACTACCAGAAGCAAAATCACAAATTCCTGTCCAGTAATTTCATCCAAATTTAAGTAAGTATAGGTTTATTCTTATTACTTTCACAAATGAATTCTTTGGTTCAGTAACTTATGTACTCCACTCATTTTCGCTTATGTATGTGTGTTTTTAATGTGCCAAATATATTCATTATGTCAATTGCAGTAGGATTATTATTTACACGCAAAATAGTTTATTAAGAAACAATAACATTAGATCAAAAGAATAACAAAAAATTTTGCAAATGCGCAAAAAAATCTTTTTTGTTTGTGGACCCTACATTAGGTGGAACATATCCTCCAATCGTTCGTGTGGATTGCGTCTGCTGTCAGTGTCATTCGCTCTCAAAAATTCGTTGGTACAGAGAAGACAAAGAAAAGGAAAACAAGAGAAAAGTGCAAAATAATTAGTAATTTTTTTAAAAAAGTATTATCCCTTGATTTTGATACTTCTTGGAAGGCATTTTTCACATTTTTATTATTCAACAAATCAAATTTCAATAAATAACTGGCATCAGCAGCTTGCGAGGAACATTTTTAAAGTTTCATAAGCGCTCTCCAAAAAAGAATTTGCGTCGTAGAGAATTGTTTTGGTTGTGGAATCATCCGTAGTGGTTGTTTTTAAACAAAGAAATTTTCTTCATCTCAGGGTGAGTCTTCGACGTCGTCACTGTTCTTGCTGATATCGTTAGGAATTTTCTTCAAAAATACTAAACTTTTAATAATTCTAGATAACGTATATAATAATTCTCGGTTGAGAAAATGCTTGACTTGGAAGTGGTTCCCGAAAAATCACTAGGATGTGATAGTTGGGAATTTGTTCTGGGCATGCATTTCTCTCAAGCCATCGCAATCATTCAATCTCAGGTGGGGATTATCAAGGGCGTTCAGGTTCTTTACTCGGACACGAATCCGCTGTTCGTGGATATCATCATAAATCTTCCGCAAGATGGAATTAGATTGATATTTGACCCTGTAGTCCAGCGACTGAAGACAATTGAGGTGTTCAGCATGAAGTTGGTAAAACTGAAGTACGGCAGTGTGTTCTTCAATTCGCCTGAAGTGCTACCTTCGATTGAGCAAATCGAACATTCATTTGGAGCCACACACCCTGGCGTTTACGATGCTGCTAAGCAGCTATTCGCACTCCACTTCAGAGGATTAAGTTTTTATTTTCCTGTCGACAGTAAACTGCACGCTGGACACGCACATGGGATGGGTTCCTTGGTATTTTTGAGTGGTGCTTCCCCAGTGGTGTCTAAGATGTCACTGTACTCTGGCAGTAATGTGGCTGAGAACCGACCACCGCCACTACCTCTGTCTTGTTACAATCGACAGCTCCACCTGGAATCGGCTTCTGTCCTTCGCAACCCGTTGGGCATGACACGAGGCCTTAAACTCAAATTGTTTACCGAAGGATCAGGTCGTGCTCTGGAACCTCGCAGACAATGCTTCACCAAGGAGATACTATTCGGCGATAGTTGCCAAGATGTGGCAATGAACTTGGGCGCACCGAATCGGATCTTCTTCAAGAGCGAGGACAAAATGAAGATACACTCGTCGAGTGTGAATCGCCAGGCTCAGAGCAAGCGAAGTGATATTTTTTTCAATTATTTCACCATTGGCATTGACATCCTCTTCGACGCCCGCACCCAGTCGTGCAAGAAGTTTATACTCCATACAAATTATCCGGGTCATTTTAATTTCAACATGTACCATCGCTGCGAGTTTCAGTTCCAGTTGAAACCCGACAAAGTTCTCGACGGCGACAAACAAATCTCGTCACAATCAGTCCCAATCACAGCGTACTCCAAGTGGGACGACATTAGTTCATCGCTGGTGCCATCCGAAAGGCCAGTTGTTTTGCATCGAGCCAGCTCGACAAACACCGCGAACCCATTTGGTTCGACATTCTGCTACGGCTACCAGGACATCATATTCGAGGTGATGCCAAACAAGCACATCGCATCTGTGACTCTGTACAACACGTCGCCCTCAAAGCAAAAGGAGTACCTCTGGCAAAACAATAAAATGCAGGACATTCGCCTCACAGTAGCGTGAGATTTTAGATAAGTTAAGCGTAACACATGCCAAATATAGGCGAAACTAACTCTTATAATATTGTTTCTACACATACATACATACATACATATGATGATCTATTTTTTAAACGATTTCCTATAATTAAGCCCTTAAAATAATATTACTGTGTTTTTGTATTTTTATTTTTATTTGTTTTAATGTGAAGAAGTTGTGTATTAAGTAGTGTTATGTTTAGCTGTTCATATACAATAGAGAGTAAATAAAGTAAACTTCTGTACATAACGCCACGAGTCTGTATTTGTTTGCTTTAACTTTCAGTTGTAGGTCATGGGGGTTGACGCGGAAACAGAAGCACCAAAGGCATTGACCACACAGAAATACGATCCCAGCAGCCTGCCGGACATGCTGCGGGTCTATTACAAACGTTTGTTTCCTCACAAACCGTTCTACCGCTGGCTGTCGTATGGGTTTTGTAAGTGCTAGAGGTATTAAAATTAATGCGAATGCATATTGACTATCGGTTTCTCTTTCAGCTGAGCCTGGCATTTTTACAAACAGAGAAATTTCATTTACTCTGGGCGATGACATTTACATACGTTACTTGTGCTATGATACGCAGTCCCAGCTGGAGAAAGATATATGTGCACGAAATCCCCTAAAGATCGATATCGGAGCCGTGCTTCAAAACAAGTAAGTTTGGTATGGAAGAAGGAGTTGTGCATTCCACCAACGATCAGATCAACTTTCTTGCCTAGCAAAAACGATTCGTTTTCTAAAATAAATTCTACAAATTTTAGGCCCGCACTTCTGCGAATTTCTGCCAAGACGATGATACCTGTACAGCGTGAGCTTGTCTTCGATATCGATATGACGGACTATGATGATGTGCGAACATGTTGCGAAGGTGCCGAGGTATGCACAAAATGTTGGAAATTCATGACTGTGGCATGCAAAGTCTTGGACCTAACACTACGAGAGGATTTTGGCTTCGAGCACATTCTGTGGGTATTTTCTGGCCGTCGTGGTATTCATTGTTGGATTTGTGACCACACTGCGCGGCACTTAGATACCAAAGGTCGAGCAGCTGTAGCCGAATATATGCAAATTGTATCGCACACAGTAAGCGGTGACAACAATACTACTGTTCGGGCAGTTATTGGCGATCGGATGCATCACAGCATAAAACGCGCTTTAAAAATTATTGAGCCCATGTTTGAAGAGGTCGTGCTCGAGGATCAAAATCTATTCGGAACAGCCAAAGGTATTGTCAAACTACTTCTTATGATCCCTGATGAGAGTGCCCGCAAAGAAGTCGAGGTCTATCTTAAAAAGCATGAAGGTGCCAATTCAAAAGTGATTTGGGCAGCGTTTACGCGATTCGTTATTTCGAAAAGGAGTCAAGCTGCGTCGAGTAACTGGGGCAGGAGAATGAAGAATATTGTGGAGGAGGTACAGTTGGCAATCATGTATCCTCGTTTAGATATAAATGTTACAAAGGGTTTCAACCATCTGCTAAAAGCTCCATTTTGTATTCATCCCAGCACGGGAAAGTTGTGTGTTCCATTTAATCCTAATTTGGCTGGCAAATTTGATCCGACCACAGTGCCCACGATAGTGTCACTTATGGATGAAATTAACGCCTTTGATGAGAAGAGCAAAGAGGAAGATGCTCCCGAGGACAAAAGCCGCATTAAGGACTTTAAGAAAACTGGTATGTTTAAGCCAGTCGTTGTCTTTGAAGAATTTCTGCGCAAACTTGAGAAGACCTACAAAATGAAAGCGATCGAAGTCAGCGATGCTAATATGGAATTTTAGACATTAAGATTGTTATTTTATGTAAACCTTTTTTTTTATTATACGCGATTTTTCTTAAAATGTTGGCAAATATTTTTCGTAACAAGAATTCAGATACCCTAGACATGGAGTTCCAGTATTATAGGTAAGTAATTGCATTAATGCAGCATAATCAATTGGAATATGTTTTTCTATTTGTGTACGTACATATATAGCAGTTTGTTAAAGGATCTCGTGTTAATGCTTCCCAATCAGAGGGACCAGAAGGTGGCATCTATGTGGTTTCGCAAGCTAAGCGATCCAGCCTACAATGCTGAGGTCTTACGAGAGAAGCGAAATCAATATCTTCTTATGCTCACCATATCCATGTCATTGAATTCCTTAAACTACCCGTTTGACAATTACCCTCCTGATGGTTCTCTAACAAACGTACTTTGTATTGGGAATCCCAAAAAAGCTAGTGCATGTCCTAATCCCCGATGTCCCCCAACCAATAATACAAAAGAAACATCTCAAAAATGTGATTTGCATGACGAAAAATGCCCCACTGATGACAAGAACATTGGAAAGGTATTGAGACGAGACTTCTTGTGCTAGTCGCAATAACTATTCATTTTAGGTGCTGGATGAGCAGTTTAACTTTCTAATCAACCTATGCAAATCCTATGTTTCCCAACTCTCGGATCCATCGGATCGCCGAAGAGGCCGTAAATGGATTCAATATTTGTCTTCGATTGATAGTACGTGTTTTGATATGAAAGGAGTTCGCAATGACTATACAATGCTTCTGTCGGGATATGCTCTTAATGACGAATTGCCCGGGCCTTTCATACAGTTGCCAATACACAAAATTGTTCCCCTGCAAGATTTGGTAAAAATTATGGACATGCAAAATCACATGATCTTTGATCCTTCGCATCCGAAGACTTTAAAATTTTTCCGAGAGGTACCCCAGCCACAGGAGGGTGCGTTTGCTTTCATAGCTATTTCTGGACAAATTTGTGATTGGTTTTTGAGGAAAAATTAAAATGTGTTACGGTACTTGACAAAAATTAAAGATATAGGTAATTGAATAAACTAATGATTTGCGCCCACTTTCACAAAAGACAATTTTTATTCGTCGGTAGTCCGTTGTTGTGTTCACTTGTCACACATATTTTCGTCACAAATACAGCGGCATTTACACTTCAAATTCAAATGAAATATGTTTGCTTGTTCGATTGGCATCCCGGATCGGAGAGCTCGTTTCGATTACCAAACGAAAACGACATTAATGTAATAAGTTTTTACTAATAAAATAGTTTTTGCTCTTTGCTGGACAAACCAGAAACCAGAATAAATTCCAGAAATTCCATCATTTCAATACTAGGATATCTTCGTAATATATGATATTAAGCACAGATTATACTCCACAAAGGAATTTATTCCAACTAAAACCACAACAATGAATTGCTGGCCCACGGTCACTTTAAACAGTATTTGGCAGGGCGAAGGTTTAAAGAGAATTGCCTTGAATGCATAAATATTTGTTTCAGGAAGTTAAATATGCCCTTGGTTTGGCTATTTCTCACATCCAAAATGTTCCCAAGGACACGTAACTCAGGACACGCGTTTTAAAGGACAAAGTTAGTAATAAAATGCAAAAAGCCGCCTGAGCTAATATGGTCCACACCCAGAGGGTAACTGCACAGCTCGTTTTAACATACATACTCCGCAGCAGAGGAAATCATTTTCCAATCCTGTATGTCCACTTCCATTATATTTTTCGAATCAAACCTAAAGGCTAACCTTTGGATACGTCAGTAAGCTTAAATGCGAAATCACAGCTGCCAATGCCCTGACAAACTATAATTTTCTTGATGCTTGTCTGTTCGACCATGAGCTATGCAATGAATATGATGCGTATCCGAATTTACCCTTTCGAAAAAAGCCCTTTTGTCTCTTCATGGATAGAAACCCGGTCATGATACAAGGCAAAGAAACAAAATGCAATTTATAAATTAAATTTTAAATACATTTATTTAAATATTAAAAAAGAAAAAAAAACGTATTTACAAACATCTAAGCGTTATAACAGTCGTCACCCCATCCTCCTTTACGTCAACGGATGCTTCCACTTTGAATTTGCCTTCAGGCGTTGGCGTCGCATTCACACTTACTGCGCTCATCGAATCTTCACTTTTAATATGAAATACTTGTAACTTCTCGCCCTTGTCGCCATCAGCCGATTCGGCGCCTTTATCGTCCTTTTCTACTTCAACTACGACCACAGCGGGCAACGATGACCCCTCCTTTAGTATTACCGCCGACTTCTCGACTGCTTCACCGTGCCATATTTTCAACTCCGTTGGTATGAACAAGCAAACTTCCTTGTCGTTCAAGTCCTGTCCTTCCGGATCAATCAAATACGTTGCTTGACGAGCACATCCAATTGCGACCACCTCGTCGGCAGCGTAGCTCGAATGAATTTTCGCCTCCGGAAACCGGCTACTGATTGCGGACTGAATTTTGGGTATCTTCATTGTGGCGCCTAGTAGTACAATTTCATCGATATGCTTCACAGTCTTGCTGTTGTCGGCATACAGCTTATCAACAGCTTCATTAAGTGTGGCCATGAATTTGTTAATAACTGGCTGTATGAGACTTTCGAAGCGAGCGCGTGACATCTGCAAACTAAAATCGACGCCATCCATGAGAGAGTCGATATGGATCTGGTTCGATGGCAAGGCGGTTAGAATGTGCTTACAGTTGGTGGCTGCGTTGTAAATCTTTGCCATTGAGCGGCGACTCTCCTTGGGATCCAGGCGGTACTTTTTGTAAAACTCCTGACTGACGAACTCGACCAGAACTTCGGTGTACTGATTGCCGCCAATGGGGAATGGGCCAAGTTCCTCCAGCAATGTGTACATTCCACCAGCGACCTCGTACAGCGTAAGGTGGCTGTAAATGCCGCCACTCTTGATGCACAGCACTATCTTGGGCGCAGAGTCAACAGTTTGAGCCTCACCAATGCCGTATGCCAGGGCAGCAGCCGTCGTCTCCGAAATAATCTGCGCCACATGGAAACCAGCTTCTTCGGCAGCGGCAGCCAGGCTTGGCCATGATTCTTTCGGATAACAATTTGGTATTGACAATACCACTGACGGCTTGGAATCCTCGTGCAAGTGCGATTGCCGAGCTAACTCAAACTCGGCCTTGTAGAAGTTCACACAGACTTTGTGAGGAGAGATTTTCGTAATAATTTCCTTGTCCGAGTCGCCCGTGCTCTTGGACTTTAGTTCGAATTCCTTGGTGTTTTCGTTGTAATAACATGTGATGTACTTACATGCCTCGCGAACCTTTTCGGGCGTTAAGGTGGATTGTGAAAGGAAAAATTGCAAGCTGTTGGCCACGCAAGAAGCTGGTTTGGATGCCATTTTTTGTTTTGCCGTGAGACCACATTCTATTTCGTTGCCCTCAGCGAGCAGGCAGGCTTGCGATACGCGGTCACCTTGTTTGTTGGCTATCACTTCTGGGTTACCATCCGATTTTACAGCAGCTATGCATAGCGTGCTGTTGCCAATTTTTATACCGAATCTAGGCCACATTTTTGTTCGAGTGCTTCTTTTAGAAATGAAATGGAAATTGTTGAAATTGAAAAAAAATAATTCGATAACCTCTCACGTTGTAAAATCTACCGACTTGCTCCAAGGATTATCGCGCACTTGACAGATATGAAACAGAAAAGGTTCTTTTGTGTGTGTGGGAATCGATCTTTTTTTTCATGACATTTTTACAATCCACAACGTGGGAATTACAATCCATTAGGGTGTGTTCGTAAGATAGAGGTATTGGACTCTGTTACATTGTGGTTGTAGCATTCAGCCTCAAAAATATTAATAAAAAATACGATATAAATATATAATTAACTAATATAAAAAAATTCGATTACATTTTAATGGGAAATCAATTTTTTTATAGCGTTTTCGTCACAATTTTGATTTCTGAATTTCTAGGTAATTGCATTTTTGATATTAAACAGGTTTGGTTTTTTATTTTATATATTTCAATTTTATTTCTTAAATTTAACTTAATGTAAATTTTAATAATACTTCGACTTTTCGGTGGCAGACTTTCACTCGCACTTTTGGGAGGATATATATTTTTTAAATTTATATTTTTGCGTACCTATATTGCTAAAAAGCTAGTCGAAGTTGCTAGAAACTTGGCTGTGAATTAGCATGCCCATTAATTTTATATAATGAGTGTTTTTTTTTGTCAGAGTCATTTTATCATTTTAAAATCTTGTTGATTTATCATTCTATCAGGGAGAACAACGAGGATATTAAATATCGCTCATTACACGCTCGCAAAATATGTTAAATTACTGAAAATTCACTACAAAAATGGCGAATTTTACCAGACATTCGTTCGAAGTTTTTCTCTGTGTTTATATACTATATTATAGTTATATTATATACTATAAAGAATAAGCTATAGAGAGAAATAATAAAATGCTGCTCGAAGTAATCTGCTCTTTCCGGGTGGTAACATGATAAGTAAAATATATTTAAAAAAATAATTGGATTCATTTGAAAACCAGTTTCTGTGAATCTTAAACCAAATGCAAGATTCATACGTACTTTTGTACATTTTGCGAAGTTGTTCAGTTTTAATGATATATATTATATATAATTCATTACAAGCAAATAAAAATACTTATTAGTGAATTAATCTTCTACCCTACGATAATTTATAAGATATGTTACTAAACTCAACTAAATTTGGATATTTTTAATTAACGGAGCCTCAAATAGTATCTGGGTGACTGGCTACGCGGGATAAAGGGACTTCGACCCTAAATCCTAAACACCTCTAAAATGCCTTTTTCCGCATAGTGATACTTTCATTTACTGTTTGATGTGACTTTTGACCCCACACTACGCGGCATTAACTATAAAAAATGACTGCTAAGTACCTAGTGATGACGAACTCCGCTCTACCGACCCATCACGGAATTTTTTTTATTATTATTTAGAATAAATTCCGGAAGTAACTTTCGATCCCTTTTACACCTCTACGAGCGCCGCAAAATATTTACTGATTTGTGGTCAGGCTATTTACATAACCTTTTCCATTTAATTTTTAAATCGAAACGTCTAAGAAAACGTTGTCACTCCCTGACCTAGTCGTGCCGTGCAGCAACAAGAACGCCAATTCGAGTACTTTATTAAAAATCTGATAATATTAAACGTTTTCATTATTGGCGTAATTAAGTTACAAAAGTAAAATTGTTTATAAAGTCCTTTTTGAAATAACTCATTCTTCTACAACTATGTTCGATTTTAATAAATTTAATACATAAATACATCGCTTTTAAGATTTTACAATAATTTATGCACTCACTGTACAATTTGGACTACAATCGGATGGTACATAATTATTAGGTCGATGCGATGGACATAATAAGGTCCACGGTCGGTCATACATAACGTTCTTCATACAGCGAATATCCAGATGCGGCTACCATAATATACATTTGAAATATTTCTACAACTCCAACTGAATTCAAAAAAAAAAAATATACATACAAGAAATGCATTGCATTTTTTTTTTCAAATGAAATATACATACATGCTAAATTTTCTAAATTATAATACACGCTTTGTCGTTGCTAAAGAAATGCAGTTTATAAAAAAAAAACGTTAACATATATATTTATGTGTCCGTGTCCGTTACTCATATTAAGTAGATTCTTGAAATGCTGCGTTCCTTTTGCGGTGAAAGACGCTGCATTAATAAATCCGCCGACGATGTTCTTCTCAATCGTGTGACCTTTTGTCGACTGCCGGCGTTCGTAAAGGATCTACTACGAACGTGGCGTCTATGATGGGAATTTCGTTTTTTATTGCTAACTCTAAAGGGATTGTTAACACTGCTAAAGCAAGATGTTGGATTATCACTGTCGGAATGGCACCTCTGCTTAGATTGAAAACCTTCCATGTCAAATCTAGAAATGCTGGCACTGCTATGCATTGAACGGTGTTTGTGTTGACTATAGCAGGGCTTTTCAACTTTCAATGAACTCTGGGCGTGGATGAGTCCTTTCAAGTCCAAATCCAAATTTATATCCCTTTCGGAATCTGGTGTTTGAACATTTGATTCATTATTGACATCAGTGAACATGTCAATTTGGTTAGCTGCAATCGACGAAAATCGATGATCGACTATAGGTGAAGGGTCTCGTGAGAGTTCCGAACCAAAGATACTGGCATTGCTAATATAAGAGTTTCTTTTAAAAGAGATTTATAGGCGACTTTATATTGTACTTCAAATAATTAAGAAAACACTTACCTTTCAATTGGTAAATTCGTTCCGTAATTTAATGGCTCAGCGGGTGGAAGGAAATCAGTTAAAAATGTTTCCGGTGAAGAAAAAGTATGTCTTAGTCGTTGAACTCGAAAATTTTGATTACCGTTGTTAAATACCACCCAGGATCGCTTCAAGTATGTATTTTCTGTACAAATGTTGCTCTTCGGACGTTGTGACTCTGAAGTAATAAAATTAAACTTTAGGATGTTATCATTCGAATTTTGACTTCAAATCAATTGTTATCATGTGGTGAGTTACCGAAACAAAATTAGCAGTATAAGCAATTCTTTTCGTACTTACTTCCATCACTTCCGGTTAACGTTTGTGGTATGGCTAAGGTAAACGAAATGTTAAGGGATTCATCTCTAAACTCATTAGAGCATTCCTCAAACTGAGTTGGCGTGCCCGATGAACTTGGTTGCTGTGGCTGATACTGGTGGAAACCCGGGAATTCCGAACTGCCTGTGGGTAGTTCACCCCCAATGGAAATCGATGCGGTGCTCGTTGCAGCCCCCATGGGTTGGGTCGAGGAACACCTGCATTGCCTCTCTGGACCCGGTTCTGCAAGGTCTGCAAATTGAAATCTTATTTAAAATTAATTAAAATGCGATTTTGAATTATTTTAAAAAATTCAGTTACCACAAGCTGAAGTTGCCGACAAAACTCGGGTTGCTAGCTCTTGCAAAGGATTAGCCATTGCGCTGGGATCTGAATGTGTGGCAGCTGCTGCCGCTGATGACGTCGATGGACCATATGAATGCACTGTCGGCTGCATAGGATTACTGGAGTTTATATTTGTTCTACCACGACTACGTGATCTGGACTGGTCATGTCGATGTCTGCGGTGTCTTCTTTGCCTGTGACGTGATTCATGGATCTCCTGCTCCATGCCAACTTTTATTACTTCTTCATAGTCTGGCGGTGCTTCATAGCCAGGAGGCTCATCAGTTGTAAGTTCTTCTTGGCGATCTTGCGAGTAAGTAAAAAATATTACTTTTCCGATATAAATGCGCCAACAATTTTACCTAAAAGCTCACTAATAGTCTGTAAATGGTTCTGCAACTCCCTTTGATGTCTGGCGCGCACGCCCATTCTGTAGAGTATCACCATCCAGCCAGATAGGACAGCAAAGATACCCAGTGTGCTCATAACGAATATTCCCGTAGCGGTTTTCAAATCAGGATATTGTTCCATCTTTGGGAAATAGTAGTTCGGCTTGTGCGAATACCATCGACGATCATTTTGAAGATGAGCCCAGTCCTCTTCACATGATTCTGGTTCATCACTACCGTCTCCACAGTGGTCGAAGCCGTCACAATGCAAACGTATGGAAATGCAATGGTTGTTGTTGCACAAGAACTCAGAACCAATATAACAATCTGTGAATTTAAATTCGTTAGTCACTTAGACCGATACTGGGATTCTAGTACTCACTTAAATAGTTAAAGACACTGTAAACAACTGCCAGTTTAGAGGACATACCAAAGACTCCCCGCAATCGTATATAGTATCCCGTCAGAATGGGCACAATATGACTCTCTTTACTCATCCCATTGTTTGGCCATACGACGTTCTCAATACTCGGTACATCCGACGTAGTTCCTTGGCGAATCGTTAACTCCGAACGTGATGCCATGCCATAAAATGCCTCCACTCTTAGCGATATGTGAGTCTTCATCATCATGTAGTTATTTCCAGGCTTTATAATCCAAATGCAGTCATACAGCCGAACGTCTGTTGTATTCTCTATCATATTCATCATAGTTATTGCACCTCCTGGACCCGATACCATTCCACCGCAATCTTAAACAATCCAAAACCAATAATGTTTGCACTTTGTTTGTGGCTAGTAACTGCACCCACCTGTGTAAGGTACCAATTGGCGCTCGTTGATCTGTTTTGAGGAGAGAAAACTAGCTTCAGCTCTATAGCCCGAACCTGTAACTCCGTTGCCTCGAAACTGTAGCAACAACGACTTTCCACTGCTAATGATGATTGGGGGACGAAAATGTTCTCCAGTATATGAGTCCAACATTTGTCCGTTCGAATCGAATACCTTAAATTCAATTAACACTCACATGAAAGTTAAAGTCCTAAGAGGCCGCAGCGATTTTCGGACGTGACAGGTAATTAGACGAATCGTACGTTATTTTTTGCTTTGAGGCCCATTAGCGTTAATGCCCGGTCTCATAGTATACGCCGAGGATTTCAGCTCATGCTTAATAGCAAAAGTAGGTTTGATAGCTATTAAAGCAGCTCCTAATAGTTGTGGGTTAGTCCATATTTTAATTCATAGACCTCAAAGCAATATATTTCCGTGGAATTCATCCCCTTACCTTTCAAGCCCAAAATAAGTTGCAGACCTTTTGTCTATCTATAACCTATAGTACCTCCAGAGTAGATGTTAATCCCAGCTGGAAATCTGTGAACTCTAAGCGCACTTGGCAGTTGTCTGCCTCACATGTCAGAATGTGTTCAATACCATAGTCACGAGGATACGACATGGGAAAGTATGGCGTGGATATAATCTCAGGCATGAATTGCGAGTAGTTGCTTACGATAGATTGCGTCGGTGAGCCACTTATAATTTTTACATTTCCTTAAAATGAAAACAAAGAATCAAATAAAAATGTCGGTGCAGAAAGGCAAAAAAGTATAGCATTTAAATTACAGATTAGAACTTTTGCATGGATTGCACAATAAAATCGATTCAAAGGGTTGCGTCGTTGCGTGCGACTACTAATAGGTTTATGTGTAGGTACTGATACAGTGAAATAATTTTGAAGGTTGTAATCTGCAGATATTTATGAAACTGGTTTTTCTTATGTTTCGATTGGTAATCCAGAAACTTCCGAACTCTTCTAGAAGTTTTCGTTTGGTACTCAAATCACAGTGAAAAGAATAGAAAATTGCTTCTGGATCTGAATTCAGAATCAAAACCAGCAGCACTCACATATGTATTCGGATAGTTGTACATAAAGATACTACAAACGTAACTAAAAGAAAACATGTAATTTTTGTTTGCTTATGTATTTGATCATTTTTCAATTTTGACTAGATTATCTTATAAGCATATTGCAATGGCTAACAGTATTTTTCTTCCATCCCATTTTACTTTAAATTCGAACAAAATTAATTTGCTTGTTCGATTGGCATCCTGGGTAGGAGAGTATTCCCGTATCGATAGACGATAGAAATTTATTTTTCTGTTCAAACCGTTTTTGGCTTTTCAAATAATGTATGTGTTTCTGTGATTATAAAACGTATAAACTAAACCATATAGATACTATTAAATTATTTATTCTCAACATTTTTCCAGGAATTGCAAATTAACCAAAAAGTTTAACAACGCGTTGCAAGATTTATCGAAAAAAAGAATAACATGAATTATAAAGTTGTCGACACATTAAAAGGGACAAGTAGTTTTATGCACAAACAGACATTTTGTGACACGCTAAAGTTATTAAAAAAAAAATAAAATATTTAAATAAAAACTTAAAATATTTAATTTTGAAAAACAAATTACCAATTCTTAGGTATTATTTCTTTTATATAACAAGTACAAACAGATTTTTGTACAATTATTATTCGCGGAAATATTCAGTTACTAACGTGGTGCAATTGAGGCTAACCAGCAACCAAGTGCCAACAAGAGCCTGGACACTTTTATCCTAATACATATCTCGTACATTCCTTTCCTTTTCTTAAACTTCTGCATTTTCCAAGATAATTTATCTCTACTTCTCGAAATTTAGACCTATGGTGTAAGTGTTTCGATTTTGGTGAACAACTCTCATCCCGGTACCGGTCGGAATTTTTTTCTCGCTTCTAGACTACAAAACATTAATTAACATTGCAAAAGTTGGGTTCAATTTCAAGATTAAATCACACTTCGGTCAGGTCGAACATGGTAGGTACACTTTTTGGTATTGAACTCACTTTCCGAAAAATACTGCAACGAAAATATATGACTATTTGTAGCACGATAGAAAAACTTCAACAAAAGGGTTCTAGTCTTGCTGCGAAATACTTTTCCGTCGCCACAAAACTCCTGTCCTGAAATGGTTGTATCATATGGTGGTTCCGAAAATTGAATATGTTCACATGGACACATGGTTGGTGCTTTGCCAGTAACGCCACTATTGTTTATTCTCTCACATGTCTTGGAAAAGTTAACATGGGTAAAGGTTATCCGTATCACGCACTCGGCGCATGTAACCAATTCCAAATTACATTGGTACCAGACATCGGCGTTTGTGCGATTTCTTATGTTGAGCGGTGTATACAATGTACTCTAAAAAAAATATCGTCCGTTATACTTTGTTCTGGAAATTTGATTGCTTTAACAATGGGACACACCCGATATGCTGAAGTTGAAACGTTGCGAGCGTATAAATCGCCCCTTTCTCCAAGCTCCAAGAAATGTCTCCGGCCATTCCAATGACTGCAGATATCCAGCTCCCGATAGTTGGTTCCTGAAAAGGCACTACTCACGATCTGCAGAACTGTTACGAACACAAAACCGATGGAAACTGCGACTAAAATTAGTTTCATATCCAGGCGAGATTAATTTGACTTGGTTTTTTTTTTAATAGTTTTAGGTATTTTGAAAAGTTCTGCGGTAAGTGCGAATTGAATCATAAGTCCAACCGTTCGCGACTCAGTATGATTTTCAACTGAACTAAGTTCTAGACTAGGGCTGCTAGCCATTATTGGGGAAACACTATTAAACCTACAGTATCCACCTAATCAACCCCCATACTCGAACATAAGATGTACGATTCCTGCAGAAGCCATAAAATATTGAAAAATTGTGTTATTCTTAAAAACATGAGGTGGAGAAACTGAGTTGGGGAATGCAGAATGCTGCATCCAACTTTTGCTGCTTCTATTGTTTCTATACACACGTCACAAGACTGTGTTTACCTTTTTGCTTTATTATGTGGGTGGATCAGGTCAAATGGTAATGAACACTTCAAGGGATTCATTGGAACGTTTGAGGTTTTACATTCATAAAGAAACGTGTTTCCTCAATTAGAATAGTATTTTGTTTCAAGTTGTTTAGCATTCTTGATTTCGATTTAACCTATGTAAGGACTAATATGAACAAATTAACGGAGGGATGCATTCATTTACGAGTTACAGGGCCAAATAGAAAAACAAACAAACATATATTTATTCAAAATAACTTTTTGATTATGAATTTGTATTTGTATATTTTATAAGTATGTTGAATAATTATTCTAATATTATTTCTTTAGTTGTTTAAATGAAATTGTGTATCTTCTTAAAATTGCGATAAATCAAAACGTCTGTTCCCTCACTTTCAAGTAACTTCCTAAATTTCGGGGAGTGGAGATAATTCTCACAGAAAAGTAAAGGAACGCTTTTTTAGTAAGTTCTAGTAAAAAGCAATGAATCACAAAAAATATACATTGATGGTCATTTACTCATACAAAATAATTATTGCCACCATTTAAAGTTTTCACCTTTGGTTTATAGCTGGTTTAATTAGGTTCATTTTATTTTTATAATACCGCTATTTACTCCCGTGCATGCCGAGTGGGAGTAAATATTTCATTCTCTTTTAGGTTATATCTTGTAAGCTAATCGTTTCCGCAATAAACATTATAACATCGAATTACACGGACATGTCCTTCACAACATACTAAATTTTTTCTTTAAAATCGCGGTGAATTTTTTCAACCTTTAAAAATATTATCGCATGCCATTCTCTGACAATGCACCATAGACGCAACTCTGGACGACTGCAGCGTTTCATCAGGACAAACTGACTCAATTACTTCAGTTCAGTGATTGGACTATGTGAGAGAAACACTACTGCCCAACATAATTTCTCCTATGGGTGCATTTGTGCATACTATATGATAAGCCGGAGTAGTTTTACGTTGTTTGTCGCATTTACTTACTTCATGAGAGTATTCAAAAAAACCGATGGCTATAACCCCTTAAGCTTGTTTTAATGTAGCTTACAACATGTTAATGTTAGGTACATGCTATATCTAATACATTTTTGTAAACTCTTATCAACTCTAGCTGATAGATCTATTATTAAATCGAGATTACATTTCAGAGAATTTTAAGCTCTTATCTGTTCTAAACTTTTATTATTCTACGCATTAGACATCAGAGCTGATTACATAAATATGTATGTACGTCCTCTGTAATCGAATCGACTTGGAAACGCACATATACATATATGCATGTTATTGACTTTCCCCTTCCATGGTTGGCCTGTAAATTGAATTAAGCATGACAACTAAACAGTAAGCTTTAAGTAGATTTTATTGTTTTATTATTTCCACGCACTTTTTTGATTGGTATAAAAATGAAGTCACTTTCAAGCAGTCTAATATCTTAAAAAAATAAAACTATATTATTCGTTGTGTAACTGTATAAATTTCAATGCACCCGCCCTCTACAAATGGGCTTTACTATCAACACTCGATACTAGTCACTGCGAAAGAGCCGCCTTCAGATTTTCGGCCAACTTGTCCATGAACTCAAATGTCTCCAAATAGTCCTTGCGTTGAACATTGTTCATTCCCTTGATGCAGATGGCCAAATCCTTGGTCATGAAACCAGACTCAATAGTGTCGACGCATACCTTTTCTAGAGTTTCGGCAAATCGTTTTAATTCAGCATTGTTGTCTAATTTGGCACGGTGGAGGAGTCCCCGGGTCCAGGCGAAGATCGATGCAATTGGGTTGGTCGATGTTTCCTTGCCTTGTTGGTACATTCTGTAGTGACGAGTGACAGTTCCGTGAGCAGCTTCAGATTCCACTGTCTTACCATCGGGACACAACAACACTGAGGTCATCAGACCGAGGGAGCCATAACCTTGAGCAACGGAATCAGATTGTACATCACCATCGTAGTTCTTGCAAGCCCAGACGAATCCTCCCTCTGACTTCATGCAGTAGGCAACCATGTCGTCGATAAGGCGATGTTCGTACCAAATGCCAGCCTCTTCGTATTGTTTTTTGTAGCTCTTCTGGTAGACCTCTTCGAATATGTCCTTGAACCGTCCATCGTATTTCTTTAGAATGGTATTCTTTGTACTGAGATATAGTGGGTACTTCCTTTGCAAAGCAAATTGCAACGATGAGTGAGCGAAGTCCACAATCGATTCATCAGTGTTGTACATAGCCAAAGCAACACCAGCTCCTTTGTATTCATGAACGACTTCATTAATGACTTTGCTATCTCCGTTGGCAGGGGTGAAAATAAGAGACACGGTTCCCGCTTCTGGAACAAGAAAGTCGGTTGCCTTGTACTGATCGGCATGGGCGTGACGTCCAATGATGATTGGTTTTTCCCAACCGGTGACCAGACGAGGAATGTTCTTGCAGATTATAGCCTCACGGAATACAGTGCCTCCGAGGATGTTACGAATTGTACCATTAGGAGACTTCCACATCTTCTTCAATTTGAATTCTTCCACTCGCTTCTCGTCGGGAGTGATTGTGGCGCACTTAATGCCAACATTGTACTTCTTGACGGCTTCAGCACAATCAATCGTAACTTGGTCATTGGTGAGGTCACGGTGTTCCATACCCAAATCGAAAGTATGCAAGTCAATGCTCAAAAACGGCAAAATCAATTTGTCCTTGATTGAGCTCCAGATGATACGGGTCATCTCATCGCCGAGAATATCGACAACGGGGCCGCACTTGATTTTGTTCGCCATCTGAAATGTTCCAAAGAATCGCGACATTAGCAATCGGTTTAATTAAAGAAATTTAAAAAATAAACAAGTAAAATAGAACAAATAGTAAATGCACGTCCGATGCGAACAGTTAAATGCCAACGAATCCCCAAAAGTAAGTACTGCCCGGATTCTGTTATCGTGAGCTAGTGGCTCAAGAACAATACCAATACACAATAAGCTGTCAAAATGTAGGAATGCACTTTTCTCTTTATCAGCCAGACAAAGTGGTTACGCAAGATAGTTCAGTGAACGACTATCGTCTTTACTCTTTCATTCTAGTGTACTAACATCAGTCATATAAACTATCTGGTTCGTTTTTAGAGGTATGTACGCTGTACAGTGTACACATAAATGACTGAGCTTTGGTAATAATGAGCTTTTACGAAACAGTTGACAGTATGAGGCAGAAGTAAAATTCACTTGCTGAATATATATTATATTTTTTACTCAAAATAATTTATTTATTTTATTTGTAATTTTCTGGACACTCATTCCGTATGTCGATTATCGCCAGACGATAGCGCTTCGGAGATAGTGGTGTATTACTTAACAGTAAAAACCGTCTGTCGTCTGAATGATAGCGTTCCGACTAATGAGTCTAGTGAGGTGTCGTTTTGCATTGAAGTGTAAATTTTGCAGAAAAATTAAGAACTTTCTATTATTTTTAAAGTCAAGTAGTTTTATATATGTAGATGTATTTTCAAATGCTCCGGAATTATATGTATGCATTATTATACCTACAAATATGAAATATTTTCTTATTCATATTCTCCTCTTAATTTTGAACCAAATTAACCGCAGAATTGAAGCAAAAATAAATTGTATCCGGTGTTTGCGACAGTGAGGTCTTTTGTTGGTTGTTTACATTTTTAGTATTTTTACTATTCCTCAACCCTTTTTAGTCATTCACTCATAGTGGACGAATTGTAAAAAAAAACTGAATTGAGAAAAAAAAATCAGAAAAATTTTTTGGGAAAAATAATATTGAGACTTGGCTTCATGTACGTATATATGTCCGAAACCATATTTTAATTTCATCATTTCCAAAATTTATCAGCTGCTTTGCAAAAAGGTTGTAGCAGTGCCATCTCTGATTTGATAGTGGAGGCTACTTTAACGATGACGTACAACACGATGCGATAGAGTAAAGTAAAACAAATTAATAACGTGATCGTTGACTACTGTAGTCCGGACAATTATAGTTTTCAGAGTTACGGAGTATTCATTTTCTCAAGGGGCCAATCGCAATAGACTTAAGTAGGATTAACTTAATGTTTAAACTAAACAAAAAACCCACGTTCGAGCTAAACAAAATTAACTGAAATCTGTCCAAATATAAATATTCTATTTAAAGTAAGTGCAGGGCAGTGCCTTAGTGCATTGGAATCCTAAAAGTATATGCATTTACATTTTCCATAAGCTAAGTTAAGCTCATAAAAGTCAATTAATGTTGACCCCATAGTAAATTTAAAGAAATCATTCCTAAGAGATGTGTTCATTTCAGTGTTTCTTTTTTTTGGCCAATTTTTGTGTTCATTCTTCCCTTGTTACACTATACTGTACTTAATTCAAATTTTCGAATGGAAAAATTTTAATATACCATCATAATATAAAAAATATGTATTTGGTATCTTAAAACCATAAAGAAGCTTTTTAAGGTGAGTTGATATTGTTATTGCTTTCTTGATAACAATTATTGAGTGCACAAGTGTTTCTTGTTAAGATAAGATTTTATCACTGCTTGAATGGTGATTTGAAGGCAAACCATTATAAAAAGTCTTCAAGTTATAAATTAATATTGTAATAACTTAAATAATATTTTAATTTTGTATGTGCATAATGCATATCATCGTAAACAAAATAGCAAAAGAAATCAAAAATACTCAAAATATCGCAGACATGAATATTTTATTTAAGTAAAAATAATAATATAACTACGTCATATTACATCGAACTCAAGGAAATTAGTTCACTAATAATAATTTTATATTGTCATAAGGCATTGTACGAGTATTTTGGGAATTTCATCAAAAACAAAAAAACAACACGAAAGTGATTTCTCTCGTATGTCACTGACTAAATTCTGATAACACGTTCTGATAAATACAGTCATCAATATTTTGCCTGCGCCAAACTCGGTGAAGATTTTAGAACTTTGACACTACCATTGCCATGCCCATAAAGGGGTGGTTGTTTGTTATGATTATTTAATATTTTAAGTTCTCCGCATGGTTATGTTGTTATACAGGATGTTTCGGAATTAAAGTTCAATACTTTAAGAAATGATTGGCGCATATATTCCAAGAAATTATCGTTCTATGTCAAGGGCTTATTTCCCTTCTAAGATTTGTGTACCCTGAGCATCATTAAAAAAAGGGAGCACTTGTTTTTTAAAAGTGTCTCAAAAGAACAAACTATTTGTTTAAGGTTCCATTGTTTTTTTGCTTACTCTTTCTGGTGTATGACGGTCCAAATGGACCTAATATTGTGTTAGGTCAGAACATTTTCCAGCGTTTAAAGTCTACTAAAGTGTGAACAGATTCTTCAATAAAAAACTACATAAACCGGCAGTGCTCGTTAATGAATTATGAATATTATTTATGTACATGTATAAAAAAATGTTTTATTTTATTTCTATATTGTATTCAGTTTCGGAAACAGAATTTTATCAATTCCACTATCGGAAAAGAAGAATTACGTACAACAAGTGCTACATGTAGTTTCAACATATGATACGGTTGTTACGTGCGTTGTCCAATTGATATGCAAAATGAAAATAAATTCAGAGAGATAAGAAACCGAATGGCACCGGAGTTCATGAAACGTGTCACAATGTCAGTGATAGTACTTTCGTGAATTTCATCACACTTTGAGAACTGTTGACCTTTAATATTGAAACTTAAATTTTGTTTGCCTGAAAATTCACAAAACAAGTTCATTAGCTAACAAATTCAATGTCTATCTAGTAGAAGCATTGTGTTGTGATTAAAGCAGGGGTTAAAGACCATGATGATGTGGCTTTTAGACATTGGTTTCAAATTATGACACGGGTTGCAAAACAATTTGAAAATGAGTACACAAATAATTTACTTTAAGAAACAGTTACCTATTTTACATCCGATTTTCATTTTCATTCAATCGTGATCATTTAATCTTAAATTTAATAAAAATGCTTTAAAAAAGGGGCGTGTGATAATCTTGCAACGCTTTCTAAATTCTCGTTAAATTTAAATTTGTTTAAGCCTGACATTGTTTTGTTTACTATTTAAATGCAAAAGTTATGCAAGACCCTATAAAAATCCACGGCATCATTGATTAACGAACAAAAACATAAAAAACATTTACACAAAACCAGCTTTTTTATGTAAAGTAACAAGTATCCCTCAGTAAAACAAACAAAAAAATGTTTACAATGCAATGACGAAGAACAGAAATCATGTGAATGATTCGCACGCATACGGCAGTTTTTGTAAATTAAATTGCAATGTATCTGCTTAAAAAAGTTGAATTTGTTAATATACATATGTATGTAGGCAGTCCTTGAAAACTACATATAAATTGAAATATTATACACGCTTTGATGCTATCTTTTTAAAGATTTATGATAAACAACGTATTAAAAAGGTAAGTTATCTGACAATTGAAACAAAGTAAAAAAAAAATAAATCAAATCTAATCACATTTCCACTTGCCTTGTTATATAAAATACTATTTGCGTTTTCAGAGACTTGAATTCAGGAGCAGACACAAGCCACTTATCTTATCACTGTAGGGGAGTGGTGTAGGTACATAGTACAATAGATAATCACCTTAAATGACCGTTCTCTTAAAAATCACGCCAGTTACTGCGCCGTCAAGATGAACTAAGTACAATGGATATATACAAATAAAACATACAGAAATACTGTAATTCATCTGGAGTGTATAAATTTGATAATTTATCCCTATAAATAATACATAAGTAAAGAGGGCTCGGCTTTTTGTTATGGCCCGTCAGTTTTTTGCTAAAAAACACTTAAAAATGGCCTTCGTCTATTTCTATGTTTAAGTTTGAGTTTTACAAACGTTGTTCGAGAACACAATCGCAGGTGGGAAAAGGAAAGCTAATTTGGTCTATGTACATATGATTTCAATTCAAAACCTATTTCAAAACAAAAATTGTATAAACAATTTGATGTAAAGTAAATTTGTCGTCCCTTACGCAGTTATGCAAAAGAAAATACGAAGAAAGGGACCACGATTTGAATCTTTACATTTAATTTGTTATTGGCAAGGCAAGTTAAGTTTTTTAAATAGAAATTTTGAAAATATTGCAAACACAACTGGGCCATATCTTTAAAAATGCCCAATTAGAAGCACCCGTTTATTAAGAAACGCGAGTTACCGATGAGTTAAGTGCAAAATGTAATTCTTAAACTAAATTATGTGGTAACTGACGTTTAGCAAAATGCGAACCAACACTTCTTTATGTTAATAACAAAGTTCATCAACTTGTATTACCCTATGATATGATAAAATTGTATTATAAAATATACAAAGCTTTATAATGCGATATTCCAGTGGAATAATAATTTCAACGTCAACACGGTCAACTGCAGAAATTCTGGTACAGTCTTAATGCTGCAATTAATATGCATGCCACCTGTTGACTAAAAAAAGCTTTGATAAAAATAAACATGTTTTTCACCAAACTTATAAAACCGGCAAAGCAAAAACTTGCCTGCACTCACCACGAAATGAATTCCAACAGAAAGAGGAACAGAAGAACTTACGTGGAACATGTAAATAGAGGGCAAAGACCAACTAATTAAATATGCAAACACAATATATGTAGGTGAGTTTCTTTTTTCATCAAATTGTTGATCGACCAAATTTCTAAATAAAATACCTAGTACATAATACACACGCACATTGTATTTATAAAACTCAAAATAGAATGAATTTACATGGATCAACCTGAGTTCGTGCAAACTTTTTTTTATTATTTATTTTAATTTTTGTGCATATTTAGCCGAGAGTTATGCAAAACATTGTATTGACCATTGCACTGTCCAACATACTTTAAATTGAGGTGGAAACCATAAAATGGATTATGAATGAGCATTCGATTGAGTTAAAGAACGTTCACTGGCAATAGTTACGTCGCAATTTACTTACCTTAAATTTGCCTGGTATTTGAAAACAAGATAAAACACCGGTGGTAAACAATTAGACTTGGACGGGTTCCAACAGATATTAAACTTTCACTTGAACAGAAAAAGTCCAACCACTCCCAAATGTACACTACGACAGACTAAACTAAAACTGAACGGCTGAAATTTTAAATGGACAAAGTTGCTTTCTGCTATTCATTCCTGCGATGGGGGTATCATTGATGGGCACATAAATGGGTCTGGGAGAAGAGCTGGCAAAACGAAATACTTCCGTCGGGGAGGGACGAGGTACCTACCATTTATTACTGAGTGATGCCAATTCACGTTATTTAATATAGTGTTGCGAAGTTAAGTTTATTTTTTTGAAAAATACTGACACATTTTTCTTAACCATGTAAGCAATTTCTTTTAAACAAAATAATAAAAAAAGCTTGACGTTTTCTTAAATCATATATTTCAAATATAAAAACTAAAGTATTTGTTTTTATTTTGTATAAATAAATTAATTTAAGGCGAGAGCACTTATAGAAGGGACCTAAAGTTTAATGCCGATTGCGAGCTGACATGAGTATGAACCTCTTGAATGCTTGACAGACTTTCAACTGAGGTGGAGCAATGAATAAAAACGTATGTTATGTTATGTTCAATGCAAACAAGTTATTTATAAAACTTTTACAACGTTACATAGAAGCTGTTTAGTGCCCGTTTAAGTGTATTTGTAGGGAAATATAATCTTGCAACATACAAATTATTTTAAAATTGCTATTTAATTTGTAAATGCGAATTTTGAAGTGCATGTGTAACTGATAAGTCAGAAATACAAAAATATTTTAAGACGGCATTAAAATTAAAAACTCATTTTCACCAAAAGTGGAGTTACGAGGTTTGCTCCTGAGGCCAACGATATATATGTACGTCCATTGTTGAATTTTTTATATAAAAGGAATGAAAATAGTCAACACTTCCGTTAAAAAAAGTCAATATGTTTTTTTATGGGTTCCAGAATTATATTATTATTTTTTTGCCTAAATCAAAGAAACAATATTGAAAGATATTTCCGCGGCTTAAAAGGCATGATAAATTAACGTGAGCGATTATCCGAATATATATAATTAATCTTATATTTTCTTATGTACTGGCCTTATTTAAGTGACAGTGGCTTACTGTTTTTTATTTATTTTCTCTCAGTTATTAAAATGTATCAGTGGCTGACCCAAACCTAAAAAAATAAAAAGGTTCTCTCTAACCAAAAGCGAGTAAGCGATCGAAAACAGTTATTTATCTGAACCCATTTCAAAATATCAATAACTGAAAGTATTTTAAAGACCTTCCAAAAACGTTGACATTTATCTTCGATCTCTGGTTCAAACTTTAAAGTTAACTTTTCTATACTTGTTTCAGTTCTCTAACTGGATTGAATTTTTACTAGAGAATTTTTATTCGCTTAATCCATGTTTTCTGGACGATTATTTCTTTGAGTTTCTATAATGTTGGTTGCAACAACGCAGCTTTACAAGGCTACTAACTGCTGTTTCTAAAAAAAAAAGACTTAATGAAATAAATACCCAGATTTGGCAATATTTGAATCGGATATATTTTCAATCTTTTTTTTTTGAAAATATCCTGATCTCGCTTGCTGCATGTAGTCATGCGTGTCACACAGCCTGACTCTATTTGTAAATGATTGAAAGGCAATATGTCTTTAAATCTTTTTGTTTACTCGATGAACGTTGTTTGTTGTTTTCTATAGGTACGTAATCAGAAGTTGGGACAACGAAGCAATCACACTTTATCGTTTCTATAGTGTAGTCTTAACTTTAATAATTGTATGCCAAAACAACGTACGAGCCTGCTTTGTAATTTGTAGGAAACGTCTCAAGAGTATCAAATATGATACTAAGTTAATACATAGGTATTCAATATCAACGCATGAGGCTATATTTATGTGGGGTTATTAATTTAAATATATTTATAACTGGGTGATTTAAGAAATGGTTGGTGTCTAAGATCATACAAACATTCATTTTGAGCAAGTGAATGCTGCCTACTTTTGGGCGTAATGATTAATATTTTTCAAATTCAAAACAGAAAAATCTATGAAGACAAGATTGAAGTATTTTTTTGGGTTTATTTCAAAAAATTGTCAAATGAAGTAATTTAATATGTTTGAATAATTGATTTCCACTCTGAGGTTGAACATTTCTTTTTATTATTATGGGAGTTAATTGGAAATAAGCTTAAATTGATTTTTAATCAAAACGCAACATTATTCCTTAATGTTACTTAAAGTTGTTCGAATCCCAAACCCCAGGTAGAGGCGACAAGGAAGACTGAACCTGCATTTCATAGACCCAACCATCGCGAATGAAAGAGACCGAACATCTGCTTGTGATTTCCGATATCGAATATTTGAAGAACCTCTTCTTGTATGATTAACAAACATAATCGCGCTTAGGTATAAGGAGATTTCAAGTAGATTATAGTCATTAGCCCTTTGTTCTATGTACATGACTTCAGATATCGCATTTTTGATGAACATAATCGCGTATACGAAGCTTTCAAGTAGATAGCCCTTTTGCTCTACATAAAATAAAAGCAAACCGTTCGACGTACTTTTATATTTTTAAATAAATAATTTATGTTAATCTCGCATAGGCACTTGTAGCCAATTTCAAGATGTTCTTACATTTGAAACGAAAACAAACTAAAGAAATTGCTTGTTATTGTTTTACTTTTCGACTACTTAACAATTCAAGAACCACGGGTATGTGAATAGACCAATTTACTAAATTGAGCAGTTACTTTTTGTGTAAATGAAGTAATTATTCACTTATTTACCTAAGCTGACTCACGACCTGTGAAGAGTCTCTGACAGCAGCCTACAATCCTCGTCGATTCTAGTTCACAAGGCCAAGATTCCTGACATCCGCGAGTGACTGGATTGAATTTGTAAATGCCAGAATTTAATTTTTTCAACTACGTCTTCGTGTAGAATATAGAGCATATTTACTTTGTCTAACAATCTCACTTTTCTGACCTCAAACGACTGTAAACTGTAAACTTTAATGTAAGAAGACTATTTCCAATATTTGCTCCTTGGTTTAGAGAAATTTCTTACTGCGAGCGATTTAATAACAACTTGTTCTAATTTCTAAATTTAACTTTCGCCAGGATCTTTTTAAGTAGGTACAAATCACCTCCAGGTATATGTACGAATCGTCAAAGTATCATTGATTTTTGGTATCACTTTCATCGTTGATCGCCAAACTCAATAGTCAATATACCTCTTACTCATTTTTCTTTGTCGCAGATTTAACCTATCTATCAATCTCTTTGGCTTAAGCTCGCACGTGAAGCACCTACGCCTTCTTTTTTTTTTTTTTCATCTTAAGCTCAATGACTGGTCGATGACTTCGACTATGTACCTTGTTTGTCAAATCCATGTCTCCGTAGTGATTCGCATTTATCAAAATTCGTACTTATGAACATTTATTTAATCTATTCCGCTAATAAAACAAAACACAAAAATATATGTTTACCTTGCCCATGCTCTTATCATGTCAAATAAAATGGTGTCTTAAAATCTTTCAAAGAAATCATTAAGTGAAGATAAATACTACAAAGAATAATAATTCGAAATGAGTACTTCACGGGTCACACCGTCGGAGACTGATTCCCGGGGCTATAGGTTGCGATAAAAATACAGCTTTCCAATAGTATAGGTGCACAACACTTTCCTTAGAAAAATATCCACAGGCGCCAATATGATTAATTAACTCCTGAAATCGAAAAAAAATATCAAAATACAAAAAATTAATACCAGCGAAATCACCTCTCCCAAATGACCACCAGCGAGCCGAGCCACACACTTTTCATTTCATTCTTTGCCCCATGGAGTTGAATCCAGGTCCACCACAGTCCAGAAAACGTCTGGAACATCGCAGATGTAAATATCTAACTTTCAAGTCTAATTTTCTACAAATTTCATTGAATTCCGGTTAAGGTTCTAGTTTGGTTGCACTGCATGCTTTTGTATAAAAGCCGCAAACCTGTCTCTCACTCTATGCCTTGGCTAACAATAATTTTTATTTTCGTTCTTTTACTGCTTGTAGTTTTTTTTTTAATTTTTTTTAGAGAAAGTCAAATCATTTGACTCTCACATAAGCGGAAAAGATTACAAGCTGCTGTTCTTCTTAAGACCTTTATGGTAAGTGTGCGGTGTGGTACCAACCAACTCTTCTCCTCATGCGGCGGTCACTCATTCCTAATATCGTTTGGTTATGAATGATCGTCAAGCAGAGCATTATCATTCCCCGCATACCACTTGAGAGAGATATCTACACATTTTTTGCACTATTGTCTCGAAAAGAAAAGGCAGCCTGGTTTCTAGAAAGCTCTTTTATGTGCTTCATACCCTTGGTACCATACTCTCGACTTGAACTCGTTTGTTATGCTAAAGACTGCGCGAGTATATTCCGTGATCGCAGTCGTTTCCCAAATGAAGCGCGTATTTGGCCTAAACTATGCTGCGGGTATATTCTTACATATGGGCCACCATCGGTTGAGGAAGACGCATTTAGTCATCATCGCATCGTTTGTCTATCGAACGATTGACCTATTAAGCGACCGAAACTGTAACGACCATAAACGAGAGTCGTGTAAGCGGAAGGCATGCATGCGCTTGCTGACTGGACTGTTTAATTCAAATTTTATTTAGATTGAATGTTTGATTTTTATTTTCGTTTATTTTTGCCATGAGTTTTAAAATATTTCCGAATTTGTACTTTGTGGCGACGACGTCGGAGTTTCTTTTTTTTTTTTGATTTAAGCTGCGAGTGATGCTCCAAATTTATTTATTTTGGCAAATTCCGCTGCCTTTCTCCATCTAAACTCTTGAATTGTCTCAAAAATCGAACAAAATGACGTTGTTTGGCATTATATAAAATTCAATGGCGCTTTCATCAATTATTAATTCAATTCATCTTAATTAATCTAACAAATTTACATTTTTGAAGACATAGATACCTATGGATGTTGAACCTTGCGCGCCTGCGGTTACTTTTCGAAAGTAAAATCGAGACTGCTAGGACGGGGCTTTCGAAATGAAACTATACGTACTCCTACGTCCTACCTACCTTACCTAAAACGTAGAGCTTATCATGCATTTCACATCATCCATGCTGCACATTCGGCGTTGTGCTTCATTGAATACCAAGACAGTGGGACCCTAAAAATATTTGTGGTGAAAGTAGGGTTAACAGGATTTTATTTGTTAATTTAATTGTTTAATAATAATTATTTGGGTAAAACAAAATGATGCTCTAAACGTACCTACACACAAGTTAGTATGAAATTTTAGTCACCCTGGCCTGAAGCGGTTAATTATACCACGGCCTTTTATAGCAGTCAGTGCAAGAAATTGGCAGAGCTAAGCTGCTAACTTTGCCAATTTGTGGAAATATTTATTCATTTTATAAATGAAAGACCAACTCATTTGTATAGTTTTGTTAATACATACATATGCAGTAGTTGAACAATATGATTCGTTGCTATTTGGCATGCAAACGATGTGAAAGTACGTCCACAACCCTGTAGGTCAATGAAAATGCGGCATTGATTTATGAGAGTGAGATATAAATATGCTTTTGCCAATTTTGTCTACGATGTACTGTTTGTTCATGATGTACTTTGTGGTCGGTGCCTTTTTGGGCACTTAATCGTCCTTTTTTCCAAGGTTATGTAAACCACCATAAATCGTCAGCTTATTAAATATCTCTATTCCCGAGGAGCAGTATGCATTTCATTGGTGATTCGATGGTCTATCTCACCGAAGATCGAAACCAACTCTGTAACAAGTTGGAGCAATTAAGATCTTAAATATTTCAAAGCCATTTTACAGTCCAATGATGCTCTTCTTAAATTGTTGTATTGCACTGCAACATGTGAATTACAGGTTGCCATACAAAATAGACGTAATTATGGGACCGGGACCAGGGAGTTGATAAGGCAGGCAATTTATTTGTTACAAAAATTATTTACCTTAAAAGTGTCAAAATAGCTTATTTATACCGGGAAGATGGTAATTTTTTAAAGCTTCAGATTTTTGCGTATATGCACAGAAAGTCAGTTCAGATAGCTGGGTAAAGTTACTAAGTAGGAATTACTTGTTCTTGGTGACTTTCAAGTACAAGCAGAAAGTACAGTGTACTTTGACAGTTCTGCAGTACAAATTTATTTTAGTACTTTACAGCTCTGTTTAATAAATATTATTTCCATTCTTACGTATGGCAACGCAACAACGAAGGAACTTAAAACCGAGGTTCTTATTTTTACAAGAAGGTGGTAGTTATCAGGTTTGTCTTAACTAGTAATAAAAACTGTCACAATGCAGCTATCAAGTGAAGCTAAATATCTTTGACCAAGAATGTTGATACGAAGACATCTAATGAATTATCGGCTTTGTGGCAGTGCAAGCGTTGCCAAAACATGGGGCTTGTCATCCAAAAGAGTCTTATGGATCTACAGGCAAATCCTATTATATTCATCGGTTGTTTTGGCGGAGTAAACTTTAACGCAAAAAGAGATAATAATGCTACCTTCGGTATGTTTATACCGATAGTACGATTTTAGGCTCCCGATAGACCAAAAAATAAAAATAAAAATAAATAAATATTAGACGTAAACGGCCCATACAGGACCTAAAGCCTAGCTTTTCATGACATTTCTTACTCTTGGATGTTTGTCAGACGTTCGCAAGAGGTGGGGCAGCGATAGACCAAACTAGTTCGATATTTGTCTAAGGGAACTCTGCGGCATTTTTGCTATCAATAGCGATAAAAGTCTGCGAGCGCCTAGTAGGCATTCTGAAGGGCTACCACCTTTTCCTAAATCTGCTTCCCAGGTGGAAAAAGTGAAGGCACCGCGAAGCATCGCCTAGGTGAATGTCCTGCCATTTCACGAACTAAGCTCCAGGCTTAACGTACTCTTCTTATCACTGAAATGCATTCTCGGCCTTCTAAAAATGCGGGTAAAAGGACCAGTTTCTGATCTGAGCGTTTTAGAGCATGTATGCTTCCGAAGAACATTTGTTTGTGTTGTTGCATTTTTGTGTCTGTCTGTTGTTGATTATTGTTCGTGTCTGCATTCTCCTTATAGGAAGAAAACAAAGCTAGATTAAGTTGAATCATCGTCGTTTTGATAAATTTAGGTAGCAAATAGTATTTTGCCTTATTTCGACTATTCGGTGAACCATAGTAAATTTAAGACTGACATAAGAAACTTTTCCAAATTTGCTTTACGATAAATGGTAAAGAAATGTATCCATAGATCTCTTTTGCAATCAGGAATTATGACTTCCTAAAATAAAAGTTGAAGGTATTTTTGGCAATTTAAGAAGGACAACGTTTGCGGTAATATAAAGAGTTTGATCTGAAGCTTTTCACACACAGGTGCAATAGCGATAACAAATTAAACACTCCAGCGCAATAGCGATAGTCAGTGCTAAGGTTTTTTTCTACAGATTCATTTGTGTCCCAGAAAAGAAGTTACTTATTATATTAAAAACTAAAAATAAGTAAAAAGGTAATGTTTTGCGCTACGCGGCTCCCTATCGAAATCGCGTCGGGGTGTAAGAACGCGTCGCATTCAGCATGTAAGGAAGTGTTAAAAACATGTCCGACAGCATTTCCTTTATTTCTCATTATTGCATTCAAATTAAGATGGGGAATTTCAATTTGCTACTTAAAATGGAACTTTTCGCTGGCCGTATAACTGATAAGTCATCCATAATTTTTGATTTATCGACTTCAAATATTCTAAATGAAAAAAAAAAACAAAACAAAAGGAATCATGTAATCATGGCGTTTGGGACATATTGGCGTCTTGTTGAAATCACTGCTCCTCTTTTCAATTGCGTAAAGGAAAATTCTATAAGCATGGGTCGATGGCATTCTCCAATGCTGGTAATGTTCTACCGGACATTATTTTTAAAAAGATTTTTACTGCAATTCTGTCCGCTGATTTGTCTAATCTGTCTTTCCAGAAGTCGCATGGAACAGTTTGTTTGACGGATCTGCTTCAAAAAACGTATCTAACGATTTTAGATTTATTATTATTTCGATTCCATAGATAAACGCATTTTATTTTATTTGAACTACATACGAAATTTCTTTCATCACTCAAGGTTTGCCTTTTACACAAATGTCCTTCCCATCCGTTTCAAAAGCCAAACCCCAATCGCCATTTGCCTCCACTGTCCAGTGTTCAAAATATTTACAAGTTGCTTTATTGTAAAATATTCGATGCCCATTTGGATAGAAGGAAAATTCTCTTTTAAATACAACGCCATAGCTATAACCGAAGCAAAAGCCATTTAATATTGTAGCCTAGCCAGTCCATTGCGATACGCTGACTGTGACCTTCTTCGGCACTTCGGGCAACTCTTGAACTTGCCCTGCATAGATAAATATCGTGCAGTGGAACACTATACAAGCCAAGTGAAGTTATGGCCATGTGTACGTACGGAACATGATCTAAATTTGCCTCTCTCGTCAGATCGGACGAATTTACCCAACTATAAATACAGTGCAGACTATGACTATACAGGTGCGAATTTTCTTCTCTCCATTCTACAGGTCGTCTCGGGGTTTTTACTTTCTAATGAGCTAATACGAATGCCCGGTGACATTTTTCTCTCGTTTCTTTTTTATTTATTTTTTTTTGTTCTTTAGATTTAATATATTTTTTTTTTTATGATGATTACCTAAATGCGCGACCTTAGGCAATGATGAAAAGTGAAGTTTTGTGAGATGTTTTTTTGTTTGTTGTTGTTGTTGTTGTTTCTTTGGGTTAATTGAAGTACACAGACGTCACACATTGTCGGCTGTCAAATGTAACCGCCGAATTCGTGGTAATTTTTATGAAGATACGCATGCTTCACGTTTGCGGTACTAGAATTTAAGAAAAGTGTGAAATGGGCAATTACCGCGAAACGACAATTAATTAATGTTGTTCGTGACTGACTGTGGAAATGAAAGTAATTATTTATACGTTTTTGATAAATGATACATATTTTATATCCATTCGTTTATTTTGTTTCCTATTTGGTTTGGTTTTTTTTTTGTTTGAGGAAAAAAAAAAAACAGATGCTTCGACAATGATAAGTTTCTTTCAGCAAAAGTGAAAATTTAAATGTGGAGTATTGTCTCTATAGATTATATAGACATACCGACTATCTATACATTATGTGGTAATAACGGAGAAGAGAAACTTTAATTTTCTTGTAATTTAAGAAAGAAAGAACTTTTAATTGTAAGAAAATTATAAGCAATTGGATTTCTTGTGAGTTTTATTGCCAAGCAATAAATAATGGATTTTATGAGAAAGATTTGTATCTCATTGTTTAATATTTCGCACGCGTTGCTAACAGAGGTATGATGGTGGAAAAAGAAAAGTCAAATATTTTATCGAGAGATAGTGAATTGTGTTAAATAAATATAACCTTATGACCTATGTATTTCAGGTAGTAGGAATAATAAGGTAGTAGAATTTGAGAATTGATAAAAGTGTCAATATATCTATGATAGTTAGGGTTGACGTTTGATATTTTTGCTGTTCTCGAGTGCTGATTTTCTTTTAGTAGGTACAATGGTAAGGTAATGCGGATTCGATAAATAAAAGTATTGGGATGTGCTTGTGAATATATTGTAAGACATCAAGGTCGCGTTGTTATTAATTTGGCGAGTGCATCATATGACTTTATTTTAAGACCACAGGACCCAAAAATGCCAGGTCTTCCTGAAGGTGCGATCAGACGGTCATCCAAACGTGTCATCCGGATGACATGCTGACGTCAGAAAACCTGTTTATTTCGTTCTAGATGAGCACTTTGGGATAGATTCTAGGTCATAGTGACGTCAGGATGTCATCCGGATGACAAGTTTGGATTACCGTCTGATCACACCTTAAGATATGGGAGGTTTAGGTTTATAACTCTTTCAATTTTTCTAAACTCCGTAGCTATTAACTCGACTATCAAAAAATTTAATTTTCGGGCCATGAACCATGATGGTAACTGCCTTAACATAATTTCTGTACAACTCTGACATACGTACACATATGACCGCAAAATGGGCCGGTGTATTTTAAGACACAGCAATAGCACATTTCGACTCCTTTATTTTCCAGGCAGGAACATTTGCAGTAGAAAAGGGCAGGCAAATTACACTCAATGGAGGCAATAACAATAGATGATATCGCTATATTCATTGAAAGCCAAACTGCAATTAAATCAATCTCCGACATTGGAAATCAAGTCTAAAGGTGCGATCAGAAGGTCATCCAAACTTGTCATCCGGATGATCAGTACAAATTCTACGTCATAGTGGCGTCAGGATGTCATCTGGATGACAAGTTTGGATGACCGTCTGATCGCACCGTTCACCCTAAGCTTGTGAAACGGTTTCGTTTAAGGTACTTGGTGGCCAACATTTAACTAATCATTTAATTTGGACGAACTTGCAAGAGAGTAATCTGCTATGAGCGCTTAACAGGTAAATCGCCAAAAACAAGGCAGTACTTCTTGTTCGTAAAACATTGAAAAGAATGTGGCCAGAGTATGACAAGTCAGAACCCACAAACTCCTTCAAAATAGCGGAAAATACATATATTTTGGGAATATTTACTGTACAAAACTTACTAAAGAACCATACTAATGTAGAGGCTGCGGTGTTGCCACTGCCCTATTTATAACTAAGAAAAATATCTCTAGGAACAAATTTTGTCCATGACCCTGCGGGCTTATCTAGACCGTTGCAGAGGGACTTAATGTATGTAGGAGAAAAGGAAGAGACTACATATAAATACAAATGTATATGAGGAAAGTGTATGCGCGCCCTATTTTATCACTCAGAACTCCCCAAATTTAAGTATTTTAAGATCCAAGGCAATAGTCGTAAGCTAATAAAGATAATTTCTCAAATTTGTTTTACTCACACTCTCACTTTTTGGACAATTTTCTGATCTGAAATTGTGGCTTATTTCTTATAAATTTGTAAGAAATGCTAAAAGACAATAGCAAAGGTGTTGCGTACACTCCGCGCACACTTTAGTGGTTAGAATTATAAATAGGGTATCAAAACAATAGACTGAATTCGGGCAGAACTGCAAACAAAATCATAAATAAATTCGTAGTGGAGTTTTTATTGCCGGCTATCACAAGCAGAAAGTGCTCCCACTTTTATTTACATCAAATTATAATATGGAAAGGGATTGAGCTGGTACCTTTTCTTAAAGACGAACAGAAGTAAAAAAAGGCTTTGTGAAGTGGGCTGTCCGAGTTTTTACCTGCGTTCTTTTTTTGTACAAGAAATATATACAAAGCCCTTCTCGCTGAAAGCAGTCTAATCTGATCTGAACTACTTCACTTGTTTCACGAAATATGTGTCATTATGCTTGATAAAGTAACATTAAAGCTTCTCTTCGTAGGTGGATAATGCAATTCTGATGATGAACCCACGCATCCTTTACTCGCTTCGTGCAACCACACTCGAGTAGCTTAAACATGGTGCACTTCTTTGGTAATATTTTGCAAATGTCCCGGTTTTGCTCCCGTCGACATATCTACAAGAACGTACACATCTTGCATACACATCAATCAACCGCGTTAAATAGCGATTATAACAATTAACCTCGATGTTGACCTGATTTATGTGAATTGAGAAGGGAACAAGAATTACCAACACTTCAATGCGAGGAGGCATACTCATCAATTCCTACTCCCGCCCACACGTACTTCCTTGCCCGCGACTACTCACAAGAGCCTTATAAATCCTTTCTCATATCAAATTTACACGCTGGCATGCCAACGAAGAAGAAACCGACCAAAAGCATCAACTTGCAGAACCTTCAAAATAATAAACGCGGAAGTTCCGCCAAAGTTACCCGAAGACTCTGAATATAAGACAGATAAGACAGACACAGATTAAAATTACAATTTACATAACATGTAAAGAGTTTGGTCCACCTCTGGTCAGAACGCGCTCGCTAGCTAGCCTTAGTGTAAGTTGATACGCTAACAGTAGGTTCTATATACGCGAGCATGCCAAACTATAACACGAAGGTTGGTTTTGTATGCGTGGAATGCATTGTGGCCGTCCCGCCTGCCATCATATGGACTCGTGTAGGACATAAACGCATTTATGCAAGCATAATAAGGTGAAATTTTCGGGGAAAACTGGAAACTGGGTAGAATGCTGTGGTAGTGGTAGGAAATTCTGACCTCTTTGGGAATACAGCTTTCACAACTTCTTTCCATTTGTTCGCGCCGTCATTTGTTTCTTCTTCTGGTCTGTGTTCTTTTTTTTTGTCCCTCCTGTTCTCTGTTCATCTTTTTTTAATGCTGTCATATTGAGCTAAATGATGGCGATTGTGTGCAGTAACAAAATCGAGGCGTTTTTTTTTTTTGTTTCGTGGTGTTGTTCAGCCTCCTCCTATAGGGAGAATCAAGTGGAAAATTGGTTTAACTGACATGAAGTTTAAAATAATGCGATGGGATTGTGCCGGGGAAGAGCGATGCATGCAAGTTTGATGCACCCAAATAAAGTAGCGGTCATGTGGCCAATGCCATTATAATAATAGTGTTATTTCAGACATGGGTGCAAAGAATTTGGTATACGTGTTTCGTGTCTGTGCACTTGTATTTGTTTCTTGTTGGGTTTGCGGGTAGATAAAATGTCATAACCGATTATGATCAGATCACTAACGGAAAAGAAGATCAGTCAGGAAAAGTCAGCAAAGTGGTTATTAGAAACTATTCCCACTTTTATTTTGTTTTCATTTGGGAACATTCGTTTTTAAGGTTATTGGGTATCAAAAAACAATAAATATTATAATACATACATCCCAAACAAGTGGGGGTAGCCTCTTTGAGTTTTAAAAAAAGGATTTTGTAGATATTTTTTTATCATGTATCTACTATTTCTTTCAGGTGTCGAAGACATTACCTACAACAACTTTGTATGGAAGAATTTTAAACGCGGGCATTCTCAACATATTAAAGTAAAGATCTCACATTCAATTCAAAACAAATTGGTTGAACATTATAAATACATTTAAATACCATTTCTACCACAAATATATACCTGTCCTTAATTTTTTTTTGCACTAATATTTAATATTTTGGGTCCCCTATTCTAGTTGCTAATATTCCACATCAAGTTATAACAAGTAAATTTAATTTATAGTACATAATTTTGATACCAACAAACATGTTTAACTCTTTATTGACTAACACTCGCATTTTATGGAAATCTACTACAATTTCCATCAATTTCGTTGCTGCTTCGCTTATTTATGGTACTCCGCTTAAAGCTTTTCTGTGTTCCTAAATTGTTTAGTGTGTTGTTTGATATTCTGGTAAGTCTGGTATTTTGAGTCAAATTACGATCTGCATTCTACTCACTTACCGTCATTTATCGCACAGAGCTAAAATTTTGGGTATAGCCTTTAATTATAAATCCAACATGTCTTGACAAAATGACAGACCTCTTCTTTCTTTTGAATAGGAATCTGTAAAATCAAAATAGTTTATTCACACTACAAAAACAATTCTATTGAAAACAACACCAAACAAATCAGGAAAATATAGTCTTTGAGATTTGAAGTCCCGTATGTTCGGCGTAATATTACTATCCTTTTTTCGATTATTAGAATTAATTCTATTAAAATCAGATAACAATATTCGAAAACTTGTCCACACATTTCTTAAAAGAAAAAAACCTTTTGATTATAGTAGTAGAAGTTTTATGTACTAAAGTACTATTGTGATGACAATACTGTCGTAACACCATTTTTGACAGATACCATAGTTATAGAAGTATGATTAACCGCTAATACAGCACAGCTCCTGTCATGTCAAAAAAAAAGTTAAGCTAAATGAAAATAAGAAATTAACGTTGTACTTTATATATTTGATAGTCTGATTAAGTGTAGTCAGGGTAGCCGGTTTTATAGTTTTCCTATACAGAATTCATTAGTACCCAATAGTTCTCTGAAGAAAATATTCCGACTTATACCACATTTGGTGGATATTTCTATAAAATGTATTCAGCGGTTTTGTCTTCTTCAAAACAAAGATGGCGCTACACTCTGTATGTTTGTCTATTTTCATTTTATTTAGGTGATAACTTAAACCGTTGTAAATACATGTAGAAACTTCGTTATATTAAAAAACAAATACATATTTCTATTAAAAGAATAAGGAATAAGCATTTCAAATTACAAATCAACTTATTATGAATACCTAACGATAAGTTTCTGTCAAGAAGTCTATGATCATGTTTCCAAAGCTGCCAAGAAAATATATAAGATCTTCCTTGTGGCCATCAATCATGAGCTTTTTGAACGTTTCTTTGAATTGAAAGGTGTTAGAAAATGAAAAGTTTTTAAATCGATCTTGGATTAAAAAAAAGTCTGTAAGTGAAAGTCCTCCTCTCAGACGTCAATTCCGCAAATAGTGTAATTGCCCCCAAAACATAAGATACACGACTTAACTGTATAAAAAGATTCAGATATTCACTTGACACGCGAAACCTAATCGAAGATAAATTATGATACCGCTGGTGTTTTTATTTTTTTTTGTTTTTTTTTTTTGCGCATTGAATACCAAAACTGTTCATTTAACACAAGAGTCACTCATAAGATTTATTCCAAAGAGAAACAAAAACTCCCGCCCGCCCGTCCGTCATTCCGCTGAACTGCTGTTCAGCTGCTTTTCGCTTTTCGAGAGAGATGTATGAGTATTTGACCCAGTGCTGCTGTGTTTTCTTAAATTGAAATTAAAATTCATGGTCCTTCAGTCTGACAGCACTAACTTGTATTCGTTGTACTCATATAGGCGTACTAGCTAGCGCTTGGGGGAATTGGGTCGCACTCTTACCCAGTTAGAATACGCTGGCGCGGTCATTGATGGACCAAGTAGGTACCTACCCAAATCACCAATCAAACAGAAAAGATGCGCAAAAAAGGCAAACATTATTCGCAAATGTTCGGCGAAATTATTTTAATATGTTCTACCATGACAATCCTAATCAACAACAAGTTGCTGCAAAACAGACAGCACTTACAAACGAGATACGAGTAAAAATCCGTTTGTACTCACTCGCACACACTCAGTCAATGCCGCGCGCATGACATATACAATTACTATCGACTACTTTGTTCGCTCTAAAGATACTCTGTCGATGATGGATGTAGGGGAACATCTTCCTCATGGTCATATGTACAAAAATGACACAAATGAGGAAAAAAAAAGCCACAGCGAACAGTGCGATGTGATAAACTTTCTATTCGGACATCGGACTGCTGCGATTGTCCGTTGTTGCTTGTTGGCTGCTGGCTGTTAGTTGTCACAGCAGCGTTGTTTTTGTCGAAAGCAACCTATATTGACTTTTGTTAATATTTGGTCACACATGTGCTGAGAGGAGTGTACGATGCATGGCTATACCGCTGACCACCGCGGCCACATAGTTTTCTTCTTCGTTCGCTCAAATATGGAACTCGAATTTTTTTTTTTAGATTATTCACATAAAAGGATTAGTGGTATCGGCCAATTATAAGTTTGTATTTGACCCAGTGACCAGGAGCAACGCAACGGTGCCGCTTATGATGCTGACGGTGATGACAAGACGCTTGTTTTGAACCGAACCTGGACTCATATGAATTTAATTCACGTAATCGCTCTTTAGTTGAATTCAATTTAATAATCTTGGAAAGCGAAAATTTGTTCTCGCAAATGTATTGTAATTCTATAAAATATTTTCGTCGAGTATTGCAGCTTGTCTTTCTCTTGGTCTTCGAGAGAAAAACATTTGCAATGGTTTGAATAGTAAGTGGACAATAAAGATGTGTACAGCGGCAATTGCTAAAAAATGGCGCCCAACTCAAGGCGCTTACTAAGCGAGTAAGCCAAGTGTAAGAAAGATGGCATTAAAAGATTTAGATCCCTTGCATTCGTGTCAAAAAAACATATATATTTGCACTTACAATGGTTGGAGGGGGCTGTAGGTCCTGTAGGGGCTGTTTACGCCTAATATATTTTTTTTGTGTAAGTTGCAGAGTACATTGTGGGAATCACTACGCAACGCCTATACATTAGTACTTTTTCGTTTACTTACTTAATTGGCTATCGACGAATGGATAGTTGATCAGCTGAGACATTGCAGCCTTCCATATTCTTCGGTAGTGGTACCAGTTATCCATACCAAGCACACTGAGCATATGTGATGGTTCGTCGACCATCCTTGTGGTCTACTATCTGTGGGATGCTAGTGCCGAGCCAATGACGACGTGTTATGGCTGGTACAGCTGATACAGCTAAAAAATTTACCAATTCCGTTAAGTAAAGATTGTAAGTTTAAATTCTGAACTACTATATACTTACATACATATTTCCTGACTAAAGATATCACCTCCATAAACTAAAAATAGTCGACTCACCGTAGAGCACATCATATGTAAGTGCCCGGCCCTACACGGAATAAGAAGAACAACTTTTCCCAGAAAAGTAATAAGAACTGACGCTGTTAAAAATTCTTCTGCTGATAGTATCATCAGCTCCATTAAGAAAGCAGAAGCTCTACTTACCTATTTTGGCAGCTGTCAAGTGATTTTTTTTTTCAATAAACAAAATTGCTGTATTTGGAGTAATGATAATCCTCAAGTGTATGCTCAGACACCGTTACATCTACAAAAACTGACTGTTTGGTGTACTTAATGGGTTGGTGGAATAATTGGTCCGTAGTTCTTTAAAACCGATGCTGGCTAGAACGTTACAGTCAATGGTGACTGCTATAAAGTCACGATTAAAGACTTTTTCGTTCATCAATTGAACAACCCTGATGTGCAGGAGCTATGGTTTCAGCAAGACGGCGCAACATGTCACACAGCTCGTGCCAAAATTGATTTGTTGAAGGAAACGTTTGGTTACCGCATAGTTTCACGTTACGGACTCATGAATTGGCCTCCAAGATCGTGCGATTTAACGCCTCTTGACTATTTTCTGTGGGGATAAGTCAAGTCGCTAAACTACGTCGATAACCTCAAAACTATTGACCACTTGGTGGACAACATTCGCCGATATACGACCACAAATGTTTGGAAAAAGTCATCGAAAATTGAACCTTCAGATTAGACTACGTCCGAGCCAGCGGTAGCGGTCATATCCATGAAATCATATTTAAATTATAATGCGAGAAGATTATCTTTCGAATAAAATAAATTTCATATCAATTAAAAAAAAATCATCTCTATTCTTCTATTTCATTTCCAAATTCTAACACCCTTTTTATTCAAAACTATGTATAGCTACCAAAAGAATTTTTGTTTATATTGGATATATTGGATAACTTAAAACCATACATTAAGATTTATCGGAACGTTTTAAGAGTAAATATTATTAAACCTTTTGCCTCACAATCGTCCAAAGGGAACTGCTGCTGTTCGTTGGTTCACAAACGAAATTACTTAAATTATTTATCTACAGCATACCGAATATTAGCATGATCGCACCTCATGTACAAATATTGACAAACAGAATAATTTCAAAAACAATAGTAAAATTAAAATTGTAGTTCCCAGCTGACGGTTACGAAAATTTTATTTAAACTACCCAGAAAGATGAATGGAATTTTGTCACTATTACAGAGTTCTAAAAGGGGAAGTACTTGAAAATCAGAAATTGTTCTTTGTTAATTTTTTTTAAATTTGGTATTGTTTGAAAAAATTTCCTTTTTGGATTTTTGGCTTGTAATTCAATAAAGGACCATTTATGAGTGTGAACCAACGAATAGACAAATTGCGAACAAATAACATGTTTGCGTCAATAGTCACGGTTTATTCGCGTTCCACAAAATCGGCCGCGTTCCACAAAATGGCGAACTCTAAACTCAAAGGTAAATGGCATTGAGTTTTGTTTTTTTAGTTGAAATTCAGGGATATGTGCGATGAGTGATGCCATTTCCAGTCCCGGTTACGATTTACGGATTTTCATAGCAATTTTTAATTGATTTCAGTTCAGCAATAAATAACCGCTTTTGCGTTTCATGGTAAACTGAAATACCTTTGAATGTAGAAAAAGACCTTGAATTGCAGTAGAAAACAATGTCTTCAAACCTGCATCGGCCATTTCAACAACATCAACATCAGTATATGTAAAATTTGCTGAGCGATATGAGGCCGACGATGCTGATAAGTTGCTTAAGAAGCGATCAATAATTTCTTTCAGAAAATGTCCAAAATTATTAAGAGCATACATTTTCTTGCTTTTTATACCCTTAGGATAGGGTATATTAGTTTTGACACATAGTTTGTAACACCCCTTAATATTCGTCGTAAACCCATAAAAGTATATATATTTATGATCAGGACAAAATCCTAAGACTATCTAGCAATGTCCGTCTGTACGCAATTTTGAGGCCTTTAAAATTAAGCTAGGAAGCTGAAATTTTTACCACATATTCTCTAGGCCTCCAAAATGGTCAATGTTTTTTGCCACGCCTAATTTTTGTGGGCGTTTTGTACTAATATGCTGTTTTCTTCGAAAATTTTCATAGAAAGCGAAAAAAAACGTTTAACAAGATATTTAGCAAATATTTTTTTTCAACATATCGCCCCTACAAAGTTTTTGGTCACGCCCACTTTTTGGGGGCGTTTTTTTTTTTTAAAAATATTTTTTTAATAATAGAATGAAATAAATGCTATCCATCATCTTCTTAATGCTTTTTTCTTTGGGACATATAGGGATATGGATAGGGTATCATACTGTTCGCCCCAAGCGGACTGTAGCCTTTTCTTATGTTTGTTATAACAATTAATGTTTTTAAATATATTATATAATTTAGTTAAGGCGTAAAATAGTTCTTCTTTCTTATCCAAAATTTGGTAGGTATTCGAAGAGATACAAAATCTTTCTTGATTCTGCCGATTCTTATCACAATAGCTAAGAACTGCGATTTGGTATAAATTCTCTTTGTCTTCGGATGAACATGAATAAAATAAAATAAGCATTTTAACTAAACAAATGTTAAAATATAACCATACAAAATTTGATTTTAAAATAACATATGTTTTTGTATGATTTCCTCGGGGTTCACAGTATAGTAACAATGTTAAAATTTTGTAAGAAGGCAGTTCGTTAGACTTTTTAAAAGCGTTCAACCGAGAACTGGTGCGGCAGTTGCGCAAATGTCAAAGGTTTAAATTTCCGACTAAGTTTCTTTGAAGAGGAAATATTTTAACTCAATCCACAGAACATTTTAAATAATGAACTGATCCCCTCATTTGTCGTTTTTGGTTGGAACTTCATAATGTTGACATTAAATTCCTTAAGCCAAGGAAACTATGCACTTAGGCCAAGAGATTCAGATACAGATTTGGATAAGACTAACAGTTTTTCTGTAATTGCCTATCTTCTCTTCACTTTCTTTTCACTTGGTTGGCTTTCCAAGTATTACTCTGTTTATGACATTATGAGTAAGTAATTAAAAAAATATTTTTGGTACTTGATTTAGTTAGTAATTTTTTAATTATAGCAATTCTCTGGACTACACAAACCCTTGTAAAGATAGACTTAATTGGAATTACAAATTTTCAGCTGAGATAACACTTTTTTAATGTTCTCGTAATTGTTTAATGAAGTACGTACCTAAATGCCGTAATTTATCGCTCTTCTTTAGTTTAGTTTATCGGAGGAGCTAAGGAATAGCCACAATCTCCAGGCAACGGTCACTGATTAGTAAATGAACTTCTCTCGGAAACGTAGAGCGAACATTCGCAATAAATTTTGGGGTCATTTCATCTAGGGTGATGGCGGGTTCGTCCCACCCATACGAGACAGGAACAACCAAAGCTAAACTAAAAATGCACGCCAACAGCATACACCTAGTATTAGAAGGAAAGTACTTAAGAATACCTACTTAGTGGAACGGCCTCTGGATGTGTATCCAACAGCCTAACAGTGGAGGAAGAGGAAGCGGAAAATGAAGATCGGCAAAAATAGAAGAAGAAAAAAAAAATAAATAAATTTAGCAAAAACAACAGCACACCACCAAGGCGGCGAAAATAAAATTGAGATGAAGATGAAGAGGCAGCAAGGCAATCGAAAAAAATCCAAAAAAAAGAAACAAAAAAAAAACACAGAATCAAAAGCCGAGTAAAAAAGAAAGAACCAACGACTTTCTTAATTCTTTCTTTCTGAATGTGTGTATGGTCGTCGAATGCGAGAATGAGCTCCAAACCTATACTGCTGTTGTTGCGCTACAGCTACGGCTACGTATGGATGTGGCTGCCAACAACGATCACTGCCAAAACCTCTTCTTCTGTTCCCTTCTTCTATTACTTTTTCCATTTCGCCTTGAGGTCTCTCGGTTTCGGTAGAAAACCACTGCAGAAGCAAAAGCAGCAAAAGCGCAAGCTAGCAAGGTGGTAGTTGTGTGTAGAAGCAGGGTACCACTTAACTCCGCCACACAGCACTGTACGATGTGGAGTGTGGTGGACTGTGGCTATGGCTATGGCTATGCCTGAGATGGGGCAAGCAGCAGCAGCAGCTTGTGTGCGCACACATTACATTCACATGGTATGGGGACGGTCTCTTCAATTCACTATAGCAGCACTCGCTTTACTCCTCGATATTAGAGAGGTATATGTTAACATGTTATTTCGATTCTTCAGCTCAGTAAGTTCTTAAGTCCGCTGATGGTCTGGTCCTCTTCAGTTGGTTTCTGACCATCGATTCGATCGCACAAGTTTTTTCCCCACATTCATTGATTGATCGAATTGTTGATCGTTTCGCTTCAATCATTGTGAGGAGAAGGTTCCTGTCCGTTGTTGGCCATTTTCTTAATTTATAAAATCGTAATCAATTCAATTTGGGGCTAAGTGATAAAAATTTAAATCAAATCAAAATAAAATTCATCCGAAAATATATACCTATGTGCTAAATGTGATAGAACCGATAGTAACGATCGCGCATCATCAGCACAATCATCATCATCTTCGTCGTCTGAAATTTTTTGAAAAACTTTTGCGGATATTCACTAACCATATTCTGCTTATAACGGTGCTGAAAACCCCTCTTGGAACGATCGAACCTTTTTGAGAAGCTACTTGTACACACACGATCCATTCTGGTGTCACTTCTTGATGTGTATCCGTTGGATGCATTTGCAGCAGCCGCATCAGTAACTACAGCGAGCCTAGAATTTATACCTTTTGCGATTGTCTTTGCGTAGTCGTGGTCCGCCGTCGCGCGAGTGCAGCATATTTCGGTTTTGAATTTCGCGAAATTTACCACCTCCAAACTTCGTGTTATTTAACTACATACCAGAAACTAGGTGTAGAGGTAGAGAAAAGGATTACTTTGAAGATTCGTGTTTTTTTTTTTTTGAAGGAATAAAACCTTTGAACTTCATCATAGCTCAAGTGCGTATCTTAAATGTGTCCCATTAAACAAATTTAAAGGTTTTTCTTCCATATTGAATGATAAGTTATAACTATCCTTGTCTCAAAACGCCGGCTTACAGTTGGTTATAGAGCAACAGATTCCGATTCCGTTGAAAGACAACGTATTTTTTTTTTTCTTTCGTGTTTGAACTCATAACGACTTTTTTTTTTGTTTGACGGTTTATGAACTAACAAGACTAAAAGTGAGAAACAGCAATAAGCAAAGGCAGAAACAAATTGTGTGTGAAAAAATGACGAGAATAAGACTTGTCAAAAAGACCTTCTTTGCGGCTAATCGGGCGATGGTAAGTGAATTGTGTTTATTTTCTTTTTCCTCTGAGGATGATAATGATTCGTAATGATGTCGGCGAGTACATTGAAATAAATTGTTGGCTCTTTATTTAGCCACAATTCCGGGTGATGATTTGTGTGGTTTATTTCTGGAGCACTAACTTTCAGTGGGAATGGCTTTTAGCTGTATGTTGGGATGAGGAATGATATTTGTACGAAGTTCTGTGCAGGTGGATTTTTCTATAATATGTTATAGAGTATCCGAATTTCTAATATCCTACGAATTTCGAACAGTCTTCGTTTTGTTACTAAAATTAGATATTTATTATGATATCTTGCAGTATTCGAACTATTTTTAAGACTGTATGATGGTCGACTTTAAATAAATGCGTGTAGCATTTTACAATACAATGAATAAAGAGCATGATATATGTAATTCTTAATTTGTCCCCGAAGTCCTTAAAGCTAAGCATAATTGGTATAACTTTTGAGTTTATTAATTAATAGAAAAACATTTTTTTCAAAATTATATATTTTGAATAAATAAAGTTGATCAATTGGAAAAGTTGATACATGAAAAAACAATTATTTGCTTATTCTGTTCCAAAATTCATTAAGTCGCTATATTTATGCTACTTAGATAGCCTGACATTCTCATACATTCTCATAATTATTTTTTAGTTTTCGAATTTGTCTTGTCTGCTTTTAGTTTTATATGGAAGTTTAAAAAGATTTTTGTCAGTGGCGAGGTACATCTAGTACATTTTGATTTCTTAAATATTAATTTTTGTAATTGACAGTCTCTGAACTGATTTCTTTATTTAAATATTTATTTGGTATTAAAAATACTATACTTACTTAAAACCAACATTTAACGATGGTTAAAAATCACAGTATGTGGTTAGTTGAGGAGAATTGGGCATTGAAATTAAAAGTTTTCTGAACAAATCCGAATGAAGTGAAGGTTGCACATTGGATACGAATATTATTAACACTTAACTTAAGGAAACAATGCCACGTATATTTTAAATATGATATTATACAGCTTTTTCGTGGAGGTGACAAAAACATAGATTAGAAACCTGAGACCTCAAAAAGTCCATAGTCCCAAGTTATATTTTATTGGAAGGAATTCAAAGTGTATTGTATTCAATGCAAACATTATAAATTATAAACGTTATAAATTGCATTATTTGTCAACTTTACATTACATTTTTATCAATATAATTGTGTGTCCTATAAAGGCTCACACAAGGTACCTCCCGTAAAGACAACGCCTAGAATAGGGCTACCGTCAAAATTATTCAAAAAGTTATAAAAGAAGAAAAAACTCCTGATTTAAAAGCGAAAACTCTGATCATGAAAATATTGAATTTTATTCAAATCTAATATTTTATACTAGCTGTATATGAGTTCAATTTCTTAGTTAAATTGGTGTCTTGGTTAACATTGGATTCTCATTTATGTTTGCGAATGAATAAATAATGTCATCCACAGGCGCCACCTATGGACTAAACCAACATACTAAATATCAGATATTTTAATCCATTAATAATAGAATTTGTAGATCACATAACTACAGCTCACAAAAATATGTTGTGAATATGACCAAAGTCGGTCAAGTTATTCTAAAAGTTTGGTGTTAAGCGCCATCTAACTTCTGAGTTCAACACATATATTTTTTAAAAGTTCCGATTTAAAAACTAACCATATTTCTGAGTTTTTCTGACTTAAGTGAACACTACCAAGCCCACCATCTGGAAACTTCCGTTTAAGTTGTTGGAGGAAGTAGAGGTTAGGTTCTATGAACGCACTAACCTCCTAAACAAATTTGTCATTTAAATAGTTTTGCGACTCCTAGTTTTTGTGGGCGTTTTTACAGAATATTATTGTGTCGAAAAATGGTATCCAATAACTTCGTCTTCTAAGTTTATTCTGAACCAAAGTAAATTTGGTTTTCAGGGGCCAGATGTAAACTGAAAACGAACGGATGAGATAGTTTCGGCGTTTTTGTCTCTATCTGTCTATAATGATCATTTATATTTTGCCCAGGGATTTAGATGGGGCTTACATCTTTGATAATGAAGATTTTACGGGCTTATATGAATGAATAAGTTTGCATCAATCAAACTATCAACAAAACGGAAGAACCTGACAATGCACAGAAGGAAAATGTCTCAAATCGTGAAATCAAGAATACGCATTCCGTAATTTTGACAGAGTTTCATTTTTAATATTGTTTGATATTTACATGGCCAGTTTCATAGCGTCGTACTTGAAAAATATCTTCATTTAGTCGAATTGAAATTGAATATTTATTTCATCTCAAGAACACATTTAAATGAATAAAACCTATCATAATACTAGCGCCACTTCGGCATTCTTTGTGCACATTTAAGAGCTCCTTTTATTGTTCACTCATTAACGAATTCAATTTATTCGTATTCCAGTCACTAATTGATTGGCTTCTGAAAGCGTAAGCGTTACAAGAAAACAAAGAAAAGGAAATACATACTATAAACTAGAACGTATGTTAAATTTGTTAGCAATTTGTTTTAAAGAACCACTCCAACAGAGCAAAATAAAAACAATACACACCTGTTGCTGTTTCGGCCTTTCCAAAATTCATCTTGAATTCAAATTTGTTTTTTTTTTCTGTTCGTTTCATGACTCAAAATAGTCGAACAAAACTTAAATAAAGACAAGCAAAAACAATAACAAAAGTAGGTCAACAACCTATTCCATTACTCACTTTGTCAAGCGTGATGCTCTTTATAATGTTTTATTATACAGTACCTACTACTATCGTCCAATCGCGTCGGTTGGGTTTTTAAGAAGATTTTGCTGCCATAGAATAAATTAACGAAATCGGCACGAAGCTCGAATCGCAAATAACTTTCCGTTATACCTAAGTTGGGAAAATTAAAAGAACAAAAATTTGCAAAGCATCGGATTCTCAGGGCAATTAATTTACATTAGAGGCGGGTATAAATCGCAATTATGCCTCGTTAAAAATTACTTGATAGATGGATAGGTATGCTATTCAACAAAATCTTGAATTAAGTTTGAAATGCGATTTTATGATCCTTTTCGCATGTTACGAGTGTAAAAGAAATTAATTAGGTCAGCTGAAGACGAATAGAACCGTTTTGTTTTTGTTAATGGCTGAATTTGAATAGATTTTGTTTTTCTTTTAATTGAATATGTAGTTCCCGTTTTGACTCTTGATTGCAGATTATTTTGAGAGAATACATTCTTAGAAATAGAAGATTGGAGCTTTGCTTTAAATTCTGGAATACACAAATTTATGGAATAGAAACTGAGCAAATTCCAAAAGTAGATTTTGTTATTGATCGAAGTGAAGTAAAAATGTTTTTTACGCCCAAGTTTTGAGCCCGGAGAGACAAACACAAGCAGCACTTTACTGGTCGACAGATTGAGAACGAATAAAAATTAGTTTTCAATTAATTTTACTTCAGCTAAATCAAACCCTTGAGCTCCGCAAACTCCACTAAAACATTCATGATGGGAAAATCATCATCTATGTATCTGAAACCAATGAAATTGTTCTCAGGAATACGTTGAATCTGTTTTTTGTTTTCTTGTCTAAATGGAACACGAAGTCTGCAGGCATCACAAATGAGTGTATATTCTGCCATTTTACCGCCAAGAATGTTGCCAAGCAATGGAATGGTGTAAATTAAAGAAAATCCAATATAGGAGGAGTTCATCCTGTACGTCATGCTCATCTGCCGCCTGAGGATCGTAACTAACTATTTTTATGACTATTTGCATCATTAACCGCACACATGCAATTTAATCTTAGCCTACAGCGATCTCCTTAGAAGTTGATTCGTCTACAAGATAAATGGTGTTCCACCATTCAACCACCACTCCTATGTATGTTATAGATTTCCAGACCAAACTTTCACATATCGGGTATTGTTCGATTCCGAACAACAAACGAAAGTCTTAAACCCTTTTGTCGAGATTTATGTGGACAATTTAATAGCCAACCGCGTCGAATGTGTAAGTGTGTGTATGTTGTTGTCGTTTTTTTTTTTTTTTTTTTTTTAAATTTCTCCAAAGAAACATTCTTATTTATCGTAAACACTGAAGAACTGAACTGTGAATGAAAGTGGGTCTTGACTCGGCATCCAGTGATCAAAAAAGATGCTTCCTACAGCAGTGCCTCTAATCGGATCATCATAATCATCATCATTAACAAGTCAATGGGAGAAATGATCAATAGCACCGAAGTGTTGTTGTGGCACGCGTCCATTACAATTGTTGGGTTAGAGTTACTACAACAGGTAGTGCGTTTTTTTTCTTCTTCTATCTCTTTGTTCTTTTTCTTTTTATTTTGACCACTTGTCTACCGACATAAATACATACTCGTATATAAAAGTTCAAGTTTTTATGGCGACGAAATTTCATTGCCATGGTCATCCACAAAAGTGGTAGGTATTTATTTATTTAAAACGAATTCAATAAGCCGCAATCGAAAAAACAAAATAAATTTTGAATACCTTACATAACAGCCGCAAGACTCTCAAGAAGTCCACACAATTCCTACATACTCTTCTGATCACCATTATATTGTATTTTTGTCTGCTAGTGATTTACCTTTTTTCTACCTGCTGCCACATCTATTAACCTGCATCAGAAAGCCAAATACAGCCGGTGAAACGAAAAGAGGACAATGGCGTCAACCGTGGGTTTCGGGAGTACTTTATAAAATCTTGAGTTTGTATATGTATGAACGCGTCCATCAAGCTCCTTTGTTAGCACGTTTAACATTGATCGAGATTTTTCACAATCACAAGACGCATTCCACATGCACTTGCGTTGCTTTAAGCTCGATAGTGCTTCCAAAAACTTTTTGAAATACATGCCCAAAAGAATCGAAAAAGAACAACAACCGTTCATTGCATACATTAGTTTAAACATAATTTTAATTGATCAGATGACTAATTTCAACATTGGTTGCTATTGACCTGAATAACTTGTAGTTGGACCATAGACGTGGCCTTATATCTTTAAAAGAACTTTTGTTGAACTATTACTTCTGCTCCACATTTTGCCAAAGTCTGACAAACATCCAAGAGTAAAAGCAGTCATGAGAAGATTCTAAAAAATAAACTGCAAGTCCCTTCCATTCGTGTCACAAAATATATCTTCTAATTTTTAGGCTTTAGGTTCTGTTTGAACCTTATACGCGTATTTTTTTTTATTTTATGAGTTCCAAAGGTCTCTCAGTTCTGAATAGCGATCCCGTGATTTTAAGACCTGCCACTAAGACGCGCATTACACGCATGTACATTTTCGGTCCTTGGAAAAATAATAAATGCAGTTTAATGCGTTGTGGAGGGCGGTGAGATCCCTAAATCCTGATAATAACATAGTCGAAAATAAGAAGGGCTGTAGTGGGTTCGCTGTTGAGAATTTTCTTTATCTAAGCCCTGAACTAATTAGCCGTGTAAGCCGTTCATGCATAATATTATAGTTACCTTAGTGACGAGTTCGGGGCTTTACGCATAAATTATCACTTTGTATTTTCGCAAGCACAGATCCCCTGACAAACCGCACTGCGCGTTCAATTTTTATGATTGAAGTTCAAGCGTACGTTCGTCGACTGCCAGCAAGCACACCGTTGGTTAGTAGTGGTATTTTCAATTCGCAAGGTGAAGGTAAGCTCTTGGTCTCTGGCGTGGTAGTTAAAAATGCGCTCTCAACTCAAGGGCAGGAGAAGTTAGCTGCATGCACAGTACCATCGCATCGTCATCTACCTATTCGATGATGATCATGGCTCTTCTCATTTTCACGAAAAAGTCTTGTTCTTCGCGTGGATCTTTGTGCTTCTGCATGTTCCATTTGATTTTCTTGTTTCTGTCAATGGTGCTGGTGCTGGTACTGATGTTGTTGCCGATGCTGATGTTGGTGTTGGTGTTGGTGATGGCGTGGTTATCTGGTTATCATGGAAGTATTATGCATTTAATCCCACTAAGTCGGTTTATTTTGCGTGTGTACGGTTATCCGAAGAGTGGTAGCGCTCCACTCTTCATCTACCCGATTACGCGTTATGGCATGGAATGTGCGTTACTTCGCGCACTCAGTGTTTGCTGTGGTGGACAAACAAGCTGCTGTGCAAATGGTTTTGATTACGTAACCCATACCCATCCAAGAGCATATTCCTTCGACAAATTTTGCAGGAAGTCAGCTAAGCCATTGGAAATGAAACCAAGTCGTTTTCTTCGGTTGCACTCTCATTTCATATTATGTATTATGTTTGGCCAGGAAATGCAAAGCATCTGTCATAAATGCAACGAAACGACGACGCAACGCAGGAAACAGGCTTCGTTTCAGATATTACGTTAATTAGTTTAAGGAAATGAGGATTTCCAGGGAGATGCAGTTGGGAACGATTTATAGTCGTGCATAAATAAAATTTCATTAAAACCTTAGATTCATTAATTCTATGGCTGATGCGGCATTCTGACGAGTACGTACATACATATGTGTATGTACATACAATGCGAACGATTCAGCAACGCTCCTTTGTGTGCTTCATTTGGAAACCACTTAAAATTCCACATTGAATTGATTATTCCTCACGTTAGCGAACAGGTGAGATTCCACACTCTGAAGAATGAAATAAATCTTCCTGCAGGGAACGACCGGAGTATTCGACGATTCTATTGATCTTCACCGATCTCGAGACTCGCAGGCACACGTGATTTTTTGCGCCAAATTCTTTAGCTTAAACTCAAAATAAATAAGTAGATACGACTCACGGGTTATGGATTCATAATGGACATAATAATGTTCTCACTGGATTATCGTGACGTCGCCATCGTTCGGATTAACCATTCTACAAACTCAACGGAGATCTGCAATTAATGTCGATCAGTTGATGTACGGCGAGGAGTATGTATATGTGGAGGATTATCTGGTGCAAAGTTAGGTCAACGAACGCATTAAAGTGCGAACTGTTCCGAGAATTGTATAGTTGTTATGTTTGTAGAGAGGGCGGAACTATATAATCAAAAAATGATTAAATGCGAGGAAGAGATATCTTTAAAAAAAAAGAATATACCTACACTGCGTGCAGACAACGCAACCGACATGCAATGCAGCATGAACGCACGGCTTTGTTTTAGTTCCAGTTAAGGGCGTAAGGCTTTGGACAAAAGCTGGCTTTATTTGTATGGAGGAGAAGATACATATGGCTCTGACATTTGATTACCTTTAATTTCAAGTCAATGCGTTTACAATAAAAACTTTTAATTGAACTCGTGACGAGACCCATTAATGCTTTCGAAATATTGTTTCTGTTACGGTGATCCATCCCTCGCTTGCTGTCAGAAAGTGAAGCTATCAAATTTAGGTATAGGTTTTTATTTGACTGCAGGCTTCGGAGAGATACGTCATATTTTGTTTTTAATTAAAAATGTATCGTTAAGAATCAGTGGCTGAGAGCATGTTCTGTTGATAGTCCTCATTTATATTCGAAATTCAAGCTGCTAAACTATTTCATACAACAAGAAATGTAGGCCCCAATTTAATCATCATCGCTGAATGTTCCAAGGGACTGATAGATGCAATTTACGGATTAAAATACTCTCTATCAAAAGTGGCAAAACTAACTAACACATAATTTGTTCCCGTCACTAATCATGAAATTGCACTTAAATTAATGTCCAACACTTGAGAGTGGATAACGAACTGCTACTATCCTCAGACAAAAGACACATACATACATAAGTGGACAACATTTTGTTTGTTCTTCTGTTTATTTTTGAAGACACACAAGTCGAACGAAATTATTTGCGAGATGTTTGTTTCTTGAATGCAAATTGTCGTAAGTATTTTTTCGCCCTGCTTTGTCTAGACAATTTGTTGTCAGAAAAATTAAATTATCATGTCCAATTAAATTGTTAAAAATAATTTTATTGACATTGATATTTCGTTTTTGAAGTCGACCGATTGAGTCAGACGATAGACGTACGTTCGTAGAGATGTACGAACGAAGTGATGCCAGATCCTGATAATTATGTTGCAATTATGAAATTTCCGCCTGATAAAGTGATTAAGCTATAAACCGATTCATTTTTTTCTAGAACAAATGGTCTCATCGAAAAGTAGTTGAGACCCGAATTATATGTCGAATTGGCTAGGCGCTGCACTGTTAAATGATGCATGGCTACTAAGCCAAGCTTAACTTTTCGAAATTGGTTTTACGTTCTAAGATGCTTTCAAGTAAAACAAATATTCTCCTGAATGATGTTTGGCTTACATGGGCACGCAAGATGAGTGAGATGTACAATATTAAAATGTATCTTGCCAGTGAGGGACAGCACTACTGCGCGCATGCAAAAATGCGTGACACGTAGTATGGTCGATAATGTGAATTTACGTGGAATTAGCCAAAATTTAGTGTGTTTGATCTGTGATCTCACCCTACCAAATTTTAAATCATCAAAGTAAGAAAACCGATCTCTGTCTCACTATCTCATGCAGAAATTACATGCGTGGCCATGTAAACCAACCAAGAAGGTGGGCCATTTAGCCAACTGCACCACTTTACCGACAATTCCCTAGAGATTTAAGCAGAGTTTAAGCAACCGTAGATGCATTGGGTCAGTGCGTGTAAATGACACTGAAGTTAACTGAGTTTATTTGTAGTTGTAGCAAGATTTTAGATCATCTTCTCTCAGTTTTTTATAAAATATGCTCCAGAGTTTCTTTTTAAAAGCTACTATATCCAATATATTATGTCAATTTTCATTCACCCATTCGCCATGTTGGAACTATTCCAACTGCTGTCAAGAACTGTTCCAACTGTTCTCAGTGCTGTTCTAGCTATTTTGCGAGTACTGTAATCGATTTATTTGAAGGAAGGAGAGATTGTGTGTTGATTTAAAGGCAAAAATAACAAAAATTATTTACATTTTAAACTGTCAACAATCGGCTTATCAAAATCTTGTTTCTAACACACCTGCATTTGTATTTAACGGCAGTTCACACTAAAATTATTTAAATACAGCTGAGGATGTACCTCAAGGATGTATACAGAGTCTTATTCTATTCTCGGTGTTTGTGGATGACATTTGAAATAATTTACCGAGTTGTGTTGGTGATTCCATAATGCTGACCACTTTGTAATTTTAAGAGGAAACCATTTAACTATTTAGTTAATAAATTAGAAAAGTACGTTTTAAACCTTCCAGCGATCAAGATTTGCTTAAAGAATTGGTTTTAAATGCTATATCCTAAATAATATCCTATGACTTCATGAGAAAAAAGACAGGACTATGTAGCAGCAAAAATTTGCAATGTGTGTTCTGTTTCTAACAAACATGTTGAAGTTACATCAAATTTCAAGGATTTTAACTCCATATTTGATGCCTTTTTCGTCTTTTTTTTAAACTACCCTCGAAAACGTCAACATATGCCATGAATTAGATCTTCTGCAAAGTATATAGCTAAAGTAATGTATAGAGATGTAAAAGAATTATCAGAAAAGGCAAATTTGTAAATTAACACTACTCTAGGACCTAGGAGTTATTTTACAAGCTCTCTTGAAGTCGTTAACAATTTTATTTTCCAAGCAATTACTAATTTGTGTTTTTAAAAAGTTGATTGTTTTTGTTTGATGAAAACCAGAATCGGTTTGATACTGCACTAAGACACATAAATGAGCAATGTTATAGTTGATTGACCGTAATATCTTTATTCATCAAACTTATGACATTGAATTGAATTCATGCGTTTGGGTTTCGTTTATCGAATGGCGCCCAACGGTAGGACATAACTTAATTTGTCTATTTGTCGACAAGTGAATCAGTCGACGGAAAATCAATCAAAGTTCAACCTTGCCTATTTTTTAAATACAGAAATCGCTGACAAATATTAATTTCTATCAACCTTCAAAAATGTAAATTGGAAGCTCTTTCTATGACGTTGAAATTTAGGTAACTACACACTGCGGTTGGACGGCCGGTCGGCCGGCGTGCGAAATTTCTCAATAAACTGCAACACGTTACCCAATCTCATCAACACCACTGCGTGCGTATCGAAAACCACAGCAATTCAATCGTTTTCGCACAAAGCCAATCAATTGAGCACATATTCGCGGGAATGATTTAAATTTAAACTAATTGCTTTTTCTTCCTCTTTGAGTTTAATTTTTTTTTATTGATTTATTGAGGACACACTCAAAAAGCAATGCATCATCATGATAATTTATTTGAGCGACGCGACGCACATGTGGTGGCCTTGCTGAGGTAATATGTGTGCTGATTGCCGCCTTTAGGATCATGTGACAGGATGAAGCGAAAAGCATTCATTTGGATCCATAAAATATATGCCCAATTCATATTTCGAATGCCGTCGTCATGTGATTACAATTATGCTGGCAAGCGGACTACAGAAGTAGCAATTCCACCAACGACAGCGTCCAAAACTATCTTCTGGTGGTGTCCATTTTAAGATGATTCAAAAGGCAAATACGCAAAGAATGCGGCAGCAATAACAGTTCTTTGTGCTACTTGGTAGATGGGTTGTTTCTTTGGTGCGCTGGTGCTGGTCACTGGATGCTGATGTCTGCTGATGATGGTCGTGGTCAATGCAGGAAATACATATATTCAGCACTTGTGAAATTGTCAGCATATTCAATGACTATTGAATATAGGAAGAACGCGATGATATGTCTGGTGTCTTGGTTCCTCATTTGGGAATTTATCTTCTCCGTGGTTGGATAATATGCAATGGCATACGCATGTTAAAAAAATCATCCTCAACTACTTTGATGTTGATGGTTGACACTTTTGTATAGAATCGCGGCAACATTCCATGAGATCATTATAATGTGCCGTGCCCGCGGACCACAGTTAAACGTATTCGAGGGGATAATTTAGTGCTATGATCTTCTGGTGAATGGGCGACTATTTCTAATATTCAATCCAAAGATATATTTTTAATCGCAAGATGTCTGTCTAGTATGACAACTTGTTTGGTTAAAGTAAAGTGACAGATACAACTTATAAGACTCACGATCATAAACCTTGCTGCTGTTTTGTTTAATTGTTACAATTGGGTATTCTCTACTATACGCCCTTTCAAGTTCAATGGGCTTAGCATTATTAACAGTAAAGTTGAATCTTCGATTTAATAGAACATAACCATTAAGAAGCCTCATATTCGTAGCAGCAGCAGCAGCAGTAGTCGATAGCCATGGGAAATTTTTGTTTTTTTTACGGTAAATCCAGTTTCCTACAATTTCATCCCCATCCGAAGCCCATGTGAATGCTGTGATTCCGTGAGATAGCAACGTGCGCGCAGAGCCTTTTGCTACCAGCTACAGCTATACTGATGAAGTATAGTGTGTGGGGGAGGGGCTCTAAGCGCTAGCCGCTTCGTGTGCACCTGAAGTGTGAATGTAACATGATCTACCTTTTCCTATTGTTGAATCTGCAGAAGATTTAGAGGTACACTTAGATGACAGAGAATGCAATGGCAGTGGTAATGGAAGTCTTTGGCCAAACACCACCAAGTCCAAGTTCTAAGCTTTATATTCTTAGATGACTATCTTTTCTGTGGTTTCCTTTTCTATTGTGTATTTTATCTGCATCCACACGAAGAACAGTCGACGACACGGGGAAGAGAATGACAAAACGAAGAAAAATTGTTTCGTGAGTTTCGATAAGGATCAGATAAGAAAATACGAAGTAGAGGCAAAATATACAAACCGCTTACACCCCAAAAAGAGACAATGACAATGACAACAACAACAAACAACGTATTTAAGGCTGGTAGACATTCAATCCAACGTTCTCTCCTCCTTTTGAAAGTCATTCACTGTGCAGCTAGCCAAACAACAGGTGAAATTAATGATGATAGTTTATTCAACTTGCAATTTCGTAGATTGCCACCTTCGAGGCTCATGCCCGATGGATAGCTGCTACCTTCACGGCATGTAATGGAGGGAAATCCTGTCGTTGTCGCTAAAATTAATTCGTTCCACTCAATTAACACAAATTTAAAATTTTAATTGGTACACCAACAAATGCGCTATTTAAAGCCGAGTGAATGAGTGAATGGCTGGCTCTGGGCTCGACGTATGTTTTCCTTTCGAAAACGTTAAATCGGATTAGGGAGGTTTTTTTTTCTTCTTCTTCTTTTTAATTAAATTTTACAAAGTTCTGTGTGAACGGTCATTGTACCTTCTATTGAAGTACTAATAGTACGTAGAGATCGAATGATCGCTTTGGGAGAATCCAATCATCGGGTTTGTTGTTTTTTGTGCCAAGTTGTCCGTCGACCATACTAAGCGAAGAGGGCGTATGGTCATTTTAGTACTACTTATTTGGGTAATGCGGGAGTAAGAATTCCCTGATCGTCACGTATTCTTCAGGTTACTTGAAAATATAATAAATAGTGATCATATGAGATTTATTGTTTTAAGTGATTAGTAGTTTAGTTATGTTATAATCAGTTAAAGGATTTTTATAATTTATTGAACTAGTTCGCAGTACTCTTAAACAGTAAGATTGGGATCTTAGCTCGCAATATTTATTTGGTTATCTCCAGTAGGCATCATTAGCATTATAGATCCGAAGAAGTTCTGTATAAGTGTGGCTCAGCTAAAAAAATTTGCATTTTTTCACTATTGAGAGTATTGTGAGAATAATATATTGAATATATAATTTTTATGTGTTTCAATTAAGTAGACAAAAACTGCCAAAAGCCAAAGATAAATTAAAAATTGTTGTTCGTCATGTTATTCGTCGTCATTTAAATATTTTTTATTCGTTTCATGCATATTCTTCGAATTAGGGCATTTTGGGTTGCGATTTTAAGCAGATTGAGGAGTTTATGTTGTCAATCTAATGAAAGAGCACAATATCGACAAATCTACAAGGGGCAAATTTGCTCCTCAAATTCAATGTATGAGATTCCATCTCGGCCTAGAAAAATGTGATAATTAGTTTATGCAAGAACCCTGCTTTCCACTTCATCTGGTTACGTTTTTTTAACCTAGAAGATGTCTGCTTGTCATATTTTAAAAGCATTTATTTACAAAGCGACTAGTCGTAAACGAAAGATTAGCTCTTTTTGTGCATATTTATATAAACTTTAATGTTTATTTCATCGCGTGTTATACCAAATTTAAGCTCCAAAAAGTAATAGTAGACATTTTCCTGTTTCATATTTCGGCCGATGGTGGCAGGCTACCTGGTCACACTCGTGAAAAGAGCGAATAAATTTATTAAATTGTGTACATCTGTATTCACCTTTAAACTTGCGGCCCCGGAACACGAATGTGCGCACACTAGGTCTGTTCCCTAATTTTTTTGTTGAATTGTGAAAACTGTAAGATTAAGGAAAATATTCTTTCACGAATAGAAAAAAATACGAAAAAATTTGGGAATTAAAAACTCATAACAATTAGTAAGAATTCTTAAGTAAACCAACTTTTGAATGCGATACTGAATTTTACTGCTTTACGGAATTCGGCCACTCTGGGTTGAGATATCAATATTCTTTACTGCATATTCTTCTTGCTTTGTCCACTTTGGTATGGATATTTCTTATTCGTATGATACTAAAGGGTGATTTTTTAAGAGGTTTAGAACTTTTTTAAAAAAAAAAACACAAAAAATTCGAAAAAATGAATGAAATATTTATTTGAATCGATAGTTTGAACCTTGCAATTTAATGTTTAAAGATAATTTCATGCAAATGTTGACCGCGGCTGCGTCTCAGGTAGCCCATCCGCTGAGTCCAATTTTGGCATACTCTTTCACACATATCGGCCGGTATCTCACGAATGAATGCATGGATGTTGGCTTCCAGTGCGTCAATCGAAGCGGGCTTGTCCCTATACACATTAGCCTTGGCATACCCCCACAAAAAATAATCTAATGGTGTCAAATCGCACGATCTAGGCGGCCAATTGACCGGCCCGAAACGTGAAATTAACTGTTCACCAAACTCGCCTCGCAATTGCGCCATTGTTTCGCGTGCTGTGTGGCATGTGGCACCGTCTTGTTGAAACCACATATCATGCAAGTCAAGAACTTCCATTTCGGGCAAAAAAAAGTTTGTTATCATCGCTCGGTAGCGTTCACCATTGACAGTAACGCTGCGATTCGCATCATCTTTGAAGAAATATGGCCCAATAATGCCGCCGGCCCATAAACCGCACCAAACAGTGGCTTTTTCGGGATGCATTGGTAGCTGTTGCAATGCTTCTGGCTGATCTTCACTCCAAATGCGGCAATTTTGCTTATTTACGTACCCATTCAACCAAAAATGAGCCTCATCGCTGAACACAATTTTTCGATAAAAAAGCGGATCCTCGGCCAGCTTTCCAAGAGCCCATTCACCAAAAATTCGGCGTTGTGGTAGGTCGGTTGGCTTTAGTTCTTGCACCAGCTGTATCTTAAAAGGCGAGTTAGTCAGTCAGTCAGTACGATCTATTTTAGAAGTATAGAAGAAGGATAAATCTCTTGTCATTCGTTATTTTATGACACACGCAAATATATATGTAGGTATATATTCCGTCTGAAAAGCAAGCCATACATATTATTATGTTTATCTCCTTCCTTACAAAATATAACCCTCTTAAAAAAATTGTCATTTCTATTGTATTGTAGAAGGTAAAAGATTCATTATCTGTGATGGTTTTCTTTTTAAATAACTTTCTCAAATACCGTTTAACGACTACAATTATGACCTTTTTAAGCCGATTTAATTAGCCGGAGAATAAACGAACAAGATTTTGTTAAGTATATTTTGTACTAACTGACATTGACACTGGCACGTGCTCCGCTATGGATAACTCTTTATGATCATTTCCAACCAAAAATTATTTGTTCACACAATATATGTCGAGCATAAAATATTTGTTTGAAAAGTGAAAACTATTGAGTACAAATTATTGGGCCTTTACCAATAAAAGAAACGTTCGCACAGAATTTAGGTAATTTGACTATTTTTCTCAGCTTTTCTTTTGCTTGTAAAAGTAATATTTTCGTTTTATACCTAATTTAATATTTGTCACAATATTATTTTTTCTTGTTCAGAAATACTTTTTGACGAAATATAGTGTAAAACTTGTGGCAATTGTCAAATGGCTACGAGCGTACATACGTGTTAATACTAAGTCCTCTAACCCCATAGGCAAAAGGTAAAAATTCGGAAGTGTTTCCACTGATTACGTGCAAATCTAGTTCATTTCCAGATTTATTTTTATGTCAAAATATAAATAGGAACTTGGGACATATATTTGCTAAATTTGGAGAAGGAGAGTGTACCAAACCATTCAATATGTTTTGTCACATCCCAATGTAATGCTTCCTCCGCAGCTCAGTTGAGAAGCCATATCTTATTATTCTTCCAGACAGTTTAAATAAATCCTCTATAGCGACCTTCAGTAGGAGCTCATTGAATTGCGCTATCTTTTGAAATAAACCATGAAAAGTTGTTGACAGCGGTTAAGGTCATTACAATTTATTATGTATTTTTAGCTTCATAGTAAAAAATCAATAATTTTTAGCGGTCAGTGCTGACCATTAACAAAAGCCACAAGTCTAAAGACACCTGTAAGGATTCACAGTAAACTGACAGAACTACGCCACTAGAAAAAAAAGTGCATCCCAATTATCTCTATATAAGTTCTACAAACTATAGTAAACAATTACCGGGTCATAAGGCCACACCTGCCCTTTCTACTTCCCATCGACCTAAATATTTGCGAAAGTCTAGTATTAACAAATTGTGTTTTTTTTTGTTTTGTTACAGATCCTGGTCTTCCTCTTTGCCGTTCTGCTAGATCACTGTCTGGCCAGTAGTTTGGGATCGAAATGCCAACATGACATGGATTGCACAGACTTCATAAAAGGCAGTACGTGTTCGATGAATGGTTACTGTGAGTGCGCACCATATTTCGTCCAGTACAACAAAACCTCTTGTTTGTCATGTAAGTATAGAAAACGTTTTCCTATTTTTATCTTGTGTTTCTAGGCAACTATAAATGGCGATGGGACGCAACCGACTGGAACGTAATAATTCCAGGTTGTCCGTCCGTCTGTTGCTCTGAGGTTTTGCGTTTTCTGTGGCATGTGTCCTCGTTTCATATTACAATGGTGATAGAGATGATGGTGCTGGTGCTGGTGGTGGTGGTTCGCCTTCTTATAAAATATCTGCATGACCACGAACACTTAGATCACCACATGCTGCTCGCTCGCCTGCACGCTGCCGCCGTCGCCGCCGGGCATAAATTTAAAGTTCAAATATTGGCATCCGCCTTTGGCTGTTTGCATTGGTAATTAGACTGCGCACAGCACAGGAGATAGGCGTGTCCTCCTGAATTCAGTTTGAGGTCTTCCACCGAAATTCAATTGAAAAATTTACCATCGCAACAGTCGCACAAGATATGCGGTAACGAGGCCAGCGGGCTGTTTGGTCAAATTGGTATTTACTGTGGCAATCCTCTCTCTCTGTAACTGGAAATGCATTCTTGAGAATTTTCCATCCAACACCATTCATCCGTCCATTTCATTCAATATTTGTCCACATTGTTGAGCAAACATAGTGGGACCCTATGACTCTCAAGAATGTGTCTAAATGTCTACTCACACAAGATTTGTTGTTGTTTTTTTTTTTATTTATTTTTTATATTTCTTTTACAGCACAACTCCTTGGAGGCGATTGCATTTTGGCCGATCAATGTACGATGAAAGTGGCCAACAGCAGTTGCTTGGATGGTGCCTGCCGTTGCGTCGAGGGATTCTTGCAGTTCCGGAAGCACACATGTCTTGGACGTAAGTGATTCAATTTCTATCATCATTATCGCCATCTTTGCCTTTGCTGCGCATGCCTTTTGTAAATAACATACATCTTCTCGTCGATGAGCATCAATCATTTGTGTAAATATACTTATAGTCGATGAGATGAAAATGTTTACATCTGAGTTGTTGCGCGGTTAAGTCTATAAGAGCCGTCAATACGGATAAGGGAACTGTTCTCGTCTCTCACTCAATATAATGCAATAAATCAATGGGGTCATTCCGATAAGCTGCTGCTGTTGGAGGCTCTAAGAAGGCATAAAGAGTTTGTTGTTAAGTTTGATGAGCTGTTAGGTAGTTGTTGGGTACTACAAAGTCGTTGAGAGTTTGCAAAACGGTTATTTTAATAATTGTTTCATTTAGCTTACCAATTAGTTGCAATTTTTATTTTTAGTTTTTCTTAAATATAAAAATGTGGTAATGACTTTGTTTTGAGAAGAGTTAGTGTGGGTTAGGTAATCGGTAACTTGAATGATTTAATTGTTGTGGAAAAGGGGAAACATTATCTACTTATTGCACCCAGTAAGTGTTGTAAAAGTAATCAGTTTAATAAAATTGCATTTTATATTATGAAGAATTCAGCTTGGCTTAAGTTGGCGTTTGGCAGTTATTCTGAAGATAATTTTTTTAAGGCGGCAACCATAAAAATTTTTTAACACTGATTCTCTATTTGTTACTCTTTCTAAGAATAAATTTGGAAAGCACGATAAATCACAAAACATTATTGATATTGATTTGAAATTAAGCACGGATCTTTAGAAATAACTCTTAACTCTAGTCTGAAATTTTACACCGTGACGGGAATAACAAAAAATATTTTGATATGTTTAAGGGAGAAAACCCTGAAGGCCTTGTCTGATTCACTTGAAACTTAGAATATAGACTCCATGTATTGAAACCATTTTCTAGTCCCGACTTATGAGGAGTTTCAGTGGTATTCATTTTTGAACTTTCAGCAATTTTTCAAGCGGCACTCCTTGCCTTTTTAAAGAAGTGGGAATACTTTTTTCAGATTCCCTTGAAACTTAGAATAAATGAAACACAAAATTACATATTGTTATTTAGCAGCGATCGCAGAAGAAGCTGCTCTACTATATATTGCAGTTTTAGACAAAAAATGTATATAAGGTTTTGTAGACTGTATCCTGCGATGTTCCATACTCAGAATCCAGAAAGAATAAATAAATAACAAAATCGATAGACAACTCACTACAGAGCCATTTACCTATAATTCCTGCCAATAGAATCATACATTCGCTAAGCTCAACCCGTAATTACTACCCAAAAGTAGTAAACGATAAAAAATGTGCAAAAGCAAATAGCCAAATCGAAATGAAAATCTTCGTAGTAAATATTTGATTGCACTGCAATTGGATACCCAATTCAAATTAGAAATCGTTTTCTGTGAAGGCATCCGTATTTCTTATAAGCATATTTATATCGCAAATTTAGGCTTTTGGGTAGGATTTTTATCCTCAAAAAATTTATTGTGTGTTGTGTCTCTGTCTAAATATATGATTCATATTTGGTTTTTTTCTTAGTTTATTTAGGTGATCACTGAGCAGTTTGCAGATAAATTAAAGAGCAATCGTTACTGCTCTCAGCTCATTAAAATAGCAGAGTGGTTAATAGCAACTATCGCAATAGCAGCCTCACGCTATTGTTACTAACCAACAAAATTGACACTTAAGAAATACAAATTTCAGACACCATATTACTTTTTCGCTATTTCAATATAAAAATTGTCTAGCGAAACCTTAATTTTTTTTTACTTTAATATAAAAATTGAGCACTTTATTTCTACAATCATTTGACCGAATATCCTTTTTAAAATTCACTGTTTTAGAATACCCTGTGTCCAAACTTTTCCGCGTACGATTTTGATACTTGAGGCTATATGAATATGAAAATATAGCTTTATTCAACGAAATGTATAATTAAAGTTTTTTTTATAAAGGGTGATTTTTTAAGAGGTTTAGAACTTTTTTTAAAAAAAAAACACAAAAAATTCGAAAAAATGAATGAAATATTTATTTGAATCGATAGTTTGAACCTTGCAATTTAATGTTTAAAGATAATTTCATGCAAATGTTGACCGCGGCTGCGTCTCAGGTAGCCCATCCGCTGAGTCCAATTTTGGCATACTCTTTCACACATATCGGCCGGTATCTCACGAAGGAATGCATGGATGTTGGCTTCCAGTGCGTCAATCGAAGCGGGCTTGTCCCTATACACATTAGCCTTGGCATACCCCCACAAAAAATAATCTAATGGTGTCAAATCGCACGATCTAGGCGGCCAATTGACCGGCCCGAAACGTGAAATTAACTGTTCACCAAACTCGCCTCGCAATTGCGCCATTGTTTCGCGTGCTGTGTGGCATGTGGCACCGTCTTGTTGAAACCACATATCATGCAAGTCAAGAACTTCTATTTCGGGCAAAAAAAAGTTTGTTATCATCGCTCGGTAGCGTTCACCATTGACAGTAACGCTGCGATTCGCATCATCTTTGAAGAAATATGGCCCAATAATGCCGCCGGCCCATAAACCGCACCAAACAGTGGCTTTTTCGGGATGCATTGGTAGCTGTTGCAATGCTTCTGGCTGATCTTCACTCCAAATGCGGCAATTTTGCTTATTTACGTACCCATTCAACCAAAAATCAGCCTCATCGCTGAACACAATTTTTCGAAAAAACAGCGATTTTCACATTTTTCGCAGAGCACGAATTTTGATAGTAAAATTCAATAATTTGCAAGCGTTGTTCATTTGTAAGACGATCCATGGTTAAATTGTAAACCAAACTGAAGCTGTTTGACAGTGACACAAGGTACTAAACACACGTCAGCTGTCAAAACCAGTGTTGCCAAAACCAAACCAGCTAAAAAATCACCCTTTACCTACTTATATATATAAGTACTTTTTTTAACTGACTTGTCAGGGGGGACCTAATTTTTTAACAAATTTTCTACATAAATTAAAGATATATAAGAAAAACATACACAGGAGTTTTTAGCAACCCCATCAGCTACGGTTCACAATTGCTACTAATTTTTTTGTTATTTTACCCTCATTAAACATACAATTCCAAAAACTTTTGAAAATTAACAAAGTATGGAAACTGCGTTATACTTGATAAAGAGTGCAACATTCTAACCTCCAGGCGGCGTTGAAATCTGATTATTTTTTAGGGAATATGTAATGTTGGTACTCAAAATGGCTGTGTTCGTAAGTACGCATTTTTCAATTCCGAAAACAAATGAATTGCTTTTCTCAAATTGGTTAAAATACATTAAAATTATTGAACATTAAAATTATTGAAATTATTGAATCTACAACATACGCTTTCATATGTTTAAATTATTGCGTAACTAAATCGTAATTTTGGCCAATTTAAGCAATTGATAGCACTTTTGATCAACTTTCGTTCAGTACGACACTGCCCAACAATTTCAGTGTCAGAAAATAATGACAAACGCCCTTATTTTGTGCCCACTCCGTAGCACTGTTTGACATTTGTCTTTCACAATTACCCTGAATAGACTTATAACTTGAATTTCTGCACAATACAACTTTTTACGAAAACTAAAATGAAAAAACAATCCCTGCATTTCAAATGCTAAGTTGTTATCGTATAAACGAATTTGACTTGTACGATAGAGGAAACACCATAAGTTTAGCTATTTATTTTAAGGCTGGGTTAGCCTGAAATCAGAGAAATTGTAAATCAAAACTTTTTATTATTCAAAAAGCGTGTAAAGTATATAAAATACTTTTGTAATGAACATATCATTACATTATTTATATATTTGCTAGGTTTCTTTGTATTTTAAAGAAAATATTTTCCTGACAGTTGAAAGAAATTAATTTGACATTTTATACCGAGTATTGTATCAGTTTAACAAACTTAAAAAAAAAACTGTGTAGAATATCGTTTTTTGTTTGTGTTCAGAAATACTTTCAAAGATACTGTGAAGAAAGAAACACGCCTATTCTCAGAAGTCAAAACCATGATTTTTATAAATATTTGCTTATTGTTTTCATTTAATAATAATCCAAATATTTCTCGCTATTCAACTTCACTATATAGAAATGTAAATTGACAGATAAAAAAAAATTGAATGGTTAGGTGCGAACCTAATTAAGAGATTGTTGGGTTTTTTCTTTGAAAAGCTTTCATACTCGCGGAAACTGCTCGTTTGAAATAATTTGAAAATCTACCTCCCTTCATGTAATATTTCAAAATTCTGGTTCTTTTAGGTCGTAATGGGATAGACATAGGTGGATTACACGCCGCATATTTCACATCTGCATATTTTCTTGTGTGATTTTGAAAAACATCCGCCATTTTTCATAATCGTAGTTCGTTTATAATTTATTTGTATTTATGGGCATTTGCATCGTCGCCGCCTTTTTGAGAATGGAAATAACCTGATTTGGCCAGGCCTCGTAAATAAGGACTAAGTGTCAAAGTTATTGAAGATTGAGGAGTTGCACTACCGTTCCCTATTTCGACATCCCTAGTTTACATTGCGCGGTCATCTAAAAGAAATACAAAATATTAAGTAAGCTTAAGCAAAAATTGGATTTTTAATTACAATACAATCGCCGGAACTAAATATAAGAATCTAAATTGCTATGAGGCATTATTTTTTTTATTCAATAATGCATACGAGAAATAAGTAAACTATATGAATTTATATTAAATGGGAATATGCCCTTTGAAAACAAAATATAATCTACATAAGTATAAGTATAAAGTATATATATTTTTTAAAAATTTGTACGATTGTTCATCTTATCGACCAGATTTATAATTTACCTCTGCGTTGTGATAATAATTATGTGCTCAATTAAAATCTTATATGCCTCGCATTATGAGTTATGAAATTGAAATGCTAATAGCTACATAACATGATTAACTGATCTTGACATAATTACACTGCTCGCGATCATTATCGCAATACAGAACAATGTTGCGTGTTGCACGTAAACATAAACTATATTATGGATGTATGATTAACAAAAATGTAAATTACAGAACCTTTTCCATTGGGACTGAATCAGTACGCAGACTCCCGTGTTCGTTGCACAAAATTGCTATATAGGTACTAAAATATACAATCGTTTTGCTAAAGTTATATAGGTACCTACATAGGCTTGAAAAATGATAAGAAAATCCATGATGACGAATCCATGTAGAAGAAGATACATTCTTATGTTAATCAGTTAATTAAAATTCCAAAAACCAATCGAATTCCCATCGTATATTCGAATGTAAACGAGTGATTTTCTGGCTTACATACAACACTCTCGGCCTGTAGTGATTAATCGGTGACAAATCGTACGCGATTACTGTCAGCACACGCAGCACAACAAAATACCAAACACAATCCGATCACATTCGCGTCCAGTTTGTCTGGTCTGGTCTGGTTTCATGTTGGACACCGCCGCCGCCGTCGCCGATGTTGGACACATTGTTGGACACTAACATGCCAAACGCGAGAGACCAATATACTAAAACCTGAGACTACGACGGCTTGTGCTGGCCTCTTCAATTGAATTGTTAGCGGCTAATGAAAGTTATTTTGTAATGAATTACGTGTTGCGCTGTTGTTTTCTATTCCTCGCCTGTTTATCACAGTGTGATCTTGAAAATGTGTCTTACAACATTTTTTCTCTCATTTATCTATGACGTGTGCTGTACGAGTACGACAAACACGATAGAAAGGATGGCTCTGATTTTCGAGACATAAAATGTGTGTGCCTGTGTGTGTGTGTGTTTTTTTTAAGGAAGACTTACAAATGGATTCCAGAATTCAGAGAATTCCAGCAGCAGAGCAATTGTAATGTGACGACCCAAATGACGTTATATGGGCGTGCAATGCATACTACGAGAATAGGTACATCTGGAGAAACCAGAAACCGCCTTTCTCATTTCTCATTTCTCATTTGAGATTGAGACTTGCGAGAAACCCGGCTAGGTTAGCTTGGCCACACAGATTTGTAATGAGGCTGTGCGCCACGATGTTGGCTCAGATTTTATGAGGGACGCGCGCAATAGCTGATTGGAGTTAACACATTCCGTGCATGTTTCCCGGAAATGAGCAATGTGTGTGATTGAGCGATGTTTTTCTCTGGTTTACGAACACAATTTGATTATTCTGCGATATTTTATGCTGCTTTCGTTATTTATTTTTTTCTCTTTTTTTTACCTTTATCCATTTTTATTATTCATTTTAAAGCAATTTGCCTCTGAGTGGCAAAGAAGTGGATGAAAGTGTGTCACTGACAGAAGATGCGCTCGGAATGGTAATTCCTTTGACGAATGGGGAGTGAGTCATATTTGCACCTAGAGCTCTCTATATTGGAATATATGTAGGTATGTGGCACTAGGTGTGCTACTTTGAATACTCGAACCACCTTTTTCTATTATAATATTATAGACACTTTCGGTTCGGAATCTGTGTGTTTATTGGACGTTGGTTATAAAAAGAAATCCATCCTGGACATCGTCGAAGATTGCTATGCCTAATTGCTGGATATTATAGGATGCGTGCAAATTTTACTGGCCATCGCCACTATCCAACCAGTCAGTCTGGTTTTTGATTGTTTCTCTTGTTGCCCGCTGCATAAATATTGAGTTATTCATGACATAACATTCAATCAGATACGCTAATGGCGCCAAAGTGCTCAGCCTCTTGCCGTCATTCAGGCAGATGAATCACCATCGCGGTACTCTATAGATTGATCAAAGCGCTTTGGTCTACTTAAGGATGCATAGGCGTGCATTTATTATACCGTAAATAATTTGAGGGGGACGAGATGCATGATGAAGTATTGAAGAGCAACACCTTTATGGTGATGGCATGCACGGTTGTATGACTTTATGATGCATAATCGCACAGTGGGAGCTACTAGGGGGGTCTGTCGAGAGTTAAATCGCTTTAGATTTAAATCAAGACAAGGGGAGTCTTTACGATGACACCACATTATGAAATCAAAGTAATTGGCTAGATTCTGGTAGGATATTATAGGTACTAGATACCTGATGAGGATATCATCAGTTTGTAATTTGTTGAAATGCGATGTTGGTTATTATTTTCATTGCTTTATGGTTTCTGGGCGATTCACCCTGCTGCGAACGGTTGATTAGAAATCCATATTTAAGACATTGTTGTCGAATTGTTTTTACGTAGAAGGGTGTTCCTCTGTCTTGTAGGTTGGGACCAAATTTGGATTAATCTAGAGGTTAGTCCTTTCGAAACTTGCTCTAGCCAAAGGTGCAACAGTTATCTCCCACTTTATGAGCCGCTTGTATGTCCACTTTCGTTTGCTTTTTTGATCTGATGTTGGTCAGATTTGATTAAGCTTTCGTCTAAAACCAGCTCAACAATGTGGAAATTCACCATGAAGTCACTTAAGCTTAGTAGAATGGTAAGGAAGATGTTTCTCTCCATTAATTGTTCTCCTGTGCGGGTATAAGAATCGTGACATCTGAACCCAATGTATCCCTTTTTTTTTAGCAAAACCCACAGAGGTATCAACCCACTTTTTACTTTATGGAGCATATCCCAATTTACTCGACTTTCATGTCTCTTAATATTTTTCATCATCCACAAAGATTTGGTCTTGAGGACGCTTAATGAATTTTGGCAAAAGAATTTCCTGAGAATTAATCCGTCTATGTGCGGATTTTTTGAAGATGTGTCGACAAACAAAAGAGTGAGCTGGCAGTTGCAGGTCAATGTTAAATGTTTCATAACGAACCGGTACGGTATACGGGAGAAGGGAGAAACTTAAGGAAAGTGAGTGGCCAATCTTGGGTAGTTTCGCTGGCTTGGATAATGACCTAAATCGTTGAATGTTTGCAATTTCATCTTGTTGCTGTCCTTTTTTTGTCCTCTTTCATATCTTTTCTGTCCGTTTCAATTTTTTGTTCTTTTAACCTTTTTTGGAAAGGCTAAAAGTTTGGTTGGAAAAGAAGAATTTAGCCGTTCTCTTCACCTGGACTCCATGAAATCGTTCACTAAATGGTAGTCAAACTGGGCTTTGTTTGGCGAGCATGCTGTAACCGAAGTCATAGGTAACAGGGAAAGTGGAAATGCATTCAGAATTTCTTCTGCATGATCTCCATAGTCTTCGTCAGACTTCCGGATAAGTTCAGTCAATATGTCCCCATATTTCTTTGAGATGTTCTTGGTGTGGTTGTGGAATCTAATCCTAATTCCTTGTTTTTTTTTCTCTGCTCCTATTCTTATCCTATTCCCTTTCGCAAAAGAACATCTTGTAAGTTTTTGTTTTAAAGCGGACGAAACGCAATTCATTTCTAGAATTTCTCCACGTCGTTTAGGAAGCGAATATGTGAAATCTCAAATTGATCAAGACCCCGTGTCTCCAATCAAAAAATTAGTTCTTAGTTCCATTTAAAAGAGAAACTTAAATTTCTTCAAATTTCAAAAGCCAAATTCATCTGTTGACGACATTTTGCGCAGTCATATTTTCTCTCGCATTTAATAAGTATTGCAAAACCAATCCATCGCTTTGAATTGATTGCAGATTTCTTTAAGAACTAATTAAATTTGCATAAATGCATAAATTACAGCTGAAATGTTCATTTCGAAAGACAAATGTGATTTGTGACCTGGTTTTTGACTAACCACCGTTTAGAGAAATGTTAAATTATCCAGAAGCCAAAACCTCTCATCAAATTCGCTTCCTACCTCATTTCAAATTCAAATAAGCATTCCTCAAATGAAAGCAAACTTAATTCCTAATTCTATCCGTTGCTGTGAGATTTATTGAAATCCGAAATTCGATTTTGAAAAACCAACAAACTCAGCATTTAATTATATAGCCAAGTAGGTAACTACTAAGGAGAATAGAAAACGAAAGCAAAATCTTAATGAATGCTAACCTACATTCTAAAGATACTATGTATTTATTTATACATTAGCCACAAAGAAAGCTAATCTGAAAATAGATGTTGAATATTAATTTTGTTGAATATAGGTGAACCGCTTCCTGACTTCGTTGCTGAATCCCACCATTAGTACCTAAATGCAAAATTTCCTATTGACTGTGAATTAAATTCTGGATTCCCCAAGTGTTCATTTCAATTTGTTGATTGGCCACTTAATAGCTGAATGGATTGATGTCTACGGACGGTTGTTTTTTTTTTTCAACCTAAAATTCGTGCTCTTCTCTGTATCTCAGCCACTCAAGCGAAAGGTCAGTAAACCTTCTCTGTTTCATATTCAAAAGCAATAACATCTTTAAATCTGAGAAATATTATCCATACAAAAATTGGGTTTGAATTTCATTTTCAAAATATTTGCAGTTGATGCACGCTTCCACATCAACATTCTGAATTGGCTGGCTGGCAATTACTAGGGCCAGTGAATTCATGGCTTAAATGTGTGTGTTTTATTCTATACATCCAATTGTTATGCTCCACATAAATAAGATACTGGTTCAGATACTGGTAAGACGTTGCACGTTATCGCTGGTCTGTTGTTGGCTGTAAGAGTATCCCCTTTGGTTAGAACCGTATATTGTGCATCTGATTGTGCCTTTGAGGCTTTAATTTTCGAAAGTCACCTTTTCGTCTTGCCCGAATTAATAATTAATAAGAGAAGATGATGCTTCACTCTGACAACGATGGTGGCTGCGAGCTCTCGTCGTCTAATGCTGATGTTGTTGTGCTCTGCTCTGTACTTAACTTGTTCTTTAGTATTGCCTAATGATGGGTTAGGTAGGAGAACACAACAACGCAACGTAATGCGGTAGTTGGATAGAAATCGTATACAGTTTTAATAATCACTTGGCAACTCTGAATGTACGTTCATATAATTGGACACTAATGCAGCATTAACAGGTGTGGAAGATAGAATTTCTACTGATTTTTCTTTGTAGGACAACTCTTTCACTCATTCAATCTTTTCCAGGGAGCTCCTCATTCAATTAAGCTGTTCGGAACAGCAAGTGAATTGATTATAATCGTGGTAGTCATCATGCAACCAGCAGCAAAATCTATTTGCCAAGCGTACATATATAACGGAATCTCATTTATTGTAATTGTGAGTAGCTGGGTGCACCTTTTATTGTGAAAACAAAAATTGTGTAAAAGCTTTTTAAAGCTTGTTGGGGCTAAGCGGTTAAAAAGGAAGCTGAAACGGAGCGAAGTTATTTGCGGCCAAAAAGTAGAATGTCACTTTGATGGATTGCAATAGTGAATGCAATCTCTCTTACTAAGTAAATGGGTGGTCTCGCTGTTGTAACTGTTAGGCGTATCACCCCAAAACCATAAATGTGAAATAAGTTTCACGTTCTCTAATCATACAAATTGCTGACTGAGATATTAAAAGAACACCAAGTTCTTAGTTTCCATAGAATTATTTTTTTTTGCAAATTTAAAATAACGTTGGGTTATGAAGAAACATAATACTATGAGTTCAGCACTTGGGATACAAGGAGTGGTCTTGACGTAAATCCAAAAAAAATCATTTGATGCTTTTCACCCACCTACAGACATCCCCGTCTAAATAACCAATTGTTATCATTATGCTCAAGTGCAAAGTACTTAGGTGTCACTCTTAATCCTAAGACTTAACTGGGTGCAAAAAGTTAGTGCAGCTAAAGGAAAGATTCTGAGAAAAGTGAGGAAATGAACCAAAATTAGGTTCCCAGCATGAACTACATAGCCGTGATACATCCCCTTCCTTACGTACGGGTATCTGCCCTAAGTAAAGCCTACAAAATTACCAAATTGAGGAGCTGGAATTAGTACCTTGGGACCCCTTGGCCAAATCCGATCAAAACGTAATTCTGAACAATCTTCTTCTCGATCTGCATATTAAGACTGGAGTATCATGTAGTAGTTATGTCCGCAAGACCCTAACTACTATGTCAATTTCTGTTTTCGCTACCCAGTGATGAGTTGCATTCAGTATGCAACATTCAAACTTTACTTTCATAAAACTGGGAGACATCGTCACAAGGGAATTTGAGATGTCTACTCCACTGAACTATATACATGTGAACCGTTCAATCTACCCAGCCTTTGTAGCGTCTGTCAGGCAGATAGTCCTTGCCGTCAGGGAGGCGGGCAAGCAATTTTACATTTTCAAAAGTTTCTATCTTTGTCAAGCCGCGATTACAACTTAACCATGACTACATCCAAGCTTGTCGAGGATTGCTAAGACACTTTGGTCCGGGCAAGTTGTCGTTTTAACATTACTTTCGGGCGGGTGCGTTGCCATAGGAAACGTCCAAGCGCGACTCTGCTCCCCATGTGTCACTGGATTCGAAGATCTATAATTTTACCTTAAGGGCTGAGTCTAGGTTTTCGAAACTTAAGAATTGCGCCATATATATGAAGATTTGGTCCGTTTACAATAAATCTAGAACACCGAACCTCATATTTGGAACACATGCAGACGTCGCTAGGCTAGTAGCCATAAGAACGCACTCCGGATACCTATGAGATTTAAACCATTTTTCATTTCCCTTGCGGGTGGCCGGTTGTAGCTTAGGATAATTAGGATAAATGTCGCATACCATGTAGGCCTTTTTTTGAAGATCTCTCTGATATCTCAGCCGTAAGATTCAGCAACATTATTTCTTTCGTCCATTCCACATGTGCTACCTACATTCCCTTCTTTTCTCAACGGTCCCGTGAGTGATGGTAAAAAACGATGCTTAAGCGGAGATTTGAGAATATTTTCTGTTCAATTATTTATTTGTTAGGACTCATGTTCCTTTTTAGGTCTGTTTGATTATATGTTAATCACATGATATTGTGAAATGAAAACAGACCATTAATGGGTCATGCGTCTGTGTCCTATCTAAAGTTTTGAAAGACTTCCACCAAACTTTCAATCATCAAACTCATATGTATATCTGGAAATTAACTTTTTAAAGTTATATGGTCATATGTCAGTTTTTCATATGTCATTTGTCATCTGTCATCCGAATCAGCCGAATTCGATGAATAAACCATGCACTCACACTCATCACCGTTTTAATCAACCAGTAGTACGAAATTATATTCAAAAAAGACCGAAACAACGAACATGTTCAAGAAGAAAAGATAATTATGTAGAGATACCCAAGAACTGATGATTTGCCACATCCAATCGCAATAGCAAAAAATACTAGTCTTAAAAATATTATACTTTAAAATCATAAGTCATTTTAAATTGGGGGTGAAAATTGACCCCAGAAACACCAGATTTTACTTCTTAACTTACCTGATAGACAGGTGTTGATATATGAATATGTAATTTGGGATATTTTAAGGGGTCCAAGTACCTTTGTTCAATACCTTTGAACATCCCGTTATCTGCAGTGATGCCGCGTACCAATAATTTTTCCAGCAAACACACGTTTCAATTCTAATGTCGATAATATAAAAACCAAACCAATTTGCGGTATGGTCTAAGCCAAAAAAATTAACACGAATACAAATTGGACTTAAAATAGCCTACTTGATCCCAGGACCAGCGAGCAGAAAGGTCATATCGCAGCACTATGTTCGCCTTGTTATTGGTTGGTTAATCTCTAACGGCAGTTTAATGCCAACATCCAAGAAGGAGGCGAAGAGTCGCTAACAAGTCCCTACAATATAAAGACATGTTCTCATACATACATATATAATTGCCAACGAACGTTCGAGGATCAATTTTGTGAAAGTACCTTTAGTAATCTGTTTGCCAAGGTATTGTTTAATACATCTGATTATATTAGCTGATATGCCGGAGGGTACTCGTACTAGTGGCAATTTACCTCGCAGTTATTGACCAATTTGCACTGCAAATGGCCATAGCTCTACACATGGCTAACCTGACTGTAGCAAGGTTGATTTTGCTCTTGCTTGCTGAAAGTTTATGGTGGTGTTGAATGCGCGTAGGATAGGATAGAGTCCATTGGTTTTCAATTCCGGGATAGCAACGGGACACGTTGATGCACATGTCAGAGGTAGTAACAACAACTGTATCCCCAACGTAGTCGTTGATTGGCTTTGACTTGAGCAACGCGACCGTGCTAAGCTTATGGCTACCACCACGACCCAATTGACCATATTTGGGGAACGCTTGTGCGAGCAGTGCACCCATTGTTGGATTATTCTATTCCCCATACCAAAACCAGCCTCGACCGAGCACAAGTAATTATTGAACGTCAATTAGGAAAATGTGTTCCGTTCCCATCAGTCGGCAGGTCTCCCTTTCTCCCACCGAGTCATCGATCAGACCGTGTACGGCTTACATCACATTACCAACAATCGACGAAGACGACGACGACAACGACGCATTTCGATCTCACCAGCTTTACAAAACGATTCTCATTAAATTGAAAATCGTCAATCAGTCTAAGCTGGCTCCAGCCTGCTGACGTGCACCATGCACACTGTGGTCATGAGAAGAATATGATCGTGTATGCACTTTGATTGAATAAGGTGGAGTGTACGATCCGATCCGATACACGATCGATCGACTAGGTTACCAAGTCGGAAGGAATCCCGTCTCGCGTCAATGGTGCTCTAGCGCACGTCAGATTGTCTGGCCTGATTTTATTTTTATTTTTTTTTTGTTTTGTGTTTGCTGCGGTACGTCTATAAGTTGCTCAAACGGTACATGGTGTAAAGTGTTCCTTTCCCCTTTGTACCGTCCCAGTGCGCTAGCTTGACTTAAGTACGCATTACAAACGTGCTTGCATTTCAAATTGATGAATGTTCGAGATGATCAAGCATCTTAAATCTTTTTAAATTCCATTCGACTGAGGAGTGCATTGTGTGGATAGATATTGGATGATGGTGATGCACCTTATGGGAATTTTTTGTGCAATTTTTTTTTCCAGAGAAAAAAGATGTGGAAATAGAGAAAGAGGGAGAGAGCGCGATTTTCTATTTAGGAAGCAAAGGAGGAGGCAAAAACTAAGGAGTAGCCATAAAATAACCGTCTTGAGGCTTACACCGAGAGAATAAGATGAATGTGGGTCAAAAGAGATTTTGCACAGGTGCGCGCGCAGTACACATATACGAACTAGTATCGCAGTCATGCATTTTGAAGACCTAAACTATTCAGAAGTGGAATGTGAGATGATCGTTGTTTTATTTTGCTTTTCTTTGTTTTTTCTTCTTTGAACTTTTTTGCTTTTTTTGTTTTTTTGTTTTTAGTTTGTGCGGCCACAAGACTTTGCAATGATTGCTTATTCTTGCTACAGGCTTTAGCTATATCTGACATGGGAATTTCTATTTTAAGAGTATTGTTAGGGGTAACACTATGACCCGAAGGCTTTGTGTTGGACTCGAAAGAAATATTTTAAAATGGGATAATGGTTTTATTGATAACTATCTGGGATTGGGGTCTTCAAAATGAAATAGATATGCAATCGTGCGTTGGTATATAACTGTTGGTTTTTTTTTTTTTGTAATTGCAGCTGCCCATCCAGGAGCCGTTTGCTACAGTCACGCACATTGTCAAATGAACGACAAGAGAAGTCACTGCGATTTTCTTATCCCAAATTTGTTTGGACGTTGTCAGTGCACAGCTCCTGCTAAGCAATATGGTGGAACGTGTGTCGGAGAAGATGCTAATGCTATTGAAAACGACGTTGTGATCAGCCAATCGACGACGTATACACCAATGATAACTCCACCACCAACTGTTTTCCGTCCAATTGATTTGATTTCTCACTACGAGTCTACTACACAGGGCAAGCCAGTTGTCATTGCCGAACAAGTCATTTTGTCCCCATCGATTGTAAACGTAGCTGAAATTACAAAATTACCCGAGCTTACCACAAGCGCCTCCAATGAACATGCTGGCGGTGAAGATATGACAGCTGATACTGAAGCTTTGGATGCACTAAATAACTATCAGACTTTGAGCTCAACATCATCTCCGTTGGAGTTAGTGCCACAAGCAGTCACCAGTGATGATTATCCATACCAAATTGATAATGAAGAACAAGCTGAAGAAATCAAACCTGAAGTGCCGGTTGAAGAAGTTCAAGCTGAAGAAGATGTGGCAACAAACGAAGGACCAAAAATTGATAGTGCAATTTTAGCGGAGGTTGAAGCAGATCAATACCAGCCAGAGGCAGTGGCACATTCCGAAACATTGCAACAATCCCAGGAAGAGCAACAACCTGCGCTAGTTCAAAAACCTAGTGAAGAACCGACAGAGGTGGTGGAAGAAGTGAAAGAGCCGATTGTAGAGCCTTTCCCATCCTCAATCGATGCAAATGAAGTGTCCGAGGTAGAAAACACTGACCATGCATTAAGCGCAGGGGTTCCAGCGACACAAAGCGAAATTTCTCATGACGCTGTTCTTACTCAACAAAGCGAAGAGTCTCTACCAGAGAAATCGGAAGAAACCGCTGTCGAAACATCGGAAGGTTTGGAACAGCTAACGGAACATGAAGTGACGAATGATGAAGACCAAGTTCAACAGGAAATTGCTCCATCTTTGGATATTAAATTGCCACAAGAAAATGCTGATACCGAGAGTTTGGAAGTTAAGCCGCAAGACGAAGAGGAGTCATCAACAGCATTCGTCGAACCAGCACAATCTGTCGTAGATGACGAACATCATCCTACTGAAGTCGAGAATACCGAAAAACCATTGAATACCTCATCTGGCGAACAATCAGGAACTGCAGAGACCACTGGTGTACATATGGAAGAATCGCACTACCGTCCAAGTTCTGATTTGCATGGTCAAGAAGAAACTTCAGTCACTGATGAAGAAGCTGAAGCTCACATCGACATGTACGAAGAAATGCCTACTGGAGGCTCACAGGAAAACAAGGATGTGCCCATTACTCAAGATGAAGCGGAGATTGGAAGTGGTGATAGCGCCGATAAATTGGAGGAAAGCAGTACCTTTCCACCAAATGTAGTCATTCAAGCGGATGAAGTTCCTGAATTAATAAATGTTGAAGAACCGCAAGAGGACAACGTAGAACTGCAATCAGAAGAACATGTATCTCAAGAAGAAACCATAAAAGAGACTGTCCCAGAACAGAATGTGGAAGAAGTAGCTGAGGAGATCGCACAGCCCATCATTGAACAGGAAAATGTAGAGCAGACATCTCAAGAAAATAACCCAGCTTTAAATGAAAATGTTGAAGAGGCAGTCCAAGAGGAGGTAGTAGTTGACAATGGAAATGAAACTGAAACTGAACCAGAATCCGTACAGCTACCAGTACATGCAGATGAGGAAGCTATTCCTTCACCAGCCGAAGAACAAGCCGTTGTAGATGAGGAAGAACTCCTACAACATTTGTTCGAGCAAAGCACCAATGATGAATTAAAAGAAGATGTCCTTAAGAATCAAGAAGAAAAATTGCCTTCAGTCGCAGTCCATGAACCGCAGGAAGCCGAGGAGAACACCCTAAATAATGTGGATAGAGACCAAGAGAATGTATTGCCACTTGAGCTAGACCAGGCAAAGCCGGAGGAAGAAAATCATCAAGAAGACAATGACATAGATCATTCTGACCCACAGGAAGATCATATAACTGATCAATCTGCCGAACTTCCAGTACAAGAAGAAGTCCACGTAGAAACTGAAGAAAAAGACCAAGTAGAAACTCAGGAAGTAGGCCAGGAAGCACCGGAGGAGTTACCGCAGCAAGGTGCTCAAGGAGCTCTACAGGAAACAGCTCAGGAAGCAAATCAAGAAGAAGGCCATGAGACACCGGAAGACTTAGCTCAGGAAGGTGCTGAAGAAACTCAAAATGTGCCTCAGGAATCAGTTGAAGAAACACCACAGGAAATAGTTGCACCAGAAACTACTCAGGATGTGATACAAGAAATACCTCAGGAAATAGTTCAAGAAACACCTCAGGAAGGCGCACAGGAATTGAGTGAGGATGTAGCGAACGAAACAACGCAGGCAGTTGCTCAGGAAACAGATGAAACTTTAGCTGATGCAATCGGTCAGGATGGTGTTACAGAAGTATCTGAGGAAGATATAGCTCATGAAGTACCTCAAGAAGCACAGCAGCAAACAACTCCAAGAGTGGTTCTAGAACATGCTGACGAAACACCTCAAGAAACATCTCAAGAAGCGGCTCTCGAAGAAACTAAGGACACTGCCATAGAACAGGCACAAGAGGCATCTCAGGAAATACTTCAAGAAACTACTCAAAACGAGGGTGTATATCCGACTCAAGAGGAACCTCTTAAAGTTCAAGAATCATTGAATCAAGAAGAAAATCAAGTTGAAAATCAAAATCTAGCTGAGACTCCATTGACTTCATTCAATGAGTTGCCAAATGCACTTCAAGAAACAGATTCAGATGCCTCCCCAGAAACAGTTGAGCAATTGAATCCTGGCGTCGTCCAAGAGGAGGCGGAAGTTATCTTGCCAGTAACTTTGCAAGAGGTTCTGGAAGCCCAGTCGCAAGAAGAATCACAAGAAGAGGCACAAGATGTACTTGCAGATGCAATTTTGGAGCCGGAACAATTAGAAGAACAAAAACAATCTAACGAAAGTCCTTCAGAAGACTCAGTACTAAAGACAGAGGCAGATAACGACGCAATTGTGACAGGCGCAACAGAGGAAGCGGCAAGTGAAGAAAATGCTGCTGTTAGTTTGTCAGAAACCCCAGAGGTAACCGTATTGGAGACAGAGAGCCAACCAGCCCTCGCTGAGGCACAACAAGAATCTCAAGAAGAGGTGATTAAAGAGGAATCTCAAGAATCAGTCCCAATTGAAGAAGAAATTGCAGCAGCAGCAGCAGCAGAAGTTCCCACGCACAAATTCGATCAAGTGATTGCGCAAGAATCAGAAGTAAGTGAGTCCTTAGTACCAACAGATGATATCGTAACCGACACATCTCCGGAAGGTGAAACTGAGGTAGAGCACGAGGCAGCCCAAAGTGCATTCCAAGATGTTAAGGAAGCAAATCAGATCGTACCCGAAGCAATACCACCCGTAACACTGCAAGAACTTTTGCAAGGCGAACTTCCAGCTCAATCTCAAGAAGAGTCGCATGAAGCTAACAAAGAGCTGCCAGAAGCTTCCAAACCTGACCCAGACACAACCAGCCAAGTTGGTCTCGATGAAGTAGCATCTGAAGAAAATCAACTGCATCAATCGCAAGACAAGCTCGTAACATCCGTTAATGGAGAAGAAATCAATGAAAACGCAGCCGAAGAAAATGAAAGTTTGAATGAGGCTATCCAGCAGGTGCATGATTCGGAAAACATTATCGAAGGAGCCGAACCCGAATCTGTATACGTTGCCACCGACAACAGTAATCCAGTTAGCACAGCTGACGTAGTGCCAAGTGAAACTCTCATGGCCATCAAGGGTGAAGAAACTTTGGCTTCCAATGAAAAGCCAATTTCTAGCGAAGAAAATATCATCGCCAGCGAGTCCAATGAGAAAATCGAAAGTGATGCAGAACTTGGAACTGCTCCAGAACCGAAACCAATTGAAGAAGAAGACAAGACAGAATTAGAAATCGAACCTGTGGCAGATAATTTATATGTACGCACTGAAGACGAGCAGAATGCCGATCACGAACCAATAAAACATGAAGCAACACCTGTCCACCCAACTTTCGAATTGGAAGACGACACACAGGCACAACCCGTTGCGAATACCGATGTAAACGTGCATGATGAGAGCGAATCGCACCTTGCAGTGAATGCCAATGAAAGTGAAGAAATACCTTTTGTCACAGAGAGAGAAACAACGGCTGCCACACCCGAAGCCGTTGCCGCCGCCGCAGAATCTGATTACAGTGAAATCGAAAAGTTTGAACAATTTGAAGATCACCATCTGTTTGATGAAGCGGCTGAAGTCCAGCCCATTGTCGAGGACGAAGAGAAATTGGCCACCAAAGTGGAGGATGAGTCATTGATCACCACGAATAGACCAATAGAAGACGAGCAAGTCAGCTCAACTCAGCAGAATGAGGACAAGCCCGTCGACGAACTTGCTCCACCTGTCGCTGACGATGTTGAATTCAATGAGAATGATTCCGTTTTGAGCATTCTTAGTGGTCTGATGGATGACGATGACGACAACAAGGAAGATTCCGTGACAACCTTATCACCAGAGGCCGATGACCTTAAAGCAGAGGGAACAGTACACAATGAGCAAACACCCTCTTCAGATCTTTACTATCCAACCATTCTGTCAGAGCTGCTAATGGGGGGAGCCCACTCCGGCGAAATAGAAACAAATGATGAAGCCACCACTCCTTTGCAAGCGGCAACAGACGAACAAACCGCATCACAAACATTATCACCCGATGAATTACCATTTGATTTATCCTTTGTATCGCCTAGTGATCGCGAAGAGCTAATGTCGGACAATCTTGTGATCGAAACAACGCCAGGATCTCTTTCGGGAAACAGGATTGATGTCACCACCGATGTGCCAAATATTTTAGAAATCACCACTCAGACAATGCTGGGTTTGGCTAGCCGTGTAACTCTTATGGAACCAGCTGCTCCAGTTGCAACGACTCTGAGGCCATATATGCCAATTGATGATGATTTTTCAACGACCCCATCCACTCACATGAACACCGATTTGTTTTTGACTTCCAAGCCAGGTAGGGTTTGATTTGTTTTCGGAAACTGCATTTGATTTTGCCTAATCCATTGCCATTTATAGAAATCCGAAAGCGTGTCGAACTTGGAAATGGTCCAGTTTCTCTAGGCCTCAAATGTAGTAATGACAAACAGTGCCAACTCGCTGACCCATATACCGTGTGCAATGAGCAGGCAATATGTGACTGCGCCTCTAAGAGGGCAGCAGACAAACAATGCAGCGCCGCACGTACTGGATGCAGTCCAGGAACATTCCAGGTAAGTCCTGTCCTTTTGCCCGCTCCACATGTACACTCTCCTGATTTGGCAAATTATAAATAAATGATTTTAATTTCGAACAGTGCCGCTCGAGTGGAGTCTGCATCTCCTGGTTCTTCGTATGCGATGGCCGCCCAGACTGCACAGATGCTTCCGACGAGGAATGCACTTTTAATGCACGACTTAACCAAACATGCCCTGAGGAATCATTCCGCTGCGGGCACAGTGGACGTTGCATTAGTCGTGCCGCACTCTGTGATGGCAGGAAACAATGCCCACACGGCGAGGACGAAATCGGATGTAATTCTTTGAGGACTGAAGGTGGCCAATGCCCGCCGAACACGTTCCGTTGCAACAGTGGCGAATGCCTGCCGGAATATGAGTACTGTAATGCAATTATCTCGTGTAAGGATGGGAGTGACGAGCCGCCACATCTCTGTGGATCACGATCTGTGCCGAATATCTTCCTGAGAATGCTTACCGCGGCCGTAGTTGATGGTAGCAGCAGCAACAGTAGAAGCAGTAGTGGTGGAATCAATGCATATTGCCCGCACAGGTGCAGCAACGGACGATGCAGATCGACAGCTATTGTTTGTTCGGGTCGTGACGGCTGCGGGGATGGTACGGATGAAGAGACGTGTTCTGTCTGCCGTAAGTTGAACAAAAGAGATGCCAGCCTATTTTTGGTTTAACGAATGTCCATTGTTTTATTTTTTTTTTTGTTTTTTTTTTTAATTTAGGTTGTCCCGCTCCAGCGTTCATCTCTGCTCCAGCTGAATTACTAGCGCAGCAGCCACCAATGCCATTGTGGAAGTGAGAAGAATCTTTCCAACGAACAGTCAACGGTTAATGTCAGAATGTCAGAACGTCAGTTCGTTGTTTTATTTAATTATTTTCGAATTAGTTTACGTCAAATTTATGTAAAACTTGTGAGTAAAAATCTAAGAATTGTCAATTGGCGCCTTGCTAGCAAAGGAGTATCCTTATTTCTTGACTTAATACATACAGGAAAGAGATAGAGAGATATATTATTTTATTAAATTATTAAAAGCCTTTATTTAACAAATTGTAACAATTCAGCTTTGAATTTTGATCGGAGCTTTGACACTCCCGGTAGATCATTCAAAGTGGCATTTTTTTTTTGTTTCAATCCTTTGAACTAGTGATGTCGTCGTCAATTGCAGTTTAAGTTATTTTATTTACCCAAAAAATATTCTTTATCGTAATTTATTAACGAAAAAGTTGTACTATGTATTCATTTTGGCTTTTTCTTTTTCGAGACATTTTGAAATGTTATTTCGTATATAATTTTTATTTTTTTTATTTTTTCTTTCTCATAATGTAAATACGTTTAAAAATTGCTCTTATAATATTATTTTTCTTTTAATTTGAGCTATATTGCGAATATTTATAAATAGAATTTAACAAATTGTGTTTATGCTAACTAAAGCATTAGAGAACAAATAGAAAGACATTTAACTTGAATTTAAACATTTATTGATATAAGTAAACAAATAAAAATTATTTTAATCAAAACTAAATGTTGCACTAATTTGCGAAGGAAATCGTTGGATAAAGTTTTTGGTTAATGTTGAAAACAAATGAGCTTTTGAGAGGATGTAGGTACCATTGGAGTATCAGGAAGCAGTTCCTCTGGATTAAATTACCCCAAGGTCGATGCATTTTAGAGGGTTTCCTTTCTTGTGGACTGGGTAAACGATGCTGAGGTTCTATTCATGAGACAAATCCTTTTCATACCAAAACATAGAAATGAGTTTGGTGTATGTTCTCTACCAAGCCATATTCCACTGCTGCAAATTGTTCAACACAAAGACTGGTAGACCTGGAGGACTGTATATATGGTTATTTATAAAATGATTAAGCGAAATATTGTTTTTAAGGCGCTTCACTCAGATGGTGTGGTCTAGCATCAACAGTAGATTATCTACTACAAAACATCTACACGCTCTTCTATTTCGTTTTTTGTCGGGTATATAAAAATTTACTTCAGATCAGAATTTTCTTCGAAGACATTGGAGTAAATGTTGTTATCCTTAAATAATTTTGGTCGAATGTCCGTTCATTCAGCTTACATGCTTATATTAACAAGTTCTGGTCAAGTCATTCTAAAAACGTTCACATGAACACAAACAGCGTGAAGGAACAATTTTATGCTTTGCTTTGCTTATGAAGGTTCAGTGGAACAGGGGCTTTAGTCTAAATTCTCCGCAGCCTCGCTTGCGAAAATCGGAAAAACTTTCGAGAGTACAAAAGGTTCTGACTCGGCACAAAATTGTTGAGACTTCCAATTTTATTTTCGTCTATTCGAAATCAAATATGTATATGTATCTTTAATTAGCTGAAGAAGCTTAGTTGTAAGCCTCGTATGGGACGTTAGTGAATACAACACTAAAGGCTTAACTACATTCAGCAAAAGTGCAAAAAGTGACATTTTCAAAGCTCACATACACACGCTGCTGACCCCTCGTGTTCAGAAACTGGCATAAGAATCTATTTTGACTATTTAAGATTTTAGAAAGCATGAAAGAAAACAACAAGCATTTTCCAAAGAAAGAAAGAAACATTTGCATCAGAGTGTAAGATCAGTAACTAGCGAAAGATTTTTTGTGTAAATGTATCAGTTTTTTCCAAACTTTCACAAAGTGTTTCACTTAGAAGTTAGAGGTACGTCGTACTTTCAAGAAAGTCACTTTGTGAAAAATTGAGAGAAAAATGCAAATTGCAAAGGGTGTGAAAAAAAAAAACATTTTCGTGTGTGTTTTGCCGAATGTAGTTAAGCCTTAACTCAGATGACACTCAGCTGTGAGCACTGCCTTACCCAAATCTGCGTGTGCAATTAGACAATTAATTGAAATCCAGTCGTCTTGAACTTGGGGGTTGGGATTAGAAGATTATATTGGCTGGAGCACGATGAAGCATTCGTCCGATGTGGTCAAGCCGATACACAATGGAAGATGTGTTTAGGCTTTTTGGACTAAATCCACATCCACTTATTTATACCATATATTCTTCAAAGAATTGTTCTTGCCTTTAACATTCAATAGAACTGGATGGATCAGTGCTTAATAGACATTACACTTCGCCTTACAAGTTTTAAATCTATTTGTTTTGCCGAGCCGAAGTTGTAATTCTTCATTGAATTTCCACTAAGGTATTATTTTTAAGGTTTGCTGTAATCCCGAGGTAAGTTAGTTCCTCGAATAATTCGTTCGGCGTTCAAATAATTATTAGAGCACTAAAATTACCACTGAAAGCACTGCATTGGCAACGCAGCATCTACCACTTAAATAAATCACGTGATTGTTGTGTTTAGTTTGAAGGCACGTTTATGTTACAATCCTTGATCCAAAATAAGGGAAATATATTTTTCCAATAAAAAATTATGTAGGATAACATTTCCATACTCTAAAGCTAAAATAAGTATTCAATTGTTAATTACTTTTAATATGAATACAATTAATTGGCTTAAATAAAAGTATAGAGTCCAGTAAAACACATTCCGTAAAAATGAAACCTCAAATGTCAAAAGCTCTATAGAGCCCACAATAAACCACTTATTAATCGGTCGATTCTATTTAAAGCGACTTATTTAAAGAAAAACCGTTATAAAAAAGCTAAAAAATAAGCTACTAATATTAAATAAACCGTTTGTTTGCGTCTGTTTCATGAGATTTCGTGTCTCTGTAAAACAACATCGAACAGGTAGCACACATACAAAAATTAGAATAGTACAGAATTGAAAATAACGCTTGTTTGTATGACTCAACATTAGTGGTATAAATTGGTATACTAAATCGGTTAAGAACAAGTGCAATTGTTTTACTTTGCTTAACACAATTCTCACAAAAACACGCCTTCTATAAATTTTGGCAATTACATTGTTTATAGATTATATGTAGGCAATAATAATAGTCATAATACTAAAATGATGTAAATACGAAAATTAATTTTGTACTCACAGACGAGCACACCCTCAAGGTCTTTTTGACGATACACAATTGGCATCGGAGTTGTCGCTGCCTTTTGTCTATTTTTTTTAATTTCTATAGCTATACTACCGTGGGAGTATATACAACAAACAAATTCTATTCAAATCTAATTTGTTTTTATTTTGATAAACGATCTTTTGGCAAAACCCTGTCGACATTATTGTGCAATTAAATATTCAATTCTTAATTTTTACTCATGAGTGTAATTTATGAGCAGAGTTAATTTAGGTAACCGGTTGTTCTTATTGTAGCATCAGATGCTTGTTCAACTACTGTTGGGACCGTCATCAACTTAGTTAAAATTCGCCATGATTCAGATTAAACAGCCTCAGCACAAGTGGTTTGTAGCTTACCACTTTTACAAATTTAATGTGGTCAAGTATCACCTACTTAACATATTTATCTTTTGTTCCCACCAGTATTCAGAATTGTTTGGTAAAAGACGAACGGTTTTTAGTTTAGCTTATCAATTAAAGTAGTTTAGTTTAAGTTGTAAATAATTAAAGACTTGTGAGTTAGTAATTCTTACGAGATATTCCTCAGTGTAAAATGTTTGATTTTTATTTTTAAATTAATAAACCATCACTTTCAATTAATGAAATCTATTAAACTTCAGTTAAATTTGCCGCTATGAATATATATTTAAGCATGTACAACATACATACCCACGTGCTAAAGTTCTTGTGTCTGCAGTAGGCCAAAACTAGTATTTGATCAATAAATTAATTGAAAAAAAAGTGTATATACCACAATGTTAATAAGAGGAGCCCACACTCAGTTTCAAAGTAGGAGAGAAGCGAAAATAGACATAAACATTTTGTGTTGACAACGACCTTTTTATACGTAATTCTGTAAAAGACTTATACATCGTGGCCCCCTAAAAGTATTTAGTTTTGTGATTATCATCAAAAGTTATACCGATCCAGCTATGTCCGTTCTTCCGTTACAACTTTTCCGGTCTTTAAATTAAATATAGAAGGCTGAGATCGGTACTCTCAAGAAGCCCAAAGTGTTCAATTGAAATTTGTAGCTCTTACGGCTATAATTTAAAACAATTTTTTTTTGAGTTTAAGTTGATGGAATTAAGGCATTAGTTCCATATTGATTCGTTAATTTAATTTAAAAAATATAGTAGTCGTATCGCTCATAGTGTGTAACAGGTAATAGCGACGGAGATAATACCAACAGACAGAGTATTGGTTAATGACTGTAGTACAGAAGGTCCCGTCTGTACAAAAATATAATCTAGTACATACTTTAATTTTATCTCTCTGTCTACAGGACAAAACCCGTACTACCTCGAGGTTATAGCTCCATTCCATCAAACAGACATTCTTCCTACCAAATTTGAGCAAATGATATGGTGTATACTCTCTACCACAGATGAGTAATTAACCCGATAGTCAACTCAGCATACCAGTGTCCCCTTGAATCCGCTAAAAAATTATAAAATATGGCAACAAAAATCGTCTCTTAAGTTTCCTATTTGTGATGTGAATACGTGTGAACAACAGAGTGCTGTTGATTGCCAAAAAGTATGGTGTTTGAAGCGCAGTTTGACATTAATGATATATACATGATATTTTTACCAAAATTGGTTTTGTTTGCGCAGTACAGTAATTGCGTGCGTGAGCTAGCTCAATTTGATTTGCATTGAAAAACTTAACGGATGCAGTTCTACGACTTTTTGAAGCAAATATTCAAATATTTCAAATATAATTTAAAAAAAAATATATATATTGGTTTTACCATAAAAGCATTATATTTAATTGATTTACCGCCAATTGAAGAATTCTTGCCGCGAACTGTCACACTTTATTCACAATCCACATAATCGTCGTTTTTCATCCACTTAAAATTATTTTTAACCAGTCTCTTGTAACTGGGAACTTTTTAAATGAATGGAAATATTCGTTCATAACACCTATTTATAAAAGCGGTTTAAGGCAAAAAGTAGTAAACTATCGGCCTATATCAAAGCTTTCTGCAATACCAAAATTGTTTGAAAGTATTGTTAAGGACAAACTCTTTTTCGCGGTAAAAGAAATTATTTCAAATAGTCAGCATGGCTTTGTTCATGGTAGATCATGTGCTACTAATTTAGCTTTGTTGACTAATTATATATTTAATAGTTTTGATGAACGATTACAAGTTGATGTACTTTATACTGACTTTACGAAAGCGTTTGACAGGGTGCATCACACACTTCTTTTGGCTAAGCTAAAGTCTTTGGGTTTTCATTCATCAATGCTAAAATGGTTTCGTAATTACCTGACTAATAGAAGGCAAATGGTTATAGTCGATGGTTTGACTTCTCGCGTTATAGAAGTTACTTCCGGTGTTCCACAGGGCAGTCATTTGGGCCCGTTGCTATTTATATTATTTATAAATGATGTTCATGAAATATTTCAATTTTGTAATGTTTTGACTTTCGCCGATGATTTGAAATTATTTTCGCGGATTAAAAATGTATCTGATTGCAGTCGTTTTCAGTCAGATATTAATAGATTGTCGGAGTGGTGCAATCGTAATGCTTTGGAACTTAACATTTCTAAATGTAAAGTTTTTTCGGCATATCGTATTAGTACTACAATTTTGCATAATTAGTTTATAAATGATCTTAGACTTCAGCGTTTTGATGAAGTGAAAGATCTTGGTGTCATATTTGACAATAAGTTAAGTTTCTTTTTTCATTATGATTATGTCATTGCCAAGTCTAACTCATTGTTAGGCTTCCTTAAACGTAATAGTAAAGACTTTAGAGATATAAATAGCCTTAAAATTATTTATTGCTCGTTAGTCAGACCTTATTTAGAATATTGTTCCGTAATTTGGGATTCGCCATATGCAGTTCACGAACTTAGATTCGAAAGAGTCCAAAAAAACTTCACGAGGTACGCGGTTCGTAAATTAAATATGTTTGATGAGCTACCTAATTATGGAAGAAGGTGCAATTTAATTGGTCTGCAAACCTTAAGTTTCAGACGCGATGCAACTTCCGTCATGTTTATTCGCGATATTCTTAATTATCATATTAATTCACCAGAATTGATCTTTCTTTTAAATATATATGCTCCCCAAAGGTCACTGCGGGTTAGAACCTTATTTCATACAGATAGGCATAGAACCAATTATGGTAATAATGAGCCTATTACAAGGTGCATAAGCACATTTAATGAATTCTGCAACGAAATTGATTTTTGCTTGTCGCGAGCAAATTTTAAAAAGTCCATTAATGCATTAACTTTAAATTAATTATATTTGTAATTACTTGAAATAGTCTATAAGATGAAGATCGGTAAATGAAGCTTAGTCGCGCAACGAACAACCGTTGCGTAAAGCGATACTGAGAGCTAACACTTAGAGAACGTAGTGTTTTGTGTTTTGCTCTGTGATGGTATTAAAAAAAAAAAAGAAAAAAAAAAAAAAACATTCGCGATCCACAAATCCCAAAATGAAAAATTCGTTCGAACTTCAATTGACACATCTTGTGGGTAGATCGTTGGCCCAGCAGATTTGTTGGACTTCAGTTTAGATATTGTTATCATCACTACTGTTAGTCAACGTATCACCTGTCAAATTGAAAAAAACTCTTCCATTTTGAATTATTCTCTGAATAGATTTTGTAATAAAAAATGCTTACTGAGGCTATCCTAGTCTCCCCTATAAGATCTAATTTAAGTATTCTATATATTTAAATTTTGGTTCTCGACCCTTCTTTCGTGGTCAAGGTTATTTACTCGTTTTAGTTTGCCAAGAATTTATAAGAGAAATGAGTAGTGAAAACAATAACGGGTTTGTTCATTTTATTTACATATTTGAATATTTTACGCAAATGTATGTTTGACATTTTAACAATAATTGAGAGTTTATTTCAGTTATGCACATTAATCGTTTTTTTTCATTAGAGTTTCATTCATTAATTTTGGGATGCAAGCATTTTGTTAATGACTAATAAAAATAAACATGATTTTAATTTGACGTTTTGATTAATTTGATTGGCGTTACAGAACTGAGCAGGTTGACTTAAATAACCATTTAATGATAAATTCAACACATCTTTTAATTACTACCGTAATTAATCTGTACAGCAATTATTCCTGTGAATACAGGGAGCGGAAATGCTGGAGAAATGTTTTGCTAAATCTGCCAAACAAGATTTCTTAAAAAAACAAGACTTCAACTGAACCAGTACAACGACAGAGAATTACGTTCATCTAAAAAATGTAAATTTAATTCACTAGCAGTTGAAATAAGAATTGCTTTTAGAAAAAAAAAAAACAACAGATCATGAGCAAAGTGATTCGAAAGCAGAAAATTCAGAATGTTTTTAAAGTTCTTTCCCTTTTCGCTGCTGCGATTATGGTGTTTGAGTATAACTTTATGATCTTTTCAACATCGTTCCACTTAAGGAAAAGTGCTGAACTTGAGTTGAATCCCGGTAATTGTTATGAAAATACTTATTTTAACGAATTTTCATTAATGTAAGTGTTTTTATTCAAAAGCAGATGTTTTCATGATTGTCACAACTGACAGTTACATCACAGACACTATTATACCACCACCGGGATATCTTGTGTGGAATGACCACTGTCAAATGCCAGATGTTGATCCATTTTCCCCAGATGCAATGGCAATATTTCAAAGAAAAAACTATTGTTCGTGTTCAGACGAATTGCCTCTCACAAAGGCTTTGTTTGATATAAATTCGCGAACCTACAGCCTGCACATAGATGACGCTGCCAAACGGAAACTTGTTGGAAGCGACGGTGATGTTTCGTGCTGTTATGAAACAGTTATTCGTACTGGAACGGGATTTCGTATTGATAAGGATTACAAGTATTAACATAATAACGATATCCAAGAAAAAAAAATAACTATTTTATGTCCTTATTTTACAGCTTGACAGAGTGTGAACCTTTTGTTGATGATTATGTTATACCCTTTGATGTGGAAAGCTTAATTATAACATGCATGTCCGTAGAAGAAAACCCCAGACAATTGCAGAAGGATGCACATTTTATTGTGCGTGAAAAGTCCGACGTTCGAGAAAGACTTCAAAGTTTTTCAATGAAAAATGACAAGAAGCGTCCAGTGAGTGTGCTAATGATTGGAATAGACAGCATGTCAAGATTTAATTTTCGAAGGGTAATGCCGGAGACAGCTTCCAAATTGATTGAAAATAATTGGTTCGAATTGAGTGGATATAATAAGGTAAGTTTTTTTGATTAATTTTTAAGAATTGACACTAATTTATTGAAATTCCGAAGTGATACATGTGGTTGGTATATAAAGGGTGAAACAATTTAAGCTTCTAAACTTATTTTTTAATTTTCGAGTACTAGTTTTTGCAATCGTGCTTAGATATCGATTCAGTTTCCTGAATTTTCCGGGCAACTTGTGTAAGAATTCATTTCGTTAAAATTCCAATGAGCCAGAATGAAAAAACGTGAGAATATTTGCTATTGACAAACGCTGCAGTTTATTTTGTTAAACACTCACGTTTAAAGATGATTTTATTATTAGAATAGTCGCCTCTCGACCTTCTGCAGCCGTTACCTCTTTCGATGTATGTGTTTTCGATTGTGGCGTGGACACGTGGAGCTTCAAGCGAGAGTGCCATTACAGCTAAGTCACATTGTATTTTTAGCAGTTGCGCCATGCATATTCATAATAATGCAAATTCAGAAATTTTCACGCCAAAGATTATAAGTTGCACTCGCATCCCGCATCCGATGAATGGCCAGTTCGTTTAATATGTATTTTATTTTCCCGCCAGAAATACTCGGCTGACTTATCATCTAATGACGACGCGACGACCGGCCGAGTATAAAGTGCACGAAACAATTTAGAAACATATGATTGTTTTCACAGTGCTGCCAACATCTGATTTTTCTCATCACTCGAGTAAAAGTGATAGTAATGGTGTTCAAATGTGGGCGAGAGAGAACATTTTCTAGGATTGTTTTGTTGTAATTTGTTTTGCAACATTTTACGTTATTTAAGTCTTGTTTATGCAGTTGAAATACAATCCCTCCCGTATTATGTAATTTGTAACTTTATTTCTCCTTTCGCAAGAACTGAATTGAGAGGCACTGAATGTTTTAACGCACAATGGATTTTCTGTTCGAAGACGACTTCAAGCTTTAGCGCAATTACGATATGAGGGTTTCAAGCCCTGATAGGGATTATGTCATATAATTATCTTCATACGAACATATTATAGTTATTTAATTCACGCAATGATTCCATTAAATGTATATTATTCTGACTTCTCTTTGTCTACATAGATTGCTGATAACACCTTGCCCAATTTAATGGCCATCCTAACTGGTTACAATTTAACAACAGCGTTCTCTAAATGCAACTTACCAAACTATATGGGCGGCTTAGACGATTGTAATTTTATTTGGAGCTTATTTCGAAAAAATGGCTATGTAACTGGCTACTTAGAAGATGAGACTTGGATGAGTACTTTCAATTTTGCCGTACCCGGATTTGTAAATGTTCCTGTTGACTACTACCCACGACCATTTCTCATGGCTATTGAAGATAACTTGGAAGTAACAAAACAATCGGGAATGAAATTTTGCGTTGGCCTACGTCACTCGGCTGAATATGTTTACGATTTTGCGATCGACCTTGCGACCAGATACAAAGGCGAACCATACTTTGGGCTTTTTTGGACTAATACCTTTACTCACAACTCATTTGATGATGCGTCCACGATGGATGCCCGTATGGCTGATTATATAGAAGATATGGAACAGCGCGGTATATTAGATGACTCGATTGTGATTCTCTTCAGTGACCACGGTTCGCGGTTTGGCGCCTTGAGAAACCTCAAGCATGGATTTCTTGAAGAACGTCTTCCGTTATTTTTCATATGGCTACCGCCTTGGTTTCAAGCAAGGTATCCGGAGTTTGCAGAAGCGCTAAGAGTTAATCGTTATCGATTGACAAATCCTTATGACATTCATATGACTTTAAAGCACATAATCGAGCTGTCAGGCCGAACGGAAAAGCTACCGCAGGCAGTAGATTGCCCAAATTGTCAGAGTCTTTTCCTTCCTGTTCCGCAACAGAGATCCTGCATGGACATTGGCATCGACGATCATTGGTGTACGTGTATTCCCTATGAAAATGTCAATACAACTGATGAGGAAATTGTCGATGGTGTCAACGCTGTTCTGGTGCATTTGAATACGTTTTTGGAAGACAGTAAACTATTTCCGCGTTGTAAACGTTTGGTGCTTAAGTCGCTTGAAGAAGCCCAGATTAGGGTTGACTTGGAAGCGGCAAATAATTCTATCAGAAATATGTATAGAATACAATTCACAGTTCAGTCAGCAGTTGAAGCAAAGTTCGAAGCAAGCGTCGCATACTCAAGGACATCGAAGACGTATGAAATTATCGGCAAAGTAAGTCGACTTGATTCATATGAAAAAAGTTCCAGGTGCATTGAAGAAACCAATGCAAAAATGTATTGCATTTGTGCGGAAGAGGAGCTTTCACGAAAACTATGACAGTACAATGTAACATGTTTATCTTCCTATTTATTAGTATTTGTAATTAAATAATGTAACTTGTTGACAATAAATATGTAAATTTAAGAATTATATTTAAATATAGGATTATAAGACTTCACTTTATAACCATCTCATTATTATTATTATTAAGACAATAAATGAGTCTGAGTAAATGTTGCTGTTGGAATCCATTTAGTTAATGATAAGTAAGAACATATCCTACACAGGTAACTTATTTTCTGCCGGATTAAACTTATTTTTTTTTATATTTCTTAATTTTTATCTTTGAATAATTTATGAAATATACTTTGCAGTTATTAAATGCGGTTTCACAGCTTTTCGTCTTTTGGTTTGAAATAATGAGAATCTGCAAAAATTGGATAAGTAAGGATGGATGTCGCTATGACGTTGTTGATATCACGGTCTAGTTCATGATAAAAGAAATTAGTTTTACTCTCCAACTAAATATTAACTATTTTAAGTCTACTTTATTGTTCTCGGATTGAAATGAGAGACTGCTTGGCAACTATATTTAAAGTAAATACTCTGATTGATATTAACTCAGTCGAAATCTACGAACTTGTTCGTATGTAAACCAAAGGTCCTAGAGACCAAGTTTTTCGTTTCTTCTCTGGCATTACATATTTTTTTTGTAACTTAACAAACGTACAAACTGATTTCACACTAATTTACATTTCCAAGTTCGCACTTCCTTTATTAAGGTATGACATCAATTATGTGGTGCCGCTTTTCAGGCGCTGTTACTAGCGCCACATTTAGCCTCTATTCTGTATTATTATAATTTTAAAATAATCCCATTCTTATATCTAAGAATGGATCCCTTATCAGCAGTTATACAAACCATCCATTACAATTAAGTTATAAAATCAAAAGTATTGGAACATTGATTAGCAAACCCATTATATAACATCGAACCATGAACCTATGCTAAGCTGGTACATAAACCTTCTATGATTTACATAGAAAATATAGGTTATTGTGATTGAGGTATCCATAACTACACCAATATAGATGGCACTGTAAGCTTAAAGTGATTATATGTCGCCTTTTTACGCCATGATCTATGTGACCTATATTCCAAATTTCAGCTTCGTATGCCACAGGATAGAAAAATCACTTGGCTATTATTATATGGAGTGTGTATATGTCTATATAATTCATCTACATTTTTTCCACAAATTTTTTGTGAGCTATGAGCAAATATATTAAAGAGCAATCGCTACTACCCTCTGCTCCAGACTGCAGAGTGATTTATAGCAGCTATCGCAATAGCAGCCGCACCACTAATTGGGATGTGAAAGAAGCATAGTTTCATTAATTTACCGAAGCTAAATACTTCCAATAATCACAGCCGAGTCTAAACTCTTAGACTCATAAAATTTAGATTTGGCGTGGAGATTCGTTGAATGCTCACCAAGTTATCCAAAAACCATTTCTTCTGTTTGGTTCATTGTTTCCTGTGCAAGATAACAACCGTGATTTTTTTGCTGGAATAGATTTTCAAAGAGTTTACCGTGAGAGTCAAATTAAATAAAAGAGACCAAATTTTTATTACTTTTACCATATTGTAGCGCCGCGCCACAAGAACGTATTCCATAAGGCAGGTATCTACGAAAATAGTTATCTAGATTGATAAAAACTAAACAGGAAAAAAACCCATTTCCTGCCCACGTTTGTTAAATTTAAGTTAAAAAAATCCACAGTCTGCAACCAATGATCAAATCGATATCACTGAGTAGGTCCGTTTCACAAAAAAAAAAAAAAAAAAACCATGTACAGTTACAAAAAACAGGTCTTTCAAAATAAATTTAAAGTATTCTTAATAATCGTTGTTTCGATCATTGTGATCGATTACAACTACATGATGATTCAGAAATCCATGGAATTGAAACAAAGCAACAGCAATTATTTCAAAGCCGGTAATACATATATTTGAATTCTTTGGCAGATAATTAAAATAACTTCCTTCCGTCTTCTGATTATCAGAAATATTCGTCAACATTACAAATAGAACTGTGTCAATTTCTGACATACATAAACCTCCAGAAGGATATCTCGTATGGAACGATCACTGTCGGATGCCAAACGTTGATCCATTCACCCCAGATGCGATGGCCATATTCGAAAAGAAAAACCACTCTTCGTGTTCAAATGAATTGCCCTTGACTAAAGTGGTGTTTGACATTAATTCGCGAACCTATAGCCTGCATATAGACGAAGCAGCTAAACAAAGATTAGTGGGCGACGACGATGATATATTTTGCTGCTATCAATCTGTTGAGCGTTCTGGAACTGGGCAGCGTGTCGATAAGGACTACAAGTATATAATTGGTATGAAGATATGGTGTAAGAGATGCTAGACCATTTATTTTGTTTGACCAGGTTAAATAATTGTACACTGTTCGAAACTGGATATATTGTGCCTTTCGATGTCGAAGGTATGATTATAACATGCATGTCAGTGAAACTGCAGACAAATGTACAAAAGGATGCCCATTTTGTTCTGCAGGAAAAGCCCAAGGTTCGAGCTAAATTAAACACTTTTGAAATGGGAGAGGACAAAATACGTCCTGTCAGTGTGCTTTTGATGGGCATAGATAGCATGTCGAGATTTAATTTGCGAAGAACAATGCCCGAAACAGCTAGCATTTTGCTGAACACTGGTTGGTTCGAATTGAGTGGATACAATAAGGTTGGTATCGTTGTTCTTTTTATCTTTAGGATAAACTTTAATTGTACCAAATTAGATAGGTGATAATACGTTGCCAAATTTAATGGCCCTACTCAGTGGATACAATTTGACAACAGCTTATTCAAGATGTAAGCTTACAGAACCTGGAGGCCTAGATGATTGTAATATTATTTGGGACTTATTTCGAGGAAATGGATACGTGACTGGTTATGCAGAAGATGAGTCATGGATGAGTACATTTGACTACGTCGTAAAGGGATTTATAGATGTTCCTGTTGACTACTATCCAAGACCATTCCTCATGGCTATCGAAGAGAATTTAAAAGTACAAAAACTATCTGGAATGCAATTTTGCGTTGGCCTTCGTCACTACACAGAATATGTTTATGATTTCGCTATTAATCTAGCGACTCGATTCAAAAGCGAACCATACTTTGGCCTGTTTTGGACTAACACCTTCACTCACAACTCATTCGATGACGCTTCCATAATGGATACCCGTATGGCTAAATATTTGGAAGAGATGCAAGAACGCGGCATACTAGACGATTCGATTGTGATATTCTTCAGTGACCACGGTGCAAGGTTTGGACCTTTAAGGAACCTTAAGCAGGGATTCCTCGATGAAAGACTGCCTTTTGTTTTTATATGGCTTCCACCTTGGTTCCACGCTAAGCATCCGGACTTTGCAGAAGCGCTTAGAGTGAATAGATATCGATTGACAAATCCCTATGACATCCACATGACTCTAAAGCACATCATTGAGCTATCGGGTAGAACCGAAAAGCTACCCCAGGCAGTTGACTGTCCGAACTGCCAGAGTCTCTTCGTCCCCGTTCCCGAGCAGAGGTCGTGCAAAGATATCGCCATAGACGATCATTGGTGTACGTGTGTTCCGTATGAAAATGTCAGAACTCAGTCTGTGGAAATTGTCGATGGTGTCAAAACTGTGTTGGGGCATTTGAATTCGTATTTGAAAAATGGCAAATTCTTCCCTCGTTGCATGCCGCTTAAGCTCAAAAAAGTGAACGAGGCTCAGATTAAAGTTCCCTTCCACACTGCAAATAGTTCGCATGTAACAGATATCTATCGCATACGATTCAGTATCGAATCAACACTAGAAGATGAAGTAAGCTTTGAAGCCAGCATCGCCTTAACAAGAGCATCAAAGATTTATAAAATCATCGACACTATCAGTCGTCTGGATTCATATGAAAAAGAATCGCGCTGTATTGATGATAAAAAGGCGAAGATGTACTGCATTTGTGATAAGGAATACATGAAACACTTGATGGCGGCGTCAGTGCCAATGGTTACGTAGTCAATCAAAATAAATAATAAAGTCGTTTTTGTCACCATAATTTGTCACTCATTACATTAATACAAAATCAATCAATTATCGTGGGAAGTAAATTGGGCTATTTATTGCGTGGATAATTAGGTAGGTGTTATCTTAGCATGCAACCGATAAGAGGTATTCGGTGCTACCGTGCGCCATCCAGCTGTATTAGAATTCCATTGTGGTTAATTGAATGATAAGATAAGATACGGTGCTATGAGCCTACCTGTACGTATAATGGGAATCTGCATGGAGGTGTGTCCGGGACTGACCTTTAATTAAAAAGAAAACAAATTGCTGTGTTGTCATACAGATAGAGTGTGTTTTTTATTGTATTGTTTCTATGCGGAAATATCTGATTAATATCGGACATATCTAGTTGTTTTTTTGCTTGAAAACATTGTTGATGGCATTGATAGGAGGACACGGAAGTGTTTACATATGTAAGTAATACATTGTAAATATAATTGGGACGATGATTAGATAAACTGTAGAGTAACGAAGTAAGTGCATACCACAGAGCGTGCTTTAGAGAAATGAACGACATACCGATATACGTTGGTCTTAGTGGCCTGAAAACTATTCAAGACCACAGCTGAACAATGCTTGCTGCATTCCTCAACAGTTAATTTCCTAAAAAAATATATTCCAATTGTAGCTGAACAATCCCTGATGCAAATCCAAGTGGGCTAACATATATCATTTTTAAAAAGTTTACTGTTCATTCTTCGTGCGTACGAATATAGGCCACGGCTTTAAAGGATACCGTACTTACATGGCCGTTGGAAGGGGGCACTTGCCCCGCTTGTGTTCAAACAAAACTTTATTTTTTTTAAGGAATTAGGTATAAGTCAATAAATGCACATTGAAGTTTAAAATTACTTTAATTTGTTTTTACCCTCCCCCTGTACTTAAAAACTCAAAAAAGGGACAATTGTTGTTAAGGACAGAAGGGAACGCTGACTGGAGGCATCATTGGAGTAAACTTCTTCGAAAATTAATCTTGTCAAAAGCAGTTTATATGCTTTTGCGCGTGCGCACACAGTAAAGCGGCAAAGCCATGCAATACAGAGAGCATTTACAAGTGCTAAATCGGTTTACATCTTTTCTTGTTAAAAATACGTTTCCCCCATCGCTTTCTTTCTTTGCTAGGCGCGCAGCCTTACTGTGGTTTTAACAAGATGGTGCCACTTGTCATGTACCCACTGTTAGTTTTGGTGGTTAGAATTGGCCTTCTAGATCATGTGATTTAAGGGGTTACATGGGTTTATTCGACAAAAAAAAGGTCTATTTTCAAAAATTTTATTTTTATATAAAAAATAAAATATTTTATTCAAACTTTTTACTTTCTTAAAGATATGCATTTAAGAAAGAATTTCTGAAATTTTCAAATGAAAATATTTAAAACTCCGCCATTGTGACGTCATCGTAGTGCAAATCATCAGAAGTGAAAACAAATTTGTGTTTTAGTTAAGACCATAAACCAGAATTTGGACGAAGGAAAAAAAACAAAGTGAAAGTTGGATTTTTGGCAGACCTTTTTACAAAAAAAAAGCTAATTTTGGTAAAACTTGCTCAACATTTTTTTTTTTCTAATAGTTGTGATTAAAAAAAACCCTTCGTCCAAGTCGTCGTGAATTCTATCTCGAAGACCTGTGTAAAATTTCATCAAGATCGGTTGAGTGGTTTTCGAGAACTTTTGACAACCGACTTTAAGAACACAGTTACAAAAAAAAGGCGTTTAAAATTTCGATAATCTCAAATAAACCTCGTGATTTAAATGAGTGCGCACCTTCCCAGGGCTGTATCTCCGAAACTTATATTCGAAATGACTTGAAAATTTAGGATAATATTCTCGATATGTTGTAGAAATTAATAAGACAATAAAAAAAACACGATTTTTAAAGCTGTGAAACCAACGTAACCTTTTAACACCACTTATTCCAAGGAATAATTTAAATTTAAAGGTCAACGCCAACAATTTCACATTTATGCAAAATGGTCACGGAAAATGACAGCAACAAAGCCGTGGATGCAATTCCGATATGCTATTTCATATACAGTGAAACCTGCGTAAGTTGGCCACCTGTGGTGCATGCATTTTTGGCCAACTTAGAGAGGTGGTCAACTTATAAGAGTAGGTACCTATTTTGTTTTCCTTATTTTGTACTAAAGCCAGAGAAACACTGATGACATTCGCAAACTGTAGAAATTAAGTCATATCTATCACTACAAGATTTAATACTAATGAAAATTTCCTTATTTTACCGACCGCTAATAATAGTTAATTTTCCTATGATTAATAGGGTTTAATAATGTTAAGTAAATATAATTTAATTATTATGGCTTTGTAGTATATTTAAATGTTTAAATCCAGAAACTTTCTCCTTTCAAGAAGAACAACTGTTGTTCGAGTATCAATCGAATAGGTATTTTCAAAAGAGTTCAGAATGCTTCTGGGCGTTTCTGGATTACTAATCAAAACGGACATTAATTCACCAAATTGAAAAGAAAAATACTGCCGGTCCATAAAACGTTTTGCCATTTATTAAGAATACAAATAGATTTAAGCGATGTGGGTCTGTAGTTAGAAGAAGAGAAGAAAGAAATATAAATATTTCTCCCTTCAAAAGAACAAATCGAACATGTCATGATTGACTACATTTTGTATCTATCTAAAATTGTAAAAAAATAATGAAAACCCAACTTATTTTCTTTTTAATATGACTCAACTATAAAATATTATAAACAACAGCAACAGGTGGAAAAGAAACAAGGTGGTCAAAAATCGATAACCACAAAAACTAACTGCGACAGATGTTAACACAGCTCGTTTTTCACAACCTTTCATTATACCTACAGTTTGAATTAATTACTCTTCTTACACCGAACAAACTATTAAAACACGTTTACAAATTGTTTCCATGACTACAAAAAAAAAAAGCCTTGACCTCAAATAATTGCTTTGCGAATATTGCAACTTTCCTTACTTTGATATTCAATTCACTTGGTGACAACACTTCCTATTGCTGCAGTAAAAATATAAACTCATTCAAGAGTTGAGTGCCGCCAATGCGCAGAATCGAAAAAGGACTTCTCCTGTAAATTGTATTGCATTTTCGTATTCTATAAACATTCGTTTTATGCGTCTGAAATGCCAATCCTCAATGGAGTAATCTAAAAGAGGAATTTTTTTTTTGTAGGGGATGATTTTGCACTCAACACACAAGCACTAATAAGTTGCATATTGTCACCCCCTTGTCATTTGGTTGGTAGTATTCCAAGTGTTTCCATGTTCGTGTTTTTCTGTAACAACGAGGTACAATATCTTGACATTTTAAGACTATTAATAGTGAATACTAAAACAATTAGTCTATCCGGGATAAACACATAAAGATTCTAAAACTCGTTGAACTCTTAATTAAATTCACTCACTAAGTTCTATATTCTATATTTACAGAGTTGACATGTTTCCCAAGAAAACATTACAACTTCAGGTGAGCTTAAGCATCAGTTCTGACAGTTTCCGCTATCAAAATAGGATCGTTTGACAGCGAAATGGTTTTTGACAACTTTGCATTGCAACTACATTTACCCGAAACTAGAAACGCAAGAGACGCAAAAAAAAAAAAAATTAAAAAAAAGTACGCACATTCAACACTTCTTACACATCAAGGTAACCCTGTTTAGGGTAACAAAAGTAGGAGAAACATGAGTCCTTCCTTATCAACCTAAAAATGCGCTCAATGTAATACTCATGCTTGAGTGTCCTGTCAGAAAATAAACACATACGGTTAGAAGTGGATGTTTTTGCATTAAGTTACATTTTTCGCTGGCACAAAAGAAGAAACAAAATTATTAATATATTCGCAAAGATCACAAAGTAAAACAAACATTTAATAACGGATAACATTAGTTATTGGTGAGTACCTAAAAGGAGCAGATTAATAGTTTGTGTGAGTTTTTAAAGTTTAAAGTGCAAAGAAATCTATCTGTAGGTTGATAATTGTGTCTATAACCTATTTTTGTCATTTGAGAAGAATTCGATTGTGTGTAACCAACCCACTGGTTTTGCTGATGTTTACAACTGTAAATGTCTATATGCATATGTACGTATGTGCTTTAAATATACGTTTCATTCAATATAGTGTTATAAATAACTTCCTTACGTTTGATGTGTTAATGTTATTAAAAACTGTACCTATTGGATGCATTTAAAAATGGCAATAGTTGGAAATTGCAAAAACGCATAGCTATATACATAGATAGGGAGGTAGGCAGTCGTAAAATGTGACACTAGACTTTATAGTGACATTTCGAATAAATTGATTACAACGTTGGGAAAGATACACTGGGTACGTACATATGTATGTAGTGTTGTGACATTTAAGATATAAAAACTTCATCCCAAAAATGATTGCGTAGATGTTGAGGATTTTCCTAGTTTCATGTTTTGTTTTGAATAGTGTTTCATAGCAAACTCAATTTAAACTCGCTCCGGCTTCGAATTTCGCTCACCAGATATTTATAACTATACATTGTTGTTGATAAGAAAAAATAATTTCACTACTTAATAACCGTGATTTAATCTTTATCAGCCGTATTTATTAGAATTCACCAAAATGCCTCTAAACAGTTGCATAGTTATACAGGGTCGAAATATTTAAGCGGCCTCTATACAACGTTGCATAAATCCTTACTTATAAAACATTTTGCTACCCATATTAGTTATACAGTGCTTGTGTTAGATAAAGTACCAAAAAAGGCGAGATCTATTACAATTAGTTGTTCTAATCGGTAAACACTACTCAGCTGCTTGTAGAAAAACAAGTTGAATGTATTTAGTTTAGACTCGGAAATTTCTTATTAAGAAGAACCTGCAAACGAAGTAAACGTTTTTTTAATATAATTTAAGTGGTTATGCATTTTTCGTAACAACACATAATTCAATCCGCCACCAAATCCTTACCGCAAATAACTTCGAATCGGTTGCATATTATACACTTTAAAACCCCTATTGATAATTGAATAAAACATTTGAAATAATATTTACATTGGAAAAATTTCGTCGAACACAAATTCGATCTAGTGGGTAGCAAGCCAAAGAAAAATATAAAATTACATTTCCACACAAAACCACACTTAATCGGGCACTAAACAACCCTCAAACGCGTTTAAGTTAGACAACCTTTATGCAACGTTGCATAAGTTTTATAAATGACGTTATTGCATTTAGAGGCATTTTAAAGCGTGCATAACTTTGTACTCTCTTTAAAATACGTTTATAAATAAGGGTGTATATGTACAGCTTTCACTACAATAAATATGTTAATTGTTTAGGAATGTATCCATACGTGGATGTAATATACATTTTGCCTACAAACTTTAATAACTGGGTTTTAAAAGTATGATTTGAATTAATTCAGGGTACCATAATGTCTTGCGTCTAAAACTATGCAATACTATTTTTTATTGGAACAGCAGCGCTGAGTCGGTATTGCCAATGCCTTTTGTTTTAAATTTGTATTCATTTTTGCATGAGAATGAATTTATGAAAGATGCTATCGCTTTTAATGCCTTTAAAAAAATGCGAATTTCAATATTTCAATTGTATTACAGTTCTTTAACCTGGTGCAACGATGTTTATTTTCTACCGTGGATAGTTCTTTCTAATGCAAATATTAAGTGACTGTATTTGCAAAAAGAATGGCCAGCGGCTCAGTGACTGGTTTGTATGTTTCGAATGTTTTGTTGGTAAAAAGGAAAAAGCTTCTTAGTAAAGCATCTGTATGACGTTTACCGCGAGACGATAGCGTTTCTACGATAGTGTTGCATCACTTTACATCAAAAATCGTCTATCGTATGAATGATAGCGCTTCAACGATTCAATACTAACTAACTAACTTAATAATCGTCAAAACTAGCTTTGAGCGATAACTTATGCGATATCGGTAAAAATATATCTTCGCAAACAAAAAGTTTGGAAAAGCCAAGTCTTAGATCCTGTTTGAGCCGTTTACGCCTAATATTTGTTTAATATTTTTAATTATGCAGACAGTCGACGTCATCCAGCTCTGCCCAGCTAAGATGGCGCCCGACTACTCTCTCAAAAATGTCTATATAAATACTAGGCTATGCCTGCCGCTTCGCCTTACTACTCCTCTCGACCCGTTTAAAACCAAATGAATAAGATATCTATACCTAATCCAAAAAAACATCGAAATTGGTTAAATGGTTTTCGAGTTGTGGACAGACACAGACAGACCGCGCAAATGGCAGCAACTTATTCATTAATTAAAATTGAGACTTGGACCAACTTTGGATTGCAGCGCCATCTATAAGTAAGCAATTAATGCTGAACACTAATTATCAAAAAAAAGTATCATAATTAAACGAAATGTCGACAAAAGTATTGCTACGAATACGAATAAGTTTTTCTCCAATGTTTTCAAGTAAAAAGGTCCGATTCAGAGGTATTTTCAGAGATTCATCACGAGGTTTGATTCTCAATAGGCTTTTTTACAGATCACGCGTGACTCCTATCAAACTCATTTTTGTTCAGTATCGTTTGGCAATTCATCATGGAAAAACCCAGACCACAACAAATTGTTCAGCTGTATTACGAAAATCAGCATTCTGTGTGAAATGTTCTTTGTTCGATTCGAGAAACTTACGTTGCGCACAGAAGACCTACTGAAACCACTATTGCCAATACCATCCACAAATTTGAGTCCCAGTTTACATTAGTGAATGATACTCGACCATTACATCCATTAAAAATAACGGTATGGTATAGTGTGGAATCATTGGTTCATATTTCATCAAAAATGAGGCAAATCAGAATGTTACCGTCAATGGCAACCGTTATCGCGCCAGGCGGGCATAAATATTTGATTTTAATTAGTATTAAAAGGTTCAATTCAAACTTTAATATCTACATATTAAGAGTGGAAAATAGTTCGTGCTTGGTTACTGCAATTTCACGCGAAAAGCCGCGTGTAATGAATTTCAAAATCGATATTTGAAATAATGCAAACAAGTTGCCAACATCGTACATCGTATCAAAACAAACTGAAGCTGTGAGAAAAGGGTGGCGATAACATAACGACAGCTGCCTTTACGCTTTATTATGTTTTGAAAGATATATCGCAGATAAAGATAAAGTCCAAGGTAATGACGGAAGGTAAAAACTTACGCTAAACTTCAATAGACAAAAACAATCATGATGGTAGGTACTATTTTCGTTGTGCGGAATATAAAAGCCTAATATTTCCATTGCAAGGATAAACTTATTTTCTCTTAAAGAAAACCAATTTTCTACCTTAAATGCATAAACTTCAATTGAGCATACATAAACCACACACAAATTGTCAAATAAACGCCGACGGATGAAAAAGTAGAAAGTAAACATCTCATCTCAGTCACATTTATTGACCTAAACTCAGCGACGAGTATTCAAATTGAAATTAATTTGAGTGAAAGAAATTACCCGAAAAACGAAGTAGATTTGAAAATTGGAACTACAATTAAAATTCTTAATTGAGTCTTAAGGCTATATATAATTTAAATTATTGTGGAAAAAAACTATATCACGATTTGATACAATAGCGGCTGTAGGTATGGCGTAGATCTGCAAAATATGCGGCAGATAAAAAAGCTGAAATCAAAGTATGTACCAATGTAACTGTTCTTCATATTATTAATGCATTGTTGGGCATGGTCGTGCAGTTGAACAGAACTATGTACCTACATATATCTATTATTTTTTCTCATGATACGGAATGTTTGAAAAACTGAAAACAAATATAAAATGAATGTAGTAGATTTTTGCGATGAGTGCATTCAGATCAAACAAGTGACCTTTTCGATTTGCAAAAATGAACCAATACAAAGTTGTTAAACGAAGTAGAAATAAGTTACGTAGCAGATTAATAAATTAGATTTAGCTCATATAAAGTAAATTTTCGTATCTGCCTACAGTTTCTACAGCAGTGACGTGCGGCACAAAAATGTCTGGGGAAGATATAATGATTTTCCTGTACCGCTCACTCGTAGGTTACACACCGTGCCTTAAAAATCCTAATCGCCCAATAATTCTAATAGCCAATTATGGAATCTGATTTCAAAATGATCGCTGTTAACAATAAAGAAAGAAACTCTGGCTGTATTTGTGTATGGCTTCTACGACCTTTTTGGATATCTTTCTAATTACATACAACCTCCATAATATGCTCAAGAAAAGAAATTCACATGATGCAAATTTTAAATGGCTCTAGATCACATAAAAATACATCTTTTGGTTGGCCTAAGTCAAAATGAACACAGAGGGCTTAGTAGATTTGCAGTCAGAAAAGTCCTGCAAGAGAATTAAATCTAATTTAATTTGCAAGATATATACATACATATCATTGGATAGCAGCATGAATATTGCCAATTTAATTTGCATTCAGGGATACAAGCCTCATGCAACCGGGCGCAAGTCAAACCAATTCTACCAAACCGCATCCGAAGGATATAAATACAGAATAGTTTTTAATTAATTTCTTAAGTTCTCGTTTTTCAAATGTTAAAAGCAAGAGCTGAATGTTGCCATTCCACTACTGATGACTGTTCTCTGTAAGAACATGTTGAGGACTGAAAAACCATTCTGGTTACAATTACCCATTCTCAAATCTGAGGATTAGAAACAAAAGACGTGTCTAATTTTCCCATATAAAAATGTTTACCAGTGTAACAAAGTTGCAAGAGAGGCTCTATAACAGCGGCAGAGCTGTGGTCCCTACAAATCAAAATGGTTCCCCAAATTTTAAAAATGTTAGATTTGCAAGAAACAAAAGAAATAGGTTAAGATAATTTTAATGTATAATGCCAACAAAATGTCGCTTTCTATTAAAAATTGATGATATATATTCGTTGCATATATAAACATCTCTATTTAGAGTACAAAATGCACTTCCCTAATCCATTGACAATGTCAAATATTTTTGATGAGGTTTAAATTTCGAATGAGCATAGGTATTTAGTTTTGAGAAAATAAAAATAAAAAAATGAGATAAAGAAGTTGCTTCTCGATTTATATTATTTATTTAATGTAGTTGTTCTGCAACCAATTTATTTTATTTAAGATTTTTACTTATTTGGTGGCTCCTCTTTCACTGATATGTCTCCCCAAAATCTCCTCTTCCAAATTGGAAACCGACAGCATTGCTCTATACAAATTGCACAGTTGATTCAATTTCAATATATTTCCCTGAAACAAGTTTATAATTTGAATAATCTGAAAATAAGAGTTATTTCGTGTGGTGTAGAGTGAAGAGAGACAGTGGAAAAAGGAGTGTAGACAAAAATCAAGGAAATATTATTAATTTTTGGGTAGATAGTGCCTAAAATTTCTCCATCACTGCAATGCAACTTATATATCTGCTTAGAAAGAGTTTGTTCAGACTGGCTGATTGACTCAGCAGCGCACAGCTCAAACCGCTAATGTTAGAGTTATGGAACTTGGAGGGTTCATTCTCCATAGTATATCCGCAGTATATTTTACTAAACTGCCCGCTTTAGCGGGAAACTCCTCCCCCCAGGTTAAAATATTATTCGGATTTACTTGAAACTTAGAACTTGCATTTACGCAAATTCGACCCACGGGGGGTTTCAAGGACCCCTTCTTCATTGAAGGCGCATTCTCCCGATATAGAATAAAATGTCAGTGGTATTAATTTGAAACTTTGCACGTATGTTTTACTTCTTACTCTACGCTTTTAAGAGGAGGAACAAATTTTATGTTGGGTTTATTTGAAACATGGAATAATTAACAGTTAATTCAAAGCACTTGTTTTATAAATTGTAATTACTCCACTTTGAATGCATAACAATTGGTTGACAAACTTATAATAACCTTTCACTTGTACGCGCTAACAAAAAAAATCGGGCCTTACCATTGATAAAAATTTTTGAGTCATGTTGAAATAAATGATCACTTTTCTGTACATATTATTTTACATAGTAATATAATGTATGTTTGTATCACTTTCAATTTATATGCTCTCAGAAGAATTTCTTTTTTTCCTCTTTTTGTGGTAGTCCACATCTTGGCGAAATGTAATTTCATTGGTTCCAGCAACATTTAAATTCTTTTTACAATTACTTTTTGTAAATACATTCCCTTCAATTCGAATTCAAATTCAAATTTATTTAATCTTGTAGTCATGTTGCCTTCGTGCTTATATCTGTTTATTATCATGAGGTTAGAATTATGGTCGTTATTCTTGTGTCTTATATGTGAGTGTGAAGTTCATAAATTTCAAAAGCAAGGTCGCCCAAATATCATGCATCGTGATAGACTTATTGAACCAACTTTTTACACATTTCTGTATGTATCTTTCTAATTAGCCAGACGCTAGATGTATTTTTATGTGGAAGCAAAACCATCCGCGCAAGACATATTGTGCACATTTTTTTTTCTCAGGGACCTTCTCACGCATCAGACAACAATTTTGCCCATTAATCATGCAATAGCATATTAATAGTATGTTCATTAGCGTCTCTTGATTTAAACAAAAAATTATGTAGGTATGCTTAATACAATTGCACAATCATAATGCCGATCAAAAGTTGAAGTGCCACACGCTAATCTCTAAACATATTTTTCCACATCCCGGCTGAAAAACATAATGCAACAACTGATAATGGCGAATTTCAATTTCAACACACAAGAAAACTTCAGCTGATAACTTGCCTCTACAATAAAACGTTTTTCTTTTCCTATATAAGGGTGAAGCAAATTTCATTTATAGCTTGTAACACAGATATATTTTTATTTAAATCTTAAGTTTTTTCCTATTTCAGTATATTTAAGGCGAACAAACCAACACAATTTTGGGAAGAAAATGTTGGAGTGGAGGATTGGCCCAAGGTCAAATTTGGGCTCTGTGCAAATGAGCCCTTCATTCTTGGTTCTTGTTTCAGTAATTCATGTTTTTTTTATCCTCAAGAGTAGGACTACGAATGGTTCTATAGAGATGGTTCTCCTCTAAAAAGGGTAATCATTAAGTTTTTTGTACCGAGCGGTAAAATTTTGTTAATTTTTCGTTTTCGCTAGTCCGCATTACCATGCTTTTGTATTCTTTCCAAACAAAATTGTTCACATTTTTTCTTAAAGAAGTGGGAAACCTATCAAAAAGTCTTTTGTAAAACGTATTAGTACAAATGCTAAACTTTTCCTTGTGGTTTGAAAAATATAATAAAGCTTGACTCACCGTTTAAAAGCTTCACCCAACGCGAAGATAAGTAAAATTGGAATAAGTTATCCAGCGGCCATTTTTGTTCTGGTGTCAACTCGAATAAAAAGTTGACCCTTACTCTCCGAAATAGCTAACCATTTTTTTCATAAGCTAGCGCTAAATATTTGTGAGGAATTCTAGATCCAACGCTCAACTGAAAACTTGAAATTGGACCGTGGGTAATCGAAGCACTCAGCTTTGGCAAAATGTATACAGTGACCTGGCCGCCTCTGAGTAGAGCCTGCAACATAACCAATTTCAACAAAGTTTAGAGAACTGCAAACAGATGCTCTACGATCAACACCGTCCTACTGCATCTTTTTTCTCTGGACCTTCATATAGCAAACATCACAGTGCGAATAGACTTGGGGAGTCTGGGGCTGAATACCTACCCCAAACCATTCAAACCAAACATTTTGATATACCACTCCTCACAATATTAGATTAGTTTGTAAATGGATTGGTCTTTCCAAAAGTGCGGATGGTCTACTTTAAATCCACGAGGTCTGCTCTCAATTTAAATAACACACTAACATAATCAGGGAGCAAAAAATAGTCATACTTATTGATAGCAAAGCTGCGATTAAGGCTATCGCCTCAATCAAGATTATCTTGATTTGGGTATACTAACATTTATATAAATGAACATGCCGATGTTCCTGCCAGGCAAGGCTTATCTCCACATTTCTTACTTGCGGAACTAGTTCACAGTTCACTCTGAGCAAGGAAAAAATCTCCTCAGAGCTCCCAATGAAAGCCAACCTCAGTTGAATGGATTTTCAATTGTTTTGCATACTCCGCAAGTTATTTTGATAAATTAGAGAACTTATGTATTCGTCAGATTTGATCTTTTAACATTGCTATTTGATCTTTTAACTATCTATGAAATTTTTTATTTACGTTTTTTCAACCGCTAACAATTCGGTTAAAACTAAAATCGTCGGGGTAGCTCCAAAGATAGCATTTTTTTAAATCGTTCTACTAGTTCCAGAGGTAGCACCTCTGTCATACCTTTACCCCGCACCGCCTTAAGTAAGCGCTACTGGTCCGGGTTTCATTTTTACAAGGTTAGAGGAATTTTTTGGAAAATCGCACCGAGTGGTTTCAGAGGTAGCCTTTTCATCTGCCACTTTTACCTCTTTTCCTTGATTCATACCCCCAGAAATTCTCCCCCGCTCCCACCTTAAATAACCTATATATACCTATCGAAGGATGTCACAATTACAGCGTTCATTTAAGTTTTAAAATCGGGTGAGTAGTTTGAAAAAATCCGCTCATTCCTCCTCCTCTCTCCGCATCAAAATCTAAGACGATTTAAAAAAAAAATGTCCATCCGTCCATATCCCTAGGGTCCTGAAATGTTAAGTGTTAAATTTTGTTATTACGACCACGTTCACCATGTAGAAAAAAACCGTTTTAAAGCTTATGTTGAAGAGATAAAAAGTTAGAGTACAATATATGCAGACATTGATTTCCCTTACAAGTTATTCATATAAAGTTTTTTGCCACGCCTACTTTTTGTGGGCGTTTTTTAAATTAAATTTGTTTTTATAAATTTCAAAGAATAAAACCCGCCATGATCTTCACGCTTTTTTCTTTTGCGAATATAGGGATATGGATAGGGTATCACCCTGTTCGCCTCAAGCGTACTGTAGCCTTTCCTTCTGTTTCTTTTCTAAAAACGTGTTGTGTACCGCGCAAAAATGGAAAATTTGATATAAAAAATATGCAAACGATAATAAATTATTAAACAAGACAACTAATTGAAATGCGTTGTTCAATAATGTGAAGTACTTGCAATATATGTATGTCATTATGGAGCCCTCGCTGCGGGAACATGAATAAAGATAGGGCATCAAACTACCCATGCAGAGTGAAATGTAGTCTCTCTTTATACACAATAAATATACCAAATACATGTATAAATTTTATTTTTATTATAACTTTAAAACAATTGTTGCTCTCTCAGTCGCTCTTTTGATTTGATCCAAATTCTTTGAGAGAGAATATTATTTTTAATTTCATGTTAATGTAGGTAGGTACCTAAATAAAACAATCTCTTGCATGCACCACAATCCTCTCCCAGACCAAGCGGTACGTTACGGCTTTGTTAGCGAAATATTATTAAACAAACGTCCATTCAATACACTGCGCGCTGCTACCCACCCTGCCGAAGACATACAGAAAACTATATTTTCTGTATATCTTGCACCCTGCCTGGTCGGCTGCTTTGTATATGTTGTACTTTTAAATAGATGTTGTTCGTTGTGCGCCAGAGTAGCACATTGCCGGCGTGAGCGCTAGTTCTTGACAAGTTCGATAAAATTGTTTCCTCTCCATTGAAGTAATTTTTAGAATTGAAAGTGATTTCCGCGACAAGATCACAACGACCTTGTCTTAGTTTTGTGTTTTTGTTTTGTTTTCCTGTCGCACGGCGTGGATACAAATTTTCGCAATGAATTATTCGTTTTTAGCATGAGAAGTAAATAGAAAACAAACTTTAACGTTAGGTAACGAATATTTGAAAAACCCCGTTTCATTGACGGATGATGCTCTTGATCTGTCGGTGTCGTTCAGCATGGTAAATAAAACAAAATCGTGAGTGAGTAATTATCACGTGTATAGTAGTACGAGTACCAATCTACCTTAGCAATGACAACGTACAATAAATTCGTTGACGCAGTGATTGTTAGATGTGACAATGTTTTCATTCGATCGCTGTATTTGTTTAAACGCGATACATCATATTATACCATAGCTAAGCAATTTTTCAATTAACGCTAAAGTCAGTTTGCACGATGCCGTGTCGTATATTTGACAGAAAACAACATGTGATGTAGTGCTCTTTTTTCATTAAATTAAAGTTGAGTCAGTGTATCCTAACGTTTGGCATACCAACCCTAAATAGTTGTGTGTAATGTAATTCATCGCATTGCCATTCCAAAAAATACTAAAGCATCTCATGAATGCTTGACTATATATTTTAATGGAGATATGTAGGTACTCATTCCTAATATAAGTGCGTTTTTGGTATGTACCGACTACAAGTTGTTTATATCCACATTTCTTTACATTCTCGGATACATTAGTATAATTAAGGGAAAGTTATTGCGATCGTGTGGAAATTTCGAACTCAAACTGAGTATCAGGGATGATATTACGACTATAGAGAAGTCCAAAAGTGCCGTCGATCGGTCTGTCTGTCTGTCCGGGCGCCGTATGGGGAAACGGTTCGACGGATTTGCTTCAAAGTTTTGTTAAAATTATGTTTAAAGTGTCCAATGTACGAAAAAACATCAAAATCGTAGGTGGCGTTTTTGAGAAAATCCAATTTTCCAAAACCAAAAAAGTGATTTAAATAAATGATTTAATGGTACCATTCTTTTTGAGGCAATTTAAAAATGCACATCATGTAGCGAGAAAGTTTCGTATGACGCAGTCGTTTTTAAATTTCAAGTTTGATTCGACTTAAAGCATGGATTGATTAGAACATTACAGCAAATTTATGGGTTGCTCTGAAATTTCATTCATAATTATCTATTTTTGTACTTTTCTGTTCCATTTTTTTACTACCGAGTATTTCTATGTATATGAAGTACTGCCCAATATTAAAATTGTCCCAGAAAAGTGGATAATTAAAAAACTTGATTCGTTTCGGATATAAGTTTTCTATTCAAAAAGAATAATCCTTGTGCGGTCTTTGAGATTTGCTATCATCATGTGCTCTTTGGTGGTTCAAGAATCTGTCATTTACAACCATTTCAGAAAGCCGAGAAGGCACTTCATTGATAAGGAGCTAAGATGTTCAACACTCACTACATCGTCACTTAAAACCTGGAGCCTGGACCATAGTTCCAACAAAGTAGGACATTCACAGAGAAAATGCTGCATAGTACCTTCACCTTCTTAAGCCTAGCTCATTTAGGTGCTTGGCAAAAGCGTGTTGGCTTGTCAGAACGCCTACTAAGCGCCCACAGGTTTTAATCGCTTGTTTGGTCTGTCTGTAGCCCGAAGAATTGTGGCCGTCGAATATTGTCTCTATAGGACAATGAAGGGCCTTACTAGGGATGTCAGATGCATTCTAAAAGGATATAATCCAAGAATTACACTCTTCGTGGGTGCAGTGGCTTAGTGGTTAAGTGCGTTGGACCAATAAGCAACGGGTCGCTGGCTTAAAATCCCGACCCATACCACCTAAAAGTATTTATTCGCTGCCCCACCTGTTGCCAAAGTCTGAAAAATATCCAAGAGTAAGAACTGTCATGGGAAGCTTGTTAAAAATTAATTTCCATTCGCAATCGACATTAAAGTCTCTTCCATTCGTTTCAAAAACATATCTTCGCTCACACCCTGGTTGAAGAAGTTAGGCCTTAGGTCCTGTATGGGCCATTCACGCATTTAATTAATACACTAAGCGATCATAAAATAATTATCTCACTTAAACTTGATGTCAACAAAATTTTAAGGAAAATGAAATAGTTCAACATTATCTCATTTGAAACAGAGATGTCTTTGTGTTTCCACCAGATTAGTGAGAAATGCTGCGCTAATTACGCTAGGATGTCAAAATTTTACTAAAGGGAAAGAATAAATAAGCAGCTCATCACTTTCTTTTTTTGTCATGCTATTTTTTTATTTGTGACGCTTTAAAACTATGCTAATTAATAATGTTGCTAATTAATAATGTTGCATCGTCAGCGGGACAACCTGTGGAATCAGAATCACAAAAAATACGTATATATATCTAACATTGCGTATGGGTATGCGGTATATGGTCATCGGTTAGTGTTGAGGGTGGAGGAGGGTGAACGAGAGTTGAAACCTTACTTTGTTTACTCTCAAACAGTAAGGAAAATCCTTTAGACTGATTGATACCACTGTGTATACGAATGGTGTATAGTGTACACGAATGGTATTATAGCAGCCGAAGTCTACAGAGAAGAATAAAAGGTGCTACCTTGTACATCTTTTCAGATACCCAACGCTTTTAAGGCATGTTCTCATGCTACGATGCAATTGACGTCGCCGTCGGTTTCTGGATGTCTTTCCATCTAGAGTAACGAAAGAGCCGACGCTTTTGGCAGACATGTCTCATTATCTGCCTTTATCTTAATCGAAAGTAGTAAGGAGGATCTTGAAATTTGAAGATGACGCAGGGATTCACGGTTTTTAATACAAATGCGAAATTCCAGTACGTTCCCACCAAGGTAAATCACATTTTAATATGTCTATTTTCTCAATGCGTTAAGGCAACATATGATTGAAAAATTCCAAAATGAATTTGTAACTTAAAGATATGTTTTTCTGTGGCTTTCTCACAAAATATCCTCATGTAATCACCTACACAGGAAATCGCGCAACGATTTAAAAAAAAGACGTTTCTTCATGATTTATTGTTGCATTTGATAAAAACCTACCCACTTAATAGTACTATAAATGTTAGATAAGCAATTACAAAGCTGATAATTTTATTATATACATATATATGTGTCCTTCTGTTAATGTAACACAACAAAATACAGGAAAACATTGATAAAATCCTAGCAGAGAATGAAGAATTGTATTATAATAAGTTATTCCAACGCAGATTGAAGCTAGCTGTTTGCTATTGCTTACGCGAGTAGTATAGGTGCCTACATATCTACTTTTGAAATAGGAAGTTGTGGTGGATAAAACCTTATCTTTATTTATTTCCCGCCTACGAAAAAAAGTACTTTTTATAAACATCTGCTAGAAGACCCAGTACCAATAATTATTAAATTAATGTAAAAAAAATATGCACGAGACTGGTTTGTTGGGAAATAGCTAATCGTAAAAAAAATTAAAAAAATATAGAAATTTGTTTCATGGTATAGGTACCAAGCCTTTCCAGGCATATTCGGATACATATTCTGCTCTTAGAAGCATAGCTCTGCATTTTTCATGTTTGTGAGCATAATTTACTCTTTTGGGGGTTTTTTTTTTTGTTATTTTCTTGCTTCCAAGTTTGTTTTTAAAATTATTATCCAACCAAAACTCACGTAGGAGGGTATGCCCTAAGAAGGAAAATGCTAACCAGTTAAAGAGTAAAGAGTGCGAGCTTTAAGTTCCTACAGTGATTTTCTTGTTAGTGAACTCTTTTATTTGCCGAATGAAGGTCACATTAAATGAGTTGTGTGATCAATCATAAAGATTTGACTTTCGACGCGCCGAATGATCAACCAAAAAACATTTCTGCAGACCACTATACTTGTTAATGTGTACAAATCTTATTAGTACATATTTATGTATGTTCATTTGGATGTTTGTCCTTCAATGACGATTCAATGAATGATTCTAATGAAATTTGGCGTAGAAGTCGATTGTGTGGGTAGCAAACAGATATTATTTATGAAACTCAAAGTGCAGGTTACAATGGAGTTAGAAAGAAGAATGGGAAACCGCCAATAACTATCAGCTCTCGGAGATTTGCCTGATGACACCAAAATTTGTTCGATTGTATTTTTTTTATCAAAATATTTGTATTTAACGTGGGTGCAGTTGTTTAGTCTCACAAACATCCAAGAGTAAGAAATTGATTCAACTATGTGTTCCCAAATTACAACATCCATTTAAATTAAAATTAAAATAAGTTTTGTAAATGGTTCAAATACCCTTACCTCCTCTCCCCCACATTACTACTTTGCATGAATCATATATTTAGGTAAGGCAAGGTTAATTGGTGAGTAGGATCAATCTCCTAACTGCTCCACTTAGGTCGCTATGTACCCACCCATTGTGATGCCTTTCAGTGGTGAATAAGCCGGTAATGTTACCTCCTTGTATCGATGTATCCGAAAACCCGTAAAGATTGCAAAGTGAAGATTCAAAGTGTTCAGAGAAAATGAGATGTGCCGTCTTGATTCTCCTCGTCGCCTCTGTGTAGCAGCATTCCATCTTACATTCATATGTATACATATATAGATACAGATTTAATTTTCAAACTAACGTTGTTTCCTACAACCATTCTCAGAATCTGCGCATGCCGTATAAGACCTTGTTTGGTTGATCCCCAATGCTTTCAGCTGATTCATGCGAGTATAGATTCATGAGTAAGAAATTTAGAAGCGTTTCCAAACCAGCAGATAGTGTCGTTCTTATTACCCCGGTTGTCCCTTTGCATGCTAGTCTCTGTATCATAATCGTATATTTATTTCACTATTTATGTCTATTTAGTTTGTGCGCAGTGGCTAAGAAGTTAAGTGCGTTGGACTAAAACTATGCTAAGCAAGGGGTCAGAGGAAGAGATGAGAAGTAGACCTACTTCAACTATTTATTTTTATGTATCTGCTTAGCAACAACCTATTTCTACTTCGTTTAACTTATTTAATTTTTACGTTAAAAATGTCATAGTATTGTTTAATTTTTGCAAATGAAAAAAGTTACTTGCTTGATCTACATTCATTGTATAGTTGCCTGAAGTTTTTCAAACAATCCTTATCATGAGAGAAAAGAATAGATGTTGGTACTTCTGTTCAACGGCACGACCATATCCAAAGCACTTTAGCTAAAAATGCATTAAGAATATAAAGGACAGTTAGTAAGGCACTTCAATTTTAGCTTTTTCACTATCTGCTTCACATTTTGCAAATCAACTTCGTTTTTTTTTTTGGCAATTTGTTTCACTTTCTGGGCTCAGCAGTCTCAACCTTAGTCAGAGGCAGCATTATAAAAGCTTTGCCTAGCCTAATCTGGCAATGAAAGACTATAGTCCAGTCAGTATATCTCACCGCACTTCTTTATCTTCAGCTAACAAAAATATTTCTATAAACCTAGACATTTCAATCATTACCTGCAGCGCAACACATTCGAATTTCCATTTTTATATCATGACCAACTTTCTCGGTATATAGATGCGTTCCTAAATTGGGTACCTAATTGTTCAAAATACAAAAATTAAGCAAAAGTGATAGAGCCGTCTTTGAGAAAACGAATCTTTTTCTATTTCTTCAATATCATAAATAGCTATCAATAAAAATATTCAAATATAAAAATAACTCATTTCTTTTGCGATTATCAATGATTCTACAACTTAAGTATGGCTACATGGAACCTAAATGAAAATTGTTTTTCTATTAACACTTGGGGCACCTGGTGGTAAATAGTAAAAGATTACATAATACAAATTGTGATCTCGATCAATAGTTAGATCATGAGTATTTGTTATAAATACTGCATACAAATTCAAGAAGATTTGTGATAATAAGAAATGGCTATTATAATGCAGACCAACGAAAAAGTCGGTTGAAGTTTTAAAAATTAGCAGCTCTAAATATCTGCTCTGAGTGAACAGAAGAAATTTCAGATCCTTAGTACCTACCGATCATGGTTGTTCGGGCCAATGTTCGTACTGTTTATAGGCGAATTTCCAGCTTTTGGCAGAACCAGATGGACTCTATTAAAAAGACTGCTGCTAGTATTGCCAGCTTAGCTAAAGTTCATTGGTACATGACCCATTTTTGCATAGACCAGATTGACTTGAGTTTCTTAAAAAATACTTAGCCAAAATATATTTGAGTGGTGATCCACTCAAAAATTCAAAAACTCTCTGCAGCTTTCCCCTACTTTATATAGAACGCATGTGGCGCATTTCCAATACAAAGATTTTAACAAATTTTGATTGTTTTTTATTTTGTTATAGACTCTTTAAATAATGACCAGCGAAAATGAACAACGCAAAGTCCAGTGACAGCGATGACAATCTCCTGCAACCGCTACTTCAACAACAAGATGATGATAACAGCAACGACAATATTGCTATCCAGGAAGATTGGACAACACCATGTTCTTCTCTTGGAAAGAGTAACAAATCTGAAAATACCGCCACCAGTGTAAAATATCAGAAAAATTTGCCCGTTCATAGCAAGAAGTCATCTCTTAGCAATTCGTCGAATTACATATTCACACGACGAAAACGGGCTATTATTATCATAGTTGTAACATTCCTGTTCATCTTTTATATGAACTCAATGCTAATGAGCAGGAACTCAGATGAAAGGATACCAGTTACTCACTATTCGCATGTGCCTGGAATGAAAGGTGAGTAGCAAGTGAGTTGTGCCACTAGGGGGTTATTGTTTTACGATTGTTTACTTTTACCTTCATGTAATACTTTCGAACGTAGCTGGGGGACAACTTCTGTAGCTGGTTTCATGGATAATAACTTTTTTACAAAACAAAATATTAATTACCTACTAACTTGCTGACATCATAAGTACTAACGTTTTTGGTTTTGAATAGAAATTTATTATTTATTTTCTCTTCATTTTTGTAAATGACTAGATACATCTTGCGGTGGAATCTTCCCATATAAATTTATTTCATATTTTTTTCTTTAAATTATTGGATAATGGTTTTTGGCCGGCCCCTGCCTGATGGCTATCGACGCGATAATCGTGCCGAATGGTCGTTGAGTATATTTATTTTTATTTTCAATTCACTCACTATGTCTTATGAGATGGTGCAGCATCAGCAATATCTCGTTGGATTTCTGATTTGCATCTTTGTATGGTGATTGATTGCGTATTATTTATATTTAAATTATTTACAGTTACGTAGGTATTACAATTATTATAAAAGAACAATGAATGAACCCAGACCTTGAAGGTATTTACATGGTTTTCAAATGAATATTTTAAGAATCACTTCTAAAATTAACAATTACGAAGGTTAAATTGAATAATAAAAACCACTTAACAAATTTATTGTTCACATTTATTAAGCGGTGCGGTTGTCTGGTCTGATACCCATCTGTAATTTTGAACTTAAATTTATATCATGGGACTAAAGATGATTTTTTGCAAGCTAAAATTGTCAGAAAGGCTCATTACATCTTAAAAAGTCTTAAAATGGGTATAGGTTGGCAGCTACTCGAACTTCAACGGGTTTCTATGATTCAATATTAGTAAATAACGGAACAATAAAAGCACTTATTAACCAAATGTAGGCAACATTTTAGTTCTAAAGAGGAAGTAATTGATGAAAGCTGTTTGTTTTGATATACAAAAAGTAAATTAATTCATTGAATCGTAGAATGAAAGCACCATAAGTGGCTAGTGTGCACTTGATAATAAGTATAGAGATGTTTGCCAAGTACATTCATTAAAACACAATGTCTAAATACTTTCGAGAGCATTTTGAAATATCATCCAGTTTAGTTCTGTGGTAAATGGAAAAATGGCTTAAATCGACTCAAAATGATTGCGAGAGAAACAAAAGTGTGAGTTTATTTACTAATAAACTTTCCACAGCATAGCAACAGATCATCTTGCAAGATGAATTTAATGTAAATCTAGCATGAGATAGTATGCTTAAAAAACTAAAAGATTGAACCATTAGATTTTTATTGAGCTTTTGAGAAAAATATTTTACGACTCAATTAGCCTATTGGTATTGTTGAGAAATAATCAAGCAATAATGTGATTATTTGCGACGAAACGAAATTCTTAAAGGACCAGCACTTGACCAAACAGAACGAAATCAACCCAAGAATGAAGCAAAAAATTCAATATAAAATTGCGTTGGTTTGTATATATTGTACTTAACTGTGGTTTCCAAGAGATGGATGTCGCCAATTAAACAAAGTTGTGTTTTAATGTATTATACATTAAAAAAAGCAATGCTTAAGCAGAAAACCCGGTATTATATGAGAGCAAAAAAAGAGAAATTAAATTATGTTTATGAATTTACGTTACGGTTACTAGGGTATTTTTTAAATGTAGATAAATCCAAATTAAGAAAACGAATTAGAATTTTAACAATAATATAAAGGGTGATTTTTTAGCTGGTTTGGTTTTGGCAACACTGGTTTTGACAGCTGACGTGTGTTTAGTACCTTGTGTCACTGTCAAACAGCTTCAGTTTGGTTTGCAATTTAACCATGGATCGTCTTACAAATGAACAACGCTTGCAAATTATTGAATTTTACTATCAAAATTCGTGCTCGGTTCGAAATGTTCATCGCGCGCTGCTTCCATTTTATGATCGGCATTCTCGACCTTCTGAGCAGTCTATTCGGAAGATTGTGACCAAATTTCGCACCAAATTTACTTTGTTGGACATTAAACCACCAACACGTTTACGTACTGTGCGTATTGAAGAAAATATTGCGGCCGTATCAGCTAGTGTGACAGAAGACCGCGAAATGTCGATTCGGCGCCGTTCCCAGCAGTTAGGCCTTTGTTACAGCACTACGTGGAAAATTTTGCGGAAGGATTTGGGCGTAAAGCCTTTTAAGATACAGCTGGTGCAAGAACTAAAGCCAGCCGACCTACCACAACGCCGAATTTTTGGTGAATGGGCTCTTGGAAAGCTGGCCGAGGATCCGCTTTTTTATCGAAAAATTGTGTTCAGCGATGAGGCTCATTTTTGGTTGAATGGGTACGTAAATAAGCAAAATTGCCGCATTTGGAGTGAAGATCAGCCAGCAGCATTGCAACAGCTACCAATGCATCCCGAAAAAGCCACTGTTTGGTGCGGTTTATGGGCCGGCGGCATTATTGGGCCATATTTCTTCAAAGATGATGCGAATCGCAGCGTTACTGTCAATGGTGAACGCTACCGAGCGATGATAACAAACTTTTTTTTGCCCGAAATGGAAGTTCTTGACTTGCATGATATGTGGTTTCAACAAGACGGTGCCACATGCCACACAGCACGCGAAACAATGGCGCAATTGCGAGGCGAGTTTGGTGAACAGTTAATTTCACGTTTCGGGCCGGTCAATTGGCCGCCTAGATCGTGCGATTTGACACCATTAGATTATTTTTTGTGGGGGTATGCCAAGGCTAATGTGTATAGGGACAAGCCCGCTTCGATTGACGCACTGGAAGCCAACATCCATGCATTCATTCGTGAGATACCGGCCGATATGTGTGAAAGCGTATGCCAAAATTGGACTCAGCGGATGGGCTACCTAAGACGCAGCCGCGGTCAACATTTGCATGAAATTATCTTTAAACATTAAATTGCAAGGTTCAAACTATCGATACAAATAAATATTTCATTCATTTTTTCGAATTTTTTGTGTTTTTTTTTTAAAAAAAGTTCTAAACCTCTTAAAAAATCACCCTTTATAATAAAATCAAATTAATTTAAATATAAATATTTCGATGATATATATTCCAATTACGTATAGAAGTTGTATCGTGGCGCTATCTACACCAGTGACCAGGTAACAAGTTGAAGTCGGTTCAATAAGAGGGCAGAAAGATGCTTTCGGTACGGTGGGAATTTGAGCCTGAGATACCTCATTAATGCCTATTATTGAAAACATATCGCTTTTTTTCACAGAGTGCTATACTTATTTTATATTCCGACGTATTGAACACCATTGTAAGCTTGAGTGAATAAAGTGGAATAGAAAAACATAAAGTGCAAAGGTGACAACATATAATGCCCTTATCTTTAATGTCAAATTCTCCTACCAAATTAGAAACAAAAAATACTATAAAGTTCCACGGGTAGTAAAAACTTTTGGTTCGTTTGTTGAAAACATTAAAAATTTGGCCTCGTATTCTGCGCTCATTTACACGTCATTGTTTCGGATTTTCCAAAAGGTTTGGACAACTTGTTTTTTTTTTTAAATAAAACGCAAACCATTAAAGATATCTCAAAAATTGCATTATTGGTTTGAAGTACAATCAAAGCATTTATGTACGGATTTTGTTGTCGTTAATATGTCCAGCATGGGCACATTTGCAACCCCGCGCCGCCTTGTTTGCAATGGTAAAACGTAAAAATCTAGAGAGATCGACACGATCTAAGCAGACAATAGGTAGGACCATTTATCGATATAACAAGTTCACCGAATTAAGTTTTCAATAATTCGATTGTTACACCCGCTGTGTGGCTTGTAGCAACATCGTCTTCAATTCACAAATCATTTATGTCTATGAGTAGTTCATGCAATTGTAGCATTGCAAAGTATCTCTGTAGCTATATCTCCATTGACTTTAATATGAGAGTCATTTTCATCAACTGCCCATTGACACCACCAGTTATTTAACAGATATTTTTTTGGATGAAGTTGTGTTTCTTGAAACATATGATATTTTTCACCTGACAAATAATGCATATTCCAATTGCTGACGAAGCCTTCTTCACTCAAGATGATTTTGCAATAAAATTGGTCATCTTCTTCCAACATTTCTAGAGCCCAATTCGATAAAGTACGTTAATTATTTGTAAGCGTTCTTCGTTTGCTAGCTACAATCAATGCACCCAGACATGTAGTTTTAAGAAAAGTTATACAAACAATTTTTGTTACAATTTAAATTATCTTACTCATTTTATGTATTATATCTGGCGGCAAAACAGATCTGGCTTTTACTAGATATTGAACTTTCTATTGATTTGAGTACCTTTTTGGTAAATTTATTAACACAACCAGCCCAAACGGCAGAAAGTATAGCCATACAAATTTGAGGGTTTATCCTTTAACTCTGTAGACATACACTTTGCAGGGATTTGTGGGTACTTTGTGTGAGGATTTTTGCTTTATTTTGGAGAATGCTTTATGTCAGAAGTTATATCATTTAGAGTAGTTATACCTTAAAATCGGAAATTTTTACTTCAACTTGATATAACTTGAGTTGAGGTGATGTTAGACCCCACTACTATAGGACTTTCTTTTCGTATAATTGTAAGCTTTAGGAATATTTATCAACTTCAATATTCGGCCCTAGCGAGGAAGGGAACGGAAAATTCTCCGCAACGCATGCTCTGTCGGAGAGGAGACCCTTATTGCATTCGAGGTATCCGATTTTGGAAAAGAATAATTAAAATGCGACGACGCATTGATCTGACATGCGACAAATGTTAGATTCTGATAGAGATGTATGAAATGTATCGATATAAGTCGACCCATATTTGTATTTACAGTACTTTAAATTTGTATATATCGACAGGAGGGAGGTATTTCATACTTAATCCATTTTTAAAATTTTTCTTATTTATACTTGCTTACATTTTTTAACTGCTTATCCAAAAATCGGAAAAAAATTCCGCCAACTCTTGCTGTCGGAGGAGATCGGACAAAAAATGGTGTGCAACTGTCACAAATGTCACTGCTAATGCATTTCATCGCACTGCAACGCAGATCATTAGTTGTGCGTTTTTTTCTGTCGGAACAATGTTCCGAAGAATACCTCGAAGCAAAAATCCTCCGAATCGTAGGAAATCGGAGAATTTTCCATGGGTTTCAAAGCCCTTTTCCTTTTTCTTATGTTGCGAAATATTTTTTATTGCGATTCTTTTAAAACTTAGGAAAAAAAATAAATTCTAAGTTGATACGCCAACCACCACGTTTTTGGTGAATTCACTTCCATGACGGACTTAATACGTAGATACATATTGTAATTTTCCATTAATAAAAAAATATCTGCTTCCTACACGCCAATCAGTTATCTGCTCGTTGTTACTAGGAAATGGAAACTTAACAAATGTGTTAGTGCGAACCTACCCCTTTATTTATTAGGGGAGTGAAAGAAAGATACAATCGATTTTGGTTTCTTACACGCATATTGTATAGGTAGGTACTTTATCGCGAATATTTGCAAGAACTAATTGTAAAAACGAAAAGTTAATATAACGGCAGTTTAAAGAATGTTTAATTCAAGAAATTCATTGCAATTATTATCTGTAAAAAATTATAGTTTAGCACTTATTGTCCTATCCTTTGTGCACATTAAATATAAGGCACAGCAATGACATCATCGACCGCAACCACCCACATGTTATGTTTTTTATTATTTTCTAATTGCTTATAATTTATATCAAATTTTTACTATGGATTTTAAAATTATTCGCGTACATATACATATATCTTCTACTCACATTTTTTCTCTTTAAATTTTCGCTTAAGCGCTTTCCTCTTTAGTTGCCTGACACATAGCCAAACAAATGTAAATACGAATATACCTTTTGCTTCTCATTACCTAGATTCTACATTTTTTTTGGTAAGACAGCACTTAAGTCCAAAATTGAGCCCCATTCTTGCATAAATTATTACTATTAAACTATGTATTATTTTTTATTATTTTTTTGCATGTGTGCCTTGAATTCATATTGCAATGGAAATCTTTGAAAAAAAAAATTTAAAAAATTAATTTTTTTCGAAAATCCATTAATTGCAACTAAACGCTGCAATGTTAACGTAACAGCATTAACTATATCTGCGACAATTGCAACAGCAGAACAACGACAGTCGACTACAATGGCGGTGACTAGGAAACCGGAAAAAATACCTAGAACAGCCCGATCGACAGATAGTGGACAATTTGTTCCACTACGATCGACTGTGATGCCTAGTTTAGCTAGGACTACTCGTACTCCTCTGGTTGTGAATACCATTACTAATTCTACTAATTACACCATTCTACCTCCTCCATCAGGATACCTGGTATGGAGCGATAAGTGCAAAATGCCCAACATCGATCCGTACACAAAGGAAGTTATGCAGTTCTTTAAGCGAGAAAAATACGAACACTGCTCGACGAGTAAACCCCTAACGAGGGTTGTATTTAATTCCACAGCGAACAGGTACGCGCTGCTCATCAATGAAGACCAAGTAAAGCATTACACGAAATCGGGAGGATCACTGGATTGTTGCTATCAGGTGATCGAGAGAATGTCAAAAGGCAAACACGCAGACACTCAAATCGGGTAATATAATATTTATTTATCATTTGTTTTATTTCAAGTTGTATATTGAAATGTTTACAGTTTAAGCGAATGCTTGAGTTTTCGAAGTCCGGTGCTCCTGCCAAACACAGCATACAATATTCTTGTAAAGTGTAAGAGTAAAAATAAACAAACTTACGTCAATGGCCATCCAATGATGCCTGAGCGTCCTAAAATTCGAAAACGTCTCGACGAGTGGAATCAAAAGAGCACAGAAAAACCCGTAAGCGTCCTTATGATTGGTATCGATAGTATTTCTAGGGTGAATCTTATACGAGCTATGCCAAAGACTGCACAGTACCTGTACGATAACGAGTGGTTTGAAATGAGCGGCTACAATAAGGTAATTAAAGATCACTATATTAAGAACTTTATAGATTTATAAAAACGACATTTCTTTCAAATACAAACGATTAAGTACTAAATTATGTCCGAAAAACGACGAAAGTCAGTAATAAGGATTTGAACACTAAACTTGGGTTACGTCTATAAAAATAAAACTAACGCAAAATATTAGACATTTAAATTACGCATATTTGAAGTTGTGTGTGGGTTAAGCGCGTTGGATCACTAAGCGAGCAGTCCCTGGTTCAAATCCCGACCCGTAAGACCTTAAAATAAAGAACGTCTGACAAACATCTAGTAAGAACTGTCATAAGAAGCTTCTCAAAAATTAATTGCCGTTCGGAATCGGCCTTAAACTGTAGGTCCCTTATATTCATGTCAAATAATATATCTTCGCACACGCAATGGTTGCAGAAGCTAGGCTTTGGGTCCTGTATGGGCCTTTTACGCCTAATATTTAATTTATTTTTTGCATGTGGCAATTGGAGTGCCTAAGGATAACAGTTTCTGCAGCGGTTTCCTAGAGGTCCCAATTCCGAAGTCCAGCAATGCGGCTTCCTTTTACCTCTTGATTAGATAAGAGGACAAGACGACGATAATGCTCTACTGAAAGCCGGTGTTTGTTTCTTAACTTTACGATCGAGCTCATCTGTTTACATCTGAATTGCATGGAGGACTAGTAAGCTTACTACTTGTTGCAGTAAAACCTAATACTTGAGTCAATCAGTTTTCCTGTGATCCGTAAAGGCTGGTTGGCGTAGTAGTTCATCAACTAGATTGCATTGGTGGATACTTTCCAGTTTGCAATCTTTTGATAAATTGAATCGAAGACAAAAGTGATGTCTTATTGTCGACCCTTGGTTATGAATGTAGAATTGTTTCCCAAGTTATACATTTACTTCTATTGTGAATATCAGAACTGCCCCACACTGAATAATGAGCGATTGCATCGCATCCAATTATGAGTCTAGTGTTTTGTCTATCCGCTTCCTAGATCAATCTCTCTAGGTTTAAACCAAGTAGAGATCGCACTTGGTCGTGTGCAAGATATACCGAGTCCTTAGACCGCGAACCAGGTTTTTAACATTCCAAGGACAATATCTTCTCCATCTTCAGAAAGACGAAGAAGAAGATAGGCCGAAGCCTTTTGGAGGTTAATCTGGACTAACTGCAGCAACAATCAGGCAGAGAAACTTCCAGCACAGTTTATTTGGCTCTTCCAATTTAGAAGACGAGTCCAGAAGCTCCTCCTCACTCAAAAGAACCTTATTTAAGTAGTCTTCCATTTCCATATCACAGAGGTTGTTAATGGAATCTGACGAGTTAGATGGAGCTATGCTATCAACGTCATCTAAAGAGGGAAAGGAGACTGACGACACAGTAGTTGAAAGATGCAGTGGCATTTTGTCTGCTTCAATTTCATTCATTTTGTATACCTTAAGTCTAATTTTATCCTAGCCATACATATCCAGACCTTAAGTCTTCGCCAAATGAGCCAAGGTTGAACACGATAATCGCGGATGTTTAGGCGTCCTTTTGCTCTTTCAGTTTAGCGACTTTCCAGTTATGGGTCGGCACTTGCAACAGCTTCGATCTTTGCACCCGGCCAGAGTTCACCATGGGATCTTACGGCTAATTTATGTAGATCACATGATCTCTCGTCTTCACAGGCGATAAGCTTAATGTGGCCTTGATGACACCCAGCGTCATCCACATTCGGAGCTGGTCCAGGGTGCGGCTTCAGTAAATCTATGAAGTTGTCAGAAAGGACATAAACTGAATACTTTAATCGTGTTTCTTTGAATCATTTTCATCCATTTAAAACCAGAGAAAGTACCGGGGAAATCGTCCGAGAAGCAAGCTATTTTTTGTAAAACTCGACAGTATTTATCGGCAACTCTGTTAATTTTGAATGAAGCGTGCTTGAAGAGTTCAGAAAATTATTCTAATATAGATCACCAGACACACAAAACCGGCGCAGTCAGATATGCACGAATATAAAAGTTTTCTTGTGAATAGAAAACGCACGGTGTTTGAACGTCTCTAAAAGTCCTACTTTTAGACTCATATTCGAGCTATAAGAAGACTAATCTTAAAATGAAAATTCCTAAGCATATATCATAAGTTTCTATTTCTTACCTGTTTTGTTTTCTTTTCAGATGGCGGACAATACTTTTCCCAACCTTATGGCTATATTAACTGGGTTTAATCAAACTACCGCTTTTAACACCTGCACTCCAACTTCCGTTGGCGCTCTAGACCGATGTCCGTTCATATGGAAGGATTTTCGAGAGCATGGCTACGTAACAGCTTATGCGGAAGATGAAGCGACTATTAACACTTTCAACTACCTTAAGTTGGGCTTTGAAAAGCCACCAGTCGACTACTATTTGCGACCATTCCTACTTAGTGCGGAACAAAATTTGACAATCAAGCGAAAATCAAATCTTATATTTTGCCTCGGATATCAGCACTCAGCTGATTACATTTATAACTACGCCATCGAATTGGCAACACGTTACCGCGACGAGCCATATTTTGGCCTCTTTTGGACAAACACTTTTAGTCACAATGCCATTAGCGACTGTTCATCGATGGATGAGAAAATGGTGGATTACTTAAATCAATTTGCCAAGCGAGGCATTCTTGATCGATCGATTGTGATATTTTTCAGCGATCATGGAATGCGTTTCGGGCCGACGAGGAAATTTCTCTCCGGCCACTTGGAAGAAAGGTTGCCATTTATGTTCATTTGGCTTCCGCCAGGTCTGAAGAACTCCCATCCGGAGTTTGTTAACGCGCTAAGTGTGAACAAAAATCGCCTTACGAATCCGTACGATCTGCACATGACTTTGAAACATATTTTAGAGCTATCAGGACGAACTAAGAAATTACCAAATGCTGCGGATTGCCCAAAGTGCCAAACTTTATTAACCCCAGTGCCGCATAGTCGTTCATGTGATGACATTGCAATCGAGGACCATTGGTGTACATGCATACCCTACAGTAGTATTTATAAGGGCTCAAGTATCGTTAAGAAAATAACTAAATTTACAATCAACTACATAAACGACTATGTGGCTGAATATAAAAATGGTTCTGTAGCTAGTAAATGTGTTATGTTAAGTTTGCGCGATGTACAAAGCGCCTATAGGGCTCCACATGCTGCGGACAAAGGCTCAAACGTCACCTATGATACTTATCGAATAATTTTCAATACGAAGCCAAACGACGGACTATTTGAAGCAACTGTCCGGTATACGGTGGAAACAGAAAGTTTGGAAATTACCGGGAGTATTAGTCGCCTAGACATGTACGCCTCGGATTCACACTGCATTTCGGATGGCGGCGCAAAGAAATACTGTTCATGTGGCAAAGGTAATCATCATACGGCTGCGCGGGCTCATGCCGGTTAGTTGGGTGCCAATGCTAATACTAGATGGCATTATTTTGCCTGCTTACCTATTTGTTCTTTGACTCTTTTGTTTTGTTTTTCTTAGAATTATAAACGACTTTCAAAAAAATGTGCTCTAAAACACAAACTTAAACTTCATCTTCTTACCTCTTGCTATAACAAAACACCATTCAAGTTTCGGAAATACACCTACCTACATTTATATAAATATCTTCCTCTTCTGTAGTAAATCAGTGGTCCAATCAATTTATATTTAAAGATAAAAAAAAGCTTGCCAAATACACACCAAATTGTACAGTAAAATTTAATATATAAGACAACTAGTTGTAGACCCTGCTAAGGGCAGGAACTAACATTTTGAAGCTAAGTTTACACAAGTGCAAATATTTATTTCATAAGCAGGTATCTTTGAATGTATGTTCCGACAATATTTTAGCACTTTTCCGTTAACGAAGAATTAAAGAATTAATGTGAGGTATCTTGCAAAACTCGACCGTTAACCGTGTAAACAGAGCTTCGAGACGCGAGGACGCGGTTGGGGCAAGCAATTGGCTTGCGTAATCTGTGATTACTATTAACGAATAAAATCTCCGCTCTCTTTCTCTTGTTAACGATAAACATTAATGTAAACAAATATACATTCATAAATAATTATTGTTAAATGTAAATAGTATATCGATTTCACATCGGACCGTTGTTTGGAGATGCGCTTCCAAATTTGCACATACAAAAAAATACGCAAATACATACTATATACCATGTGAAATTTAGATGTAAATTAAAAAAAAAAACTAATTGTAACTTGAGTGCTTTAAGCAAATTAATTAATTAATTAATAAAAATTATACAAAACCATTATTTTAAATATTCAGAATGTGTTTTATTTGTTCCTTCTATTTGAAGCACACAACTTTAAGGCGACAGAAAATACATGGCCAAACAAAAGAAGTGTTGTGAGCCAGGAAAACGACAAAGATGAGGAATGAGTAATAAATTTAATCACTCGCAAATAGTATACATAGGTAGTAGTGGATTTATAATCGAAAGTGAACAAACTTGTGATGACGCTTAATTGTCATCAATCATAGCGTTTGCATAGGGATGATATAGTGGGAAAAATGTACGGCATCCTTGTGTAAAACGAAGTGAAAGGCGCCTATGCATTCGGCATACATGATTCACGACTTATATACCTCAGTTATAGTCAGTGTTAACGCTCAAAATTTTCAAAAAGGGGTCCGAGCACATAAAATATAATCACATAACGTAATTCTATCGCTATCGTTTATTTCAAACAAAGTTTGAAAACTTTAAGTATTGGTCAGAAATCCCCAAACAGTAAATTTATGTAGACGCTGAACTGCAAAAAAATACTTTCGCAACATTATCTTTATTGTTTACTTTGAGCCGGCGGAAACTTCACGTACGGAATGAAAACCCTCGGTGCGTATATCAACTAAAATGAAACGGCAGCGCTCAGTACATATTTATTGGTGTTTCAAACTTAACATTTTTCGTTCAATAGAAAACAAAATCTTACATAAACTGCAAAAGGGCCGGTTTTGATTATATTTAAAAAAGTAAGGTGCTAGGGGTCTTGAGACTTAAAAAACGGCAACGCTGGATCCCAAGAGGATAGACCAATCATTTTAATTTCTAAAACAATTTACGAAACGGAAAGAAGCTATGCCACAAATGAAAAAAGAACTTTATGCCATAGTTGGGGCTCTTCAATCATTGCGAAATTATTATATGGTGTAACAAACTTAGAAATTCATACAGACAACCAGCCAATAACTTGTGCAGTTAAGCCATGCGTAAAAAGTGCAAGAGTACAAGATTGAAACTAACACATCGTAGGAATGATTTCTTTCTTTTCTGTAAATTCACTGAGAAGTGAAACAGAAAATGTTTTTCTTGCGTGGAAATACCTAAATTCTGCTAAATATATTTGCTATTAGTATCCTTATGCGGGCCGTAGATACTCGGAAATGGTGCGATTGAACTGCTGAGATGAAACTTAAGCTCTGGAAACACTCTTCCCTCGGATATATATCCATTTCTAGTTTTCAGCAAGTTTATTCAAATAAAATTAGAATACGAATACAAAAATTAAAAATTGAGTGACTGACTATCAGAGTTCGTGAAATTCTTTTTATTACACAGATAGGCAACTCCGAGACAACGCACTCAAATCACAGATGAGTATTTAATTAACCCGATAGTCAACTCCGAAAGTGTCTCCCAATTCGCCCTTAAACGTAAACTCATCTGTTATTTCTAGATTCCCGTATAATGCGCATAATGTAGAACACAGATATCCGGATTCTTAATAGAGTTAGGATACGGGTAATTAAACTGTTCAGTCCTTAGCTGGTTAATAAAAGCCGTACGTCTTTTTTGAGCTTTCAATTACATTTTGGATAAAAATCATTCCGACCAAAAGTAGCTATGTGATTTTGAGGATATTTTAGTATAATGTCCGTTTTTGAGGCTCCAAGGAAAATTTTTCAAGGTTCAGAGGACCTCCGAATATAAAATCAAAGCAACAGCAAATAGTTATTTTACGGACAATTAAAAAAAAGTAATTTTTAAGGCTCTCAGAACCTCCGAAAAATAAATCCTAGCAACAAAAAAGTTGTTATCAGGTAGTATTCACAAAGGGATATTTTTCGAGAAAATTATTTTTAACCTTGAAAAAGGTCCTTGGAACATAAAAGGTTCTTTCAACCATAAAATGTGTCTTGAAACACCATTCCCACTAAATATCCTTGGGCACTTCGTAATTTAGTATAAACCGTTGATTGTTCCTAACAAAAAACCTAGCATTCCCAAAAGATACGTGTATGTCCACAGCAAACTTAATGAACATTCATATTCCTTTTCCATCCATCTTTGCAGTATTTAAAACAGGAAATAATAATATCATACATCCCGACTCTTCTGAGAGTGTGCGTTTGGTACTTAAATGACAGTTCCTCTCCAGGAAAGAAGAGAAATTCGCTTCCGACTGTGGGTTTGAATTCAGAATCGAATCCAGAAGCACTAACACATTTAAACTCCACAAACGTCATAATCGATCAATGTAATTTTTATTGCTGATTTTGATTTGATAATCCTTCAATATTATTACCAATTTAACTAAAAAAATAATGTAATAATATTTTCCGATCACCTTCCGTCATCAGATTGGTACTTGGTAGTGGATCACCAATACAGCAGCATTTACACTTCAAATTCAAATAAAATATGGTTGCTTGTTTGATCGGATCGGAGAGCTCTAACGAATTACCAAACGATAACGACAAGAAATTGTATGGGTTTTAATGGCCGCCCCATCAAATGTCATTTTCTCATAGCAATCACTTCCATTTGCAAAAATACCGCCAAACCTCAAATCTCTGACTTACCTACACGTATTTACAGATAGAAAATATTAGAGGATTTAACGGCCATTATTTAAATTTTGCATGCAGAGTGCATAATTATTTATCTGTGGTTACTAAAGGGTCCGCCAAATAACTTTTTTTTTTTTTGAAAATGCTATAAAAAAAAACTACTGAATATTTTCTCAAATTTCTTTTTTTATTTGAAAGTGCAGTCCTTCCGGTTAATAATGGAAAATAAATTCATTGAAAGGGCTGCCTCGGCTGGCCATGCAGTAGCCTACACGATCGGTCCAATTTTTATGCACATTATCGATTGTGCGCAGCTGTATTTCATCAATGGCTTCACGAATATTGTCCTTTAAAGCGTCAATTGTCTCTGGCATGTCGGCGTAACACTTATCTTTTACGGCACCCCACAAATAATAGTCCAACGGTGTCAAATGGCACCTCCGCGGTGGCCAAACGACATCAGCTCTGCGGCTGATAATGCGATCTTCAAAAACAGGGCGCAAAACACCGAGTGTAGCTTCGGCTTGGTGGCACGTAGCGCCGTCCTGTTGAAACCAAATGTTGCCAAGATCCTCCTCTTCGATTTTTGTGAACAAAAATGCGTTCAACATGGCCCGATAACGATCGCTATTGACTGTAACGGCCACTCCTTGCTCATTTTCGAAGAAAAATGGCCCAATTATGCCTCTGGACCAAATGTATGCGTGCGGGTTTTCTGTGCCCCAAATGCGACAATTTTGATTGTTTACATACCCAGCAAGATCAAAATGAGCTTCATCTGAAAAGATGATTTTTTTGGCAAAATCGGCATCTTCTCTAAGTCGATCGCAGGCCCACTTAGCGAAGCGAAAACGCATTGGATGGTCAGTTGGCTTCAACTCCTGAACCAATTGGACTTTGTATGGCGTCATACCAAGATCTTTATGCAAAATTCGTCTCAATGATGTCTCCGAAATGTTCAATTGTTGAGAACGACGGTGAAATGATGTTGATGGCGCTTCACGCACAGTTTCTGCCACAGCAGCAATTTTCTCAGGTGTACGCACTGTTTTTGGCTTTCCACGCTTTGGTTTATCGATGAGGATGCCAGTTTCTTTCACTTTTTTCACAAGATAACGAACATACGGAGCTGACGGTGCTTCTCTTCATCCAAAATCCGTACGCAATTTTCGCACACATTCTGCAACATTACCATGATTTTCAAAGTAATGTCGCAATATTTCCCAGCGTTGTTTAAGCGTATACACAACCATATTCGTTCAGCGGAAGGATAAAACTAATTATCTGTCAAATCAGACATGAGCTAAGTGTTACCATTCGCGAAATAAGCACTAGTTGAAAAAAAACGTTAGATGGCGGGCCCTTTACTAACACGAACCGAAGTATTAGCGCTTTGCCCGAATTTCTCATTTTTATATTAGAAGAATTCGGCAGAAGAATGTGGATTTACTTGCGGAAAAAGCCAGGAATGTGAATCACCATTTCTCAATCCAAAATTATAACAATCCCTACGTGCATGTAAAATTTTAGGGATCGAGAACTTGATACACGATTGCTTAAAAAAGTGACCGTAGTCAAAAACATTGTGTTGCTGAATATATTGTGTTTATATTTAGTTACATAATTTATTTGTTTTTCAGTATCAGCGAGTATTTATTATGAAGAACTAGACTCCTACTTCCGCCAACTTTAGCTGTAAAGCTATATTTTATAAATTCTGGACGTGGCAGTCGGCGGCAGAATAAAATACTTACTTTCTTCAGGTATGGTACAGCCCGGGATTAACTTTATGCAGGTCTTTGGTTGACTAGCTTCATTTGCGCCCTCCAGGGCCCATCCACTTATGCGCGCTAACAAAGGCGACGACTTCTACTTGATGCCGTGCCCGTTTAGAACTGAAAAGTTTTTGTACAAGAATGTATGAAGTTTATATCGTACATTCGCAAGTTTCCTTCCCCCTATTAGGTACTTCCCTTCGATAACTTGAGTTCAAATTATTAAGCTTACCCATCTAAAACGTGCGCAATGGTTTCTCAAAATTACATTTATTCTCTTCAAAAACAAACAAACATTTTAAATTAGTATATATATATGTAAAAAAAACATAAGCACTGTATCAAATTTTAAAAGGTTGATTTTAATTTGCGGGTTAATCCTGCGGCGTCGGCGTCGTCGTTTGCCCTTCAAGTTGGTGGATTCTCTGCTTTAGGTTAAAATTTTGCATGCTACATTTAAGTGCACTAAAAAACTTTCTCAGCGGGTCCTTTTTACAAAGCGGTTCAGTGCTGCTCACTTCAACGTGTAGGGCATTGTAATTCTTTATAATACTTATGGTTAAGTATCCCTTGAATTGTACTGCAAAATTGGAGTTCTGCCGTCGTTGTGTACTTAGCTTTTCTGTCTGCGCTAGTTGGTAGTCCATAAATGAAGCGGCATTACTTCGCTGCATCTGGCGGCCAGACCACAAGTCCACTTGGCAACTGATTGCCCACTTCCTAGGTAGTGGCAAAGCACTGACGTCAGCTTCGTCAATTTTTTTACATTTGTTGTTACGTGTCGGCAATAACTGTGCCATGTCGATTCTATAAACTTCTGCGATAATCTGTACAATTGCGTCGATATATTCCTCAGCCCACATCTTTTGCAACTCGAGCGGATTTGTTGCAAATTTCACCAGAGATTTGAGCTCATTTCTCCGCGGAATCACATCGAAAGACATAGTATCTGTAATGGCATTGGAGAGGTCTAGTTGTTGAGCGGGAAACATGTCAGTGATCTCTTCGATAATTTCCACAAGCAATGATGAGTAAAGTGCTTTATGCGATAGTCCTTTTTCGGAACACTTGCTATGAGCAAGTGCAACACATTTCTTAAAGTATTGTACATTTGGTTCTGTGAGGCATTTGCCAACGTTTATGTTCAGACAGAACATATCCTGTACGCAAACTGGCCGGTCAACTTGAAGCTCCTCGACGCCATTCTCTGTGGCGAATCGGCGTAGCTGTGTTTCGTATTCTGGATACTTGAATGCTTTGCTTAGAAAGTCCTCACGCTTGATAACCTTTCCCAGATAGGGGGCAATAATCAACTTCTCAAAATCAAAACCGTTGTAGAAGGCAAAAAAACCCTTAATTAGCTGATGTATGCTCTGACTAGAATCCATAGGTATTCCACGCAAATTTAATCCAAAATTTATATCATTAACAAAGTGTTTTACAGCGTTGCGTTGTATAATCTTTACTGACGTTAAAACAGGTGGACTGCTATTCTGCAGATAGAATATAATAAGAGTGATGAGACAGTAGTTGGTCATATTGAATGCTCCGTGAATGTGCATACTTTTCGACCAAATCTTCAGGAACTTCATGAGCTTATCTATTCTGCTGTCGCATTTGATAAGATCATGTATGAATTTACTGTTAAGTATGCCATACGGTTCGCAGGTGTTTATGTCCAAGCTGAAACCCGTGCCTATGTGTACACACTTGATGATGGGCACACGAGCCTTACGTATGGGACAAATGTCAGAAAAGCATTTGCTGCGATAAAGCATTTTTGTTACAATCTTGTATGTGATGTTTGGATCCTGTAGACGTGAGTCATTACTAGAGATGTGCAGATCAATGTCGCTTGCTGTAAAAATTAAACTTTGTTGTCTTTATTTTCATAATAAGGTTCATACACTAAAAGGTGTGTTGCAAGGATTATTAAAAAAAAAAAATGCGAGTGCTTGTAATTTGAACACCTAAAGTGGGAGTTTTCGAATGCTTTCTTATACCTCAGAGAAGATATGACCAAGCGGTATATAGGACGGATATTTGAGATTAATTGACAGAATGACTAAAAGCTTTAAGAGTGTGAGCTAGCGCTTTTAATATTGATACTACTGGCCTGCCTTATTTCAAACTTGAAACCCGTGAGAAAAAAAAATGTATTTTTCACAAAGTAGGTAAGCAGAATTGTAAAATGTCTGCCGAAAATAGTATCTGTTATAAATTAAACTTTAGAAAAAGAAAAGTGCAAGAAAAATGGTAAAATTTAATTTGTTTAAATTTTAAATTAAAAACAGAATTCCCTTTTCAAAATAAAAAGGGTTGCAAGGCATCAGCTTTTTGGTTTTTTTTTCATCCATTTTAAACAAAAAGTAATCAGCATTTATGAAAACACGGAAAAGTTCTTCTTAGTCAGGTTTCAGACGCTCTGATTTTTTTTGTACGGCACTTCTTAATTCTCTTTTGGGCACGCATCGGGCATTTAGATTTTCGTTCGACATTTATTTATTGTTGATTGCTGATTAGTTGATTTCTGTCTAACGCGAAGCAAACACGACCGAGAAGAACATAAATAAAGGCAACACAGAATTGTACGATAGAAGGCCAAACAGGAAACCCATGTACCGATTAAGTGGTGTAATGGATGGATAAGTGGTGTTCTATGGAACTTTCAAGATACATTAATTAAAACTCGTCAGAACCTCCTCAGAGATTCAAGAAAATGGTTGCACACATCACAAACAGGAAACACGACCAACATATAGACCAGCACCATACAAAAGGAATCTGATGATCATTCATAGCAAGAGATTACAAGGTCTTGGAATGGTTGCCCTTATTTTGAATTTAAACAAAGTTCTAACCGCGTCCGTAGCGACTTAACTTGCTAATAACAGAACCTTTGGCATCTTCAGAGCCTCTAGACTTAAACGTAAATTAAACTTTCTTTGATTTTATTATTTAGCTGTTAAGGTACTAAAAGAAATATTTTTAGAGGCTCTAAACTATTAGTTTTCTCGTTTCGGACCTAACCTTGATGTTTTTTTTTTTTGAAAGTAAAAATTATCTTTTATTGAACCATATCGGGGCTGAAATGTTATTTGCCCGAAGCCAGCGACAGAAGAGAGAACTTTGGAATTCAAGTAGTACACACACAATGGAATCTAAAATATACGAATATTCTAGGCCCAGCATAAATGTATTTTATAATTGACTCAATAGTCAATACCACGTTCCTGCGAAGTGATAACGAAGGGCGTTTTTCGACTTCAATTAAAGCATCTGCTCTGACTAATCAGACAGCTGATAGCAAAATCACAAATATGTATACACATATGCATTAGAACTGTAACGTGGAAATAAAGAGAAACAATTCTAAAACGTCCAAAAAGTCGGTAGAAGAAAGAACTAACGTTGCAATGATAAATCCACTTTTGACAAATATTGCACAGAATAAAGAGAATAAATAATGCAGCAATTCCGACATTTCCCACAGCTGTGGAGGTTGCAGCAAATAGGTTATGAAGCAGGTTAATTCATTTATAAAGTTTAAAGCACAAAATGTTGGTGCAACAAGAATTTGATTGTGTGGTCCAATTCGATAGATTTCCCAAACTCAAATAAATTTCATGATGGTGCAGTAGAAAATTAACTTAATTGCTTAGTGATTAGATAAAGTGCGGTGGGGAGGCACTGAAACACAGCGTGACACAGATCCCTTGTTTAATATGACAAATCAAACACATGTGCTTTGAGGGCAAATGCCCCCATACAATCTGATATGTGAGCTATCTATTTGGCGAAACGTGTTCTTCCCCTAAAATCCGGTGTTTTACATTACGTGCTTGTATATATCGGGAATAGTATGTGTGAGTGGAAGAAAGCACACTACATCTAAAAAATAAAATAAAAAAGAAAAGCAAAAGCAAAGACCACACGAAGTGTTCCCTTTTTGTTTTCTACGAGTGTACGCTACTGCACTTACTTTTCAATGCCAATCCATTCGCAATAGATCCATAAGCGTCTATAGAAAAGTTTCCTACCTTACTCAATTCCATCTGAAGGCAGTTGCGTACTCTCGTATAGATAAAGTTTAAGTCATCAGCGTCGACCAAGTACTTCTTGAATATAACATTGAGCTCTGAACCATTGGCACAGTCGGCAATGGCTTCGACTAAGTCATGACGGAATTTCTTTTCATCGTCGCAATTGATGGTTTTCAACACAGCATTAACTCTTCGTTTGAGTTTATTTTCTGGGAGCCTTTTAGCATTTTTGCTCGTCGAATGTTTTAGCAGCTCGTGTTTCAGTACTTCCTGTAGGGTCTTAAAATGCTCGTTGCATACTTTGCATACGTTGGAAGAAGCGTTGTCATTTGGTGGGTGTTCCGTTTCTTTGGCTTCCTCGTGAGAATCGTCCATGTGTTGGCTAAAATGAAAAAAGAAATCGGGTTGAACGTATACCTAGTACCAAGTGCCTATATTTCTACTAAGATCGTGTGTTGTGCAATGCTGTGTCAAAATAGGTGAAGGCGAAGTAAAACTGTGCTAAAAAAAAATAGCTCCCATGTGTTCAAAAAAACATAAAAAAATCTTTTCGCTTTTGGATACATATAGCATACATTTATTTAGTTTCAATACATTTTGCTGTCGATTAAATTATTACTTAGAGCGTCCTTGGATTGGCACTGGATTTCCGCTTCTCCTATCGACAAATTTCGTGAAAAACTCCGGACTTATTACACCATTATGTCCCGGACTAAGGATAACGTTATTTTCAGATCTAAAGAACTCAATGCCCTTGTTTAGGGCAAGTTCGGCATTGATATAGATAAGAACTTCACAATTGTGCCGAATACCACTAATTCTACCATTTCCCGGTAACAATTTGTCAGAGGCCGAAAAGTGTATGTGATTCCGATTCATGCGTTTTAGACCCTGCCTCTGGATAGACGGTAAATTCTTATAGAACGTTCCATGCACAACCAAGGGAATCTCGGATGCACATCGTATTTTTGTTAAATTTAATTCAGATACCTCACCCATTGAATGACCCTGATTGGCTTTGATCAGTATCTTCTTGGTGGTAGGGCATGTAATCACCGAGTATCGATTCTTTGAGTCGGCTTCGACGATGCGCATCACATCTTCAGCGGTGTATTGGCGATTAAAAGTGTGATGTTCCAGAATAGAATCAAGAGGAATATATCCATTTGAAGCTATAGGTAATCCTTCTTTGATGGCACCATGCCGAAGTAGCCATGATAAGGTTCTGCCAAGTTGCGATTCGAAACTACGTGGGTAGCTCATTTCTTTAGAACATTTGCAATATTATGTACACTTAACAAACACACACACTTTATTAATTATTTCTATTGTTTTTTTGCAAATGCGTATATAATGCTATATTTTATTCCCGATTGCGTTTTTCCTTACCTTTTTGTAAATTGTAATACTTTTGAATGTTGTGATGTGTATACATATATGTGCTCATTTATTTTAATGCGAAAACTGACTTTTATTATTTTCGAAAAGTGATGCCAGACTTTGTTATTTACGTTGACATTTCGGAAAATGGTAGAGTAGGGTAGAGGAGATCTGGGGTACCTATCAGCAACACAATCGAATATCGATAGCTTAAGCCAAGATTATGGCGTTTTTTCTACTCTAAGTCTGTCAACTTTACTAAACCGTTTAATCATAATCTTTGCTAATGGCACCGACTGAAATACATGGTTACGTTTTAATCTGGTATATCTAATCTGGTTATTTTATTTAAATCTGTAATTAGAAGTCACAGATTTGACTGTCATTTTGTGTACACGGAAAGTATTCAGGTACCTGACAAATTTTACCCCACAAAGTACTATGGCCCTTATCCTGCTTGGAATTTATCCACAAAATGCTGTACAAAGCTTTGTAAAACCCGGCCATTCGCGTGGTTGGAGAAATAAGATTAGTTTACCAACTTCAATTTAATCTCTTTCCTAGTGCCCATGGTATATGACGGGCCATAACCGCTACACTATATCTGGGTATTACCCGGGAATCACACTTTTTGTACCCAACATGACTGAGAGTGTTCATACAATATGGGAATTTAATGTCTTGTTTATGCGTCTTTCCAGAATATTTTGTTACAAAACAAGAAATAAAGGGGAAACCAGACTCTAAGGTATGTTACCCGGATAATACCCGACCAACGCGGATAGATCCCAGGTTCTCGGATATAAAGAGTACTTCTTTCTACAACTATAAATGAAAGCAGCCAATGTGGAAAAATAATCTCATGCGATGAGAGATATATCTGTGTAAAATGGTTTTTGTTAAATTATTATAATATATTATTTATATCTATATTTATTTACAAATATTTTGTGATATTAGAAAATACATTTCCTCACTTGTAACGTTACCTTTATTAGAGTGCAATTCAATTGTGATTTAGCAGCACTAACAGAATATATTTAAAATCAAACAGTTCTTCTGTTGACAGCAAATAAAAATAAATTTTAACGTTTAGTGCAAATTAAAAATAAAATATAGACAAATTCTTAAATCTGCAAATCATCAATGGAAAATCCAGAATCAAAGTTTCAAAATCTTTATAAAAACAAGAGTAAAAGTGACTTTCAAGAAGAACGACGTCAGACACTTCTTAAAGAGCAGAAACTTCAGCGTTCTCTTGTTCAGGATGAGACAAGGAATCTTCAAAGCATCTTCTCAAAACCACACAACAAAGTTGCAAAATTTAAACAAAAAGCAAGGACATTCAAAAGTAAATATCAAACCGATCACAGATTGCAACTATCGGAATGGTTAAAGGACAAGCCGGATGATATCAACGACTGGTTTCTGGTTCCTTGTCCTAAGGGTCAACGGTGCATGGTCGTCGCATGCAATGGCCACACCGAAATGTACACAAAAGCCGGCCGGTTATACGATTCATTTGATTCCTTGCTGCCGGGAAACGTCGGTTCAAAGAACGATGTAACTATACTTGACTGCGTGTATGTTGAAAATAAATCTACATTCTACGTTTTGGACGCCCTGGCCTATGGCAATCAAGACTTTTTGAACTGCGAAGCGCAATTCCGATTTTTCTGGTTGACATCTAAATTCCTCGAAGCTAATTTAGACGAAATCAGTCCCAGAAATCCATATGCATTCGAGTGTTTGGAATTTTATGACTTTCAACATATGGACAGAGTGTCTATGGCTCTGAAGCAGTATCCTCTATGGGAGGACAATTGCCCCGAATTGGATGGCTTTCTATTCTATCACAAGGAGGCCAGTTATACGTGTGGGTCAACTCCTCTGGTTGGTTGGCTGTTTGCTTTTATGGTACCCGAAGTACTTGAGATGTCTGTGAATTCTACATACATGGAACAGAAGCCGGAGGACTACACGAATTTTACTCGTTACATTGTAAGTTTTGACGAAGAATTGACAAAGAGAAGACATAGACAGCAGCAAAAAAGAAGTTCTTCTGAAATTACGATGGATGCGGATGAGTTTAGAGAAGAAGGTGAAGATGACGATAGTGCGGCCCTCAAAAGTCTACTTAATGCCGAAAGAGATTTGGAATTACAAGACGAAGCTGAAGATATCGTAGAAATTACTTAGATACAAAACAAATGTATTTTATAATCGAAATTTTTAATGTTAAATATATGACGTATTATTTATCAAATTGATACTACTTTGTTGTAGTCTTTGAATAGGTCCCTAAAATATTAACTTCGATGAACCTGCTAGCTTGTAAATAAAGCGTGTTTCTTTTAAATGTAACAGATCTGGGAGGTGGAGACGATAATACCAAATTTGCATACACTTCCTCCTTATGACTCCTATATATCCGCCATTAAAACAAATTAAGAACAAATAAATAAATATTATTGCTGCTGAAACCATTGTAGGTGCAAAGATATATTTTTGACACGAAATGAAGGGACCAGCAGTTTAATGCCAGTTGCTAACTATAATTTATTTTTGCGCAGCTTCTCATGACATTTCTACTCTTGACGGTTTGTTAGACTTTCGCAAGGGTTGGGGCAGCAAGTAAAAACTTTTAGGACGTTCGGGTCGGATTTTAACAGGGGAACCCTCGTTTAGTAGTCAAATGAATCTATTCGCTAAGCCACTGCACCTACAAAATGCAGCCATAAATATTACGACCTATTGTGATGCTCTCTGTTTAAAGCTTATCCTAAATTTCACAGCTTGCTATAAACGCGCCTATTACTTTGGGTGGGCTGAAAGCTTCATATGAGGTTAAATGTACCTACATACAAATATAACGCTGAAGAGTTCTAAGTAATCAATTGAAGTCGCATAGTATGTGTTCTGCAGTTTCTTAGTCCGCCTTGTTAGATACATTTTTGCCCTATTTTTTAAATCATTGGTTGTTTATTGACCCGCGAAAAAGCCTGTGACATATCGAATCTGACTCTTGCTTTCATTCATACTTGAAAGGTTGCTTGGCATACAACCTTTTGCTTGCCTGTTGTAGCATTTTGAAGGGAGCTGTTAATTTTTTTTTTATCAGCAAATTCAAAAACATTTTCCTATTTAAAATTACCGCCAATCCTACTACATGATTGTTGATTTTAAATACGCATGTGCAGGAATTTTTCTTAACTAAAAAATCAATATTTTCACTTTCACAAGTGGGTGGATGTTTGTAAACAATAAACTCTAATAACTTTTAGTTTGGGAAAGAACTCAGCTCTCAAATTATAACTTTATTATATTGAAAAAATTGGAACAAAAAGATGGTGATCCAGCGAAGTTGGAAAATACAAAACGAAAACGGATCAAGCACAAATATTTTACAAATGAGTGCGACATCGTCCTCCGAAGACTCAAATGGATCAAATCAAACAATTAATTCAGTAGCAACTTCGAATACGAATAATTCGTCAACGAAAATGGATTCAATTGTGGGTATTCTTAGAAATGAAGAAAGTTTGTTTTAAATTTTGTTTTTTAAAGAAATGTAGAAGTGTGTTTTCAGACATCGTCAATTTAATGAAGCTAACTTTAGTTGCTCTGAGAAATTGGTATAAGAAATGATGCTATTTTCATATTACGATACCCGTGATAAGCTGTGGAAGTAATTTATTTATTTATTTTAACTTTATCTTCGAATAAGTGCTCAAATATGCATGTGTTTCTGTTATTAAACCTGTTAAGTCCAATATCTTATTTGCTTTTTAAGCCCTTAAAAGGAAACAGTTTAAAATTTTATTAGATGTGCAACTGTTTACCAATTTTTCAAATTAGTGTTGTTAAAATTGCTGTGTCGTTTACTTTTCAAGATACATATTTTAACTTTAAGTTGATATCATGAGTAGGTAACCTAACAAGGTCATGCCATAAAATAGTTAGCTATACGACTAAGGACGAGTTTCTTTTAAGAAACTGTCTGCAAAGAAGGAAACTGCAAAAGAAATCTTTAGTACAAATATAAAGACCACCTGCTATAGTGTACCCTTGCCAGAGCTCTTGAATGTGAATTAGCAATTGCATTGTTTTAAAATTTCAATGACAACCAGTGATTCTAACTAATTCAAAGAGCGGCATTATGCAGTGTTAAGGTCCTGTAGTATCTATTCTGTTATCAAGTTTATCTAACCTCACATTTCTGTCAGGAACAAGTACTTCATATATCTTTTTAATGATTTCCAGAAATATGTCACAACCCCTCAGATGGCCGAGAATGTCCTTGGCAGATTGAAACAACGATTTATCAATCATGTTAGCGGCCGTAAATCATCTTCAGATGCTGCAATGCGCTCTCTAGAACTTCTACGTATCACCATTCAATTCGCTTTTGACAAGGAAGTTGATACAATTGTTAAAAAGTTTGTCGAGGTAATAGTTTAGCATTTTTACTGAAAAATAAAAGTCACAAACCCACATTCTTATTATTCAGGTTTACTTCAAGCCAGCAATCAAAAATATAAAAGAAAATCTAGGCGAGCATATCGTCACTGAGGAAATGGTAAGATACCAGCTTAATCATGCTTTTTTGAAATGATTTAATTTTTAGTTACAAAAAATGATGTGCGCTTTGCTGGAAAACTCAAAGTCCCAGTACAACCTGCATCGTACAAAGCCCACCACGGTAGCAATGCCAATCCCACCATCAACGGCCACAACTCATTCAGAGCAAAACACAATAAAACCGGAAACTTCAACACAAACAAACTTTGCACTTAAGCGGCCTGCACCTAAGACTTCCACAGCGGAAACATCTGTTTCCCAGGCTTCCAAAAAGCCCAACTTAGTCTCGTCTTTGCAGCAGTTAGCACCTCCTGCTCCAGCACCACGACCACCATCACAAGAACAACAGCCTACTCCAAACACTGCCATTCCACCGCGACGACAAATTTTCTGGAATACCGCCTCCATATCGACGGAAACTAATTTTGTTTTAGATGTTCAAGCAAATCAAGCATTCGGCTTCGGTACAGACGGCAAAGAGCGACTTGCTAGTAAACATCCTGAACTTATTAGATACCTCCCGGACGGACAAGACCGTGACTGGTTAGTGGAACGAAAAATAATTCCGTCACAAAATCGTAACTCTCGTTTTCTGTTCCTCATTTATGATGAGGTGAAAAAACTTGGCCAAACTGACCTCTATAAAGATCGAGATAGCTTAAATCTATCCATTTTGCATATTTTTAAAATTCCAAACTTTATAATTCAGAAAATGAAACTATTCTTCATCGATTTGAATATCAAGAGCAGAGGGCTCATTACGAATTCGTATTCGGCAATAGCTAATAGTAACCACTTGCGGAATGCCTTGCTTCAAGGAAGTGGCCAAGCGACAGCGGTATCCACATCTACAACTGCCACAACGGTAGTCAGTACTTCTGTAAATAGTGTATCAACATCCACTGATACGGTTTCCAGTCTACCGAAGGTCAAGAGTTCGTTAAGCTCTTCTCACGCAACTTTAACAGCTTTACTTACTAACAACAGTGGGACCAATGGGAGCACAAAAATTACTGCAATCAGCGAGAAACGAACCAGTGATAATAGCCAGAGTTGTCCTACGTCGGATGGGAGTCTTATTAAACCGGAAACGAATGTAAAGAAAGATGCTTAAGAGTAAGTAACCTAAATCAAGTGTGTCGTATTTTTAACTAGAAATCAACCAATCTATCGAAATTTTCCAAAAAGTCACATCTCAACGTATTGATAAATAATTTAATAGAAATCTGTTAGATTCAATATGTAAAATATATTAAAATTAAGTAAAAAAAAAATCTCAGAAAGTTGTTTTATTGTCCAACAAACCCGCCAAACAACCCTTTTAGCTTTTAAAACAGAAATGAATGGTGTTGGATGTCGAAGCTACTGCAAGGGGCTAGAGATTGAAAATAATATGTATGTAAGTATAAATTGTGTTTCTCCATTTGACTCTAAATGTTGTCGAGTATATTACGAAATTGAACGTCATAGCTCGACTCCATCAGTCATCAATAAAAGCTAAGATTATACTGTAAGCCAAGCGATCCTTTATTTGGTCATATTTGACAGAAAGCTGCTCATATAAAACGGCCATAATTGAAATGACAGAATGAAACGTATGATCAGAAATTACCAGTTTGATTGTGACAGCTTATTTGGTCATCCAGTGTAATCAGATAAAATGTAAGTATGTCACAGGATGATCTGTTTGACCGTATCCATTCGACTGTTTTAAATAATACTTTATTCGATTGAATGTGGTGACTCAAGTGGTTTCGTTGATGATTGTGATGCTTCAATTTAATAAATACACGGATAGTATGATGATATGATGATCAATAAAGAGTATGACCAGAAGAGCTGATATGACTATTTTGGAAAAGCGAGGATGTTTGTTAGTATGTAAAAACGTGTAAGCCTTAGTCGTCTTAGTAGTCTAACGCTCTTAACCACTAAGCCACTACACTCGTATTAAAGGACGAAGTTTTAGCCAAGTTATAATCTAGATTTGGCATTCTTAACCTCTCTATTTTCTGCAAACCTATTAGTCCTCCTTTAGTCCTATTATTCGCCGGTTCAGTATACGCAGGCCTCAGGGCTTTGGGTTAATCGTCACAGGGGATAGTCAAATGCTTATTTTGGTTGTGATTATTTCCCAAACACATATAACGGAAAGTTTCGCATCAGGATCGCAATTGGTCATATAAGTAGGGAGCACTGAAGCAAATCTGTCAACGCATTTACACAACGCATGGCAAATAATTTAATTTAATTATTAGAGTTTCGTCCTCATTTACAGCTTAACCGCGACAGTTCGCCGATATCAACGTCGCAAATTTATAGTCCAATAAAGTGCAATTTCACATTACTTTAGCAAGTGAGAAAGTCGATATTATTGTTTTCCTGTTTGTAGTCGACAAAAAAACCAACTCTTTTGTTAAGACAATGCTTTAAAATTTAATCTACCAAAGCCTACGTTGAACTGAAATCAATCAAATACAAAACATTTCTTTCTTTTTCACTAAATATTTATTTAAATATACATATAAGACTTTTTAAGAACATGTTTTTTTTTTCTTCTTTAATTTAATCTTATTTTAAGAAATGCACATTCATCTGAACAACTAAGAAGTACACCACTATTTTAAAACTTTTATTACAAACTGCGTGTTAACTTAATTCTATTCTCGTTTTTGTTTTTTCCATTTAATGTTGGTGAGGACAAATTGGGCCCACGTGAAACCTGCCTTTATTTACAGTTTTTTTTTTCTTCTTTTAATTCAAAATTTTTTTTTTCTACAATGAATATTAATTTTCTTTGTTTAACCTTTTTCACACGTCTATAAAAAAAATATCATTAATAATTTATGTATAGTCATCATTTTTTCTATAAGAAAAAATAATATACAAAACAACAAAAATGTTAACTTATAAGGCACTGTATTATAAAATTAAAATTAAAATAATGAAAACCATATATATAACATTTTATGATTACAATGTTTTTTTGACACACATTTTAAGTTTAACATTTATTTTTTGTTTGTTAACTTATGATTATTTTTTTTTCTTTGAAGAATAAACTCCGTTTATTTCTAAAACAAAATGGCACAATATAAAATAAGTTTTTCTTGTAAAGATATAACATCTTAACAAAATTTTATTTAAATAAATATTAATTTGTGACTACAATTATTTTGATTATTTCTTATCTGAGTTTTTGTTTTCCAAATATTTTGTATTTCTTTGTATTAATTTATATATATATATATAAATATGTATTTAAATATGTAAAAGAATGCATGTTTGTAACATAGCTCTACGAATATGTATATTAAATATGTTGTTGTACTTTCACTTATTTTAATTTCTTTGAATTTATTTTACATTGTTACTCTGGTGCAGTAAGTAGAAATATATGTATGTACCTAAACAAAATTAAAATGAGTGAATGGAATTTTATTTATTTATTGCTAACAAATAAAATGTGGAAGACAAAATAAATGGTTGTTTTATTTATTTGTTTTTTACCAGAATGGGTAAGTAAAAAACAATAAACGATAATAAGTGTCTTGAGCTATAAAAAAAACCAAAATTAATACCAAGTGGCCTCTCCATGGTTATATGTAACAATGTTCGAGTTATTTGGATGAATTGCAGACAATTAAGATGGACACAATGGACCTAACCTAGACAATTCAAGTTTTCGGAAAATGGCAAATGTTTGATAATATTTAGGTAATTTTTGTGATTTGTGTCACATGACAGAAACAAAATAACTTATTTATATACTTTATACGAATGAGCATCAGTTTTTAATTGAAAATAGCTTTCGGTAGGTGTATACTTAAAAGTCTTAGAATCACTCTTATCTGGGTTCCCGGGATATTTATATGGAAACGAGGAAGCCAACGAGATGACCAAAAACGGCTTCCAAATTCCCGAATCCTGCGTGGAGGCAACTTACCCACCCCCTTCGGTCTTGTGAAGAGGATTTTCTCCTCTTACATTCAACAAATTAAGGGCGAAGGCAGAGCCTATGTAGAGGAACCTGACGAATTGCTTCAGTTGTTGGAAGATTTGGCACAAATGCAACAAACCGAGGGCTCTAAGCCTCATACACAAAACGCATGTGAACGTCGCTAGATTGGTGTCCGAAAGTACGGGCCACTGGACAGCCGTAGTTGTGATGACGCTAATAAAAGTGAAACCGAAACCTAACGGCCACTTTACCTGCCTACGCTTAAAACCATCTCCCGCTAAAATAGAGGTGACTTTTGGTACCCTGTACATAGGATCTATGAATATGCCATCTGAAGCAATGACACCAGAAATTCTTCTGCGATAAAACTACCACGTCAACCTTCCTAGGGCAACGGAATGCCTTCGGTCAGACTCTAAACCAGGGAATAAATGTCAAATGAGAATATTAGACTTGACTAGCCCTTGAGTAAATAAGCGTCTGTTTTCCAAGCGGAGGTTTTCGCCATCCGTCTACAGCTTAGGTCATACTGGAATCCATGAAAATGAGATCTCCGATGAGCTTGCTACACAAGGTTCAGAAGATGTTTTCTCAGAACCCGAACCTGCGTTAGGTCTGCCTGAATCTGCAGTCATTTCATCCATTTATACTTGGGTTTCTTGTGAACAGTTATGTCTGAGCGTTATCCAACAACAACAAAAATCACTGCACGTGCAACAAATCCCCAGGTTTCACGAAACTTTTCGAATACAAACAGTTTGTAGGCTATATTAGTTCATTCCTTACGTTTAAATTCTGTATCTAAAGTGTTCTGGTTCCCATGCCATGCATCAGGAAGGATCAAACTAACAAAAAATGTTCATGTTTTTTTATTGTATTTTTTGTACTTTTCCATATGCATACTCCAGTATGTTGGGTGTTGAACAGACGGATAATTGGTCAGATGGTCCTAAAACATACCCGGGTATGATGGTTTAGACATAAGGGCAGCCGCCATTCAGATAAAATAAAGACGAGAATGTTTATAGCAATCAAATTATTTTTAAAATATAACAGATCAAGACCCTTTAAAAAACTCTAAGCAACATCGTTGTTGATAGCAATCCATTTACCATAAAATTTTTTAAAAAACAAAAATCTACTTTTATGTGCAGTATAAAAAGTTTAAATATTTTAAGGTAAAATTTACATTTTCCTACCACAATAGATTCCTTCCTTACCCCTTATACAAAATTAAAAATTATTTGATTTATGAATTTTGTCAAAAAGGCACGCATAATGCAAAAACGATTATATTAGTAGTTTTCCAAATATGATGAAAGTTTCTTGTGCCAAAATGTTTAATAAAAAAAGTTTTTTTGTTTTTGGCAAACTGCTCACTTAATTACAAATTTTGATTTTCATTTACCAGTTAAGGGTTTATTTGTAAAACTAGTACCCATTGCAACGAATTCCATTTAAATAATTCTTATCCCCTATCGAAGTTTTGTACACTGACTGCAATGATGCACTGATTTGCACATCAAACTGTGATCCATCAACTGAATTCTCAATTTCCCAAGGTTGAGGACTTAAAGTATCGGCTTCTGATTCGCAATTATAGACGGAATCATACGGACTTGAAGGGATGTTTAAAAATGTCTCAAAGAATCGTCCAATTTCTGTTGATCCGAAGGCCTGCTGAAATCCAGGCAAAGGCTTAATATCCTATAAAAAAATAAAGTTTCATCGAATCAAATGATAATTAGTTTCAAAGAGAAATTTGTATGTACCTTGATTTCTTCACGAATCTCCACAGATTGAGGTGGATCGGATTTTCTTTTTGACTTTCTACTTGGAATGAGGTCACATTCGACTACACGATTTTTTTTCGCCTCAAACGTGACCTGCGGGCATACGGGTGAATAAATGCGATTTCTCCGAGCATTCGGACTAAACGGCTTAGGACTGAAGGTCTTCGGACTAAATTGTGAGGTTTCACTAGTCTCACAATGGCTGGGAGACCATTTGTTGTGCGCAGATTGATATCGATTTGGCGATTGGAAGCTGACTGGTGGGCGGGTGCTGGAGATGAATGGAGTTCCACAACGTTCTTGTGTAGGTATCTGGAACATTAGAAAAAATAAAATAAAAATAATTTGTTTATCAGTTATGCAAAAAATTACATTAAGTGCATTGAAAAAGGCACATAGGGCTGACGGCAAAATATATTCTTTTTGGCAATTTTTCTTCTAATATTTTTTAAAGTTTATGACCAAGGTTTTTTTTGGCACGGGTATCGTGCATAAAACACTATTTAATTTATAACTTGGATGCGAACTTATATTTCTGGCAACAGTTTAATTAATTTAAACCTTACCCCGTACCCATAAAAAGCTCCATTGAACAGTATAACTGAAATGTACTCAATAACATAACTAATTATTGAATATACATTCCCGACAAAGGTTAAGGTAGGTCCGAAACCCATCACAGTGCCTGCCCAAATAAAATAAGATATCACGTCCAATGCCACTCATCGGCCTCCGATTTATTCCCCAGAATTCGCTCATAAATTAAAGCTTTCGCTTACACCAAAGCTACCCCCAAATGAAAATCAATAAAAACAAAGTAAATCAATTCTTCAACGCTCATTTGACAATTTGAAAAAGATGGTATGATTGTGGAATTTCCAAACAAAAATGATCGACCGGCATCTGCATCCAAGAGCTTTTCAATGCCGTATTTATATCATCCCGGTAGCTTGCGTTGACTTCAAAAATGCGAACACGAACGCCGGTCGATGAATGTGGGGAGGTAAAACCAGTTGTGGCGTCATTCGTCCTAGTTTACAGCGCTCATGCGTTATTATTTCTCTTCGATATTATTTCATACAAACTGCACTAATACTGGTCAGCCAATGTTGATGATAGTCGATGGGGCGAATATTTGCCGTAAAAAAAATGTCAATATGCTACCCCAATTTGGATGGAGGAGACAAAATTGTTTTCAAAGAAAGCGAAAAAAAGTGATGATTGTTATAGCTTTTATTTTGGGATCTACTTTTATTGAGGTAAAAAAAAATATATTTTAGCTCCATTGCGAGAAATGCATTCTAGTAAATCCTCGAGTTTTTTTTATAGTTTTACTTAGAGTAGCCAGATTGATGGAATGGCATAATTGTTAGCAAATGACAACGAAATAAAAGTCATCGGATATATGAGAAACAACGTTTCTTCCACTGAAGAATATTTGTACGGTAAATATATTGCAACTAGTAAATTGCCGCGCCTTTCAAAAATAAATACAAATTTATTAGTACTAGAGAAAATATTATTTTTGTTAAAATTTGTATACCCTATCCTAAGGGTATATTAATTTTGACACATAGTTTGCAACAACCCTTAATATTCGTCGTAGACCCATAAAAGTATATATATTTATGATCAGGACCAAATCCTAAGACTATTTAGCAATGTCCGTCCGTCCGTACGCAATTTTTAGGCCTTTAAAATTAAGCTAGGAAGCTGAAATTTGGACCACAAACTCGCAAGGGCTCCGAAATGGTTAAGTGTATACATTTTTTGAATACGCTTACTACCACGCCCACAATTTAGAAAATAAACCGTTTTAAAGCTAAAGTTAGAGAAATAGAGTGTTACGACCTTCACCAGATATGTAGGCACCGCCCTGGTTTATAAGTTTGTCATCTGAAGTTTTTTGCCACGCGTACTTTTTGTGGGCGTTTTTTACTAAAATGCTGTTTTCTTCGAAAAATTTCATAGAAAGCGAAGAAAAATGTTTAACAAGATATTTACCCAATATTTTTTCCAACATATCACCCATACAAAGTTTTTGGCCACGCCCACTTTTTAAGGGCGTTTTTTCAAAAAAAATTTTTTTTTAATAGAATGAAATAAAATGCTAGCCATCATCTTCTTAATGCTTTTTTTTTGGGGGCATATAGGGATATGGATAGGGTATCATACTGTTCGCCTCCAGCGGACTGTAGCCTTTCCTTATGTTTTAAAATGCAATTGTGGCCTAATTGCTGGACTTCACAAAAACATTCTGGGGTTAGTACCACAGATTGCCTAAAAATTGCTCAATCTATTCGGTAGTTTTGGAGTCAATAGATTACTCGACTACAGCGCTGGATTATGTCATTTTTGCTTTTTTGGTACTCAGCCAACATATATTGAGTCATTTTGGTACGAAAAACGGGTATTCCTTGTTGAATTGATTACAACGCCACTTAACGGAACATGTCATAGGAATAAACCTTCATCTCGACACTCTCTGTGCGCGGGTGATATGGATTTGGCCAAGACAACGACGAGTTCTTGAAACCTACGTACAGATAGATGATCATGGACATGTACGAAGGGGCAAAGAATAGAGTGGACATATAACTCTCCAACTCCTGACTCACCGAAAATTTTCCAATCAGATTCGATGTGCACTAAGGGAAGTTCCTTATTCCTTTACTTTTTTTAAAAGTTCAAGATTTTCATTCATAAGAAACATTTTTAATGGCAAACTTGTAAAGGACTTTAGTGTCTACAAATTTTGTTAGGGTTCTAACCCTTTTTGTCGTCAACTTTAGCTTTAAAATGGTTTTTTAAAACAGGGCTGAGGGCGTATTCAAAAAAAATAACCGGACATCTTGATTTTGAAGCCAATCATAAACAGTACTGATCGTACGGCTTACTTTGTATTGCCATGTTCTAATCCTACAAACTTCGTTAAAAAGTCGATGTCAATCATCGTTCCTATGCAAACGCGAAAGAGATGCAGACCTAAAAAACGTCTGCAAAACAAAGACGAAGTGATACGAAACATGAAGGCCTGCAAACGAGCCAGTATCCTATAATCCTGATCATTAACCTCGCCGATAAAAGGAGAGAAGAAGAATATGGATATTTTTGCTTAGGTTTAACCTTATTTGGGCCTTATTTTATGACATTTGGATCTATTTATTTTGAATGATGAACTGCGATTGTGAAAAACGGTTTGAGCAAAAAGGTGGTTGATATTTTCAAATACTTTGGTGAATAAGATTTATGAATTTTAAAGTATTTAGTTTTCCTTATTTTATTTAAAGTTTTGTTTTATTTTTTAAATGTCAGAATTTTATTGGATCGAGAGCTTTCCCTCTCCTATCTATGTTTCTAAAATTACTTCAAAAATTTTGCGTTTTTTTTTTTTGCGAAACTCCCTAGTCAGACTTCTGTTCAGATTATAGAATCAACGGAATTTATCTCTAATGGAAGCTACCCAATACAACGACGCCAGCCGCAATTAGCAAGTTTTCAAAGCATTTTCCTAATTGATTTTGTTTTAAGGTCTAAACACACCATTTGCCTACTGCATAAGGTTCAATAAATGAAAATGGCAGCCAATTAAAATTTGCTAACTTTCCTGAAACTCATCCTGATGGAGGACCACGACAAACCAAGATAGTTTTTCCCCATTAGACAATTACCTACTGAGCGAAGGCTATTTTAACTTGTATCCTGACATTTAATTGAACTTAATTAGCGATTAAATTCCATGGGACAGAAAGCCCTACAGATATGGTCTAGTCCATTCGTCGATGTATGTATAGAAGCTTTTACGTTTTACCTCATTCGGTGGTAGTAAAATGTCATTTAGCTAACGAACCAGAAACTAGCTGTTCGGGATATTTAATTAGAGTTCGCAAAATACCCGTGTGCGCTGCTTGTTTTGTGGTTATCGTTGACTGCTAAATTGATTTAGGGGTAGCGAGCACTTTCACACAAATTATAATAAGGTCAGTGGCGATGGGAGGTCTTTGGAAGTTTTTTTTTTTCTTACCTGACAGGAAATTAGTCCCAACATCAAAAATTTTATAAATTTCATTGAAAACACTTACCATAGGAGTCGAACACTCCATCCTTCGACTGGAAGCACATAGTTTCCCGCTGAATGCCTTTTCACTTTCACTTGGGGATGGCGATGACTTGATGCATGGTGGCTTTGGGCTAAATTGATGATCTGGAAAACAAAACCGAAAAAGGACCAAGTCAAACATACATAAATAATAATATCTCTTAAATGTATACATATATAGCAAGTACAACTCTTCCGTTATCTGTCCTTTAAGGATAGCACGCAAATGTGTGTATTCAATTCACATGACCTAAGTTCTTTTGGCACAAGTGATAGAAAAATGTGCCCACTGATAGGATTTCGTTTACGTTTTCTTTTTATGGTTAATAGTTCGAGGAGAAGCCGGCATGAATATACATGATACCGTATAGAGATTGGGTGATGCGATATAGTTTGTGTTATATCTGCGAATCGATATTTTATGGCGTACGTTCTTCTGTGTAAAGGCGTATTCCAGAGTATGGGACTCAGAAAGAGAAACAGGATAAAAGCGGCACCTTTTTGTATTTCGGTCAGGGAGATGGTGAAGGCTTTTATTTTTATTTAAAAAAAAAAAAGCCTAAGGATTTCTGCCGATATGCGTCGTTGCATAAACGCGCTGAAGCTTGACAAATACGAAAGATCTAAGATGACGACGATGATAGGAGCGAGAAAAGTGTTTGAGATGATAAAAAGCGGGATTCTTTTATACATTATAGGATACATGGACGTGAGGAGAAAATCGATACTAGTGTTTGTGTATTCACGGAGATTCTGTTCTGGTGTTGATGGCATAGATGAAGATGCTGTATATTTTGTTAGAGTGAGAGATATTATGCTTGGGGTTGATCATGAGTGTAAAAAATCCATATGGAGATGAATTCATAACAACTCAAGGTATTTCCTTTGTGGTTTTTAATAATCACATCAAAAGGCTTTGTTCTTGAAGTTTTGTCGAAGTAAAAGATGCAAAATAATATAATTTGTATTGGGAAATATACTAAAGCTATCTAATATATTTGAGGTTATCCAATCTCCTGTAATGGACTAAGTGTCCAAAAGGTTAAGGTGGCAAATGTCAGAAACAAATATTTAGCGCAAATAACCAATATTCTGTTTAATATTGTATTAAACAAACATTTGCAAGTTGTATTCCTAGAACATTTCAATCAGTTCAAATGTTCTGTCTGAGAATCGTTTGGAAAGAAAAATTAAATCTGTCAAACAATCAAAGGCGAGATTTGCTTATTTTTTAAATAAAAGTCGGAGTTATTTTTATTTCCTCGTAAAATAATGAAAAGCACGTGTTTTTAAGCAAACAAAAACTACACAACAATTTCTTAAGCTCTCATTTGACATTTTTAAATTTTTCCACCAGATGAAGTTCTGTATGCAGTCAAATGAAAGTACATTTGAATAGTTGAAAATAATACAACATGGATCATATAGTTGGTATTCGTCCGCATGTCTGTCCAGAAGCATCCTGCCGTAATGGGTGAACAAAATTTCTTCAAACTTCGTATATAGAGGTTTCACTTTATTTTCTCGTGCCGCTAGCTTTTGTTTTCATTTCTCGATTTTTTTTAAGCTTCTGACATTAAAATTCGCTCTTGAAAGATGGAATGTCGACTTCAATGACCGTTTATGCCGTTTTATCAGAACTATGGTTAGGCTAGCAGATTTTCTACTCTCCGTTGGAAGAGAAATTAGGAAGAGAATCTTATTAAATCATCAGAACAAAATTTTTCCCTGAAAAATACCAACCGTTTAATACAGGACGTAGGGCTGGATATTCACATAAAATATGTTCAGCTGTTTCTTCTCATTTAAGACAAAGTTGGCATCCCGGAGAGTCCAGTATTTTCATTTTACTTAGATGATATCCTAAACTTAAACATCTATTGGCATTTTTTTTGAAGGGCTGAATAGCTTGCTTGGCTACTCTTATTTGTAGGATGTTTTCTCAATACAAGATACATTTTGAATGCTTCCAGATTTAAATAGGTAAAAGGACTGCTGATTTTGGAATGCAAACAAATGCTCAGGCCCAGTGTTCGTTGCTGGCCCTGGCCAGTTCGTTGCGTGGTTGTAACCATTGTCAATGGTATGCAAGCTAAGTGGATTGATTATACTAGAGTTGTTACATTCTTAAATGATGTAGAGTTCTGACTGAAATACGTTGGGACTTTTTCCCACTGCTTTTGTGATGTTCAGGGTTGGTCCGCATATACAAGCTCCCACTCCCGATTCCATTTTAGAAACACTTGAATAGCACTTTATGTCTATTTGGTTGTTGGGTGTATTATTGCTAACTAATGGCACTCTACTGACTTTCGAAAAACCTTTATCGAAGTCCATTTTTTTTAGACAGTCTGTTACCACACAGTCTGATCATTTCAAGTTTTGGGATTTTAGAGAGCAGGGTCCTTAGGTCTGGGTGATCGCTAATTGCTGAGCTGCGTACTGTCACTTTGTCTACATTAGCTTATAATAAAAATGCAAAACGTCGCTCTCAGTATAAAAATTTCAAATTATATGTGCCCCTGTTACATCTAGTTGTTAAAGTAGCACTTAATACTGTTTGCAGTCCTAATTAAATTAGCAAATATTATATAATTATTTACCCAGCAAAAAGTAACTTGCCTGTAAGCTAATTTAAAAATAGGTTTTTTGAGTTTTTTAGGTTTTGAACCAAATCAATTAAAGATGAATCAATGGTAGTCTGAAATTCGATACCCGTCAACCGCCTATTGATCTAATATTTTGCGGGAATATACCAGTAGTGCATACCAACAAGTTCTAAAAAATTGGTGGGTTTTATTTTTCCAACGAGCAGCCAGAATGTTAACCAACATGATCCTTTACTTTTTGCTTAACCTAAAAAAAGAACACTTTTACGAAATGTTTTAATGAAAACACTTAATTGTAAACACTTCATACCTAACAACTTCTATTTAAAGCTAAAATGGTGTTAATATTATGTGTTAATCGGGCGTGGTGAAAAAAATAAACTGGCTTTCTCTCGCACTCTATTACCCATCTCGCAAATGAAGAGGTGAAACCGAGAAGTAAGTGTCATTTCATCAGGAACCAATTACTCATGAAAAAGTCTCTTATCAGTTAACAATTTACTTTGCTAAATAACATAAGAAAAAGCTTGATATATAATATTTCCATATTCTGCCACAGTAAAGTCCTGCATATACAATATACACGCTCTCTCTCAAAGGGTTTATATTTCATCTCTTTCGGAGAGGATATTGTGAAATAAAATGCACATTCGCTTTTAATACGCAAAGCTCATTCCTCACAGCAAAAATAAAAATAAAAATATAAATTGAAGACCCAAGCTGAACGAGCATCAAATTAACCCCTAAAATACTCTCTTCCTCGGTTTATGTACATATACGCATATAATCTACTTCAAAGAACACCCACAATCACGAGACTTGTAACACAACTAAAACATGCAAGAAATAATAAATAAGGGTAAAAGGAAAAGCGTTGAAACTACCCTAACGACGCAACTTGTTGATTGTCCGTCCATCGCGCAATCAGACATTCAACTTACCAATACAAAGGCACACAACAACTATGATGCAATGGAATGTCTTGAAAACTTTCATAGCAAACAATCCGATAGGTAGGGCCATGAAAGAATGCTGTCAGACTTTAAGGCCAGGAAAGCTTCCTTATATTCGGAACTTATTTTTTTTACTGACAAGTTGTGTGAGTTTTTGTTTTTGTTCTTCATAGTCGTCGCTCTCTGTCAATTGGCAACCGACTAGTCAAAGTTAAGCTTATTTTCTTTCGATTTCGTATGCCAGATACTTGTTGAAGATAAAGTTATTAAATTTCGCTTCGCTAATGCTCATATTCGTAACTACATGACGCTTTTACACCCTGCTGATGTCTCTCTTCTATCTGCACGAATCGAACTGTATTGAGCGCTCATTCAAACTGGCATGACAGGGGTGGTTGCACCTTCTCGCATTGGGCAGATTTATGCTACGCCAAGTTATTGATTACGTTTGTGCGATGCGCTAAAATTATTGACGTAATTAAATAGAATGTAGACATTTGTGTAAAGTTGTTAGTTAGCCATATTGCATTGCAGGAGAGTTGCAAATTTAATTTTAATTATTCACTTGTTGGTTTTTTTCTTTCGTTTATATGTAGTAGACACAAACTGCAGGTAATTATAGTTCAAAATATTACTTAATCGATGATTTAAGTGGTGAACGGAACGATTTGACACTGAATTAAAGTTGAAATATAACAAACTCATGGTTTGGTGAAACCATTCTCAAGCATAAGCACGGAGGCCTTCTCAGTCTTCGAAGCAATATTGTGATTGAGCATGCGAAAACCACGTGTGTCGCGAAAGAGGTGCCGTAAAGTGACATTAAATACAGCTGCTTAGTAAGCCATCTCTCTTTCCTTCAATTCGTCTATATTAATTTTTAACATTGCTTTGCGTTACCTGATTTCTTAAGACTTATTAGATCTGAAGTTAATATTGCAGTTTGCAGCGTTCTTAAAATAAACTAATAGCTGCCATGCCAGTAGTGGAACGTATTCATGAAGCGATTGATACAGATCACTTGTGTAAGGTTCGTAGAGTATGAGGGAATCGTACAGATACACTTAAAACCTTACTTTATATTATATTTAGCAAAGGCAACTGCACACGGGTCCGTTCTGCAGGTAGAGTGAACAGTTTATCCGACAAAATTTTCAGCCCCGAATAGGTTACAGAGGCTATACGCCCTTTCAAACTATTCAAAGCCCCCGGAGGTGATGGTATCTAAAACTGCCAGGGAATGTCACTTTATTTGAAGCTGGTTATAACTGGAGATACAACCCTTTATCTTGAAGATCGGTGATCGTGATTTGCATCCTCAAATATGGGAATATGTCTTGTAAACTGCCTAAATATTATAAACCAGTCTTATAGTCAGTCTGCACTCGAGTCAGTATAGAAAAGGCTAAGCCACGTGGGGTGCTCTACCTCGTTAATCTAAAAATATCGAAAGGGCACTATCCTTCGAGGAATTAGCCATTTGTGCTTTCCCAGACTTTGAGGGCGCTTTTGATTTTGGCGACCTACAATTGGATTAGACTCATGCTTGAAAAACGAATTATTACCTCCTCCATCTTTTGTGGATGCTAGTCATTGATAGTTTTCTATTCAATCTGCATTGGGTATGCCGATGACCATCACAAGTGTCATCAGAGTAGATATCCTTTAGTCTTTGCAAAACTGATCAAGTACATAAAAAAGCAAAAAAATAAAGTTTGGAAGATGATTTTTAGGTAAAGTGGTCCAATACGTGTATGATGCGCTGCAATCTCTTGCCAGATTCAAGAAGGTTAAACTTGAATAAGTCTAAGGGAATTGCAGGCAACCTGCTAATAAGTTAGCAAGAGCTAGTTTCAGTATCCGGGGCTAAGGTAATTCAAAAGACTAACTAAGCCTTAATTCTAGAATAAAATCCCTATATTAAGGAATGTAGAAGAAAGCTAGTTAGCTTTCTCACAGGTTTTCATTGAGACAATCTTTACAAAATAAATTTGTGGCAGGAGACAGAATGTAGGTTCTGCATAGAAGAGCACGCATTCTTCGCACCGGCTCGGGTTCACATTGCTTAAGAAGACTCTGCCAGTAACCACTTACGTACACGCCCTAATAAGGAATGTAAGACTTCTTTCTTCCAATGATAAAAAAAATCTTTAAGGTTGCAGTGTCAGTCATATCGACATTCTTAAAATTTGTCACGGATGGAGAACTGTAAGAAGGCTTTATTTATATATTTAAAAGTTCCACAGATTTTACTTTACTCTTGAGACTGGAGAGCTGTTTAAAAATGCCAATCTCTATACTTGGCTTTACCAACACCATGCTATTAGATGACACTTTTAGAATACTCGTCCGATTTTGTTTGTTTCAAAAGATGCGAGTATTCGATATTGATTGAAGCATCTCGCGTTCCTTTCCGAACCAACACCAATATATTTGTAATCAGAAACGTAAAATTTTTTTATTTTTTTTTTCAAAGATAAAGAGACATGAACATATGTAGCAATTTTTTTCAATTCTTAAGAAATCTGGCAAAAGTGTGTTTATTTTATATTTAAGATCACAAAAGATTCCCTTCGCAGTGATACAGTTACCGTTTGAAATAACATACAACGAATAGAGCGGTCAACCCTTTTTTTGACTAACCTTAACCAGCTTCAAACCACTTCTTATACAAAGCAAACTTAAGAAAAATATATATTACAAGATATCGATGTGCATCTGATAAATAAATAACATGTACATTCAGTACTTGATATAACAACCACTTCTTCTGATGAAATCGTTCTCTTTTAAATGTTATGTTTACTAGATGCGACATTTTCTTTCACCACAATGACCACAAAGCATGACACTCGCTATTCATCTTCCATCTAAATAAGTATCTGATTTAAATCATTTGCGTGTGGTTACCACTAATCTCTGTGGCCATGTGAATTTGAGGTAAATTCAGGTAAAGAAGAATAAATCATTTGCGGTTGAATTGGGCTACCCTTTAAAGGGCTACTACACAAATCTTGATTGTGATTCAAAACTGAATTGTGGTGCTTCCATTATGCATTAATCTCCATCTACGAGTAGATACAAAATAATGTATTACATTTTGTGTGCAGTTTATTAACAAGTCAACATCTATTTAATATGTGGATGAGGACAGACTATCGGTATTCTCTCATTTAAAATGTAGATTTATTCTGCTGTTCATTTAATAATAATTTGCCATCATGTCGACACGAATAGAATCAACAGCCGCTGGTTAATCGAGTTGACAGATTTATCAATAAATTTCTAGGTTACTATGTTAAATCAATGATTTAAAATTCATAGCTGGGATGAGGTTCTGACGTTGAGGATTGGAATACTTGAATCTTTCACTTCAAATTATGTTTTTAGGGCGGGTAATAGCCCGATATGATTTTAGTACACTTGAGTGAACAATAAATTTGAAAATTCAATAGCGGCAAAGTAAGTGGTTGATTAAAGTTTTTTTAAAGCTTAAATATAGTATAACATAATTTGCTAAATAAATGAAAATTAAATGAATCCAACGTCGAGTTGGAGTCTTTTAATGCAGTAAAGTGTCTGGAGACACAAATGTCAGAATTGCGTACATATAAAAAATACCACCGTCAAACCACGAGATTTCGATATTTGTATGCAATGCAGAGAACAATAAGCGACATGTTGTAAAAAGTCCGAAATAAAAGGCTAAGATAACATATGAAAACCATGCTGTCCATAACGTCGATCATATTTAATCATTAATCCACTAAAGTCAGAAACTTAAGCTCGTTTTCGATTGGTAATGATTGCTTGTTCGATTGGCATCCCGGATTGGAGAGATCTTCCGGATTACCAAACGAAAACGACATAAGACAAAATAGCACCATTGTTAATGATGTTCTTTTATTATCATCCGCCATCTTTCATTTGTGATCTGATTTCTGTCAGCTGTCAGAAGTTACATAATCAGCTGTCAGTGTCAGATGTTAGCATTATTGCTAGTGAATATTTAGCATAAATGTGTTCTGCGATAAAAAATTATTACTTGTTTACCGAATGAACTTTTTTATTATATACATAGTATTTTTAAGGGATTCTGAGTTTTATCCCAATTCGTATGAAAGGGATTAGTAAAGAAACAAAACGATGTTAGCACAAAAATATTTCGGGAACAATTCAATTCACAAAGATTGCGCTTCCATTGTGATAAGTTTTATTCACAAAAAATTATAATTCAATTTGTCTTTCCAGGCTATAGAAAATTTTAGCAATATATGGTAAGCTCTGCTTATCAAAATGAGAAAGTAATCAATGCGTCAAATCTTCTGCTTATTCCGTCTCATATCGTTGTTTACGTTTGAAAAATCATTTTTTTAATACTGAAGAACTTACCTATTGCACTGGTCCTTCCATCGTCTACTAACTCCGGTGTTGCTGGAAGACTACGTTGGCTGTCTTTGACCACGCTTCCCTCTTCAGTTCGTCCAGTATTGGAAGTAGCCAGTGAATATTCCGCAGAGTATCCACCACTCGTTGTAACCGTACTAATTGGTGTGCTGCCACAACGAGAACTACCACTTATCCCACTATCGGTGGTCGTGCTACCGCTCGCCATTGGAGATGCAATCATTGTATTGGCCAACGATGATAATGATGACGATGATGCTGGTAAATTTTGTTGCTGCTGCTGCTGTGAATAAGATGCTTCCGTATCCGTCGTGATATGTTGGACGTCCCCGGTTGGCCGTCCGTCATCCTTTGAGCTTAGAACTTGGCGTCCATTAATTGAATGCAGATTATGGTGGCCGTAACGTTGGTCCGCTGCAAATGGATGGTGGTATGGGTAATAGTGCAGATATTCCCTTTGCTGGGAGGAAGGAGATGCGGAAGACAAGTGATGTCCATATTGGAAAGCACTGTTCCTTGCCGCGGTGTAATGTAGCACGCTAGTTGGTGCTGCTTGCTGGTGGTCGTAAACTTCACGATAGGGATGATATGCTCCAACACCCCCAGCACCGCCAATCATTCGGCCATTGTATGTGCTGTCGTAGTGCGGCGGATGATAGAGGTGATGTGAATGCTGTGCATGATGTGAGTGATGATTCAGATACGCTGCTGACTCCCGTCTTCCTAAATTACCATAACTAAGTCCGGCAGTCTCATATGATGCTGGGTGGTAGCCGGAATAGCTCACTGCCGGCAGATACCTATCAAAGCCATGCTGTTGCTGCTGATATAGCCTTTCGGAAGAATGCAGTGCTGCCAATCTATGCTGTTGTTCCTGATATCTCAGTGCCTGCTGGTGTCTATGACCAGCCACCAGTGTAACGTTGGGCGCTATACGATTGGGTGGCCCACCTGCAAGTACTGCGTCACCAACCCGACTCGCCATGGGATGAGTTCTACTGTAGTCCGAGAACTTACTGCAGCAATCCATGCACTCAGGGGGGCAATAATATATTTACGAGAATTGATTTTTTCGTTTTATTCGTCCGGATATGTCCAGTACCACTACTACCACCAAATTGGCCTTGTGTCAGAGTCGTCCGATTTCGAAATGCAGAAATTTGGGCAAAGTCCTTCGTAGGCGGACGTACGCAGTATGTATACTGCTTGCTGGACTATGTATGCTGTGTGCGCGCCGTGACACTCCCGTTTTACACATTCATTCCACTCATTCTTTATTGATTTTTCACCCTTTCCCCGGGCTGCCTGACCGTGGAGTTACTGTGCGACACCGGGTGAGAGTGTGGTGATGGTGACAACTTTTCGCAAAAGTAGGAAATGGAAATTGATTTTCTTTCTGTGGGCTTGAAGTGAGGAGGCGCTTTCCTTCTTCTGAAGCGATACCTATTGCCGCCGCATGTAGAATGTAGATTTGAATGCTGTTTGAGTTTTCCGATTGACTTTGTCCAATTGAATGGACAGGAAGGAGAGCAGAAGAAAATTTCAAATTAAGTTGAGCTCCTGCTCATGTTGATTTCTTTTCGCCCTTTGGCCTGCCTGCCTGCCTGCAAATAAACCAAAATCGAAAAAGAAGAGTTAAATTTGAGTTTGACAGAAATCTCTTATACTGGCATAAATATTCCAACGATGAGTTGCTATGGGACCAAGTCAGATTTGATTACAATCATCTGGGTACGAGTACGGGGATTAATTAAATATTATTCGAGTGCAAATATTTGCTGACATGGAATTCCGATTGCTATCAGGGCCAATTGGAGAATGAATGAATGCGATTGACTTCCTGATTGGATTGAATGGCCGCCATCGTATGGCTAATATTGACCCGTAGATCGAATTTTAATGAAATGAAGTATTGTGTTTGCCTGAATATTGTCGAGAAAAAAATTTATGTTTGGGTGCAGTTATCATATAGGCAATTGCATCGGTTTTCCAGATGAAATTATATCCAATCAAATGTTGAGTTAACTTAATTAGTAATAATAGCTGAGGTATGTTTATTTTTAAACTGTGACTCAACTGTCAATAAATTACGGGAAGTGTGGAGTATTTAAAATTTGTTGGTGGCAATGGTGTAAAGTAAAGGTTAGCATGTTTTCTTATGTTCAGGGCGGTGCAATGTATGCCACTTATTACAATATATATTTCCTGAAAACAATACACCGAAAAAGAAAGGAATTTAACTTGGAAATGTTCTGAACTATTTGAGTGCTTCTGGGTTACAGATTTTCCTGTTGTATATGTTGTATAGAGAGAAATCTCACAGGAGTAGACTTTCTCAAGCGCGAAGAGAAGTTACCTACACAAAATGTGAACAGATCTTTTTTACTTTAACACTTTAAAACTTGAACAACAATTTTAGCTTAAAGTTAACAGTAACATTTGAGCTTTCTCAAATACTATCAATAAACAGAATAGGACAAAATGTCACTATTGATAGAAGCAACTTTGAAGTGGGTAGATAAGTTTACATGACAACATAGTGGAGATCCCTAGGAAACCGCTTCTACTTCGTTAAAAACTCCTAACTTGAAGGCCAAAGTGCATGCTCTATACCCTACTTGCCAGTTATGCTATATGATACCGAGTGCTAGGTGGTTACCAAGAAAGCCTCTTTCGAAAGAAAAATTCTTAGCCCAATATTTTGTTTTGTACGCGAAGAGTGACAATTAAGAAAAAGATCCAACCGCGAAGTCTATGAGCTTTACTAAAATGTGGTTGTAGTCCAAATCACAGAGGATAACGTAAAGAATATACGGTGGGGTTGTTAGCCAAAAATGACATTTGAAGGCTAGTGAAAAATCTTTTCAGCAATGCATTCCATATCCCTTATCTCCCAGAAAGTGAAACTATAGATTTCTGTCACCTTGTTATTTATTAATAGTATAGATACTTAGATCTGTCAATATCCAATATTCAATACAATAAAAAATCACTTTTAACATATAAAAAAAGTTGCGTATACGACCCCCTAAACTTACAATTTAATTTTATATTCGATTAAGTAAATGTTAACACTAAAGGCTGTCGCTGTTGCATGCAATTGTGGGAATGACGTTCTGAAGTAATTTATGAATCAATACAAAAGTATCTCCATCTTAAACAATATAAACAAACATTGAAAGGATACAAGGAATTCTATAAATATTAAATTCCATATATTAGCTGCGCATCTTTAAGGCGCTAATTCTTTACTCTGCGTTTTCTGAGAGCTGAGCAATATTAGAAATACTTTGGCTATTTTGTTCAGTTACCGTGCGCATTGAGCTCACCTTTGATGTGTTTACATTGCTAAGCCTCCCATTTTCATCTCACACACTAAATGTGTTCCTTGGAGATGGTATTTCTTCAGCAAACTAATCATCGATGAATGCAAATTTTTGTAACAGACTTAGCTTTGTGAATAAAGTTTCTCGATTATAAAGTTTGTTGGCGTTTTAATATTTTTTGAATATCAAAGTTCTTAACCTACCATAACTGGTTCAACTTCTCAAAAACCTTTGTTTGACTTCCTCTTTTATCCACAATCTAAAATTATTCCTCGCACAATCCTGTATCCTCCGAAGATACTCCAGATAAGCGTCATAAGTTTCTATCTAATCACTCGACTGGGAATCTCATCGACAAACTCATATCTATCTTTTAAGCACTTTCTGCATAATTAGTTCTGAGTGTATTCTCTCTGGTGCACTTCTGATTTTCTATTCAAAACATTGAAATACTTATGCGGCTTCCTTCCATCTAATTCTCAAAGATTGTGTATGAAAATCTCCACATAATCTGTAGTTCATCAATAATTTGAAAACTTTCCCAAAATTTGTTTAATTAGCTACAAAGCTAACTTAAATAAATATATAAATTATAAAAGTTTTATTCCTTTGGAGGAATATTTCGTCCCGATATGCTGCTTCTATCACAAAAACAAGTACTCTTCCGTATAACAAACTCGGCGCATCGCTCACATTTTCCAGTTAATTAGAACCCTTTTTCGTCTTTATGCATAGCATTAACCCCACCGAACAATCCCACCAAGCTCCAAGCACATACGGCTATGGCACAACACGGAGAAAATATCCTTCACCGTCACCGTCATACACGCTCATTTGGTGTCTTTCTCTTCCCATGTGGTTCGGCTGTGGTTCATTAATGGCTTTGAACAGAATTGCTTGTGCGCATTCCAGCTAGTTTATCATCCGTACATCTCCATGATTGCCCCACACAGATTGTGGGGATATGCTCATGCATCACTTGGTAATGAAAACGCTTAGGGTATACAGATGACTATGGAAGACGAAGCTAAAGCTGCTGACGACGGAAGTGATACACAAATCTCAAGGATTTTGAACTTTCGTTGATTTGGTCGGTCGAGTTGTGTTACGACAATTTTATGGATTTGATGTATAAGATTCACGGAGCAGTTCCCTTCAATTGCTGATTCATGCGGCAATTCTGGAGTTCAAGACCCCCACCTCTATAGTGAGTGCATCTGCAGGCAAACACGTTTGAAAGAAAGCGTCGCTTGGCAGGAAATCATTTCCGACTGACTGGAGTGTGTGACTTGACTTTATTTTTTGGGATGGAAACTCTCAGTGCCTAGAGAATGACACTTTGCTTGAGAAGGCATTGTGTTGGCTCTTATTATTGTGGTATTCTACAAAGGGAGCGAAGCTCAGGGCTCTGTATCAGTATCTTGTTGACATCGATGTACGAGTTAAGCTAAAAACATAAAAGTAAGGCCATTACTTTTCGATGTCCGAACTGAACCTCAAAAACAGTCAATAGTCACATATTAAATACTGTAATACTATGGGAGCTGATAAAAAAAACAACCAAAGAGCAATAATGTCCAGGAAACAACTATTAGATGGAAAAATGCAAAGAATCACTTACAAAAATATCGAAAACTCCTTAATGGACATAGCTTCCTGTAGAAGAAAATACTTTTTCACTTCCCAACAAAAGTATAATTCGATCAAAAGGAAACTTAACAGTCTAAATTCAATCTGCTCAACCCCCAAAGTAGCCACTTGTTGCTTTGAGTCTTCTGCCATACCTCCCGTCCCCTCCCATCTTTGCTTTCAAGTGAGGAATTGGTCAAAGGACCCAAATCGACAATGACCACCCACGATTAGCGGACAAAGGGAAACAAATAAACAGCGGTGAGCGCAGCAAATGCTTCTCGTCAAAGAGAAGTCAACAAATTTATTATTGTTAATAAACTGAAAGCATTTCATTGTGGAATCTTTCTGCATGGTCTATGAATCGTCTTGCTCATTTTTCTTTCCTACTATTCAGGCGTGGGGTGGCCGGAGGGGTGGATGGTAAGTGAATAAGTTTACATTTATAAAGCTTCGCTTCTGATGTTACACTGCTTAATCCAGCAGCTAGTAGCCATATTTCATGGAGTGCATTAAATCAATAAAATTCGTTAACAACAGACTGCATTGAGGTCAAAGGAGTGAGTAGCCACTGCACTTCTCTACAGGGAGAAGGGTAGTGTTCTTGGCGGGGGTCTATCAGGGAGTGGCTCTTTGTTACACTTAGCATTTCAATGAACGAGAGAATCGTGTATGGTATTTGACGATAAAGAGATGAAGAAGCGTGATAGAAATAAAGAAAATGGAAATGGAGTGGAATTTATTAATATAAATTTATTGCGGAAGGTTCTGAGAAAGACATTTAAACGAGCAATATTTGTGTGTACTAGCGTATGTGCGTTAACTTTTGAGTAATATCGATCGTGATGGATGACAAATTTTATATAAAATAATATTTATATGAGTCACGTAGTACAAGGATATTTTGCTATTGTTACATAGAAGCCATAGTGACATTCTCGATTTTAAAACATTAGTATGTTTTCAAACGCAATGACTAAGGTGCATTCTTTGCAGATGATGGATTTATAATAATCGAGAATCAAACGTCTGAATTGGAGGGTGGGTTTGATATTGGATTTGCGAGTATACCAGCAAAAACACGTACCTCTGTTCTCTGCCTTACTGCGCGACACTTATTTGAATGGAGTAGTCCTTGATGATAAGTTTTATTATCTATTAGCTATGTTCAATAGCAAAGCAACATTTATGATATTAGAAGATGTTTCGCATGACAGTCGAGTAGTAAGTCAATTAATCTCAATTAATTTCAACAAATTTCGATCTTGGTTTAAATTGGTTTAGCTAATTTTTAACTTGCCAAAGTGGACTTGAGAGTGAGTTTTAGTGTTCAGTCAAATTGTACTCTACAAAATCTTGCTATTTTTGATGATCGGTGAATGCAACCAGATTTCCGATTTGTACTGCCCAAATCGATTGCGTCGCTACACAAATCTTAGAATTTCTTGTATTTCCTCTATCTCCTCAATTAGCGCTTAAGCTGCGTTTTATTGCCACCACTCACGGGACTTGTTAGAAAAGAAGGAAATGTGGGAGTATAGCTTAAAACTAGCTCGTGGAATTAGGAAAAGAATTTATGTTGTTAGATCCTGTTTCTGAGATGTCAGCGAGGTTAGCAAAGAATTACTTGCCTAGTGTGCGATATCGGGCAACTTGCCATGCCTCTATGACTGTCGGACACGACTTGCTAGGATGCAGCTTGTATAAATGACAATGAGCCAAGACATGACTACACACTGAAGTCTTAACCCATAGCAAACCTTTTCCTTGGTAATAATTAATTATAATTTTTCCCAGGCTACAGATAGCAGGTTGCCGTGTTCCCTGCAGTCTGGAGAGTGCTTATTTATGAGAAGCTCTAAGGATTCCTTAGTAGTTTCTGCCCATCTTCCATCCGTTTTTTCTATGAACTTTTCCACCCACTAATAGTAGAATTTAGAATTCGAGTTTGTGGAGTTTTTAAAAATAAAGCCGCTATACGTAAGAAGGGTAGGTTCCTAATACATATAACTAAAAATGAACTTTTGTGAAATTCGGGGAATATTTGACTTCAACCCATGCTGAGCTTCTATAAGCGAATGAGCAGTGTTAAATACGAATAAACCTTTCCCGAGGATCAGAACAGTAAATTGTATTCAAATCTGTTCACGGCTTCTCGAGATTAGCAGCAACACACCAACAGAAGCATATTGGGAACTTCATTTTATTCTATGCAAAAAGATATGATACCCTAAATTGACAAAAAAGAAAGAACAAAGGTAATGATGCAAACTGGTCTTAAACAGTTAAAGCGGTGGGGGAAAAAACGGACTATATTTGAAAGTACAACCGAAAGAAGTGTTTAAGCTAAAGCGATGAGTATTCTCTGAAGCACGAGTATTGCGGACAAAATGTAGAAGGGACGGGATGCAATTTACTATTTCAATTGAGCACTGATGGTGAAAAAACCGAAAGATATTGTCCGTTAATCCAAAAACACACAGTATTTTGTGAAATTTTGTACGATATTTTTGAACCAATTTTCAAGTTATCAAATGTCATCTGCCATTGGTCATGTGACATATTGTTGTCGTAACGCTAGCTAAAAATTCGATTCTTTCACACTGTATCCACCACTATCATAGAGTAGTGTCTAACAGCCTGGACGATCGCTTAGCATCGCTTAAGTCGTCATGTTTTTAAATCCTGCTTAAAAATCTGTAAAAAAAGATTGTTATATATAGGAAGAGCAATATGGTCTTACAAATGCCAACGTGGCATATAGTCTAGTCTTAGCTTAAGTTATTCGTCACAATGAAAACATAATAATGCATCTACCCCAGTGGCTGTCAAGCTGCCTACAGTAGAAATTAGTGGAAAGCATCGTTTAATTTAGAGTTCTCAAAAACTGGTCCTTTCCCAAAATATAATTTTCCATAATTGTATTAGGAAAATAAACTCAGACTTGTTCCCTTGGAATGCCCTTATTTTTAGCTCAACATTTTCAAAACGAATACCTAGCCGTTTCAACTTTGAGAATATTTAAAAAAAATTCCCAACATCTAACGGACATATTTGCACTAACAGGATACGAAACACAATACACACCAACACAATGAGCCATCCAAAAAAAGAAAAGAAAAGGCATACACAATTTAAATTATAACAGCCAATTGAATAAGCTACATGTCCATTTGATGCAATCATAGCGAGGAAAATAAGCGACAAAGATATCAGCAAAGAGTAATCCGCCTTTTTACATCGCACTCAGCGTCGTTCTTCAAATAAATCAATAAAAATGGAGAGTAACGTAAAAATAAGGAGTAGAAATAAACTCGCAAGCTTCTCGCCTACACAAACAAACGACATCTCGACAATATTAAACATAAATTGCTTAGCAATTTTTGTTTTTTTTTTCTATTAAATTCAATGTGCAACTTACAAGATTACATATGGTAGGAATGTTTTTTTTTCTCAAAGGATTTTCACTTTATAAATAATGGAAAAACGCGCGCACTAAGAATATATGCGAAGGAAACGCGCCCGAAATTTATCGATGTGCTACTTTATAGTTTGTATTTTCTTTGTCTTAACACTTGAAATACATTTCTAGAGTATTTTTCTTATAATAGTTGCAAAAACAGTTAAGATTCCTTGGAGAAACTTCAAAGCGCGCGTTCAAAAAAAAAATAAACATTTAATACTCTTTTTTTAGCGAAAAATTCAAATTCTTGATAAATTTGCACCTACTTGGCGTTTTGTCAACCGCTCGGTAGAAATTTATCGCAAGGACTGAAAGTGACACAATACGAATTTTCCGCACATATGGATTTCGCTACGCGCCTCGCGAAGGAAACATTCTGTGTTTTGTTTTCCTCTCTCTCTGCTTGCGTTAGTCTATCTGAAATGAAACCGCATACTGAAATTTCGATCGGGTATATTGAATTTTTACATTTCGGGTCAAAAGAACGAAGCTTTACCTACCCTTAGGCGATGAGGCAACCATCAACACAGGACACTGACGACAACGACAACGAAAATTCGAGGGAGGTTATAGATTAAGCTTTACTTTTCTCTGACGAAAGTAAGTTGAAAGTGGAATTCAAATCAAAACAGAGAGGGTTTAGTTAAAACATATACAAACGAGATACTCATACTAGTATACTACGAGAGAGAGAGAGAGAGAGCAGCGATAGTCAGTACAGTAGAATATTGAAAACGCAGTTCATGTGCATTGATAAGAAAAGCCCACTAACTATTTGTGGAGTATAGCACCAGTGAGAAAGAGAGCAAATGCAAGGGTTTAAGCTTAATTTACACTCTCGAGGTATACATATGTACATATGGTGGAGCCGACGAAGGAAAAAAGACTCATTTAACCGCTCTTTTGTTTTAAGGAAAACGGAATTCCCGCAAGGACAATGTTAGTATGATGGATATACGTAAATAAGGAAGGGTGGCGAACGCGCTTTTCTCATCTCATCCAGGACTGTACTTCAGTTCTTGCAAGTGTAAATGTAAGGAAAAAATATATCGATTATTATTATTTACGGTTGGACCGATTTTAGCATGTCTAACAACTGATGTATTGAAATGCCATTTTTATTAGACTAATTTTGACATGAGCCACGGAATTCTTTATGTAAATATTGTTCCTGCGACACAAGAGTTAGTTGTGTGCCACTTAGAGCCGCATTGGTGGGCTAGAGAATTTTCAAATAATAATAAGACGTTACTTTTTTTTTACTTTTTACTGCGGCTATGTTAAGCGAAAATTAAGGAAATTAATGAATCTATTATTTTTCTGCATTATCTTTAACGAATAGATTTTTTAGTATTTATTACTTGCTGAGTACCCATGCTTCCATACGAAAATATTACTTCTATTGAAAAAGCGAAACATTCTTCTCAACTTATGAATATAACTTCTAAACATTGTCTCTCTGCATCAAGAGAGATTATAACTTTTTGCCGGCTTAAACAAATATGGTCCAAAGAGGATCTTATAAAAAAATATATGTGCATATTCAGAAGATAATTTACATATATATCAGCTTTAAGTTTTCATAATAAAAAAACAAATTCTGCAGTTTTTAAGTAAAACATATTGCAATAAATATTCTTTTTTAACGTACGCGCACTAAAGGAATTTTGGATACCCTCATAATGAAGTTGCAGAGTGTAGATTAGGAAAAAGGAGATAGAGATGCACGTTGGTTTTAAATGTCTGTAAACTTTAACGTACAGCAAAAACAGAGCGTGCTAAAGCATTCCACATTTGTTATGTACGGTTAAGAAACGAATCCTTGTATTTCCCAGGTGGAATGCAAACATGCAGGTAGGTACATCTTCTTGTGGGTCCACTTTTTGAAATGCACTATTATCTATCCTCTATCCTCCATCCTCTATCCTCTATCTATCCTGAAACACGTGTCAAGCTATTTTGTAGTTCCAATTGGGTTCTAACGCTTCTTGGAATTCATTAATTGTTGCACTTTTTGTTACGAATACTAATAAATATACTTTCGATTATAAAAACCAAAAAAAATAGTTCCAAAAAAAAAGTTAATTGCATTGGTAAGGTTTCCTCAAAGCTAAATGCTTGGTGAGGTTTTTCTTTTAAGTTTTGGTACCTTTGCACGTGCACCTTGTAAGTATATATAGAAAAAAAAAGTCTAGAATTAACAAAATAAATCTAGAAGGACCAAAATCTAAAATTAATGCGAATATAACAGTTAGCGCTAAAATCAAATTATATACTTTTTTTTTTTAAGCGATTTATTTTTTTCTTTTGGAGAGTTAAATGAGGATTTTACTGTATAACGGTACTTTTGTAGAGCGATTAATGTTTTAGTAAGCATTTTAGATTTTGAGCTTAAAAAGGGCACTCTTCATGGCAAAAAAAAAAATGTCGGTCTAACATGCAGGTGCTCAGGGAGCTGCTACTCGGCATTGGAGCTATCCAAATGCATAACTTATATGTTATAATGGTACTTGGGTTTACTGCTTGTAAACCCTTAAAAATTGTGTAAAATTTCACAAATTTATTTAAATCACTTTTTAGGTTTTGAAAAATTAGATTTTCTAAAAAATTTCACCTACGATTTTAATGTAATTTCGCACATTGGACACTTTTAACATAATAATTCGAAATACAAAATATTATCAAAATCGTTAGAGTCGTTTTTGAGAAAACGAATTTAATTTAAACTTAAGAAAATCGTTATATGAAAAAAAATAATTCAACAATGGAAGTTTGCAAATTTGTTCTACTTTATAGTATAAAAAAAATAAAAATTTTTTTTGAAGATCCCTTGATTAGCTTTCGAGATATTGCCGGTTTTATTAATTACCGTTAATCAATTTTTTTTCCAAAAACTGAGTTTGCAGAATTTTTGACACCATCCCATGTATCCTTTGTACAAAAAAAGACAGAAATCCTTGGAACCACTTTCGAGAAAAATAGTGTGAAGTGATTTTCACAAAAAAATTTGTATGGCGGGTACCGTTATTTCAAAAGAAATCTTACCATCAAGAACTAGAAAAGCTTGTTGATTCAGGCTAAAGTTCTTGTTATTAACTTCTAATTAAAAGATCTTTAAAAATAACCTAAATTCGTGTTTGCCATCATGAGGATATGGATAGCTTTACATTTACGATTGACTAGAATAGTTTAATTTGTACAATTTGAGGCAGGACTTTTGATATCCGTTTTAGTTTCAGTTGACTTTATATACAAAATTTATGGAGATGATCATGAGATACGATACTACAATTAAAGACTAGTTAAAAAATTGGATCCCGCAATTCCGTTCTTCAGTCTGCGTGTCTGTCCAGAAGCCACATGACGAATTCGCTCCATTGTTCGTATTAACAGTTTCTGGGATAACATCTCGGGCGTTCTTCTGCTCAATTTTTTTTAAATAACGACATATATAACGACAATATTTGGTGAGCACTATTTTTAAAAAAAAAAAAAAGGTTCTTCGGAACTTGATTCCGAAGAATGATGAATACTCAATTTTATTTAAAAGCTCAAATAACGGTTATTTGGAAAAATTCTAATATCTATAAGATCGATAGAGAATAGAAATTAAGAATTCTTTTTTTTTTCAAACATTTTTACCAAACTTTATTTCTTATGAAAATAAATTCTTTTAAATGATTTGTCATTTTCTTCTTTTTTCTACTTTCTATTCCTTCCCTCTTTAGCCACCAAAAATCTATTGCTATTAGTTTGAGGTTTGACATTTCGTCTCAAAACAAAAAAAAAAAAAAATTGCGAACCTATAACGCTAAAACAGGGCTCCATATGTTTCTGCTTTTATATACATTGTATTTGCAGAAGAACGTATTCGCGAAGAACTCATTGCAAACCGGTATTTTGACGATGAATTTGAATGTTGAACTAAATAGATTTATTATAACGCTAAATATATTTTGTATACGAATATAAACTATGCACACACTTTTAAGGTTAGTCATCCTCTACTTAATTATGGAGTGCAACTCGTACCTATTTCTTAATTAAATTATAGAAAAAATCCAACACCAAAATGAAAAGTACAAATCCAATCGATATTTCTGTACTTCAACAGCCATATGAAACAACAGCGACGCATATGAACATGTCCTTTGGTCAATATATCCGTCTTTGCGACTTTTCTGGACAAATTACGACTAGGGTATTTCATCTGGTCTGTACTCTTCTGCCAATTCTTTTTAGTTACACTCTCGAAAGCTTTAGTTCATTCATTTAATTTTTAACAATATTGATTTTTGAACCCAAGAGAAACGACATTCCAAGAGAGAGCATTCACTTGACTGCTTATGTATTCGCACTTTATACGAAAAAGCTTCAAAAATCCACGTGGTACACGCGGGTCAAGTTGTTTATAGGAAAAAAGCGCCACGTTGTCGTCCTATCGGTGAAATATCATCCTGTGTTGTTAAGGTTGGGGTTCGGTTAACCCTAAGTATGTAAATAGGATTTGGCTTTGCTGTCATTTATTCGGCTTAAATGAAACAAGAAGATGAATTTTTTTATTTAAAAAACACATACATCGAGGAAACTCAGAAAACTGCTCTGCACATGTCAACATAGTAGCAAAATTTGAAGTGCTTTCCACTTCTGAAAGGTGTCTAGGTACGAATGCTTGAACCATACCCATACCCATACCATATGGGTTTGGATGATTTTGGTAACAACAAAGCTGGTGTTGGTAGCTACATATATTTGCAAGGTTTCTTCATGTGCATTGTCAAGACGAGTGAATTTCAGTTAACATCGGCGGAACCGGAAATTGAAATTGTAACGGAAATTGCATTAGTTCTTAATTCAAAAAGTTATCCATTCCAACTGATGTTGGTCATTCAATAATTTTATTTTCCTCGAAAGGTTCCTCCAAAGCAATTGAACATAGAGAAGGAAGAAATTCAAGTCAGTTACACGCAGGTGCTGTGTCAGTGACTGCGGAGGCGAAGAACATATAGCTTTCGCATTTTTGCACTTGAGCTGAAGCACTGAGGAAAAAAAAATAATCAATCAAATATGGGCTGGCTGCATGGTCTTTTTGGCTAGGTATTTACTTCACCAGCGAAAAAAAAATTAATTTCTTTCCTGCGTTACATGCCGTGTGGATACTGATATGGATATGGATATGGAGAATGGAGAAAAAGCTTTGGAATTTTTTCTGCAAACCGATAATCACTGGAACAGGGTTGAAGCAAGCGAAAGACATTTGACTCTTTAGTGGAAGTCGTTGAAAACTTGTTTTGTTTTTTTCAATTACAAAATATTTGATGCTTGGAAAATGGACTATGAGTAAAGTGGTAATTGGCAGTTGGATGGGCTTTGTCATGAAATCGATAAAATCGGGATTCATGGAAACAATACTAAAGGAAATGGGATATCAGGGTGGAGCTCCGACCGTAGGGCATAGGAACCAGTTTTGTGTGGGCAGTAGCCAATTGAAAAAAACGGTGCATTAGTATATTCTGATCCGTTCCTAATTCTGGTATTTGGAATGTATGATAGTTTAAAGATTTTTTAAGTCCGCCAACTGACAAGCTTGTTTATTTGATGGAAATGAAGTTAAAAATCTTTATAAATGGTCTTGGCATGGACATTGTCTAGAGAATCATATGTTGTGAAGTTTTATGAATTAAATCATAAATAGTGACAAAAAACTCTATTACAAGACTGTCTCAAAAACACAGAGCTCAAGCCGCTAATGGTGGAGTTATAAAACAAGAAAGCTGTACCCCCTAACTGTTTAGACATAGTTGAAGCAGGCGTCTTTATTCGCAATTTTGGGGTACAGGTTAACTATTTAGTTTTGTTAAGGGACTTTAACTTCAAAGCCCCAGAACATAATAATCTCAAACTTAGCATGCTGAAAGGGAATGAAAAATAATTGGAGGGGTTTCAAAGGGTTTTTCAACATAAAACTCAGAATATTCCACAATATAGGGCCTTCCTTATTTCAGGAACATTATCACGATATTGAAAAATATTGGTGTGGACAAAATGCTGTTAAAGGGGACAATTATTTATGTAACTTCTAGTTATTTATGTAACTCATCGTAAGTAAGTCTTATTTTTAAAGAGACTTTTAAAGAAGGATTAAAAGGGATTTGGAAAGGACTATACAATTTAAAAATACATTTTTTGACAAATTTACAAAATTGGCTTACTCACAAAGGTTGGTCACTTACATTGGATGGTCCACTTAAGTTTAGTGTTATTTTAATGGATGTATTTATAACTCAATTGTACAATGTAATCTTTTGTCCTAGATGCTATATATTACTGCTTTCCTTCCCAAATTTGAACATCTACATGTATACGTAAAAACAAAAAAAAAACAAAAAACAATCTTTAGGACCATTAAATATCACATTCTTCTATGTAGATTCCCATATTCCACCGCACAAAATGTATCCCAAAGGATTTCATTAATACGATATGGTCGCACAATGAAAGCTTATCCCACAATTCCGAGATGACTATTTATTGCGTATCACATTACCCTTTTTTGTAGCAACACACCTCACTTCGTGTATGAAGGAATGGGACTTTCTAACATAAAAAAGTTGACACAATGTACATATGTGTATGTACATACATTTGTAGGTACTCCCCCATATCCGGGCAATTGTTGGAGTCAAGGATATTCATATTACAATACGAAGGAAAATTGATTTTTTTGTTACGTTTTGTTTTCAAATATATCCTTCACACAATCAACATGCACTTGATATTGAAAATGTTTAAAGTGTCCGCGGAAACGGAAGCCAATGAATATAATGAAATGAAATAAAATGCGAATGTAGTTTGTATTTTCTTTATTCATTAATTTTCTCAAAAACGGCTTCAACGATTTTGGTTACTTGTAGTGGGGCTAAGAACACCACATATTCATTTTGTCTAAAAAAAAATATTAAATAACGGTACTCATAAATGAAATTCCAACAAATTTCCGTACTTCAATTTATAAAATATTCTTTTTTAACATAGCTATTTTTTTCATATAACATTTCTTAATATTTCAAGTCGTAATAGCAGAAGCCCGCGTTTGACTAAAATGTTCTCATCTCGTTCGGTTTATTGTTTGTTTGAGTAAATTAACTGTGACCATAATTTTGAAGCTTACCGTTTTGCAAAACTAACTTACATTAGTAAATATCCAGCTTTGTAACTTTTCGAGTCTCTTCACTGCAGTCAGATATAGATCTTCTTAATATTTTTTTGTTCATACATACTATTTTCTGAGCTGAGAAGGGAAACTGGGGCCTAAAATGCATCGGTTCCTTCTCGTATCTGTATCTGTTTTTGACTTGCCGGCAATACCTAACTGTAAGCCAAATTAAACTAGAACCGAAGCAAACAGTTTTCTAATATTTAAGAGAAGAACTCGTGGAGCTATTCGTGGTGGGCTTAAGCCTTAAGGACACACAGCACCAGTAATCTCCAGAATCTAACAAAAGATGCTCTTCTTCCATCACGGCTTTCTAGGTATTAAGAGGTATTTGGCGAAATCGAAAACCGTAAAAGGGATTTTAATTTGCAATCAATATTAATCACATCACCTTTCTAAATGAAAAAAAAAGGAAAAATAAATAAAAAGAAGAAAATTGCAACATGGTTCCATCCAGGATCGAACTGGAGACCTTCTGCGTGTAAAGCAGACGTGATAACCGCTACACTATGGAACCCGTTACAATTTGTTCTCAACTCTCATACTTTATCAGTCAGAATACATTCACCACAAAGACAGCAGCTGTCTCGCAATCGATTCTATTTTCAACTATCAAAATGACATCTGATTTTGACTTTTAGTAAATTTCACCATACAACTGCGCAGCTCATGGAGCTGCTTGCAGAAAAATTAGTTTAAGCGAATATATATATATATTTTGTTAGCAATTTTATTATAAAAATTGTGCAGTAGGGCAATGAGTTTCTTTCTAGACATTTTACGTGCGTTTATTCGGAATATGTTGCAGATACTGTCATTCAGCAAGAAAACCATCAAAAACACCCTTAGCATCTATGTGAAAACAAACACAGGCAATACACTCACTGTAGACTTGGATCCAAAGTGGGACATCAAGAATGTAAAGGAAATAGTTGCTCCACAACTGGGACTGCAACCGGATGAGGTGAAGATTATTTTCGCCGGGAAGGAACTATGTGATTCCACAACAATTGAGGTGAGTTTGGGTGGGGTAGTGATTTTGAACGGAAATGTAATATTGTTGCTGGTTTTCTAGGAATGCGACTTGGGGCAGCAAAGTGTTTTGCACGCAATCAAGACAAGACCTCGTCAAGACTACATCGAGCGAAGACGACTGGAATCAACGTTAACCGAAGAAGAAACACAGGAGGAGCCATCGAAGCCTCTGTGTGAGACACTAGTGGATTTGCAATTGCAGAGTGAGGAGCGAGTGAACATTAGCGAAGAAAGTAAGTAAATTGTTATCAGGTATGCTGAAATGTGAAGAGATCAACCGATAAAGTCTTTAGATCGTGAAAGAAGCAGAGCACAGTTTTTCGTTCACTGTTCGCAGTGCAGTAAGTTATGTAAAGGGAAGCTCCGAGTTAGGTGTTCTCTGTGCAAAGGCGGGGCATTTACAGTACATCGAGATCCAGAGTGTTGGGATGATGTCCTGAAATCGAGAAGAATACGTGGACATTGTGAAAGCAGTGAAGTAGCTTGTGTGGTAAGTGTTTTTTTTTAATCGTTACTTTAAAAAAAAAACAATTTACTGATCTTAGGACAACGCAATTGGTGACCCGCCATTCGCTGAATTCTACTTTAAATGCGCTGAACATCCATCCGGAGGTGAAAAGGACTTTGCCGCGCCATTAAATCTTATCCAAGTGAATATTAAAGATGTTCCTTGCTTAGCATGCACTGACGTTAGGTGAGTTTTTTTGGTTGTATTTCCATTACATTTTCTTAAGAATTTTTCAAATACTTTTAGTGAGACTGTGCTGATTTTCCCATGTGAATCAAAACACGTTACCTGTATAGACTGTTTCCAACACTACTGTCGATCGCGTTTGATGGAACGACAGTTTATGCCTCATCCCGAAATCGGGTATACTCTGCCTTGTCCGGCGGGCTGTGAAAACTCATTCATCGAAGAAATTCATCATTTTAAACTTCTATCGAAGGACGAGTATGATAGGTATCAACGTTTTGCGACCGAGGAATATGTCTTGCAGGCCGGAGGAGTTCTTTGCCCACAACCTGGTTGTGGTATGGGACTTTTGGTAGAACCAGACTGTATAAAAGTCACCTGCCAGAATGGCTGTGGGGTGAGATCTGTTAAAATTCCTCTTGGAAACTTTTAATCTTTGGTCTTTAGTATGTTTTTTGTAGAAATTGCCTCCAGGGCTACCACATTGGAGAGTGTTTACCAGATAACGCAAACGTGACCAACAGTGGAACCTGCGAATACGCTGTGGATCCCAATGTTTGTATCCTTACAATTATCCTTACATTTATCTTGACTTTAAACTGATCTTCGATCGATATAGAGAGCTGCCGACGCCCGATGGGAAGAAGCCAGCAACGTTACTATCAAAGTATCCACCAAACCGTGTCCCAAGTGCCGTACTCCAACGGAAAGAGATGGTAAACTATACTATCAACTATTTTTAGAAGTGACTAAGTTTTTTTTATTTAATTTTCAAGGTGGTTGCATGCACATGGTATGTACACGAGCTGGCTGTGGCTTTGAATGGTGCTGGATATGTCAAACTGAATGGACCAGAGATTGCATGGGAGCCCATTGGTTCGGTTAAATGACTAGTGAATTGGCGGATTAAGTTCGCATCGCATTCATTTACTTATTCAGTGGCTGCTATGCTGTGTCAATTGATTTGTTAAAAGCGGCGTAAATCTGTTATTTATTTTGTTGTCAGAAAAGCTAATGAGGTGCTAAACTATATATATTTTGTAAATGTTTTTCAAACATAAAATTTGTTTTTTGAACTTTCTTTTCCAAACATTTGTACACATGTAGCGCCGGAAAAAAGGGGACATTTACCAAAATTTAATCAGAATAGAAATGAAATATCACTTTAGCTGTATGGATTTAATTCATCTCGATCTACTGAGTGGTGGAAACATTAACGAAGAATACTTATCCCGGTCGTCCCCTACGTATCAACATTTGATACTTATTTATGGCAATTAGTGCACAAACTGTCCTTGAGCAACGCGATTCGAAAATCTGAATATCTAGCATATTATATATTATTTTCGGTGAGGTTGCGCACTATGTTAATGCGTACAGAAGTAAACCTGTATCTGCTTTATGAGTGCATTTGCTAGAAACGCTCAGTCTATGTTATGAAGGTCGGTGTAGCGGCTGGGGCAAATGTGGTGCATTGGCGAAGAAATGGTGATGAATTGATGAATTCACAATGTGATCGTATTGGTAAATTACAATGGCGAAAGTGTAGAGGATAGTGTTTGCGGGAGGTGCATTTTAAACCCCCAACTTGGAACAGCGGTTCAAGCCACTCATTACTACCGATAAACGAATAACATCTAGTTTCCCAAACCACTGCATCAAAAAGGAGGATTTCTGCTTGGAAGCAGAATGGACTATTGCTGAGTCTGAAATTTAGCTTTTAGGTAAACCGATTTGCACAGGAAAAAATGTATCTCTTTGGATTTTTGATTTCAATCATACACCCTTTCGGGCTTACTCTGTTTCGCGGTATTGCTCGTCTTCTCTTTTCTTTCGTATGAGAATGCGCAGATTTCGATCCAGGTATGTTCGCTGGCCAGCATCTTCTCGGCTATGTTGTCTGGGGTGATAATACTGATACTTGTCTCCATTTCAGCTCTTTCGGTAACTTCACTGTGAATCCCATATAACCCGAAATATTCAATGAAATCGTAGTTATTAGTCTATGCTTTATTTGTATGAAGTTTTTATGTGGTCTTTGGCAATCTAGATTGAATTTTAGGTTATATGCGAATCCCAGTCCAAATTCCAATAAATTACAATAAAATATGGAAATACACGGACGAGTCTAACATAGATATCTATCTCAGATGGATCCAGTTGGATGAACAAACTGAAACGCACCTGGTAGTTGCTTTTGTTTGAGTCCTTGACTGTTCGCGTTAAATGCTCATTTGATACTCTCCCTGATTTTCTCGAAAATTGTTCCTCCATTACATTAGAGTTTTCCTTTAGTCGTATACCTCAGGTGCTGTACAGATTCACCGTTTGTAGCATCGTATGGTCTGCCAGTGCATAATAAGAATCATCAACATATCTACGTGTCTTTTTTTTTTGAATATTTTGACACAAGATTTGCAACAGAGTTGAATTTCGGAACCTCGATCAAAGCAGGTTAGGTAATAAGGTGTGACGTAAATAAAATTAAACCACTCGAATGAAAAACCAAAACCACATGTTTTAGTTTTTTTTTAAATAAATAAATGACAATATAGTTTTATTTCGTTATTTTCTGTTTATTAAAACAAATAAGTAAAATATAAATTTTGTTAAATAAAATAAAATAAAATACTATCGCTAATGAAAAATATATATTATAATAAATCGGAATGTAAAACTGTATAACTGTACTACTAACAAGTGATATATACTGAGAAGATTTATTAACGCGTGCACTTATTTCGATAGAATATGTATATAGAGTTTCTTCGGACGGGAACCAAAAAAATAAAAACAAGAAACCAAAAAATAAAAAAATACTTCGCTCTCAATTCAATTTTCCTAATCTAACTAACGAATACCGAATGAAATGATTATAATAATTGATCTACTGCTTAGCTTTTAGACGATTACTTGTTCCAGTCGGGAATCAAGTCTGGTTCGACTGTGGACGCATTGCTGATGGACGATGCATTGGCATCGTTGGTGCTGATGTTTGCCGATTTTAGGGAATTGTCGGTCATGGGAAGTGGCTTGGCCACACCAATACGCACCACACCCTTTGGGGCTCCCTTAAGTGCCTGCACTGCTTGATCTAAGGATGCATTCTCCAGATTGATTGAGTTCACAAACAGTAACCGATCACCGGGAATGAGACGTCCGTCTAGTTGAGCAACACCGCCAGGAACCAATGAACGGATAACAATTAATGTGTCGTTTGGATCGAGTGGATCCTGATAGTCGAGTATAGAGAAGCCAAGTCCGCGGTCACCTTTAACTAGTTCGATGATTTGTGGCTCAGAACTCCACATTGCCAGTCCGGTGAGTGGCTCCAGGGATCTGGATTTAAGTTTGGTGAACGATTCATCGGGTCCACTGCCAGCAGTTGCAAGACTTCCATCGGATTTTGCCTTTACCAAACGATCCGAGGCCGGAAGGAGATTCTCCAGGTTGTTGCTCAGTTTTTTCAGTGTGTCATCTGAGAAGGGAATTAGAATGTTTTTGCCTCGTCCGCACACCATACGGACGTCTTGAGGCAGCTCTTTAAGTATCGCGACCACTTCGAGGTGGTTCATGCCAAGCAAACGTTCACCATTCACCTCAAGGAGTTCATCGCCTGATTTTAGTATCCCGTTTATGCCCACTGGTCCGTCGGCAAGAATCGAACGTATATAGTGATGGGGACGCACCTCGCGACCGCCCTCAACATCAACTGTACCCTCAAGAGATATGCCCAAGCCGCCGGCGGCAAATTTTTTAATCTGAGCCACAATAACTTCAACATCCGGTCCAACGATTTTCCTCCATTTGCGCAAGATTTCCTGTTCAGTTTCTGCTGTTAGCTCCGGTTCGGTGTAGTACTTGTGGCGCGCAATGATTGCAGTGTTTTTGGCATGAAGAACATCGGGTTCCTGGAAGAAAGCAAAGTGGACATTTTACAAATAAAGCAAATTTATTTAGTTTTTTTATGAAATCAAACAATACATGATGAGTAGTAGTTCGAAAGCTTAATTTGGAGGAGAATCAATGGCTTCAACATGAGACTAGTTTACACCGGCATGAGAGAAATGTAATGCGATTTGGGGTGGTTCTTGGCTACTTTAGCTCTTCGATGAAAGCCTACGATGTACTCGAATGTAGAGCTGTATTAACAAGTACCTTTGTTTGAATATAAAATATCAACGTTTTGGAGCCGTAAAGCAGAATATCTCCCAGCCAGCTCATTGTTAGCTTCCATGTGATCTAAAGTTGATGGTTGGAAAAAAAATACAAGAAAATAAATAATACGAATAGCAATCAACTGTGAGCAGACATCTGCTGGCGATTGGATATAGAAGCGGCAGCGAAGAAGAGAGGAGAAGCGGCTTCATATTAACAATGACGTGGTGCACCGGAGCAGTGAATTCCAGTATACCGAAGATAAAGGACGTGAATATGAATATTGGGAAATGCCATTATATTGAACCAAAAGGAGATAATTTACAAAAATAAGAAAGGCATAACATTGTCTTGGGGAACACACCTGTTGCTGTAAGAACTGTGTGCCTCAAGCCTCAACATCGCCTACAAGATTTTGGTCAGCCGTAATATGTGATCTCTGTAAACTTATTGCACTCATGTTATTCCTCTAATAGCAGATTCCAGAAAAATTCCACGTACTCCAGATCGATACCGACCAGACCACCTGCTTATTTAAATGTTCCTTCGCGCGAACAACGTCTGGTTTTGTTATCTCTGTCAAGCTGGTCTGTCCCATGAATAAATCCAGCTGTTCGATGAAAGCACAACCGACTTGTTTGATGTCAAATAAGGTCTTGAGCAGGGTGACAAGATTTCATAATTGAAAGAAAAATTTACGTAATGGACGTACGAGAGATAAAATCTTTTAAGTGTGCATCCGATTTTTTGGAAAGCCAAGAAAAGAAGCCACTTTTAGAATTCAGCAGTACGTCCCGCTTCAGCAATCGGCGTACAATGAAGTCCTGAGTTTGCCCGCCGGTTCTGGATTGGGATGAGAGCAGAGTGAGGTGACTGTAATCTTTGAAGGGAGAGGAGAGCGAGGTGACTGATGCAATCAAACCCCGAATCAATCCCGGAACTTTGAGGGGAGTGACTGATAGAATGAGTTAGCTGAGTTGACTTATGTAATCAATATAAGCTCACTTCTTTAAGAATAAAATGGGTGACAGATACAAGACAGTAGTGTGGGGTGACGATTAGTATTCGAACCAATTGCAATTAACGGGTGATCCAAGTAGAGATACTTTTTTCAATAGCCTTTTTTGACAGATTACGTGTGAGTCGTGTCATGTTATTTTTGTTTAGTATTGTTTGGCATTTCATAATGGAAAGACTTACGCGTGAACAACGTTTACAAATTGTTCAACTTTATTATGAAAATTCACGTTCTGTGAGGAATGTGTTTCGTGCACTTCGCTCAACTTATGGTCAACATAATCGGCCTACTGAGCGTACTATTCGCAACACCATCACCCATTTTGAGACCCAGCATTCATTATTGGATAATATTCGACCGAATAGACCACGTCCAGCACGCTGTGAAGAAAATATAGCGGCCGTAGCTGAGAGTGTACACGAAGACCGTAGAGAGTCGATTCGGCGCCGTTCGCAGTAACTCGGACTGACGTATGGAACGACTTGGCGCATTTTACGTCAAGATCTTAAATTGAAAGCGTACAAAATACAGCTTGTGCAACAACTGAAGCCGCTCGAGCTTCCCAAGCGACATCGCTTCGCTCTATGGGCTCTTGAAAAGTTCCAAGAAGATCCGACGTTTTCGAGGCAAATTTTGTTTAGCGATGAGGCCCATTTCTGGCTCAATGGGTATATAAACAAACAAAATTGCCGCATTTGGGACGAAGAGCAACCTGAAGAGATTGAAGAACTGCCACTTCATCTAGAAAAAACAACGGTTTGGTGTGGTTTGTGGGCCGGTGGAATCATATCCATATTTCCATATATCTTTAAAAATTATGCCGGTGCGAACGTAACCGTCAATGGCGACCGTTATCGTGCCATGATAACCGACTATTTGATGCCTGAAATTGAAGCTCGTGAACTCGGCGACATTTGGTTTCAGCAAGACGGCGCCACTTCCCACACATCGCATCAATCAATGGACTTATTGAGAGAACATTTCGGTGAGCACATAATTTCACGTTTTGGGCCGGTCGATTGGCCACCAAGATCGTGTGATATCACACCGTTAGACTTTTTCCTGTGGGGATATGTAAAGTCAAAAGCTTATGCCGATAAACCCGCTTCGATTCAGGCCTTGGAGGGAAACATCACGCGTGTCATTCGCCAGTTACCAGTCGAAATGCTCGAACGAGTGATCGAAAATTGGACTCAACGGATGGACCATCTGCGACGTAGCAACGGCCTACATTTGATAGACATAATCTTCAAAAAATAAATTCCAAAGAATGTTCTTTCAAATGATAATAAACATTCTCCTTTAAATTTGAATTTTCTGTGTTTTTTTCTTTAAAAAAGTAGGGAACCTCGAAATGGATCACCCTTTAGTGACAACTTTTCTGATTGCCGAAAGGCCTATGTCTCCTAGATCACTCAGATCTTCAAAGAAGTTGGCATCCGCAATCTAGAAAGTGCAGGCAAGCTGTACAAGAAGTGTGTGGTGGTATCCTTTTCCTTGCAACTTCTGTAAAAGTTGTTAGACTGTTCTGATGGCATGCGTGCCAAACACTTAATCTGATACTTCTCATTTAGAATAGTTGCTTAGTTCTTTTAACATTCAGGCAGACAAGTCTGAATGATGCTTTAAGTGTAATTGTTATAGCACAAGTAGGCTTACAGCTAATAAGACAATAGTATCAGACTACTGCATTATACAACGTCCAGCCCTTAAATTATTAACGCAATTACCATTTCTTCAGAAATCAGAATGGTGCGACGGTATGGGTTTTTCACTGCCAACACAGATGAACAAAGAGATACAATTTCTATTGTTGTCACTAACTGGCATGGCACCATGGGAATAAAATTGGAAAATCCAACATTTTATACCTGCACAATCGCAACATGTGTTGAGATTTGTCTATAAAACAGGTAGAAACGGAAGAGAATGGATTTGTTTCTTGATCTAGGGTGACGGATATGTACGGATGCAATTTGATTTTTTTTCTACAACGACAAGTTAATAGGATGCCAACAAAATATTCTCAAATTCCCAGAGAGGGAGTAGATTTCCGAACGAAAAAACCTGCCATGAGCTGTTTTTGCTTGCTTTATAGGATAAGCAAAACTCTCCTAGTTCAGGGACAAAAAAAAAATCACGAGAACAGCTCAAGAAAACGAATAGTATGAGGCGAGCCACAACAAAGAACAACTAAAAACACAATTTAAAATCAAAACAATGCAACATACCTCATCTAGTTCGTCGACTTTGCTTTCGGGCAAGCTTGCAATCGGAATCTCGGTGGGAATGATCTTGGGACAATCCAATGAATCGCGAGTAGTCATAAGTTTTTTCCCGCTTCCAAAACTGCTCAGGTTCAAGGCGTCCTCTCCCTTCCGCTGTAGTGGCGCGTCCAGAGTATCATGTGATTCTTCGGCAACCACCGGTTTGGTCGGCATTGATACTGTCCTCTGTGGAGTTGCTGGCAAAGCACGCGACGGTGTAGACGGAATACTATTTGGAACTTGATCATTGGCGGCGATCGCTTGCTGGAGCTGCTCGTACTTGGGTCCGCGTAAGTACCTCTCTAGACGCAGGTTTACCACTTGACCACTCTTCTTTAGCAATTCAACGGCTTGATGGTTGGAAAATCCTTGTAGGCTCTGTCCGTCGACCTCAATAATGCGATCATTGACGCGTATGCGACCACTCATATCTGCGGCACTGCCCGGTGAAACGCTCTTCACAAAAATGCCTGATAGCTCTTCCTTTTCGCAAACATAACCAGCTATGGTGATGCCCAGGCCATTGGCATCCTTGGTCAATTCCACTTGAAGTTTCTCTGTCTCAGGTAGCTCCAGGTCATCCAAGTCAATAGGAGTAGCCATGGGAGGGCGCTTAGACATGTCCATCTCACTGCGGTAGACAAATCGTTCATCCTCCGTTGTCGTCTGCGGAGTGGACGCTGTGGAGCTTTCTCCGAAAATTTCCGGATATCCAGCTGCAATCAGATAGCGCTCTAGTTCGATTGGATCCACCAACACTCTCGAAGGGACAATTGCGCAGCCAGGTTCTAGCTCGTATTTCGGTTGAACTTGTTCAATTGGTCGGGCAACCACTAAACGGACGTGAGTTCCCGACTGTCGCAGCACTGAAGCAACTTGTTCCGATACCATGTCGTGTAGATTGACGTCGCCAATTTGAAGAATATGGTCGCCACTTCGCAGGCGACCATCGCGATCGGCTACTCCCCCTGGGAGGATTGTCTTTACAATAACGCCAGATGTGCGGGCTCCAATGATACCGAAACCCAGCCCTGTACCATCGTTGACCAGCTCAATAGCCTGAATCTGAGCATAGTCCGAGCTAAATAGATCGATAGCGTGTTTCGACGAATCAGAAACGACCGATTGAGGGCGTTCTTCTTCGGCGCTGCGCGATAAGTCCGAATAGCCTCGAGTTTTCTTCATAAATGTTCCTTGGTCTTCTGTTAGACTGTGATCTGAAAGAGAACAAAAATTCAATGATCCCAAATTGGGTAAATAAACTAAATGACTTACCAGCTGAGCTCACATTCGGATAATTGTTACTCGCCGGACTACCAGGACTTCGAGGTGACATCTGCGCGGAGGAGAGACGTGGCGTTTCATCGCCAAAATCGTACACCACATCCGTGGGCACGCTGAGAACTAGGTTTCCGCTCACATCAATGTCGAAATCGTTTGGCAACATCGATGGATGCTGCACCAATTGGGTGTTCAATTCCGACAAAGAGTCCTGTACGTGGACTATTGTCCGAAATACAGGATCTTGTAGAATATCCAGAATAGTCTTAAGACTCTCCGCTGTGTTCATCTGAAGCTTGGGGTCATCACACTCATCGATTCCCTTCTTTACAGCTTCAATTTGCTGCAAGGCGCTTGATATATCCGCACTCAGATGCATTATTGTTTTGTAATGGATTCGTGCTCCGCCCTTTTGTGTATTGTTTTGGCTGTGCTTCACTAATTGAATTAGTGAGTTGTCGTACGGAAACTTTCCTCGGGTAAATCTACAAGTTTTTACACTTTTTCTCGATTTTTGTAACAAAAACTGGTTAATATATGTTCCGTAAAAAGTAGTTTTTCTATTTTTACATCTTATTTGTTGAAAATTCAATTGAAAAACTGTGTTTTCTTTCTCGAGAAAATCTGAAGAACGAAGCAGAAGCAGAACAAAACCGACTGGGAATTTCTGCTTTTGACAAGTATTCAAATGACAGGTGAAATCTTTTTGGTTAATTTTCATGGAGATGTGCAGTTTTAGTGTGGTGAATTGTTCAAACACAGTCAGCGACAGTTTTTCAGGTAGACGTATTTTGTGAAATGTTAAATTAATTAATTTCAAAGAATTTTTCAAGTTAATCTTAAAAACAATGTTCTCCATCAAATATGTAATAATCCATTTTCACTGAGACGTAAACCAAATACAGACATTATTTTGGAAGTTTGGTCAATATCTAAACATGTTGTCAGTCGTTGAAAATTGAAAGGGAGGAAATAATTTGAAATCTAGCTGCTTTTGGAAGTTGTTTGCCTAAATAAGTAATGAATGAAAAACGAATTTGAAAGACATTTTGCCACTTCGTCTCTACAGCTTTATGGTCGGGTCTTGTTTCTCTGTCACTTTTGCTACAATTTCTGAATTATTCCTGCAGTGCACTGAATAATGTTAGAATAAGTTCTACTCAGCAAAACAATTACATCGACTTTGACCGGAGAAACAAATTTTAAGTTTTAATTCGATTAAACCAGATTAAACACATCAAAAACAAAGACAGAAACTGGTCCTAGGAAACCTAAAAGCCACCACCATGTTGAAAGCTCTCTGCTAACTCCATCTAAAACGAGCAGAATGACTGTCTAAGTCTATGTCAACGCCGATGTGTTGATCTGGTCCTACAAAAAAAACCGTGGATGTAAGGCTTAGTGTTAAACTAATTAACATAATTTTTTCCACAAGTAGTGGAACCTTTTATCGAAACTTAAGTTCCCACAATTAATTTGTTTAATATAATTATTAAGCTGCTTTTATTATTACATACGACATAGTTAACATTAGAAGAGTTTAAGCAACAGTATAAAGTTTTAATGTAAAGAGATAGAGTAAAATAGTGTAAAGAGAAGAGTTTTAATGTAAGAGATTACGTATCTATGCATACCTTCTTGGGTCTAATAAACAAATTTGTTTTCTTAAAAGAAATTTTAGTCTTATTTTTGGCTCATATTTGATTTTACTTAAAATATGTCCCTTCGTATGCTACAAATGTTATGTACTCTGAATCTGATCTGATTGCATTCTGTTTTTAATATATTAATTTTTATTATCTTGTTTACCATAGATAATAATCCAATTTAAATATTTTAATAATTATTGTGATTTGCTCGTGCCTAAGAATGTTTGTGCTTCAAACTTAGGACATTTAATTGTAAGTTTGTCTTACCACAAGAGAGTGTCTTCCTTTTTTAAACGGAAATTTTTTTAACATCGAAATAGGAAGAAATCCCACGATATAGGAACACTGTGCAGGGTTAGTATCAACGGTTTTTATATGGCGTTTAAAACTAATCGAATGAAGTGCTTTAATTTATTTTAATATTTAAACTGTGCATCTAGTTTTGTTTTTCATTGAAAATAGATCGAATTGCCCTCGGGATCTTGACTTTCTCGTTCTAATATTTGTTCCGAAATTTGTGAAAATAATTAAATATCATCAAATTTGCAACGTATCTGCAGTAACAGCCGGATGTGTACTCTCTCGCTTAGCTACTTAACGTGCTAGCCAAATAATTATTTTTCGTTTAATCCCGGGATAAATAGGTAAGTGCCCAAATTTCGGGGAAGTTATCCGGTAATTTATGTATAATTTTACGACATCCATTCAATCGCCATGTTGTTTTGTCTGTTTATCGAATATCGTCACACAAATGTAATTAAACAATCTGTTACCTTTATTGTGCAGTTTTGTGAAATTGTGACCTCAGTAGTGCATTAAATTACTTACAAATCGATTTATGTGAATGTTGTTCTCGCGGGCGGACTTAATGATGAGAGTAATTTTGAACCATTGCGTTGACAAATTTTGGAAGAGGCTCAAAAGCACTTTTGACATGAAAGCGATCTCACAACGCTGCCAACACGGACTAAACTGCCAGCTAAGTAAGTTATTAATTGCAATATTTATTGACAACAAGCAAACAAAATATTACAATCAGATGAATGTTGGGAAAAAAAAGATCTGATTTCGTTTCTATTCCCGATTTTGGTATACCAGATGCCTAGCAATTGACATTGACAGTTCACCTTAAAAAGTTCCCTGAAAAATTGCTTTTTTATCAGAAGTCGGACATTGGTTCTTGTTCAGATTTTACACATTCGATTTATTTAACTGCTAAGTGGTATATGATGTCATCTCTCATCTCCCCAATAAAATTTAATTGTATATGACATAAGTAAATGCAGACATGACTTTGATGAGAACACGCTAAATGATTGTTTTTGTTTTTGGCAGTTTTCCTCTTCACAATTGAACGTTATGCATGTTCCAGAACACTGCTCTTATAATGTGATTTTTTAAGCTTTCGGTTTGTTTTGTTTAATCAGCAATTATTGCAGCTATGCCTTGTTGCGACTTGCTTGAAATAAATACAACGCCTCTTCCCTCCTTTCGAATTCGAACGAAGAAAACACATTGCAATCTTTGTATGTTTAAATCTATAGAATCATTTTATTTAAATTAGCTTTATACAATAGAAAAGACTTGAGTTTCCGCAGTGCTGCTATTCATCCCGCATCGGAAATTATCTGAAACATTGAATTGGATTTAATTTACTGATAATTAATCATCGACTACTTTTTCCCACTTACACAAACACTAAAAACATTCACAGCTCCTAGGTGTCTATTACGTGCCTTCCAGCTACAAGGCTCGATTTAATTGTCGTTCGATTTTCAGCTGTATCCGCCTGTCAAGTACTCGTTCCCTCCAATATGTGAGCAGGTAACTTATGAAGCCAATTGCTCCACAACACACAACAAAAATGATAAAGTTCCTCTGTTCGATTTTCGCCACTCGATCGCAGCTTCGTGTTACAATTTCACCGCTTTTACAGCGCAGCACTTCCTTGTAGTGTGTATTTATGCATACGCCAAGTGTTTTGCTGACGATATCGAAATCGGTGCACGGATGGCATTCCTGAATGACTTTATATTCTTCTCTCAGCCAGCATGTGGAATTGTTTTCGATTACAAACGGAGACTGGGATATATGTTTTTCCTGGACATCGATGTTGGACTCAATGACAAGGATTATTATTGTGCAAACAACTAGGATGCCCAGACCTATGAACATTCGATTTCGTGGGTAGTTTTCGAGCATTTTCTTTTGAGTTTTAATACTAATTTTAGATTGGAATTGGGTTAATGTTGTTAGTTTTACCGGTGATTTTTAATAATAACAAAACATTTTAACAAAAGTTACACGAAAGATAAAAAAAAACAATTGCAGTGTACGTGAAATAGCAACTGAAATGTCAACAAACAGCTGAGAAATGGCAAGTCAAAGTGATGCCAAGTCTTATGTTAATACAGGTGGTGAATTTTATTTTGACGAAATTGCTCAAAAATGGTGAATAGTTTTTTGCGAGTGAGCATTTCTCTTTAAGCTTATAAAATATTTTAAGGTCCAAGACCTTTGTGTTGCTAGCAGTCTTTTGGTGTGTTATTAACTCTTTCTGCAAGCAGACTGCGGAAATTCACTGTCTGTAAACTTTCTAATAAATTTCATTGTGGTTGTTTACCGGATGGACGAGATCATTTTTGTTTCTATCTATTTCTTCGGATATCAAAAATTAGATGGGTATATAGTTTAGCTTAAAAAATTTTGAAAAGATTTGACCTCAGCAAAAAAACGAAACTAAAAAAGTAATAACGCTTATTATAGACCTTTAAACTTAAGATTTTCCTTAAACGAAAATTAAATGATTGAAATAAATCTGAGTTTTTAAATGAAAATCGGAACACATTCTTCAGGCGTTAGGCAGCGTTATTTTATTTGACTTTCCAAATTCCTACATTAAAAGAGAAAGTCAAATCAATAAAAGAAAATTATAAGATATTCACAAAAAGATGGGTAAATATAGCAGTATTGAATTAAAATAAATCGCCGATAAAATATTTTTTGAAAAATATTGAGCACAGTTCGGCAAAATAGAGTGATTAAATTCTTGGTTTGGCAGCACTATCACCATATTGCTCACTCTTCTTATATTCCAACCTCTTCCAAATAGGTACATTTCCCGCTCAAATCACATATTTGACGTTTAAATTTCAAAATGTGCAAAATATTCGGTTTGTTTATTGTCATTTAGAAATCCGAATTATATTACAAATCCATGGACAAGTTAAAAAAGAAAATCTCCCAAGCCTTCAAGTTAAGTGGCTATGTCATTCGCTCGGAGAACTCGACTTTTCTCGCCGAACAACTATTTCCATTCGAACCATCCGAACATGACAAATGGTTAACCACGGTCATCGAAAATATTCAGAATTTGAAGCTCGATTCGGCTAACATTGAGCGTGCTGTCATTGAGAAAGCTATAGTTGAGATAAACCGAGTTGGTCTGCAAGAAAATGAGACTACTTTCAGTGTCATTGATGCCTTCGACATTCCTCGCTACGTCTACAATACGCAGAGTAAAAAGTTCGAGTTGGACAGGTCAGCTCGCTCAATGCTCAGCAACCCCGCTATGCAGGTGGGTTACCTGCGACAACGTTACAATATGCTCTACCAGAAGACCATCCGCCATGAACTGTTTTCACCGGCGATTTTGCAGAAATCCACCGCAGCAGAAACAAAGAAATTCAAGCTGTTGCAAGCCGAGAATCTACTAGCCTCTTCGGAGGTGAAGGAAGCTGTGATACTCGGTCAACTCAATCAGATCGAGGAGGGTAAGTTCTTTATTGAGGACCTCACAGGCTATGTGCAGGTAGATCTCAGCTCCGCCCGCTACCACTCGGGATTCTTCTGTGAAGGATCCTTTGTACTTGCGGAAGGATCATATGAGAACAAGATCCTTAAAGTAGAAGGTTTGGGTTTTCCCCCGGCTGAGCCTGCTTCAAGCAGTCGCGCATTCTTTGGTACGGCAAATAGCTGGGGTGGACCCTCCGAGAAGCTCCTGAAATATTCTGTTTCCCTACAGGAAGTCGAACGAACAAACACTGAGGCGACAATGGTGTTCCTCTCTGATGTACAGCTTGACATTCCAGAAGTTGTGGACAAATTGCGAAAGCTCTTCGTTGGATACGATTCCTGCCCGCCTATTTGCATTGTTCTCATGGGTCCCTTCTCCACGACATCGCATAATTCCTACGAGTATATTCCGCTTTTTAAAAAACTCGCTGATGCGGCAAATGGATGCGACCAGCTGAAGAAGCAAACAGACCTGATCATCGTGCCTCACGCTGATGACCCTGTGGCGTCGGACATTTTCCCCCGCGTCTCCATCCCCGATGTGGTTTGTGCGCCACTACTGAAGGCCTGGCCCCGAACAAAGCTTCTCTCGAATCCCTGCCGATTGCAGTATTGCACGCAACAGATTGTAGTATTTCGAATGGATCTGATGGCACGATTAGCTCGTAACGCAATTCACTTTCCCGACACGAAGACCATCGATAACCACTTTGCACGCACTCTAATCTGCCAGGGACACCTGACGCCTCTGGGTCGGTATGTGAATCCAATTTACTGGGACTACGACACCTCGATGTGGCTGTATCCACTGCCTGATTTGGTTGTCATTGGCGACACCTGTCAATCGTTTAGTATCACTCAGCATGGATGTACCATTCTGAACACAGGTTCTTTTCCGAAATCAAACTTTTCCTTCAAGATGTACATTCCGTCGCTAAGGACAATTGAGGACTCTGAGATTCCTGAGGGCTTCGGAGACGAAGGCGATCAACCCGAGGAAGAGGAAATTATGGAAATTCCAGAGGAATACGAGGATGACGAGGTGAATAGAATAATTCCTGATACTGGAATTACTGGAAATTTTATAGAAGTTGATGATGAGGACAACTCTCTGTCTGATCTGCCAAGCGATGCCAACGTGCCAGCGCCTTCTGGAGTAAGTGGACCAGCAGTGGAGCCCAACATCGACGATGCGGAGTTGCCAAGTGTGTCGGGTGTTGGCCGAGGAGAAGCGAGTAAAACAATTGCGAGTATTGAATTTGATGACGAAGAGGCGAACCGATTACTACAACAATTGGATCTTCCGGACTCTGATTCAAGTGATGATTGAATTTATTGGCAAGGATTTGTTTTTCTTTGTATTTGTTTAATGTTTGTGTTATTAAATTTAATCGAAAATAAATTGTTAAAAAATAACATAACGTTGTTTGGTAAACTGCATTTAGAAGGGGCTTACGCAAGGGCAGCTTTTTTTGTTTTAGGACAGCAGAAAATCCGGCATAGAGGTATGTGGTTGACGATTGCCAACTCTTGTTGTTTTCTTGTTCTAAATTTTTACTTTGGATTTTTAAATTTTAGAAACATTTCGGTTATATTTTTTTTTCATTTCTTGAAGACGTAAAGATCAGACTTTGCGGTTAGCATAAGTAATCTAAAAACACACCACAGAACGTTTTGTTGTAATTGACATCTGACTCAGATGTGCGCTAAATAAGTCGTGTTGAATCTATGTACGTCAGCTACAATTGGAAATTCACGGGCGGTTTGTTTTTTATTTTTTTGGTGAAAAAGTATGGCACGCTTCTGATTTTGAAAAAGCTTCCCCACGTGTACTGCCAATTTATGTTGGACAGAGTATAGTATTGACAAAAAGGTTTTACTTTTCTCTTACGCTATCTGACAGTGTTCACTCACCTGGGATTTTCTGTTTTGTGCTGTTTCTATTTAAAACGGGAACGCTTTTGTTAGAAGAAGTCGGTTGTTTTTAAATTTTTCGTACACATTAGTATACTGAAGAGAAAGTAATTGCAATCGTGCGGAAATTTCGAATTCAAACTGAAACTGAGGGATGATATTACTATAGAGACGGACAAAGAAGTGGGTCGGGCAATGCCGTCCGTCGGTCTGTCTGTTTGTCTGTCCGGGCGTCGTACGGATTTGCTTCAAAGTTCGTATATAAGGTTTTTGGGGTTACATCTCGGGGCATCTTTTTAGTTCTTGCTTTATCGTTTGAAATAACGAAAATTTTCGAAAATGATTCCAAGGATTTTTGACGCTTTTTTTTTACTATGGATACATGGGATGGGGTCAAAAATACTGAATACTCAGTTTTTGGAAAAAAAATCGATTAAGGGTTATTTTTAAAACTAATATCTCGAAAACTAATAAAGGGAACTCCAAAAAAAATTAATGTTTTTTTTTTTTATAATATAGAGTTGAACAAATTTGCTTACTTCAATTTTTGAAATAATTTTTTTTTCATATAACGATTTTTTAAAATTTAAATTAAATTCGTTTTCTTAAAAACGGCTCTAACGATTTTGATCAATTTTTGTATTTTAAACAATTATGTGTCCAATATGCGAAATTACATTAAAATCGTTGGTGCCATTTTTGAAAAAAATCAAATCTTCCGATGGTTTCCTATGTATGGTATACAGACGGATCTAAAAGAAATGGCAGATTCAGAGCAGGAGTATACGGCCTTCGCACTAACCTATATGCACCAATACGTTAGTATGGACATAAGCAGCTACGTATTCCAGGCGGAAGACCATGCAATAGAACTTTGCATCCGAGAAGGTATAAAAAGCTGTTAAACAGAGAAGAACGTTTACATTCTTCCTGATAGCAAGGTAGCCCTACTTGCAGTTAACGACTTTGAGATAAAATCAAAAAACTCCTTAAACTACTTTAATTTGGGTGCCAGAGCACTATGGATATGAGGGCAATAAACAGGCAGACGAATAAGCCAGAACAGGCTTCGAAACCCAATGTATGATGCTAAGACCTTTCTGCCGACTATCAATTAGCGCTATAAAAAGTTGCATTACAAACTGGCTGGAATAAGAAAAGTTCATGCTAAACAGCAGATGTAAATCGACTGTAATTCCCAACTATTATACAAGAAATTTGTTGAGAAAGAAGTAGTAAGTTTCTCAGTGGAAAGGAAGCATCTTGCAATCTTGGTGCCTCACTGTTTTACGATTTTTTTGATTTGGGGAACGGCATTGAGTAAAAATTAGTAACAATTCGTACCAATTTTTCGTAACACGAATTTGTAGGTAAAGGATTATGAGAAACCTGGTCATGACTTTAACAAAACCTTTAGAGGCTTGCATAGTAATCAAAGGCATATCTAGTCTATACAGAAGCACTGGTGACTGATCGAATTTACCGATATCTTCGTAAGCTCTGGCTGAGCCCCACTAAAACTCGACGTAGACTTCTACAATTATAGCCTTTGTGGAAGTTACAAGTAAGCTTAAATGCCGCTACGATCTTTCAGTATTTAAAAGCCTTATTAGTTGCTCGCTCCAACAATACAAAATTTGTATTCTTACATAAAATCATTTACTTTTAACACTTACTTTCAACATTAACTCACCTCGCTTTCGCTACTTAAATTTGTCTCGTTTGTTTTTCATTCATGGTGTCAAGTTATTGAATATTTTAGAACTATACTTGCTACCATTTACGTATAATTTTGTAATTTTTTAACTATGTAGTTGTAAAGTATTAAGTTAAGTTCTATAATAAATAAAAATCATAATGTATAAACCTTTGTTAAAAATCGATGGGAGGAGTCAAGAAATATCTTTCTGCGTTTGGTAAAATCCGCCATTACAGTACGATTATATGTTACCGGATTCTTGGTTACCGGACACGTCGGCGTGGACTGAAACAAGACAGCAGACCTGGTTTTGACTAACAGCTAGCTGACGAGCAGGTACTTTCTGCCTTAAACACAGCTAATAGCTTCGTTGACGGCATTTCGATAAATTAAGCTAAAGAAGAACGCACACCATACCCCGTGATCTGTAACCCGCCATTGATAGCAAGAGATCGAAGGCCATAGTTTCAGGTACTTGTGCTTTTCGGGGAATTGACTTGAAACTGCGTCATTCGAACATTTCTTTTCGCACTGCTCAACACTTTACAAAAATTTGTCCGACGTGGAAGTACGTTTCCTCGCTAATTTGGATGGCCTAAAAAAATATCCCTATCATACTTCTCAATAGTTTGAAATGGTTCTGTTAGTCACATGTGACATGTCCTATCTACTAGGGTATTCAGCATGGGCCTTTCTTGGCTTCTGGGTGATATTACGTGCACGATATTGCAAACAGCCCTCGTAACCTAAGCTAACCTACTTGACAAGATCATTCGTGAAAATCGCATTTATTTCTGAAAAGTGTGCAAATAATTCCTACAAATTCACATTTCCAGGTACAAAGTATCTATACAATTAATCCCCGAAATGAATGTTTTGCTACCTACAACAAGTGCAACTTTTCAAACAACCTCGTTCGTGTTGTAGAGTTACCAATGACGATGATCACGAATGGATGAATCCTAAAGCCTAATACCAATCTATTCGCAGATTGTCACACTTGCTCATCGGTAAGAGTAAAATTGGTTTATGTATTTTCTGCCGATTACGGATTTATTTACTCATCAAGTGTCAAAACCATTCGTTGCCCTTCAGATGGACCAATTGTTTTCTTTTTTTTTAAACAATAATCCTTTATCCTGAAAGATAACGCATAACAAATCAAAGTACGAGTACCACAATTCACAGATATTTGTTATGGATCCTTCAGTTCGTGCCTTGCGAATAAAATGCGGTTCATCCCTTGCTACTGCTACACATTTGCCAAAGGCGACTTTTCCCACCCCATCATCATGCAATATATATATATATAAAAAAAAAATAAACATGCGGTAAAAAATGTTGAAATGCATTCGAGAGAAATCGTGTTAACGAGTTCATCATCGCGTAAAATTGAATTAAGGCTTTTCCGCAGATTATTTATTTTGCGCTCCTCTTCATCTCAAATAAATAATAATAAGCCACACACAGGACATTTTTGTGGGCAGGTTTTTTTTTTGTTTTCTTATTTTTCTTGTTTATACTTAACCCTCCCTCACTGACGATGTCCTTCGAAAGTTTATATTCTTTTAATGTACTTAAAATTTTCCGCATTTGTGGATGTTAATTAAATTGAGGATACTGACAGGATAAAATTTTGAAATTGTATCTTCTATTTCGAAGAAAGCTTATCACACTTATCACCACCCCTGCCGACACACTTTTTGACCACTTAGCAGAAGTGCTCAGTGACAATATTTTAATCAGCCTACAGAACGAAAGGATAATAGCCTATCAGGACGAACAAGAAGACCAAAACATACAATCCTAACAAATGGAGAACAATGCACGGCAAAAACAATAAATTTCACAATTACACAAAGTCGAATTTATATGGCACTTCTGACCCGCGCTGGCAAGGACACAATCCAAATTTCCGCCATAATACCAGATTTCGTCTTCCAAAGTCCTGACCACCCCCACACTCAGTGCAAAAAAATAAGATGGCTGCCCTAGTGCCGGGTTTGCTGTTGATGTTCCGCCGTATTTGTGGGGTAGAACGGGGTTGGGGATGATGGTGTAGTAGCAGGCGGCCGTCGCATTTGTATTTTCAGCTGAAGGACCAAAATCGGAAATCGGCTTATGTCTCCAATGGCGATTGGTGTCGTCTATCTGTGGGAAATTGCAATCGCCAACCAACAACGTAGCAGCACCCGGTTTTGCGTTATGCTGCGATACCAGAGCCTGGGACGGATGTGTCCGGATTTTCATTTGGGATTTCAGCGTGTTTCATCCGTTTGGAAACACAACACAGACATAGATGAATGTTTACTTTTGTGGACATTTATTATCTTTGTGGGTATATTGTACCGTCATTGCGCTGTCCGCTTTTACACAACATAAAGAGGATCACCAACTGTATACTATGTATCGGGGCGGTGATTGTTGTGTTGGATTTTTTAAATCCCGGATTATTCTGATAACTCGCGGACATTTTTGATTAATGGCTCGTTTCGTCATCGGAGAATGTGGTATCTGAGCTGGTGAGTGGTCTCTTAATTGTTTTGTTTTCCTTTGCTTCATTCCATTGCTGTGGAGGTGGAGAAAGGATAATTTGTTTTCATTCATCTGTTAGTGCTAACAAAGGAATGAGTTTTACAGATTGCTGTCTTCAGATTACTTTGTCTTGTGGTTTTTATGAAAAATATATATATTTTTTTGTGAAATAAATCATTGTTAGATAAGCCATTTTGCTGATATCCCTTCTTAAAGGTGCAAAATACATTTGAGTTCTTCCGAGTTACGTTATTAATTTTCTTCATGTAGATTCTGTACTCTTTGACAAGTTTCTCATACAAAATATCTAGACAATTATTGTCCTTATTATTGCACCTATTCAATGTTGTTGTCCTCGCCTACTTTTTGGGGCGTATTTTGTTAAAATATTAAAATGTTAGTTCATTTTGTAAAAAAAAACAATCGAATGTGTTACAATAGGCCGTATGTATAAATAAATGAAGTAAATATTTACTAGTATTGAAGTAAGTAAGTACTAGTACTACTAGTAGAAGCTTATATTTTAAGTATTTACTAGATTTGGTATGTATAAACATGAGTTTTGACTTGCCAGCAATTAGTTCTTGTAAATACTACCAGTTCATCGAACAACTACGTGTTTTTTTTAGAGGTATAGAACTTCGAATTCAAATAAAACACAAGAAAATCGTTTTAATGTCCATCAATTTGGCTTTATTGGAAGGATAATTTTATGCCATTAATGTTTAAATATGATTTCGGGCATGTGGCCGCCGCTGGTTCAAATAAAGACAAGTCTAGAGGTCCAATTTTCAACCACTTTTTTAAGCATTTGGGGCTGTATGTCGGCAACAACGCGACGAATGTTGGCTTTCTAGTTTGTTGGCGTAGGTGAGCGACTTAACATATCCCCAAAGAAAATAATCCAATGGTGTCAAATCACACGATCTTGGTGGCCAATTGACAGGTCCATTTCGCGAAATTATACGCTCATCGAATGTTTCCTTCAATAAATCGATTGTGACGTGCGCTGTGTGGCGCGTCTTGTTGGAACCACTTCTCATCCACATTCATGCCATCCAATTCGGGAACAAAAATGTCGGTTATCATGGCTCTATACCGGTCTCCATTAACGGTAACTGACTCTCCAGCATCATTTCGGAAGAAGTAATGTCCAATGACTCCACTAGCCCATAGAGCACACCAAACAGTCAGTTTTTGAGCCATTATTTTCGAAATAAATTTGCACGATTTGCAAGCTTTGCTCATATGTCAACCTGTTCATGATGAAATGGCAAACCAAACTGAACATAAATGACATTAGAGTTGCCAGATTTGACCACAAAATGTCAGTTTTATCTCTAAAAACCAACCTGTAAAAAACACCCTTTATTTGATATTTAAGAATTATGCAAATAATTACACAATTAGCAAATTCAAACTAGATCTACGGACTGACATAGGTGTTAACTAAAGCGTATTAGACCTCGTGCTCGGGGAAAGTGTTACTACAGCCCCCTATTGCACTTTTTGTATAGTTAAAACGTGTATTTGAGTTGTGTATGTATATAAATATGCACTTAAATTTGCAAGTGTACCTATCTGCTACGTTAGAGTTAGTTTTTATTTCAACTATCCGTGTATTTAAAACAGGTAGGTGTACGCGTTTAAATAATTCTTTGAGGTCTCAAATCCGAGTTCTAGTTCGGACCGAAAAAATGTCCCTTAGTCTTTAATAAAGATTTTAATCATCATCAAATCTTATGCCAGTTTTTAACTATTGAATGTTCGACATACTTTAGCAAGAGGTGAAAGAGCGAAAAAACGCGTTAGGTAGTAATGGGACGGATTTGAAACTCGGACTCTTTCTAGTCAAACATGACAACCACATCTTAGTATAGATCATAGAGTTTGCTGTTATAGCTTCTCTCTCATTCGCCTTCTACGCGCTGAGGTGCGTGATGTAAATATTGTCAGCATACCCTAGTAGCTGGATTGATCGCTTAATAAGTGCCTTAAGTGTTGACACCTCCCTGCGCACGAGTTAATATAAACTGCTGCCAAATTGCACATTGCACCGCGTGTTTCCTAAAGTCACGCAACACAGCTGGATCAGTTTGACAGGATGCCGAATTCAGTCATCGCTATGAGAATGCTTTCATTCACCAATGAAAAGATGTGCGTCGACTTGAAAATCATTTGTCGTTTTCGGGTTTCCCTCAAATGTAAAAATTTAGTCTACGGTCGATCTACGGGTCTTCCAGAGCAGCCGGTTCTTAAGCTTTTGTATAGCTAAGCCACATGCTTTAATACTGGGTGCCGGCGCTGCTGCTTCAATGCCTAGACGTGAGTTCTAACTTATGTCACTCTCTAGTGCTGATTTGCCGATTTAATACATGTACAATATCCTGCGCTTCGGTGACTAGGTTTCTTAGATATTTCGAGGAGCCTGCGTTCTGGTCACGGAACAACGCCAGCAGCCAGTTTTTTGCTATCTTATAAAACCTCCCGATGTTGTTTCAATCGTGAGACTCTTCGAATTGCTTGAGCTGACAGACCGAGTAATCTCTTTTATTTCTATGCAGTATCGGTATACACATACAACATCATATTGCGGGCTTTTTCTCTGCGGTGGCTTGTCACCTAGGTTTCGGTTACCTTACCGTTACCACTGGTTGTTGCTTGGTGTCTGTGGCAGAGTCTCTCACTCAGGCTTTCATTTTAGTCTCTGGCTAATCCATCCTAGGCACCCAACATCGAAGTTATTTTTCTGGGCGTTCGCGTCTTTTTCTCGTTAAAGAGTGAAAACAAGAAGCTGCAACAAGAATATAGTCACAGTAGAGGTTTGCTCGTCGGAAAGTGTGCAAGTTCAGGATGTTAGATGCGTATCTTACACCGTTTTGTTGCTGTGTAGACAATGCCCCAAACATACTGCAGCTGTGAGGATAGCGAGCGTAAGGTCTCATCCGCCACGATTTATTTTCCAGAACCCTGACTAGTCCTAAAATTATTTTCCACCCGTTGGCGACGCCGTTGATCCAATCTATTACATTCATACGCCGTACATCCGATTTCTAATATATATGTACTTCTGAGGCGGACTATTTGATACCCAATTCATGTTCCTATCACTCAAAGTGGGAGTGGCATTGGATCTTTGCAAATATTGGGTGGTATGCATAAACTGTAGTAAATGCTTTTACTAAACCATATTTAAGTAAATACTTTATGTTCATATGCTTAAAACTTAAGTAAGTGCTGGAGAACAATCATTTACTAGGGGACAAAGTACTTAATAGTTTCGGATGAATTTCACCAGTAAATACTTAAAACCGTATGCATACAATTTTTTTACTTTTGTAGTAAATATTTACTTGACTTTTTTGAAGTTGGTGAATAGCAACTTGAAAATTCGCTAGTATATGCTTTTCTGCTTCTGCAGCTATAAAAAATAGGATTATAACCTTGAGTCTCGCTTTAAAGCAATCAGGCAGTTATATTTATCGAAATGGCTGAACTTTTACGAATTAATTCCCAAAAAGTTTACAGGATTTTAAAACTCTTTCCCGTTTTGAGATGAAAAACGTAGAGTGGTTAAGTGAATAGTTTATTGGTACTTAATTACTGCATGGCTTTACTTGAATTTTTCGTAAATTCATTTTTAAGGCATTCAAACTGAAACAAGTGGTGATGCAGTATGAGGATCTTTTTAGATAATCCTGGGGTTCCTGGGTTTCAAGTTGGCGTTGGTGAAGATATTGGTATACATCAGAGTACTGTTTCTAGAACAGTAAATTCTTATAAACTTATAACATATAAAGCCTCTCAGTGGATAAAGTTTCCTTCCAATTCTGAGGAACACTTGAAAGTAAAACATGATTGGCTTAGGGAATACAGATTTCCATCATGTATAGGAGCCTTGGACTGCAATCATGTAGAAATAATGAATCCTCACTTCCATTCATATAAATTAAAATTATATTCAGGGAACACGTGATGCAATAGAATGCTTAACAAGTGTGGAACTGCCAATGGCCAGGCTCGAATCACGATCCTATAATTTGGAGGAACAGTTAGTTATAATTTGGAGCTTAATTCTACAAACAGCGTTTTTTGTTGGTAGATGAAGGGTATGAAATGGCACCTTCGTTAATGACCCCCTTTAAGAACCCAACAAGTAATCAAGGAAAGGCATTCAATAAATAGCATTGAAAAGAGAGGGTAATAATTGAAAGATGTTTTGACCAAGTGAAGAGGAACTTTCCAATTCTACAAAACTGCATACGTTGCAATTTAGAAAATATTCCAAATATAATTGTGGCATGTTTCGTTTCGCACAATGTTACAAAAGCAAGGCGTAGAAAATGATTTTTTAATGCACGGTCGCTGTGACTTATTCAAAAGAACGGTATGCTTTTTTAAAATTTTGCACAAAAGCTAGTAGCAATTGAGAAGCTTCGCTTTTCATGGCTGTTTCTTTTCAATATGCTCTGCGAACTGAACATTCCAACGAGATCGTTTACAAAGCAAACATTAAAGAAACAATAAATGATGATAAGAGCCAACGGAATAGTCTTCAAAACAATTTTTTTGCAAAGCAATTGGCAAGTAATACAAAATAAGTATATAAATAGCGTTTTTTTAGAGGTTGGTTTTTTGAATAAACTGACATTTTGCGGTCAAATATGGCAACTCTAATGTCATTTATGTTTAGTTTTGTTTGCCATTTCATCATGAACAGGTTGACAAATGAACAAAGCTTGCAAATCGTGCAAATTTACATATTTCGAAAATAACGGCTCAGTTCGCGAAGTTTACCACAAAATTTTGTTCAGTGACGAGGTTCATTTTGGGTTGAATGGCTACGTCAACAAGCAAAATTGCCGCATTTTGAGTGAAGAGAATCCACATGAGACCCTTAAAACGCCATTACGTCCACAAAAACTGTCTGTATGGTGTGCTCTATGGGCTGGTGGAGTCACTGGGCCATACTTCTTCCGATATGTTGCTGGAGAGTCAGTTACCGTTAATTGAGACCGGTATGGAGCCATGATAACCGACTATTTTGTTCCCGAATTGGATGGCATGAATGTGGATGAGAAGTGGTTCCAACAAAACGGCGCTACATGCCACACAAAGCACGTCACAATCGATTTATTGAAGGAAGGAAACAGCGTATAATTTCGCGGAATGGAATTGTCAATTGGCCACCAAGATCGTGTGATTTGACACCATTGGATTATTTTCTTTGTGGATATGTGAAGTCGCTCGCCTATGCCAATAAACCAGAAACGTTAGGGGACTTGGAATCCAACATTCGTGGCGTTATTGCCGACATACAGTCCCAAATGCTTGAAAAAGTGGTTGAAAATTGGACCTCTCGACTTGTCTTTATTCGAACCATATCTAAACTTTATCCTTCCAATAAATCCAAATTGATGAACATTTAAACGATTTTCTTGTGTTTTATTTCAATTCGAAGTTCTATACCTCTAAAAAACACCCTTTTTTGTCACTAACGATTGTACAGAAAGTTGGTAGGTTTGTCACATTAACGTTGTCAACGATTGGTTTGAAGGTATATACCTTAAGCTATTTCAGGTACGCAAATATTTAAACTAACTCTTCTAAGTCCAAATAAATGTTAGGGTACGTAAATATTCCATAGAAAATATAAGGGACCTTCTGCTTGATTGCTGTTATCTCTACTTTGACCGGACATCAAAAATCATCCTCTAATTATTTGAAAACGGAATCAGATGTTTTCATCCACTAACACTAATTAAAAACAAGTAATAAGGATTATCCCGTATAGCAATTACGAATAAGCAACAAACAAAAAAAAAACCCCTTTAAACCATCTGACACTAGTCCTGTCTAGTGATAACTACTGTTGCTGTTTGCCTTTTTCTAATTCTCACTTCCAAATTTCTTTAGCGAAGAAGGATAACATATTTTCCACTGAGTGAGAGCTTTTACGCGTCAGAACTAAAGCAGATTGCTATATACTTTTAGCAGTGTATCTGGAGTCAGAAACAAGTGGTGGCGGTTACAAAATGGTGCCAAAGGAATTATTAACCCGTTGACACTCAGCATCCGAAATAATATTCAAGCTGTTATCCTTTTTTACAGCTTTTTGCCACTTTTCGCTTGACAGGCTCCCCAAAATCATCAACATAAAAAAAAAAACCACCCAAACAACACATGTGCGAGTGTGTACGAAACAATATTTCCACAAATCGGCTTTGTGTACAAAAAAAATGTATGAATTTTATATTTCATCTTTGCCGAGCAAGGATCCTTGTAAGCGTGCGTCGTCGTTGCCGCCGACGTCTGAGTGTGAAAGTTTGGGGGAACCTATTCGTCCACATACTGTTCGAGAACACATGCTGGGCGCTTTCTCTTATCAGTTCGTCACACTCGTCCTTAAAATTATATAAATGTGTGCGTTGGTGTCTATGACACTGCTGCCATCTTTTTATTATTTGGTTTCCTATGAATAACGACTGAGGTTGGGGATTTAGTGATTTCGTATTTTTTTTTTCTTCTGTAAATAGACTCTTTCTCTATCTCTTGGCATATTTCCCATCATGGAATAACACATTTTCACTCAGAAAATAACCAAAGAAGCAAAACGAAGAAGATCCTTATGCGTGGGGTCATTATTTTTGATGTTTCTCTTAGATTTGTTGGTGGGAGTTCTAAAATCCTATTCCGTTTCAGTTTTATTTCAATGTTGTTTGGCTGATGGAATAAAATTGTAAACTTACATTTTTGGCGACGGAAAAACGAAGGATGAATATTATTTTATGGTGTCAATTCATTTTTATTGACAGCCATCGGATGAGATTAAAAATATGGACATTTGTTGGTAGTTTTTCATTATTTCCGGTCAATAGAAATTGGTCTTTCTTTGAGCTTTAAACATCTTTGTTGATTTAATAAATCCTTTTGATGGGAAGTGCACTGCACTCTGAGCAGCTGAGTATATCATTTTCGTATCTATAAAACTACATCAACTCTTATATCATTATATTTCATTTATTTTACTTTATCCTGTGACCTGAGGTGTTGTCCTTTGATTTTTTTTTTTATGTATTTCCGAACAGATGAGATTTTTCTTTTCAATCCCACACGATAGCCATTGCCCTAAGGCTAAAGAGAAGTCATTTTTTTCGGGACTGACACAGGGTGAGTGTATAAAGTCGAATGGATTTATTAATCGAAATTGGATGGAAAAGTGTCAATTTCATAAGAGTCAACTAAATTCAATTGCTGGCCGTTTCCCGCTCAAAGCATTGGGTTGGATTCGTTGTTGTCCCGTGTCCGTTTATTGTATTATAGTAAAGTAGCTACCTATATCCTTGGGATAACCATCACTATTTGATGTCTGTTAAGGAAAATGATGGGGTGGTGAATATGACATTATTGCGACAATAAATCATATTGTATTTTCAAATTTGAACGTTGAAGTGATAGAGAGAAGTAGGAACGAGAGAGACCTAATACTTCAGGGTGATTTTTTTATGATTTTTTTAGGAATAAGTTGTTGATGGTAATCAGTCTGTTCGAATCTTAATTTCGAGCTGCTTATTTCTTCAAAAAGTATGATTATTTATTTATTTATTTCATTTCATCACTGTTCTCGATAGATTACCTACTTACAAAATTTTAATACTTAAATTTCACCTCCGAGGCCTAACGGCAAAGTAAGTTTTAGTCCCTGCTAAGATCAAACTCAAGTAGACTACTAAACTTTTTGCAATCTTTAAGGCACCTGGAAATTGGTTTATTACAACCACAATTAACCCTATAATAAGGAACATAAAATAGTAAACGATTTCTACGTATTCTTGATGGAGTATAGGAACTAATTAACGATAAAATTATAGAGCCACCGATATGATTGTTTATTAAATCCCGAATAAACATTAAAAAGAGGTAAGGTGCCAGATAATTTGCATCTTGTCTCATACGAAGGCATTTGAATATTTCAGCGTAGTTTTCGAACGGCAACCCTAGTAAAATGTTTTTGGATCTTTTCAATTCTAATAGAATGTACCTCATACACAAGGATCCCATACTATACTACAATATTGAAGATTAGACCTGACAAATGCAAAGAACAGACATTGAAGAGTGTGAGGATCCTAAAAGTCCTTAAAATTCCGCAATATAAAACCCAACAGTGAAATACTTTATTAATGGATAAAGGGGAGTTATTGATTACGTATTATCATTTGCATTTATAGGTGTGGAGAGAACCGCTTGAATAAATAGACTGGATATTGTAAATGGTTAAAAGTTCGGAAGACGATACATTATTATGACGCATACAACTAGGAATATCTATCTTAAGGTACAAACAGGACAAGTGGCAGTCAGTGGATTTAAATGCAGCGGAATTTTTCCTTTCAATAGGCATATTTTTTCTGAGGCTGATTTTCTAGCATGTGAGACCGAGCCTTTGCCTGTGCATGAACCTGAACCTGAGCCATTACCAGAAGTTGAAACTACAAATCGTAGCAAATCGAGCTTGGCTCTTGAAGCTAATGAAATGCTAAATATTGTGTCAGAAGTTAATAGTCAAACCGAGTCCACTTCGATTTTGAACCAGACTAAAGTCCATTTTACTCCGTGGGATATTTCTCCTCCTCCGAAACTGAAAAGGGTTGCGCCCAGAAACAGGGGAAAAAACTAAATCCGCAGTTTTATATCAATATCACCTTACAAGAATGAGTTAGAAGAAAGTCTTAATAAAACCCAGAAACCCTTAAAAATCAAAATCAAAAGCCAGCCAAAAGTTATGGACCCAGCAAAAACAGAAAAAATAGGGAAGGAAAAGGAGCCAAGGTCATCTTTAACTAAGAGTCAGCCTAGCAAACCATCTACTTCGAAACGTCGGCAATCTTCATCATCAGATGATAGCCTCGCCCCATATGAGATCCTTTTTGCTGATTCTGAAAATGATATGGCAGAATTTCCGACTTCAAAAGACACAAAATGTAATTTCTGCGACGTGTTATGATGACATTACTGGGGAAAAATGGACTCAATGTCTCCAATGTGATATTATTTGGTCTCACGAAAAATGCATTCCCAAACCGAGTGCTATTTTTATAGATAATAAAAAAGACAGAAGTTTCTTAAATCTGAAACATTTATTCCATATGAAATACCTTTTATTTATTTTGTTATTTAGAGATAATATTATTTATGTTTTTATTTTTTTAAATTATCTTATATATCAAATTATGAAGTCAAATTAAGTTGCTTTTATATTTTAAAATGTTATTCTTACTAATTTTTTTTCGAAGTTTTTTTAGTTTTTTGATTTTCTTAATTTTGAAGAAACTTGAAGTTTATAATGATTTAGTATTTTTTTTGTTTTATGAATTATTAATAAAAAGAAAAAATCTTAACCAAAAAAACATTTATTTTTGCTTTGATTAATCTATTTCTGGTAATATGGAGTACTACTCCATTCACATTACCCACTCTGATGGGCCCACATTACCCGACACTTTTTCAGAGGGGAGGTTTTTCGACATTTGGATACTTTGGCAAATATACAAATTATTTGAGAAAAATTAAGCAAAAAGTTAAGTGAAATTTGTTGCTAACGTTCCAAAGAATGGTTTAAAAGTTTTACTATTTCAATAAAAGCTTTATTTTCAAAGATATTACTGAAAACAATAAGGGGGATCCACAATACCCGAACTTACTCTACCATTAGATTGGTTTTTGCTATTGATAAAGGTCCATAAACGCTTACTGTTGGTTTTGAAATGTGATTCAACTGAAAGATCATACTGTTTAAAAAGAAATTTGTTTAAAACATCAAATTCTTTTTGCAGCCTACGATAGACTAACAAAAGTTCCGGATTATGACAATGACAAGGAAGAATCCCTGCAGCGATTTTATGCGTACACAATTTTTGTAAGAGAAAAAATTCTCTTTATGTGATTTCTATATTTGCGTGCGAAGATATATAGATTTGACACGAATGGAAGTGACCTACAGTTTAATTAATTTTTGAGAAGACGTTCGCAGGAGGTGGGTCAGCCAATAAAAACTTTCAGGTGGTGCAGGTCGGGATTTGAACAAGCGACCTCTCCCTTAGTGGTCCAACGCACTTAACCACTAAGCCACTGCACCCACAAAGAGAAAACGTTCTTGCAAAAACCGCCTCCGAACTTTTGCGAGCGATTTCGCCAAAAGTGTATTTTATCTTGATGTATGATCTGAAACCCAAACAAGGCTCAGTTTTTTATTTCTTTGACTGAGTTCAAAGAGCTCTTGAGTTGAGGCACTGACCATGAGATTGTTAAAGAATTTGGTAAGGTCTGAAGTGCAGCTAGTGAAATTTGAAATGATGACGTATTTGCATGAAAGGTTATTATACCAAACAACCGATGCATATGTTTGGATTGACCTAATTATTCTCGGGTAGGATAAGTACTCTTTTTATTGACAAGTCAAAAGTTTGGCCAAATTCAACATTACATAGTCGATAATGCCTAAGATATCTTCGTCTTAACTAATATCAATGTCTCTTGCGCAATCTAAATTTGTGTAAACGTCATTGTATATAATTCGGAAGCTTATACCCACACAATAGTAAATCAGTGGTTTAACGTAATCGAATTTTTTTTAAAAATGAAACTTAAGTGCCAGGAAATTAGAGAAATGTGTGGGTTTGAGGCGACAGGGAACCCGAAAGTGACTATCCCATTGTACAGGGTCAAGCTGGCATTTGACACCTTTCAAACTCAGCTGTCATATGAAGTGTCATAATATTAGGTGAATGTTTGCCATTTACGATAATGGATCGCTTAACAATCGAACAACGCGTTAAAATTATTAAAACTTACTACAAAAGTGGTGAATCAAACGTAGCCATACAAAAAAAACACGACCAATTATGGCTTTATTGCGTGAAAAGCTTCTGTTTGTTTTGGCGATGTCAATTGGCCACCAAGATCATGCGATTTGACACCGTTCGATTGTTTTCAGTGGGGCTACGCAAAAGACCGTGTTTACGCGAATAATCTCCGAAAACTCTAAACGCATTTAAAAAACCAACATTACTCAAGTTGTGGCCAAGATACCGCCCGAAGCGTACGAAAGAGTGGTTAAGAATTACCTCAAAATTACGCATGCTGCGAATCCTCCCGCGGCGCCTGAATGATATTATTTTTCACACTTAAAGGCAAAGTCCCAACTTTATAATGAAATAAAATTTTCATCAAAAATGTATCGCTATGTGGTTTATTAAGTCTTACTTTCGAAACCGACAAGTGAATTACCCTTTACGACCTGATAAAATGTTAAGTTATTTATTGTTTGTACCTACTGCTTATTATTTTTGGCACGTACGAATATTTTTTGACGTTTAAAAGTGGGTTTTTGCCCAACAGAAATACCAATTGGTATTAACTTTAATTTTTAATTTTATTTTTCCAACAATCAAAAGACTAAAAGTCATCATTCTGTTCGCTTACTAAACAGGGAAATATTATATTATTTTCTGTTGTTTTTTCTGTCAAGTTCAAACGTACTGTTTAGTCAATAGTACCATTTTTTGATTGAAAATTAAATAAACTTAAAAAGTTCTATGCTATCCTTTATAACCTAACAACTATATCTACGCTCATATCTCAATTATTTATAATCGAATTTAGTATTGATACTAAAGATCTGCACGAAAATGTATTCTCTAAACTTGGAGAAAAATGGTCAAAAATTGTCATGCATCCCGAAAGCTTGAGTGTAAATGTAAATCAACCAGATTTTGAACTCAAACCAAAGTTTGATATTTTGCTTTGTGGACTAGTTGCTTTTCGGTAAAACCAAAAGGAGGAATTTTTAAAAGGAGGACAGAAGGACAAAGCGAACAAAATCTTTAAGTGCCGGAACTGAACCTGGAACCTCTCTTGTAAAGGGTGATTTTTTAAGAGGTTTAGAACTTTTTTTAAAAAAAAACACAAAAAATTCGAAAAAATGAATGAAATATTTATTTGAATCTGATAGTTTGAACCTTGCAATTTAATGTTTAAAGATAATTTCATGCAAATGTTGATCGCGGCTGCGTCTCAGGTAGCCCATCCGCTGAGTCCAATTTTGGCATACTCTTTCACACATATCGGCCGGTATCTCACGAATGAATGCATGGATGTTGGCTTCCAGTGCGTCAATCGAAGCGGGCTTGTCCCTATACACATTAGCCTTGGCATACCCCCACAAAAAATAATCTAATGGTGTCAAATCGCACGATCTAGGCGGCCAATTGACCGGCCCGAAACGTGAAATTAACTGTTCACCAAACTCGCCTCGCAATTGCGCCATTGTTTCGCGTGCTGTGTGGCATGTGGCACCGTCTTGTTGAAACCACATATCATGCAAGTCAAGAACTTCCATTTCGGGCAAAAAAAAGTTTGTTATCATCGCTCGGTAGCGTTCACCATTGAAAGTAACGCTGCGATTCGCATCATCTTTGAAGAAATATGGCCCAATAATGCCGCCGGCCCATAAACCGCACCAAACAGTGGCTTTTTCGGGATGCATTGGTAGCTGTTGCAATGCTTCTGGCTGATCTTCACTCCAAATGCGGCAATTTTGCTTATTTACGTACCCATTCAACCAAAAATGAGCCTCATCGCTGAACACAATTTTTCGATAAAAAAGCGGATCCTCGGCCAGCTTTCCAAGAGCCCATTCACCAAAAATTCGGCGTTGTGGTAGGTCGGCTGGCTTTAGTTCTTGCACCAGCTGTATCTTCAAAGGCTTTACGCCCAAATCCTTCCGCAAAATTTTCCACGTAGTGCTGTAACAAAGGCCTAACTGCTGGGAACGGCGCCGAATCGACATTTCGCGGTCTTCTGTCACACTAGCTGATACGGCCGCAATATTTTCTTCAATACGCACAGTACGTAAACGTGTTGGTGGTTTAATGTCCAACAAAGTAAATTTGGTGCGAAATTTGGTCACAATCTTCCGAATAGACTGCTCAGAAGGTCGAGAATGCCGATCATAAAATGGAAGCAGCGCGCGATGAACATTTCGAACCGAGCACGAATTTTGATAGTAAAATTCAATAATTTGCAAGCGTTGTTCATTTGTAAGACGATCCATGGTTAAATTGCAAACCAAACTGAAGCTGTTTGACAGTGACACAAGGTACTAAACACACGTCAGCTGTCAAAACCAGTGTTGCCAAAACCAAACCAGCTAAAAAATCACCCTTTATTAGTCAACGTATTTAGCCACTGCATTGTCGATAGCAGAGGTATAAATTGCCGTGCTCCTTTGTGGACTTCATATCAATATAAGTGGTTTCTATAAATGATTTGAAATAATTTTGAGAGTAGTCTAAATAGGAGTGACTTTTACTATTAAAGCAGCTTTTGTTTTCTCGATTTGAATGTTCACACGAAACTTCCTAAATCGAGAAAGCCCCCATTCCATTTAATTCCTACAAACACATCATATTTACTTTTGAATAAATTTCGTTTATCAGTAACATTTGCTCTGATGTGTTAATCCGATTTGCCCATTTCATATCTTCTGCCTCGCACATTTACGGATCAAATTTCAAATTAAAGTTTTCACTGGACCATAAGCTCGCAAATTACTCCCAACAGACAGAGCCATAAGCACATAATCATTGAAATAATAAAAAATACATTGCGTACACCTAATGCAAGGGGACAATTCACATATCGCTAAACAAGATGTACTTTGGACATCAAGTGAGCAATCTTCTTTATAAATGCAAGCAGTCACGTGTCGCCCATTAATTTACATCCAACACACACACGCCACGCCGACTGACTTCTGTTATCAGTTTGGTAAACACGTCAAGATGGGCACACGTGTCACGGTTCGGGTGGTCCCCTATAGCCGCATAGCCGCAAATTCTAATTCCCGACATCCGCCAACAAAAATCCAATAAAATCCTATTAATTGAATGATTATCCCTTTGGGAGTGGCACACTTGATTTGTCAAAGTATTCATATGGGAGCTCTTTGCTCCGACAACAATCAGAAAGCCATTTATTTCACCTACATGGAACGCAGATGGGGAACAAAACAACTTCGCAACCGACAATCGATTAATCACGAACGATGTCCACAAATTGTGTCGATGATTCGCACCTCCACATAAACAAGTCTTTTGTAACATAAGTAATTGAGTTCCGATTTTGATATCCTGTCAGGAAATTAATTGAATGGGATAAAGTGTCCATTCGTGGAGGACATGTCGTTTGTTATGTGATGGAGCTTATTTGCTTTATATACTAATCAAAAAAAAAAAAAGAGAAAATCTTCAAAAGGACGATACAGGAAAGGGGTTGATTGCGTATCTACCCTTTCGTGCAAAGAAAATATCCTTGGGTTATTTGTACTATTCTACCACATATATACTTTGAATTCCTTTCACGCGACCATATGTCATCTGACTTGGTGGCATCATAGGTTTTTCCTGATTCACGGCTGGATATGATGTCGTAATTTTCATAGTCATTTATTCAGTCGCACTCGGTAGCAAGGATGCAATTTGTTGCGCATATGGTCAAAGTGTTTATTCAAATGAAAGGATTTGGTTTTCCTTTCATTTGTTTTGTGATTTTATTCCCCCCAAAAGTTGAGTGCGGGATTGTGGGCAATTTGTAGAATGCCGTCGGCGGCATCACTTGAGGTTTTATTTTGATTTTTCAAGTGTAAATTGGTTGGCTTTTTGTTAATAAATATTTAACATGAAAAAAAAAAAAATCTTTTAAAAGCAGTCTTTGAAGATGGAATGGACTCATCAAAAGTTTTATACCTCACTTGGTACGCTCTTTTTGACAACCTAAATTAAAATATGGCTTCCAAAGAGTGTGTCGCTTGGAACGTCTTTCAGTTAGTAAATAAAGAGTTTTGTTGCAAACGACTAGCACAAAATTTTACCTTAAAAATTTAAACATGCTAGGAGGAAGTGCTCCCTGGGTGTATAGTTAAGTTGAGAATACTCAACACTGTCAATCTACAATACAAAACTTGAGGGATGTGATATTCCTTTGCCATTGCCGCCTACTTAATATCTTTTAGCTGGAGAAATCGGACTATCAAAATCTATAAATTATTTTCAAGTTGTTTTCATTTTCATTCAACTTCGGGGATATGCCTACCACGGATGAATCTGATAAATGTCATCCGAGAGACAAAGTTTTTGAAATCTTTTTCAAGTACTTGTGGTCGATTGCCCGCAAAAACACGAATATTGTTGGCTTATCAGCATTGGCGACGACTTGAAGTATCCCCAAAGAAAACAATCAAGAGACCTGCCTACCAACAGACCCCACCCAACTGTTACATTTTTTTTTAATTTAACGGCGTTTCGATAATTTTTATGTGAATTATCTTTTTTTAATTATTAATTACTAAGCCAAAAATGAGCCAAATCGCTGAACGCAATTTTATCGATAAAGCAGCAAATGTCACAGGCTTCAATTATTGCACAAGCTGCATCTTGTAAGCCTTTCGCCAATATCTTTGCGTAGAATTTTCAATAAAGGCGACGTACAAAAACCAAGCTGTTGTTGTGAACGATCTCGGATCGATAAATTTGGATCTTCTTCAACACTCTCTTGAAAGGATGTAATATTCCACAGTTCACACTCTTGTGATTCATCTCGGTATAATTTAAAGAAAATATAAGGCGAACACGGTTTAAAATACCTCAAATATGTCGGATGTAAATGTTCTATAAGTTTTGACTGAATAAATGAATGAATGACACTGACAGTTTTCAATCTGACAATTGGTTGGACAGATATAACTGTCCGACGTTAGTACTGGGCTAAAAAAAACATTCTTAACAATTAAATGCCATAAGTAAGTAGCTCAGACAGTGATACTGTGCTGTGGATAGGCAAACAGCATTTTCAGCGGTAAACTTTAATCTTGTAAATGCAAAATATGTTGAAGATTTCTTTTTAGTTTATATGTGATAAGCCCCCAAGTTATTTCATCTCTGACGAGCCTTTTTTGTTAAATATTCCAGTATCTTAACTTTGACTATGCATAAGATTGGTTCTACGTCCCCTTACGAATTTCGTAGCTCCATCTGACCACTCCAGTTTATTCGAGAACTCAGTGACTCAGTTCTCTCTATGTTACAGTGTCCGGGACCCGGATATACAAACATTTATAAAGTGCGCGTGTGACAGTCATACCAGTTATTTTATTGTCAAATAATTCATCTAACATGGCAGATTTTTAACTTTCTCGTATACATTAGTATACTAAAGAGAAAGTTATTGCGATCGTGCGGAAATTTCGAACTCAAACTCAGTATGAAGGATGATATTACGACTATAGAAAAGTCCAAAACTGCCGTCCATCGGTCTGTCTGTCTGTCTGTCCGGACGCCGTATGGCGAAACGGTACGACAGATTTGCTTCAAAGTTCGTATATAAGGATTTTGGGGTTACATCTCAGGACATCTTTATATTTTTTGCTTTATCGTTTGAAATAACGGTATCTATCATACATTTTTTTTTGGGAAAATCACTGATCACTATTTTTCTAGAAAATGTTTCCCAGGATTTTGGTTTATTTTTGTACTAAGGACACTTGGGATAGTGCCCAAAATACTGCATACTCAGTCTTTGGAAAAAAAAAAATTATTAACGGTAATTTAAAAAACTGCCAGTATCTCGAAAACTAACAGAGCGAACTCCAGAAAATTTTGCAGTTTTTTTTATATTGTTTAGTAGAACAAATTTGCATACTTCGATTTTTATATAATTTTTTTTACTATAACGATTTAAAAAACGGCTCCTACGATTTTGATAATTTTTTGTATTTCGAACAATATTGTTAAAAAGGGTCAATGTGCGAAACTACATCAAAATCGTATGTGCCGTTTTTGAGAAAATATAATTTTTCAAAATCTAAAAAGTGATTTAAATAAATTTAACTTAAATTTAACTAAATTTTTCCCCATTCATTTTGAATGACGCAGTCCTGCACTTTATTTATTTAAGGGCATTAAGCTATTTCCATCGCAGTTTCAACGTAGTGATTTGTTTAAAATTGCGATAAAAAAATAAATTTCGGTTCCCATGCCAGTGCAATCGGTACAACTGGTTCCACATCTCGTAAAATCCCACAACATCATCATCGATTTAACGATTTGGTGTCGCCGGGGGCGTTATATTAGCGGCATCGGTAAAATGAGCCTACCTATGGAACTATTTGGCTGATTTAAAAAATGCTTTCAACGTAAAACCCGCCGAATTAGTATAGCTTACTTATTGTAGGAGACGGAGAGGTGTGCACGCGGTGGATGGGTTTAATGGGCTATCTCTGAGAGCGAGGAAGAAGATGTTACTAAAGACCGGGAGGGACAAAGGAAAAACTTTGGAACCACTCGGCAGATTTAAAAAAAATTCCAACTTTTTTAATGTGAAACCTTCCAAAACAGTAGGTCTATGTTCGCTGTTACACGAGAGTGTAACAATAAATTATCGGACTCTTGTAATGGTTACACGAGAGTGTAACAATAATTTATCGGACTATTGTAATGCGTTTTCTCAGTTGCTTTCAATTAGCGACAATTTTTCTTAAAATTATTGGAAGTACATTTTGTAGTTTCTGAATTAATTTGTATACCCTTAAAACATATTCATTTTGATAGTTTGCTTGTATTTTTTTTTTGGGGTTCATTGTAGGGTTCACCGGTTCGACCTTAGTAGAGCAAATTTGGTCTAAAAAGAATTGGCGCGAGTTTTTATTCAACATGTTTCAGCTCTTTTAATTAATTTTTTCTGTTTGATCGTCCTTTTGCAACAGCTATGATACAGTTTCGCCCAATGCCTTTTAAAACAAGCATTATTTATTAGAGGTTGCTCTGCATTGATATTCTTATATTCATATCCCGTCGTTTTCTTGTTATATATCGTAATATTGGCCGTATATCCCGATCAGCATTAAAAGTTATGTCGATCTAGCCACATCCCATCTGTTTGCTACTTATTTTAAGGCATTTAAAATTTAACTACAAAACCGCTTTAAAATGTTCGCATCATTCAAATCCACTATTTTACAAATATCGCTTGGTTGACCCAATCATGTTCTTCATAACGTGCTTCTTCCAAACAAAGTTGCTACTCCGCCCACTTTTCTAACTTCATTGCTTAATTGAGGGCAAATTATAGTGAATAAAGAAAGGATGTGCTTATGCCGACCCAAAAGGTGAAACATAACATAACAGTACACAAAAAATCAAGACTGCACACTTCAATATCATTTACAAAACTCAAAGCTCAACGCTGAACAATAACAAAACAACATTGACAAACAGATTTATGGTTGCGTATTTTATCACAGCAGGTCCCCCATTTACGGCTAACTACATCCACAACAATCTTGCTTCTGGTTCATTTAATTTCACAATTTAAATTTGTAGCCACAATGTACATAATATAGTTCGTAATATTCATCATCTCTAAGCCAAAAATTGTTTACATTCGCTCGTATTCATCCTTCTTAGGTTTGTCAGTCAAACGCAAGATCATGCCGAATGATTAAAATGAAAATAAAATATTTTAACTGCCATACAAACCCACCACTACCCATTTGTCTTCGCTAGCACAGCTTTTGTCTTCTGTTCCGGAAGCCGTATAGTCATACAATTTTATAACAAAAAACAACAAGGAAATACGACACACCCCTTCATTTATATATTCCTATGCCTTTAGGGGTTGAATTTGAAATCGACACCCTTTGTTGTTGTTATTTTATTCCTGCTCTCAAAACGGCACGGTTATGCGATTTCTTCACCTCTCTTACCAAGCCCCCTAACAGTGTAACAAACAACAGAAGAGAAAAAAAAGTTAAATTTCTAGCGGTTTTGATTGTCAACTCTTGGCAAATGCGATTAGGGGTTGTAATTGATTTCGCTAAACGGTGGAGCAGCGTTTGCATGAATAATAATTGAATTCGAAGGTTATGTCTTCAAGGTAACGCGGTTAGGGGAGTAGATAAATACTTCTTTTATTGTTCCTACCTCGTGACTTTGATAAGAGAAACGTCGTCGGTCGTGGGATCGTTCGTCGGTCGGTGGGTGGATGGTATTCAATTTTAATTTTTTTTGTTTTTACTAAGGGAAATCTGGTAAAACCGAATATACAAGAAAGTCCTTAGAGATGTCTTAATCACAATTATCTAAGCTGCGAGTGTCATTAATTCTTTAATTGATCTTGATAGCAGTGATGAGAAAGTTTTTCTTTTATTCCATTCTGGCATGGTGTGGAAGTCGCTAATTACTCTTTATACATATATTTTGGAATTTTCTTTATTCTTTTATTATAATTTTTTTTATGTTTTAACGATTTTTAGCAAAAAAAAAAAAAACTCCCAATGGTGGTTAAGTTTTAAATAGGCCAAACGTGTGGCAATAATAAAATATTTTCTACGCTCGAATTTGAAGTTTCCCAAATAAGGATATTTATTAAAAAAAAAAAAACAGATAAATGCGTTAGATTGAATAATAATTTATTAAATATTTTAATAATGTTTGAATCGTAGTCCTAAAAAGTTACACGTGTGTATACTTTTACTCAAAGCTCGGAAACAGCATAGTTTGAGCTGGTGGGAGCCTAAATGCTGGTCAACTGAATTTCAACAAATTCATCAAGTACTTTGCTCAGTGCTCTTCGATTTTTAATTGATAACAATGATAAATTGACTAACAGGAACAGTCAAAAACATTGTAAGAGAAAATCTGGATAGCACGAAAACTGTGAAGAATTTCGAACTATTAAAAAATTAGCCAGTTCTTAACATTTTTAATAGAACTGATATCTCTCAAATAGATTGACTTCACAGAGAGCAACTGAGCGGAAATATTACATGATACATCACCCGAACATTTTTCAGAGCTTTTTGTTCTCAAGCTGTGATTATGTAGTATCAATCATCGGATCGAAAATAGCTGTTGAGAATCATCAACTTTGGAGTCTTTGAACAGTTTATCAAAGCGAAGCTTGATCTTCCGCGATCTTCTGTCAACAAACGCTGTGACCAAAACATGCACAGTTTAAAAAAAGACTCTTATTGCTTTTTTTTGCGACCATTTTTTGGGCCCTAAAGAATAGCACAAATAGGAAGAACACCTCTTTAGAATGATTGAGGAAATATGTAAAGATCTTGAAGTACTCTTGGCACTGTATGAGTGTGAAAATGAATCGGTACCATAGAATACTTAACGTGCAATCTATACTTAACTCCAAAGTGCCTCAACTTTTGAATGTAGGAACGTTTTACACCATTTCCGGCTTAGTCTTAATCATTGTTCAGCTTTCTCAAACGTAAATCCACTTATAAAACGTAAATGCCTTAAAATTATTTATTGCTTTAGTCAGACATTATTTAGAATGAAAAACTTTACGAGGTACGCTGTTCGTAAATTAAATATGTTTGAAAAGCTTCTTAATTCGGCAAGCATTACGGAGATGCTGCCAGATCTGCCCGGCCCGGAAAAGTCGTTCTTCTGAGCTGCATCTGAAGATGTCGCAGAGGACCCCGGAGGAAAATTGGGCATCAATCGGCGATCTTAACAGTAAATTTTGGAAAAGGAATTGAAGATGTTTCCTTACACAGTGCTACTGACTGATGTAATCGAAAATGGCTCTCTGAAATTATGCCAAAACGTGTTTTGGGTAAAAGAACAAAATAATTTTGGCGTTATATTTTTGAAAAAAAAAAATCCAAAATTTAAAAAATAAAAGACATTTTCGGAAAAATAGTCATAATGTCAAATGGATCATTTTTTTTTTGGCATAATTTCCAAATTTAATATGAAAATTGAGCCTAAAACTCGTTGTAGAATAAATTGTCTGCACCGGTAGAGTTCTTGTGAGATATGAGCTTTGTAATATTTGATATGAGCCAATGAGCTTTTAGCTATTTTACCTTTAAATTTTTTGGGGTAATTTCAGGGAGCATTCATATACATAGTTACGACAATGACTGACGTCACGCCTTTCAAATCATACTCAAAGGTTAAAGCAACCAAACTCTCACTTGCATGAGTCATCAATCATGCATACTAATAAATATTTATCTGTTTCTATGTCACTAGAGCAGTAATTCAAGGCCAATGCATCATCGTATCTTCACATTTGTTTACACAAGTGTTCATTGCATCCTTATCCATAGAGTGTTGCCAATATTATTCTAAAATGATGAACTACTTCCTTTACTATTTCCCTTATTAATTCAAATGATCTTCAAATGGTATTCACTATTAATAATTACATCTGTTGACACAGACGCATCCATTCGATTTGCCTAATTGACAAATCTGAGGATCATATTAAAAGCAATTCCCATAGCTTAAGCAATATAAATACCGGATACTTAAAGACCCGAAATCAGTTCAGTTCAGTTTAGTTCAGTCCAGTCCACTAGCTCTAATACTCATTCAATCCTTTCATTTTATTCTCCCCCACCAGTGGTAACTTGTCAGCAACATAAATTATATTAAATAAATAACTTATAACAAATAAAGCGACTTAAAACGTAATTAGTTAAAAGTGTTTCAATATTAACCCAAGTGGTCCGGGATAAACAATATTATTTTTTTCGTTACGGCACAACATTATTTTGGAAAAAAAACCCAAAATTCGTGCCAAAATATTTAGGCGATTGGCCATCAAAACGAGGCCCTTTCCAACTCTGTGAATATGTGAATGAGCAAAATAATCGCTTCTGGGGATCTGAAAATCCGCGTAAAACCCACGCTATTACAAACATTACAAACATTCAAAGTCACTGCATTGTGACTGTGCTGTTTACGCTGGAAGCGGCGTCGGGCCTTATTCTTTCGAAAATAAAGCGACTACGGAGGACGACCAGCACTACAGAGCCATGCTCAACGACTTTCTCCTTCCTCAATTGAATGAATTGAGATTGGACAACATGTGGTTTCAACAGGATTCTGAGGGTTGCATCTCGTCTTTTGGCGAATTGCACTGGCTGGCAATATCGCCTGATTTACCCGTTCAATACTACTTTTTGTGGGTTTTTTTTTTAAAGTCATGAGTCTTCTCAAAAAGAATATCCATCAGGAATGCGAGGACCTGTCGACGGAAGTTCTAACAAGAATAATGGAAAATGCCATAAATCTAGCCCAAACGGTCATAAATTCTGGCGGCGGGCACTAAGCCTATATCATTTTCTCCTTATTGAAAAAAAATTTAAAAAAATTAAAAAAAACATAACCCAAAAGCAGTACCAACATTGTTCATTCAATAAAGAAATTTCAGCGAAAGAACATCGGGTAACAACTTTTGCGAAGTAGATGCGAAGTTTTTCGCAATACGTTGATGTGTTCAGAAATAAATTAATACTTTTTGAGCAACAGAGTCTTGAAGTTCAACTCCACGATATTTTAATTTGACAATCACTTTTCGATTGAAATTAATTGCTGCAATCTTTTACCAGATGTGTTTGTCAAACTTACTGCATTTCATTATATTTATAAAAAATTACATTTAGGATCGCAACAATAGACGAGTTCATATGTTTTAACTGTAATTATTTTAACCCTTTCAGTGGAAATATATATTTTAATTTTGTTCGAGTGAAATAAGGTTCCACCTTCCACGTCCAAGTCTACCGTAAAAATATCTTGCACTCGTCATCAGCTTAAATAATACCGAAACCGATTCCGATTCCTATTTAGGCAGATAACACCAATGATTAACCACCTTACCCTATAAATACCTAAAGCTTAATTCAATTCGAAAGAATTGAAAACAAATCAGTTTGGAAAAAGTTTCAAACAATGTCACATTTTTACGAGACCACTTGATGAATTTTATTGTAACACTTTTACTAATGTAACAAAGGATAAAAACCAGCAAAACGTAACAGGAAATTTGAATGAGGAACTATAGATCCTAAAAGAAATTTATGCTTCGACGAAATATTAAAATAGTTATTGCACCAGATATCCACCACGGTCAGAAGTGTTTACGAGGGTAATCCGCATAAGTTCGTTAAAATGACGCTGTTCCTGTGATGAACTTACTCTAACGAAGCAATAAACTTTTTCATTGTACCAAAGGATGCGTCGGCCTTTACGGCCTCTTACTGTGGCCAAGACATAAAAAAATAGTCAGTTAAATTCACACCCGAAGAATGAAATTATTTCGAGGACTAACTTGGCTGCTCTGCTTTGTGGTTGCTCACTGCGCTCACATTTCCATTCTCCATTTGTTAAAAAGAGCGTTAAATTTTACTCTCATATTCGCATATCGAAATTCGAAATTGGAAATTTGAACTTCGAAATCAACCCCCCGTTTTGAGTGTTGAGACTATTATTTACACGGTTCTGGGTGGGCGTTTCCCTTCGTTGTCCTATAGAAAAATCGAAATGGAGTCTGTTCAGCTTTATGAAAATGGAGCACTCTCCTAAGGATGCACATATGTCGGCGGATTGTACATAAATTCCATTTACCCGCCAACCACCCTCCAATGGGGGTTGTAAATAGAGCCTTTTATATCTTGTGTGGAGAAACATGTGTGATGTGTGAGAATCCGTATGGACTTCGAGAGAAGACACATATGATGGCATATAAACAACTACCAGTCCCCCAGTCTCCTTGCTACACTTGTATACCATGGGTGCTGGTGCTGGTGCTGGGGCCGGCGGTGTACACCACACAGCCCGTCGTCGATTTGAATCACTACCGCTCCCAATGCTTGCTCGTCGGAAAAGGTTGGAAGGGGGGGGGCGGGCTAAGGCGGCGGCGAACATGTTGCTTTTCGGGAATATCTTGATTCTTTGTGTTCGTCGCAGCCAGGATATGTAATCGAGAGATACCTCGAATATGTGGAGATGGAATATAGAGTTCTGGGCAATGTTCTGTACAAGAAAACCAAACAATTATCTTCTCCATCTTTATGGTGTTGGTTTTGCACATTTCTTGGTTAACACTTTCCTCATGCATGGAATGGGAGAATGGGGTTTTGCTAGTGGTTGTGATATATTTTTTCCTTTTTGTCGAATTTCTGGTACTTCCTTTGCTATTGCCTTGGGGTGGCAATGGTGGTGTTGTTAGTCGACTGATGATCGGACTTATGATTTATGTTGTCGCTGTCCTTTCTCTTCGTTTATGATTGATGGACCGAATGTGTTTTTAGCTGCGAGGTATATTTCCATAAATGAAGAAATCATAGATGGATGTACCATGAACGCGTACAGTCTTTGATGAATGAAGTAAGAGGTGAGTGCTTAAGTCCAAAGTCGTTTGTTCGAATGGACAAATGTTTGAGTTGTGGAATCAATCAGGATATTAATGAATTCGCTCGATTTAGTGGTGTTGGTTAATGTTTTGCATTGTCGACCATTGTTGGCGTTTCGGCTAACGAGGGATTAAGAATAAGAATACATTTTGTGTACCAATTTATCATGATCAATAAAGGATAAAACTGGATAAAAAAAACCGTGTTTACTTTTAGAGAGATACTATCATAATGAATGAATGAATTTGAAAGTTTTGCTGAATTTGTTTGATTGGAATTGAAGACAGTACGAATTTGGCAAACTAGTCAACTTTTTCCGGTTACATTTTGGGTGTTATAATACATAAGTTGAAGCACTTCATGTCTATGCAAATGAAAAAAAGCGGTCTTTACTGATTGTCCTCGGGGTGTTTGCTTATGTATATTCTTTACCTACATATTTGAACATCAATTAATCTGCTGACAGCAAGATAAAAGGAATATTTCGATAAAAAATATATTCTTCATAACTTGTAGTTAAATTCTTCAATTAAGTACTTCTTAAATTGGGCTCTGCTTGCTTACATTATTTTATGTTTATTTGCGTCTGAAGAAACTGAATATTGAAGTGCAGTATAAAGAACCTGACACATTGAATACGTCACGTCACTTTAAAATTTTTTATCCGTTCTCGTTTACACATTCACAAATTCACATAAGGTGCATTCTGTTTCACAACTGTAATTCACGCATAACTGAACCGGAGCCATAATATTATTGGTGGACAAATTGGCATTCCACCTGGTGACAACATGCATCTCTCAAGCCGTAAAGTTTAAAGCGGAAAACACAGAGCTGCTTTTGTCTTAGCGTTGGCTATCGTCTAAAGTTGAAATTCGGGAATCGCTATCACAAAACACAACTTTACACCTCAACTTTGAATTTGACAAAAAAAAAGAGGAAAGGAAAGTCCGTAACGTAGCAATAGTCGAGTGCAAAAAGTTGAAATGTTTTCTGGTTATCTGATGCTATTAGAGTTTTCTCCAGCATGTTTCTTCCATGTAGGTCCTATTAGAGCTTGTAGGATATCAAAAGTTCAAATTAAGATAATAAATAGATCGACGGATCTCGTCGTAAGATAAAACACCGAATTGAAAAAATTTTGAAATGGAAATGGTAACGGTGACAACACTAACACGAAAGTAGCTTTTTGTTTTCCGCTTCAGTTCCTTGTTGACATTTTCCGCTTTTTTATTCCACTAAGTGGAATATAAGTGGAATATTTTTGAGAAAAGCTAATGGTCACACCGACAATAACCCACCGAATTAACGGCAACCTTACTGGTCCGCCTGTTTGACGCCTGTTAAAATATTTGTAGGTTTCCGGGTTTTGTATCACTTGAGGTCAATAAAATGCCGGTGTTTTTGTTTTTTTTGTGATCCCAGAGTTTTTAGGCCCGGCCCGCATTACCTTTCTGACGGGATTCGAAGAGACGCTCCTTTGGAGATGGTAATCTGAGGCGGTGGTGCTCGAATTCGACGTAAATTTCTTCTTTGAGCTTCTAGTTTGATCAAGTTTGTTTTATCCTGCTGTCATGCGAAGAATCTTCTTCTCAGTTGCTGCTAATTTGCACTCATACTTTTTGTATATTGTCCAACATTGTAAATCGTAAGTAAACGAACAATTAAGGCGTCTTTTTTGGGCAAATACGATACCCATTCCCTTAGAGAAGATTAATCCTTACTTATAAAGGCTGTATCGACAGCAAAAAATAACTTATATGTTATGTCACTTTTTCTTCAAGTAGATAATCGGAGATAGAAATGAAAAGAAAAGGACTTAAGGGGTGGCCCGTAACCCGTCAAAGGCACGAAAACACAAGTATTTTTAATAATTTCTTTGTATCAGTGATTTATTTTTTTGGTAAAAGCAATAATACTAAATCATTATGTCATGCTTCATCTGTCATTCTTCGCCCAAATTTGAAAAGAAAATATTAATTATATAGAAAGTTATGGCTATACGTATCGTACCCTGAATTCATTCAAATAAAAAAAAAATATATATTTAAACAGTTAAACCTGATCGAACTTTTTTTTTTTTTAAATAATCAAAATGGCGGCCTCAGGCAATTTACTTTCGAATTTTCAGAAAAAAGCAACAGTAAATGGTTTATAAAAAAAATCTATGTTTATAAAAAAAGGCACTTGCTTACATGTTTTAAAAAATTTGTATAAATTTAATTCAAATCCACCGTGCGGTCTTGAGAAAATGTTTTTAAAGTTTCGACGCCCTCGATCTTCAGAGAGCCTTTCGAAAATAACTCGAAGAAGATAACATCTTAAATCATGCACATTTCCAACACCTAGAAAGGGATTAAATATTATAGTTAGTCATTATTTTCTGTAACTCAGTTTGTATATGTAAAAATAACTGGCCGCTACAAGCGATGTTACTTTAAGCCAATATTTTTCTAGAGTCAACATCATATTTCGAATAAAAATACAATGCCATTGCCAATTCAAAACAGTTCAGTTTTCAAAGCTTTGGATGCGTCAGTCTTGTTTGTCTGCGTACTTAGACAGATATAAAATGTGCCTAATAATGACCAAAGACAATAGGTACGAACTCGACGAAAGGTTTTCGCTAGATATTCATCCTTTTGTAATGAACTTTTACCATTTCAACAAGTTGTGCGAGTAAGCGTCGACAAATATTTAACAACCTCCTGGTTGTAACTTATCAGCATTCATCGAAATGTGACTTGAATGTTGATAGTATAAAAATTTGTAATGAAACCTTTTGTTGGATCGTCCTAAAGTTCTAAGTAAACATTAAACCTTGGAATTTAGAGTTCCATAAACTCTTTCTTTTTTTGGTGAAAACTTTAAAATCTGCTTAAAAACTTTAGCGTTTTGGCTTTTATCTCCGTCTCACTTAACAAATATTGGACTGCTTAGGCATTGCCGAGCTCTGGCTGTGAAACTTTTTTTTACCGGAAACACGAAGAACGCCACAATGTGTACTTGTAAACATTCAAAATCAGACCAAAACAATCGTAAATATTTTCGCTTTTTTTTTTATTGCCATTTCAAGCACAAAAAAAAAAGAATGCTCACACATTCAGAACCCCTCTGGTTTTATTTTTATTTTACAACTTTTTCTATCTGCCGTCTATTACTAGTGCCCGTATGGCAAGGGTCGTCTCTTGTATATTTGCATAATCAAATGATAAAAGTCTGAAATTTTCTTAAATTTTCTTCAACTGACTACCGTTATAAAATATGATATACGATGGCCATAAAAACAATTCAGGCTCAGGGTATGAGTGTAGAATGCTTGCTCTCTAAGTTGTCTTCATTTATTGTAACCACACGAAGTAAGCAATCGAAATCAATTCTAAGGCACTGTTCGATAGTGTTTGGGGAAGAAATTGATAAATAATTGCGGTTATTTATGCAAACAGACACAACACCCCATCGTAGTTGGTTGAACAAAACAAGGACATTCAATTATATGGAGCAAGTGTAGATTTTGTTTTTATTTAAATTTTGTTGACCCGGCATCGATTGAAGCGACGAATTAGGGAAGCAAACCATTTATGCTACCAACTGCGATTTAGTAAACTGTTCAAACCCAAAAAAGCATTGCGCCTAAAAGTTTGTTTTACTACAAAAAACAGTAGTCCCGTCCAGCTTCGCTCGAGTAAAAAATATAGTTAAACACAAAACTCAAAGAAACGAAGACTTTCAATTTTTTTCCGAATTCTGTAGTAAACTTTTTCTTCAAGTTACTTTTATTTAAAAAAAAATGAGCCGAGTCGGTCCACCCGTTCTCAAGTGATGCGCTTAGCATTTCATTTTTATAGATTTGAGTAGCTAATGCTCAAATGCCCGAACACCACAAAGGATTCAACTTTTTAATATGATCATAGAACAAATTGAAAGCCTAATGTTGTTTCTTAATAATTTTAAAAGTATTACAAACATTAATTTCAATGACCCCGACTGGTAGAGTGCTAGCATCTGTAGTGTCTGAGCGAGAAATTTTCCGCTCTGAATTTTAAACTCAAATTACACCCAGTACCAGACGGTAGCCAACAATCTATAGATATACTTCAATAGTAACAGACCATGCACATCTACCAGCGCTGTAGCGCAAAAGATCAGTCACCAAAGAGTAAGTAAGGGTGTTTGAGCAGTATTTCTAGCAGCTGCAAAATGGCCATCACTTCGAGAGAACTGATTTTTAGCGCAAGTAAATAAAAAAAAAATATATCTAGTCGAAGAAGAAGATATTCTCTCTCCCAGTTTAGAATAGCCAACCCGAGGCTATTCAAAGGCTGAAAAACCACTTGTCCGCCGGCATCACGGCAATCCTACTGCTCCAGTTGTGTCACAGGACGCTGAAAATTTGAAGTTTGACAACCGATTTTGTTCGTTATAATGTAGGTTCTTATCATGTTCTGGTACAGATAAGTACATACAAGGCAATATTCTAAATCACTGTTAAAGAATGGCCGGATAATGGAATCTCGAACAAAGACAAAGTCATTTTAAGGACAAAGTGTATAAAAATTAAGTTATAAACGGAAAATAAAAGTCCGAATATTACAACGTTATTATCAGAATCCAAATACTACTCAGTATCATTCGATTCCACCCCCGATACATATATCCCATGTAGATCAACTGACGCTAATAGTGCGCTATTTTCCGACTTCTGGACCAGTGGAAAGATTTGTTAGGTTCTTGCACATGGAAAACATACTGCTAAAAAAAACTCACTGAAAACTAAATTTAAATTTCTTAAGTGAGAGTGATATCAAAGATTTTAGGGGGGCAAAGCTATGATAATGCCAGCAATAACGGGTGATCCAAGTAGAGATACTTTTTTCAATAGCCTTTTTTGCCAGATCACGTGTGAGTCGTGTCATGCTGTCATGTTATTTTTATTTAGTATTGTTTGGCATTTCATAATGGAAAGACTTACGCGTGAACAACGTTTACAAATTGTTCAACTTTATTATGAAAATTCACGTTCTGTGAGGAATGTGTTTCGTGCACTTCGCTCAACTTATGGTCAACATAATCGGCCTACTGAGCGTACTATTCGCAACACCATCACCTATTTTGAGACCCAGCATTCATTATTGGATAATATTCGACCGAATAGACCACGTCCAGCACGCTGTGAAGAAAATATAGCGGCCGTAGCTGAGAGTGTACACGAAGACCGTAAAGAGTCGATTCGGCGCCGTTCGCAGCAACTCGGACTGACGTATGGAACGACTTGGCGCATTTTACGTCAAGATCTTAAATTGAAAGCGTACAAAATACAGCTTGTGCAACAACTGAAGCCGCTCGACCTTCCCAAGCGATATCGCTTCGCTCTATGGGCTCTTGAAAAGTTCCAAGAAGATCCGACGTTTTCGAGGCAAATTTTGTTTAGCGATGAGGCCCATTTCTGGCTCAATGGGTATGTAAACAAACAAAATTGCCGCATTTGGGACGAAGAGCAATCTGAAGAGATTGAAGAACTGCCACTTCATCCAAAAAAAACAACGGTTTGGTGTGTTTTGTGGGCCGGTGGAATCATCGGTCCATATTTCTTTCAAAATTATGCCGGTGCGAACGTAACCGTCAATGGCGACCGTCATCGTGCCATGATAACCGACTATTTGATGCCTGAAATTGAAGCTCGTGATCTCGGCGACATTTGGTTTCAGCAAGACGGCGCCACTTCCCACACATCGCATCAATCAATGGACTTATTGAGAGAACATTTCGGTGAGCACATAATTTCACGTTTTGGGCCGGTCGATTGGCCACCAAGATCCTGTGATATCACACCGTTAGACTTTTTCCTGTGGGGATATGTAAAGTCAAAAGCTTATGCCGACAAACCCGCTTCGATTCCGGCCTTGGAGGAAAACATCACGCGTGTCATTCGCCAGTTACCAGTCGAAATGCTCGAACGAGTGATCGAAAATTGGACTCAACGGATGGACCATCTGCGACGTAGCAACGGCCAACATTTGATAGACATAATCTTCAAAAAATAAATGCCAAAAAATGTTCTTACAAATGATAATAAACATTCTCCATTAAATTTGAATTTTCTGTGTTTTTTTCTTTGAAAAAGTAGGGAACCTCGAAATGGATCACCCTTTATGAGCAGTAAATACCGCAGCTCCCAAACAAGTATTAAGCAAATAAATAAGTATGCAGAATACATTCCGTGTCTTGCACACTTATTAAATTTGGCTGCTTAGTGCTCTGCAAACAGCTCTCTGGAAGTATTAATTTGCATACATTTTTTTTGCTTCTACCTGTCGATGGAGTCGGTGACGTGAAATAACGCCAAACGAAACTAAGCCAAATTTGGAATTTTCTTTGAGAAACGAAATAAGACCAATTTGGCATTATTTCACTATGCAAAACGAAATAATGTCAATAAATTAATGGAAATAAAACCAAAAAAATGTTATTCCAACATTTTTGTCGAATGAAATATGTGGGGCATGCTGCCCCCCTGCAACTCCTCTGCTTGGTTTGACTGTTAGATTTGGAGTAGGTGCGAAGTTGTTCATATGCTTTGTTTATATTGGATATAAACAAACTGTGCATATAGCCAACCTCACGCCTACTCCATATCTAACAGTGAAACCAAGCAGAGGGTTGCATATTTCACATTCCGTAACCATCACGAGATTTTAAAAACGAAATAATGCCAAATTGGCTTTATTTGGGGTTTTGAAACGAAATAAAGCCAAACTAGGAATTTAGTCTTATTTCGATTTTGAAATGGTAACAATGCCAATTTTCTAGAATTTGGCTATATTTCGTTTGGCGTTACTTCATGTCACCGATGGAGTCTCGAAAGATATTTCCAATAAAATAGATCAAAAGGCAGAGTGCCTTAATCAAGCTTACGGACATGTTGAGTAAGTTGGAAACGGAAATAATGACAATATTGTGGAACGGAATCCTAGAACGTTTGCATGCGACTAGTACTTCGCCGGATACAAAACCTTAACCCTGGATAAGCCCTCTATGAATCATTAAACGGTACGTTCAGGCAATGCGATCCACTTTTCATATTTTCAGGCAAAATACAGGCTTTGAGGAATATTGGCTAGAGAATCCTAGAAGAGAAATACAAAATACGGACATTATAGCGGCTTAATTGCAATCGACTTTGGACACTTTATGAAATCCAGGTGCAAATTGTCACCACTGATAACAAAACGGCTGCTTTAGCTAAACAAAACGTATATGAAAGCATATCATAAAATTACTGGCTTTTTTTGGAATATTCCGCCAGCTTAAATCTCTTCCAACAGAAGATGCAGATAATATCAAGGACAGTCTAGGCGAAGAATTAATGCAGTTCGCTGCATTGCTCAACTCTGATGTGGCTTTAGATTGACAGCAAGAACTACGAGGTTCTGGAATTTGAAATTTTATTGCGCATTTACTTGTCTCTCTTTCTATAAAGTGAGTTGAGGAGCACGATGAGCAAAAAACTTCTTAATCACCTCACATAAGTTCAGTTTATTTTAATTGATCATTTATAAATTTGCCCAAATTAAATAAATCGAAATTAGTTTCGTTTTATTTGATACGATAATCTTGATAGCTTTGTGCAATACAAAGACCATTGATATAATTTTCTACAGGCTCCGTGCTGGCTTAATCCGGCACTGACCCTTATAAGTAATAAAAGCGCTTGTGCGGTGTCATCCAATTTCTCTTAACTCCAGAAAGTCTTAAGAATTGTTAGCTATTTACAGTTTAGTCAAAAAAAGTCAATTCATTGTCGAAGTTCACTATCCTACTTAAGTTGTTGAGCTGACAATTTAAGGGATTTGTCTAAGCTCTAAAACGGTTGATGACTTTCACACATTGCTAACTTAAACCAACTTCGGAACCATAACCCGTACAGCCGTCGCCACCTTACAATGGTTCCCAGCGAGATTTTTGGCCCTTGATCAATTTTTAGTATTGATCGTCCTCATGCCATCCCTGGCAGTTTTACCCTAAGAATATAATGGAACAGTTGCCACCGAATTATGACTCGATAGGTTAGTGACTATCCTATTCGTTATCCTCTCCAATTCTAGCCCAATTAAATGCGCATAGCCATTCAATTCAAACCAAATCGATTTGACTTATCTTATAACCCGAAGTTATATTTATGAAAGGAAAACAAATAGTACATTTTTCTGGTACATAGTTGTTTAACTGTTGATATACGTGTGTCTTGCAAAGTTGAAGATTCTTCCAAGCTTAACCCAAAAAATGCAAAACCAAGTTAAAAATGTATCTCACGATTTTGAAGATAACAGAAAAAAAAACACGAATTTATCTTGCAAACATTGTGGCTGGTATTCCTGGAGAATTTACCATAGAACTCATATTTCAAATAGTCGCGTGAAACATAAAACAAATACGTGCTTGCGATTAGCGTGACTTAAACGCCGTTTTCACGTCTGTTAGAAATTCATAGCCTCTCTATTTCTATTGCTAATGGTATATGAGTCCTGTGAACAAACTGTTTTACAGTTTACAATAAATTTTCTCTTTCTTTCCTAATTACTGCATGTAGAGAGTTGAAGAAATTATAATTCACTATCCAACTGGGTTGACTAGGGTGGGTTGGTTTTTTTTGTTTTTTTTTCTTTCTCCGTCAAAGAAGAATCTCTGCTTGACTTTGAAAATTATATCCTACTCGCGTACAATTGCTTACCGGTTTGTAATTGCGATAAGCGCAAGTGGAAGAAGCATGCGACCGCACAGCATGCGGGGTGAATTTTTAAGCGGATTCATATAAATTTATGGAGATAATTTAGTTATCAGCAAGAGAATGAAATGAAAAGAATAAAACTTAACAACTTGGAGGAGGGGAGGATGTACATAGTTCAATGAATAGAGGAAGATATGCTATTGCGAATAACGAATGGGGTTGTCTTTTGTTTTGAATATTTTTATATTGTTTTATTTATCTTTGTGGGAAGAAAAATACATTTTAGAAGATTATTATAGGCTAAGTAGAATTCAGAACGAATTTTTTCTTGGATAAATTCTATCAATCCTCCAGTGTTTACCGTCGTCAATCCTTATACGTAAGTTGCTCTTTAAAACACTCAGCATCATGATTTGTGTGGTTTATGACTTAACATGCTATTACGATGCAGAAAAAAATACCTCATACAATATTAACGACAACAACACAGACTGCTTAATATAACGGGTGATTTTTTAAGAGTTTTTTTAGTAAGTCAAAGTGAAACGTTTTCAGTATACTCTGCCATTTAATCATGGAAAGACTTACAAATGAGCAATGATGGCAAATTATTGAAATTTATTATCAAAATTCGTGCTCTGTGAAAAATTTTAAAATCCGCTGTTTTATCGAAAAATTGTGTTCAGCGATGAGGCTCATTTCTGGCTCAACGGATACGTAAATAAGCAAAACTGTCACATCTGGAGTGATGAACAGCCACATGTCATACGAGAATTACCGATGCATCCCGAAAAAACCAATCGGTCCATTTTTCTTCAAAGACGACCGTGGAAGAAACGTTACAGTCAACGGCGAACGATATCGAGCCATGATACGCGACTTTCTTCTGCCCCAGTTGGATGAGTTGTACTTCGTTGACATGTGGTTTCATCAAGACGGTACCACGTGCCACACAGCTCGTGAAACAATGGAAATGTTGAAGGATGAATTTGGCTCTTGAAATAGCCCTGTGAGTTGGCCGCCACGATCAATGCGACTTGTGGGGTTATGTTAAGTCGTTAGTCTATGTGAACAAGCCGAACCCGATTGAAGCCTTACAGGATAACATAACACGCGTAATTCGTAGAATACAGAACGAAATGCTCGAAAAAAGTGACGGAAAATTGGATCTTCCGAATGGACCATTTGAAACGGAGCCGCGGACAACATTAACATGAAGTTGTCTTTAAAACGTAAATGGCTAAGGCCTATTTATCGATTACAATACACATTTTTGAGTATTTGATGCAAATTTGAGTGTTTTATTCGATTTTTAAAAAAAATACGCTTAAAAATTACCCTTTATAATCGAGAAAATACAAAAGATTTTTGCAAAAATAATAATGTTATTTGTTATGCGGCAGTGCTGGCTGATGTTTCTCCAACTATTCATACTACGCTAGTTCCAGAGAAAAGCCAATTATTCCAATTAGAATTCCAATTAGAATGCCGAATATTAAAATATCATACAGCTCATAGAGTCATGTCTGGCTTAGCCATATCTGTCAAACATCCTTCTGTTCTATTTGGTGATTATGGAGAAAGCTACAGGCAAGGTAATGACTCTTTTGTGACATGGACTTTTTCCAAACTGGAATAATAATACCTTTGTTCGTTTCAAAGTGCAAATTCTTTACAAGATTTTTGGTTCTGCTTTGACGGATTATGGAAAAAAAACCAAAGCGATACAAAAAATTGACTCAATCTAAACTGACACAGAAGTATTGAGATACAACTCTTTAAAACTGTATCCTCGTCTGTCTGGCAGCCGTATGGTGAAACGGTTCGGACTTTGCCTAGATGTAAGTATATACATTTTTTTGGGTAACAACTCGCGGCGTTTTTTTTTTCGTTTTGTTTTATCGTTGTAAGGTACCGTTACCTGCCGTTTTTTATATGACTTATCACTAATTTTCTCAACAATGTCGCTAAGTATTTTGATCTGTCTTTTTACTTTGGATACTCGTGTTGGGGCCGGGAATACCGCATACCCAGCTTTTTAAAAAAAAAAAAAAAAATTGGGTGTTTAACTTTTTTTGTGATGAGAGAATCTAAATTACGTCAACCTTAGTAAACAATTTTGTTTGTTATATTTGTATATCTTGAAACGCTTGAACATTCTGGGTTAAGTAACATTAAGATGAAACTTTTGCATCAAATGGTTTGGGAAGTCGGGGAAGTCGGCGCACTAAATTAGGCGAGTCCGTTGCTTACGGCCAAATGCTTTTATCTTGTCTTCGACAGTAGTTATACCTAAGTCTCGGTGGATATCACTGCTTTTGATAAACCAAGGGGCGTTTACAACTGTTCTTAGCACTTTATTTTGAAAAGTTTGAAAATGTTTTATGTTGCTTGTTTTGTTAAAACCCCAAAGGTGTATTCCATACGTCCAAACCGCTTGTTTTGCATGTAGAGTTTGGCAAGTCGACCAAGCAGCCAATGCAATTGATTATATTTAATAACGAGCTCGTCCCGTTTGTTTTTTACATTCGATTTCCATTTAAGTTTCGCATCTAATGTCATTCGCAAATATTTAGCCTCATTTGCGTACGAAATTTGTACGGAATCTATAAAAATTGGGAAGCGTATTTACACGGATGTAAGTAAAATTAACGATTTAATTTCATTAAGCGCAATACGCCAAATTTTTGTCCACTCAAAAACGCTGTCAATAGCCCGTTGGAGCCTGTTCGTTGCAGTTTAAACCGTATTACTCACGGTTAATATAGCTGTATCATCCGCAAACGTACAGTTGTGCCTTGTTCTTGCAGAATATCTAGAGTGTAAATTAAAAATAAAATGGGACCCAGAACGCTTCCGTGTGGAACTCCTGCCGCGATTTCTTTGAATTCGGAATATTCTTTTCCTTTGTCTCCAAATGACTTTGACAAAACAAACGTCAGAAACCATAAAATACAATAAGTCATTATTTGGTTTGATTAAAAAGAGTTGTTCTCTGCTTTGGCGCACGACCCAAAAAAACAAGGTAAAAGTCAGCAAACAAAAAATCTTTCTTAAGGCCCACGTTCTCGTTAAAGCATCTTTGATGTCTGTAAAATCGTGAAAAAAAGACTTCCTGGTAACCACACCTTTTGTCACAAACATATTTGCATAGTTTCCGTAAAGTTAATGCTACCCTTAGAATTCCGGAAGAATTACAGCCTAAGCAAATTCATATTGGCACAGATTTATGGCTGCCTATGTAGCAACGAAAATCGTTCATGTGTAATGGTTTCTTCTGCTGCCAATTCTACGTAAAATTCCGCGATTCGCGAAAAGTCTTCAGCAAAAAAAAAACTTGTCAACATATCCCACCACTTCTTGCGTATGTCTAGCTTACCTATACACATAGTATACTTTGTGGCAAAAACTCCTGCGAAGCTTCCAACCTGGGCATATGTGACAGCTCAGCACAGCCATACATCATATAGGGATATTCTGTTTTTTTTTGTCTTTTCCTCGCTGTCATACTGTTTGTTTGCCATTTTTATTTAAAAATATTTCCATTCGCAAGAGAGGGAGGCGAATGATGTATGATTCGGGGATTTGGAACATCAGAAAGGGACACTAATTCAGTGAGGCAACGCTATAAAGCAGCAGCAAATTGCATACATTAAGGCTGGTATGGTGAATACATACATACGAGTGAGTTTGTCCGTTCTCGGTCCAGATTGTAATTTGGCTAAGTGGTCATTCCTCATTTTAATGTTCGAGTGGAACTCATAATGGAGGTTGCGTTGATTAAATGGCCGCTGAATAGGTAAATATTTTTGTCGTTTTCTTTATGCTTATTCAATGCTTTTTGATAGAATTATGGACCTAGAAGATGAAGTATTATAGTGCGCGCATATTTAAATGCTGAATATCGATAAATTGTTTGTGTTGTCGTAGTAAACTAAATGAAATTGATGTTGATAAATTTATCCCAAAACTCATAGAAAATTTATGGTCCCTTACCAGTTTACTTAATCAAAAAGCAGAAAACTACATCCGTTGGGAAATTCACCTTCAACTAACTGCTTTTAAAAACTTCACCGTGACCAACGCCATCATTAACTTACCTGTGCGGTAACGGTAATTAAGTGAACGAAAAACTTCCTCTTTCGCTGACAAAAATTAAGTCGCGCTCTTTCGTTTTTCATATTTTAAGCAAACCAACAATTTTGTTACGAAATTTGCTAACTTTTCCGGTTGAATTATGAAAACAACCATCCAGCTAGATGCCCTTTCTCACTCAGAAGCCGGGACTTCTGCTGAAATGATGATAAATCTACTTCAACACTTTAAAAACTCAACATCCAGGACTAACTAACTACCTACGTGCATAACATTCCTTCATTAGCCTCATAGAAAGTCACTGTACGCCATTTGTAATACCAGCACTTTGGAAGTGAATTGAAACAGCCACAGGACCCCCTTTCTCACATCTCGAACTCACCTTGGTTGTTCGACTTTTTGGTCTCTTTTGGTGGCGGGAAGTTTCAAAATTTTATTACCCCTAAGTTAGTCTCTGAAATCGCATATTTTTGCCTCGAATCAAAACAAAAGCCCTCCAGGGCCAATTCCACCAACCACCACCGAAGGGGTGTGCGCTGAACAGAAAAACCCTGTTAGAAAATTAAAATGACAAAGTTCAGAGGCTAAGAGAGAAGACAGTCACTCGTTGGTTGGCTGGTTCGTTGGTTTGTTGGCAGCTTCCCTCCTTTTCCATAGAGCAGACTTGCATGACACTTCCTGTCATTTGACTTTCCGACCAGGAAGCGTTCGTATATCATTTTTTGTTTCACTGCCACGGAGATGGGTAAACCTCGAGGACAAAACTTTTCCCTACGCACACAAAAATACCTTTCAGACTGGATGTGGGGCAAAAGGAAAAATTTCACTTTGCCAGTCGTTGTGGATCTCTTTCGAATATGGTCCGGAAGATGCACTGATCCTTTGTTCTGCTGTGGTCGTCGTCCGAAGCGCACGTATAGGTACAGTGGGCATAGTAAGCCCAATGATACGGCCAGTTTGGAAAGTGGTAGTGGACAATGCGTATGGCACGATGGCTGCATCAGCGCTATACCCTGTGTTTGGGAGGACGATAAATTAAATTTTATTGTTGCTCTAATTTTCCGGAATATGGGAATTTATGTTTTGCTTCCTTTTGAAATATGCAAAGTGCATATTGCATGGAAAGAGCCAACATATAGCCGCCACTACGATGCCAGCTGCCAGTCCATATTTTTTTTCTTTTGCGTTTTGGCAGAATGGGCGAAGGGAGATTGGCAATTGTAATATTGGTTTTCAATATTTACAATCATCGATTTTGTTCGGAGTTGGAAATTTAATTAAATTACTAACTGCGTGTGTTGGAGTTGGGGAAGGTAAACAGTTGGTAATTATTTAACCCTTTAAAGGGGTGACTTTAGGAAGAAGCATATTGTTGTAAAAATATCTGAATGTGGACATAACGTCATCTATGTTTGTACTATTTTGAATGGTTTCCACAACCTTGTTAACTTAGATATTTCAAGATGTTCAGACATTTAAAACCATATAACCTTAAAAGGGACTTCTAACCTTAAAAGAATCAGAAATACTTAAGTTTTTGGGGGGCGATGTATCCGGCTTCAAAACAGCTTAGGGAGGCGAAACAGAATGGTCGCGATTTGAAACATTGCAGAGTGGAGTGTTTGCTGTTAAGAAATTAAATAGTTGGCAATTGAAAAGCGACCCATGTGCTTAAAGAAAACAGTGAACGTTGGAAATCGGGCGAGTTACCTACCTAATACGGCTTTTAAGCTGCTTTTTAGTGACTAGTTTTTCACCACAAATTCGAAGGGACGTTTTTCGGGATTAAAGCTAGCCGCCAGTTTATTGGCATGTACAAAACCCCCATGGTGTTTCGATTGCGCGACCCGTCTATTTCTCTGAGCTGGGAGACTGCGTTCACACTAGTTGGTTACCTACGTTAGTCTCGGATACCTCCTTAATGATGTTGCCATACTGACTGGTTCTACGTGGTATTCGGGTTTGCGGATGGTGTTTGCCCCTAGAAATGTGTGCACGCTTAAGATGCTTTGGGGATAAGTAGTCGTGCAATCTTAAAAAATAAAAAAAAAATAGTCGTGATCTCCCCATACACGACCTAAAGCGTAGCTTGCTTTGGCACGAATAGAAGGGACTTACAGTTTAATACCGATTTCGAACGACAATTTTTTCATGAAAGTTCTTACTGGATGTTTCTAGACGTTCGTAAGAGGTGGGACACTAAATGAAAACGTTCAGGTGGTCGTGTAATCTTAGTGCTGCTTACAACCGTTAAATGAGCACCTGCAAAGTCTATTATTCGTAAACCAAATCCACAAAAAACAGAGCTTTTGTTTGGTTTGTATTAAACAAAGCGATCTTAACATTGAAGCCACCGACAGGCTCATTAGCACAATCCAGGAAGCAATAAAACTCCTCATTGATTGGGTCGTAAATTGTAAAACGTAGATTGTGCATTGTGCAATGGGTTATCGGGTATCGGTCTAAATCAACGTCCCTGAGAAAAGGCACTTTTAAAGTTTTATAGTAATAACCAAATCTAACAAAAGTCGAATTTAATGTAATCTTCGTGCAGATTGTATTTTATTGTGAATAAGCATATCCGATTTTGATAGCGAAACAAACGTGAATTTGAAATGTATATTGATGCTGCTCGCCTTGCTTCGCCTGCCTGCACACAGCGTTTGAAGTTAAAGAACCAGAATAAGAGCTTCTCCGACCGTTTACTCAAGTTAAATTGAGTGTACTTTCATGAAATACATATGTATAGGGTGGTTTTTTTTAGAGGTATAGCACTTCGAATTGAAATAAAACACAAGAAAATCGTTTTAATGTCGCATCAATTTGGCATTATTGGAAGGATAATTTTATGCCATTAATGTTTAAATATGATTTCGGGCATGTGGCCGCCGCGGCTGGTTCAAATAAAGACAACTCTAGAGGTCCAATTTTCAACCACTTTTTCAAGCATTTGAGGCTGTATGTCGGCAATAACGCCACGAATGTTGGCTTCCAAGTTTCTAACGTTTCTGGTTTGTTGGCGTAAGCGAGCGACTTCAAATATCCCCAAAGAAAATAATCCAATGGTGTCAAATCACACGACCTTGGTGGGCAATTGACAGGTCCATTCCGCGAAATTATGCGCTCATCGAATGTTTCCTTCAATAAATCGATTGTGACGTGCGCTTTGTGGCATGTAGCGCCGTCTTGTTGGAACCACATCTCATCTATATTCATGCCATATCATGGCTAAATACCGGTCTCCATTAACGGTAACTGACTCTCCAGCATCATTTCGGAAGAAGTATGGCCCAATGACTCCACCAGCCCATAGAGCACACCAAACGTGGCAATTTTGCTTGTTGACGTAGCCATTCAACCCAAAATGAGCCTCGTCACTGAGCAAAATTTTGCGGTAAACATCGCGAACTGAACCATTATTTTTGAAATAAATTTGCACGATTTGCAAGCGTTGTTCTTTTGTCAACCTGTTCATGATGAAATGGAAAACCAAACTGAACATAAATAATATTATAGTTGCCAGATTTGACCACAAAATGTCAGTTTTATCTCTATTCGGAAAACCAACCTCTAAAAAAAACAATTGCCAACTGAATGACACAAATCAAATCACAGATGTAAGATGAGGTACAATGAGATAGAGAATTAACATCGATTACCATTCTAAGTCCCCTGGCACTGAACTGGCCCTTGAAACGTGCAAAATACGCTTAAGCAGGCGAGAAATTATTCGCTCTTGCGTTTGTAATACTCAAACCCGCCCACGCTAGACTTCGAAAGCAAATTTTGAAAAGTAAAAATCACTGAGATAGATTTGAAAATCTTGATCAATTAAGATTTTACTTTAAATTTCAAGCTTTTAGACCACGTAGCAATATAAAATTGGACTTGAAATACGCGTAATTAAAAGCTCTAAAGACTGAAATTAATTTCCGAAATTAGGCGTAGAAGAAGTTCAAATTTTTTTGGTTCAAAGTCTAAATTATAGAATTACTTGGTTCTTCAATCTCAAAACTAAATATTTTTAAATGCACGAACCTTCTCCTTGTGAATATCTAATTATTAAAAAAATTACCAAAGTCCGTTCAGCCGATCCGTTCAAAATCATGATGATGGCAGATTCAAATGTGGTAAAATTATTTATGATTTACACTTCCAAGTAATGGAATACGTTCTTAAATGTTTTTATAAAGATACGAATTTGGGAAATGGGAGACAATAAAATGTCTCAAATATGTCATCATGTCGACATTGTGGATTCAAAAATTAAAAATCTGGCAATGATTTTGAAACCACAATTACAGACGTGGAACTGGTGACCCTTTATTACAAAAAGGTTTAATGTCATCTTTAATTAACTGCGTTATCCGCCGACAGATTTCTTGTCAAATCTTATTGAAAAACAAAAACTTTGTACTTACCTATGATTTTTTCTAAATTTTGGATTCTAGTACTCCAATGCATTGAATCGTGCTTTTTGTTTATGCCCTGCTCTATCATTTAACCCATCATCAACAATATCAAAATCACGTAAAAATTGTTTAACATTCATTTTCAAATGTTAACTGTTACTCCAAATAATTTTTTATTTTCGTAATTCTAATACCTTTCGGCCTTAAATCTATATTTAAGGTTATATTATCTTCTACAAAGAAAGTCGGTTTGAAGAAAAAACAAACCTTGTTATCATAGTTGCATATATAATATTTTTTCTTTTTTTTTTGTGTCACCTCGACTACTTAAAACTAAAAAATCTATGTAAGTCGACCAAGAATAAAAACCAATAACCCTGTCGACTAAGCATTATTAAAAAGCCACCAAAACTAGTTCTCCTGGTTTACCCCATATCTTCGGTCCCGTTCGGACGCACCTCCGCATTTTGCGAGGCTGTCTCGAGCCGCCTATTCACGGTTCGACGTGGTAGATTAGCAGAACAGCCAATCTGTCTTGTACGAGCCCTTGACTATCTAAATAGAGGAATGCCTCGGGACAGTCTCAAAGTATTGGGTGGTTGGGGTAATAAGCCCCAAATAATAATAAGTTGGTCGATGTGGCCCTCGAACAAGCTTCAAAATAAAGTTGCCTGTATATACTTTCAAGTACATGTTCCCGGTTACAGCTAAAGAAGCATTAAAAACAAAGAAAACAGGTGTTGTCAGATGATATTCCCTAAATTATGGAAAAAGGTGTGTCTACAGGAAACGTATCATAATGCAGTAAGTTTTAGTTAAACCAGGGAATTTGAGTTGCATTGGCAGTTACTCTCTCTTGTTCAACAGGGACTTGTTGTTTTATGGTACGGGCTCCAGGTGTTACATCTCCACACATGCGTAAGCGTAAAATTTAGGAAAATATGTTTTCTTGCTCTTCACAAAAGAAGGGTGACATGTTGAAAATATAATAATCTATCAAGTTGTCATCACCATACAGATCGTTCAGGTGGTAATAATTGATTGATTAAGAAAAATTGTACGGACATTTAAAATCCAAAATATTAACGATCGAAATGGAGATTTTAAGGGAAAAACAAATATTTGGTAGTCAGCACAAGCAATTCCAGAAACATAAGTATAGATATGATCATTGACACACATGCGAGTAGATAATGTCAACAGTAGACGGGACACCAAAAAGCTCCTCACACACATCTATATCTGCCGATGGAGCTATCATTGATAGCATCATTGATGTCCGCTTGAATGTTTTGAGAGTACCCAGTTAAAAAATCAAGTGTCTTTTTTGTATTCTAAAATATCAAAATAAAATAAATTGTATCGAAAGTTTAAATAAACACGACAAGGATAGCAATAAAATCGGATATTTGTTCCACATAAACATCCCTATTCAACCAATGACAAATAAATCTGCTTTCACTAAATAACAGTCACTCAGTCGGTGTTGCCCACTCAAACTTACCCTGATTAACTTTTATCATCTCATAAAAGGTGTCTCTACTCCACACCACTGCACGCCAATACGACATGCCAACATACAAAAAAAAAAAAAAAAACCAACTGATGTTTATATTTATTTAGTGTCATCCCTGATGGCACGGCAACGGCACCACATAAATAGCCCGAGTGAAAACAATCGCTTAACATCCCATTTAAGAGGTTAAAGTGTTTAAGCTAATAAAAATCATCCCCCAGTTCTACGCGGTGTGCGAATGTCATAAAAGGCTCTCTCATCCATTGTGTATGTAAGTTGTAGGTATGCCATCATACCTTTCTCTGTTTCTGAGGCAGGTCCTTCTGCTCCTGCTGCAGGATTTGTTGATGGCTGGTTGAGTGAATGCCAGTCGTGGTATTGTTTACATATTTCAGCCTCCAAAAAGGATTTACATTTCCCTTTTGGGGGAGATTTGCGTTGTGAGTAAATGAGCTCCTCGGGTAATAAAATATAGAGCGGAGGCGTGGATCAACCCTTGCACAGTAGCATCAAGCGATTAGATGCAGAAAGGGGGTGCATTTTATGAAAACAGAGAAATTGGTTTTAGAGCCTGCGGTTAAATTTATGATGGGAATAGCTCCATGAATCTGTTTACCTGCCATTTGGACCCATGCCGTAAGCCGATGGGCTTTTAGGATTATGTCATCTTAAGCGGGTGTAAACTCATAATAATCAGAACTATTGAATGTTTTGGGTATTTTTTTGAATATTGGTAATTTTAGAATTTATAGGATGAACTATTTGTCTCTGAATGCTGACCTCTAAAAGAATATATTTTTAAGCAAAATCGATCTGCCACATTAGTCGTTATTGTTCATCCGTCTTTCTGTCCTATTCCATTTGGAGTTTGAAAACAGAGTGTGAATATGTCCAAATTTCAGCTTCCTAGCTTAGTTTTAAAGGCCTACAAATTGCGTACGGACGGACGGACGGACGGACATTGCTGGATAGTCTTAGGATTTGGTCCTGATCATAAATATATATACTTTTATGGGTCTAAGACGATTATTAAGGGGTGTTACAAACTATGTGTTACAATAGTAAAATTATATACGTTAAACTAATATACAAAATTTAAGCTTATTTTCAGCGTTGTCCACTAGAAAGTTTTATTTTGTTAAATATTTCTTTAAACTGACATGAATTGTGTAAAGTAAAAACTACGTCATTAATAAAAATTAAAAAAAAAACACACTATGCGACAAGAATTTAAATTTTTCATCTAAAAAAATGGTCATTTCATCGAAAAAATTGACCATGACGAAGGCATAAAAAAATAAATTTTACGGATTTGATATTCAGACCCATCTTTATAAGAAATCAATGAAGGTCAAGGTTCTTGTAAAATAATGTAATTTTAAAATTGTTACATAGAAAAGTATGTAAGTGTTTGAAAATCATTTAGTATGCAAGAAAACATAATTACATAAAATGCAGTTTTTTTTTGGGAAATACTGACATTTTTACCACATTGAACATTCATAAATAATTAAGGCGTGATAAGATCTTAATTGTGAGCCAAAAATGTTAAGACAATTTATTTACAAAGTTAATCAAATATTTTGACATTTTAATTAAACCTTAATCCGCATGTGAGTTTTAGTTGATGTTAGAAAAACAATTACAGTAGAGCAGTGGTTTTTAACCTTATAGTGATGAGGGATAATTTGACAAAATTTCTGTCTTTCCATGAACCACCAACTCCTTAGAGATAATATACAGTAAATGTAAATGAGTAAATTTTTCAAAGCAATTTTACATTATAGATTAGTGTTATATTTGAATGATATTTTTGTGACTGAATACTCCATACTAACTTCTGAATCCTTGGTTCAGCATTACTGAGGGCCAAACGCATATCGGCACTGGCAAGGCTCCAAAAATATAATGAAATACGATGATTAACGCAGTGTGTCTCAATCGCAGCTGGATCTTTCGTCTTTGCTGTCACAAGTTGCGAGACCAGAGCGGGAAACAAGAATTGCAGGAGTACCTTCCGATAAGTCAATGTTTCTCCACACACAGACTTATTTTTCTCATTTTTATTTAGCGAAACTGTATCGACTCTTTGTCATTTAATAATTATTTTTCCGATGGTTTCGCGGACCAATTCGTGTGCTTTCAGGGACCATCACTGTTCCATGGTACATTTGGATTCTCTATGGAACGGTGCTAGCTGGCCCTCATAAGTGTCATAGGTGTGTCGCACGGGGACGGCTGCTGATCCGCTTTTAAATCAACCATTGACTGATACGAATCTGAATCAATGAAAAAACCATCTTCACAAAAGCGATCTTGGTGATTGCAGTTGGTTTGGTTTAATAGTCTCTCTAATTTTTTCCTGTTCGGGGAAAAAGGAGGATTTTTTAAGCTGGAGATATCACCATTTTCTTTCGAAGTAGTGCGAAATGTGAACAAAAATAAATCGAGTTTCCAATCATGGTTTTTAGAATTGTAGTTTTAAATGTTCTTACTATTCCCTCGGCTAACCCGAGGGACTCAGAGTTGAATCACGTTATTTTCCGAATTGAATGTTCTTGTCAAAGCCGCTGGAATCCTTTTGTGCTATCGTCTGACATAATTACCGAAGGAAAATAATCATAAATGAAAGTTTGCGAGATTGTTGAGGACATTGAAATTTGACTTCCCATCAATTACAATTTACCACTTAGATTTCTGGAATGCCTTTTCCAAACGATCTCTGATATAATCCATTTGAAGAAATTTCTTGGCGAATAAGATTGATAAGAGTTACATTTAGCCATTCTTTGTCATCTAATTCGGGCCACAAACTATATTGACGGGTCATTTATTTCATTTGCATATTGAGCGCTAGCACTTTTGGATAAAATGCGACGGTTATTAACACCCGTGGACTTAGGCTGTTTTTACAAAACCTTCTACGAAAATAGGGAGTAAAATTACTTCAAGCCGCTTGCAACTCAACCCAGCTATACATACTCGTAGACTTTACATCTTATCTGAATCATTCTCGGAAAATTTAGCCATGACACTGGAACTTATAGAAAAATAGTCCACCGTTGAATGATCAATATTACTCCGAATTATCAAAATCTTCATCGGGGCCTACTGGCAAACGCGATAATAGATCGGCATAAGGAAAATTGTCCAATCTTAGATCCGTTGATTTTTTGTGTGAGGTCTGAAAATTGTAACCAGTCGCTGGCGACTTATTATAAACCCAAAGCGATGGCCGTTTAAATATTGTGCAAATTGCGTTATCCCTCAAGATTACTGATGGAGCTTCCTTTTTGCCTTTAACATTTTTGAGCTGCATACAATATTTTCGAAGGCATAAGCAATTGGTTTTTCCGTTCCATCTTATTAAATGTGTTAGATACTTTTGTCGTAGAAAATACTAACAAAATCAAGTAGTTCTTTGATGCTGAGTCCATCTACTAATTTCCATCATAACTTTCTACACCCAAATTCGAGTTATCCTTTTCTCCCACGATAGTGAAGCAGGAAAAAACAAAAATTGCTCGACAACCGCCAAAACAGATTTTCACACGAAAAATCTGTTCTTACCCTAATTACATTAACCAGACGTCTGCCAAAATAATTACAATTTGAAAGAAAAACCTCGTAAAAACTAGATCGCGTGTTAAAATATGTTTCACCTTGTTAGCCAACTCAAGCAAAAGCAGTTGCAAACGTATGCAGCCTTTAGTTCCACCTTCGCCGTATGAGTCACCCTACCCAGTTTTAACCAACAGCCATAGGTATCTTGTGCTAATGAGCCTTTCAATGTTCGCACATAGTATCCATAGCAGATGAACGTCGCGTAGTCGGACTTATGCCAGCAAATATACTGAAAAAAAAAAATTGCATCTATACGCTGCGTAGAGTGGTGTAGCGCAAACAATGGTCCACACAAGTTATCTGTGTCTCCACAAGTATGCAAGTGAGTTATTGATAGTGAATAGAGTTTTGATAGGAACACACCCTTGCCTTGTTGTATGTTGTTGACTCTATTAGAGTCTCGGTTCCCAGGAGAATGCTAGGGCGAAGGATAAGTAAAATGAATTTGCAAGTTCCATCGGAATAGCGTTACAAATTTTACTGAGCGTATCAAATTCCATCAGCGCGCACAGAATTCTTCAGGAACTACAAAGCCAAGGGTGAATCTCATTTCGAAATGAGGCGAAACGAATCGCTCGGGTATGAGTGATTCGAAAATCACTATTCACAGATGATATGTCAATTGGGAAGATGTCATTTTTTTGTTGTTGTTTAGGAAGTAGTGTGGTGGCTACCGCATTCTTTTCCGGATATAAATATGTTTGTCAAGGATTTCTATACAAATGGAAATTTTGTCTCATCGCGCTCGATTTATTATTTTATCCCATGTGATTATGGAGATATTGACACTTGATTTGAACGCGTGGCCTATTGTTGGATTCGCCGCAATCATTCATATGGTAGAGAATAGCACAAATGGGCATAATAAATGCGCACCGTTTCGAATTGCTAACAAATCTGTTTTGTTCTTATATTGCAGTTTATTTCCTTTGGAATCAATTATAAGAGTCTTGTGTGTGGTTCAGTGTAGTCTGCAGCCGATCCATTAAACATAAGGCTATCCATGTTTTAAAGAATTGCTGTTTTTTTGACAGCTTACTTTTTTTACTTTCAATTTTACACAAAAAGATATGTTAAAGAATCCCTAATACTACAAATTTAGTTATTTAAATATTGGCAAGGAGGGTGACGAACTCAAACGAGCTACGGTTGTTATCAAACGGCTCTGTCAAGTTATGTATGGATGGCGGATAATGGATCCTTTATCAGACAAAAAAAAACGACTGTGTCTGATCTCCTTCTGAAAACAGGCCTTCAAACTCCGGGATCACGTAAATGAAGCTGTTTTAAACCGGTAGGATTAGCCAATTATAATTTAACCAAGGACCCCACAGTTGGACTTTGATAAAAAAATTATTTTACTGCACATCCGCAAGTGTAACTGAAGAAGCTGCTCTAAAAATTGGCATAAAATTGTAAGTTCTATAAATTCGAAAAATTATAGCTTAGCATACCCTTAAGTTGATAAAAGTTTGGACATGTTCGATACTGTTCATTCTTTAGTTCATTTACTTAATATCGATGTTCTTGCTTTCTATGTATATGTGGTGACCCTATCATCAAACCAGCACATAATACCACTTGCGCTGCATCATTTAAAACACAAAAAACAGACCGTTGACAAGTACCGCATCATAGTCATCGTCATCGTCACTGGACACTCAGTCAACCATCGTCGACGCGAACACTTGTCTTGCTCAGACGCAAAGCATCGCAACTCATAACTTTATTTTAAACTGTTCATTTTTCTTTACACCTCTTTCGGAGAATAAATTGAATTATAACCTTAGTGGGTGGTTATAAATATATGGCTTATCTTAGTCAATAGATAGGACCTCAAATTACTTTGTTAAATTTGATACATAAGAAGTCATAATAGCATTAGTCGCATTAATGTTTAAGCAAAACGTGAAGAGTCCCTGCATGAGATAAGGCAGCCTTCCATCTTCTACGATCCAATTTTCCAGACCCAGCGGTCTGGCATCTACGATGGTGCCATGTCTCTTTTCTTGTCATCTCGAACCTGGGGGCTGCGATTCGAAGATCCATTTTGCTAAAGCACTATTGTCCATACGCTCGATGTGGCCGAGCCAATATAATCCACGTATTTGGGCTTTGAACTCTGCTTTCCAGTATTAACTCTTCTTTCCAGCTTATCTTCCAGCACTCGCCACCGTATAATTGAACTGACGGGATGAGGGTTCTGTAAAGCATTCACTTTGTCCTTCGATTAAGGACTGAATTAAAGTAGCAACCAGTGGCTTGCTGAGATATTACATCGAAGTTGCTTCTTTCGATAGTTAAATTTTGTACTAGGCGGTGGACAGATGGTTGTTGATAGCTTGATAGTTGTAAAAGATTACAATCATTTTGATTGCATTCAATTGAATGGTAGAAAAATGAGTGCACTCATTTGAACGCAAAATGAATGGTGATTGTCTTCATTTTTCCACAACCTGAAATTGAAGTCAATGAATGCAATCATAAAACTAAATTCATTGAATGTATTTTTGTGATTGCATTCAAAACTGATTGCATTCCTTTACAACTCTGGTTGATAGCATTTCGCCATGTCCTCATTAACTTAAAGGTCAACTAGTTTCGCCTGGTTTTATAATAGCCGTGGAAACCTGTTTTTAGGCTGGAATGATCTGTTGAAGTTGTTACCTTCCGACAACTGCCCTACAAACTTTCTGCTCAAGAAGAAGATTGAAAAAAATCTCACGACAGCGCACCTCCTTATCGAAATGTTTGAAATAGTTCAGATAATCTGCTAATAATCTGCACTTTCAGCGCGTGTTTTAAGGGATATCGAGTTCAGATATCGCCATAAAGAGCTCCTGACTATGAATGCTATCATATGCGGCTTTGAAGTCGATGAAAAGATAGTGTGTCTTTACTTGAAACTCTACTTCTCTGTAAAGAACAAACCACACGCAATAGATTTGTTTTATGTCACAAATAAAAATAACTTTAAATTAATTTTTTAACAACATCTGCCCACGCCTGAGGTTTGACCGGGCCTGAAGCCCCCCGCCCGGGGAAAACGGTAATTGTCTTCAAAGTGAAGATTTTATGGGCGGTCATAATTTAACTTCAAGTGTGAATTTTGATATACTCGGAAAGAAACCGAGAAGAAAAGTGCGTAAGGATTAGATGTATATGTGAGAATCCACTGATGATTATATACCACCAAATCTGGGTGGAACGCCTTTGAAACAATAGGTCGCTAAAATAATTTGTTTGATATAGATGCAAATGTTTTTGCATATGTAGCCTTTTCTGACAGCCGTACTTAGTACCCTGATCGGAATTGACTAAAATCAGTGCACATTTACTTTCAATATTGCCCTAAGCTGCATTATTAACTAGTTTTATATATGCTAATTTCGTTGCTTCAAAATCATATAAATTATTTGATTGAAACAGATACAAGTTCTAATTGCCATCACGAGGAAGGAAAGCTGCAATTATAGCTTTTTCACGGTTTTCTATTCCATTCCCACAAATCAGAACTGTTTACTACATTATAAGGCTTAACCCTTGACCCGTGTACTGTAAAATTTTAATTCACTGTGAACATGAGAACTGTGTGCCCTTGAAGATTGAATTTTTTATATAAAATCGGAGAGAAACAATTGTTAATAGTAATAGTGTGTTGGGCAAGAAAAAACATCTTTCCTGCATGCCAAAGACCAATGCACATGTTAAAATTCGAAATGAAAATTCCTTTGGGCACTCAGTGACCAGTACACGGGTCAAGGGTTAAACTAAACTTCTACTACTTCTACAACTATTGTATGCCAAACATTCAATATCATTCAATTCAATTTAGTGATGATTCCGATCGGAATTGAGAAGGGTCTAATGTGAATTTTTAACTTCTGAATGAATCCAGAAATGGAGAGCTGTTATTGGGCTGCTTCCATAGAAAGTTCTTCAATGGACCTGTGTCTATAGTCCCAAAAGCCAAAACAAAAATCACTATTATGGACTTTGAGCGATTGGACCAAAATGCTCCAGCCATTGAGATCATAAATCATAGATCACATACAGCTGTAGATTTAGAGACGACAAAAAAGAAACCTTCTAAAAAAATACTATCAGATCTGAGTATCAGATATCAGTATCAGCAACTATCACGAGCAGAAATTTGCTGGCACTAATATATTTGTAAACTCCAAGATCCTTAAAACTATCGACATTCGAAAGCATGTGATGCGATAAAGAATAAAGAAAGCTGGAAGGAGTGTTGAAATTTAGATGGGTTAAGGATTAAACCGTAGCCAAACTGTTGATGTCCTTTTGGAGAAGATTTCTGTTATCCTGGTTGACAGATTTAAACATTTTCATATCATCAGCATATATACATTTAACATCGTAAATAGCTGGTATAAACAATATGAGTCCCAAGTGACTTCCCTGGGAAACACCGGAATGAGCAGAGATAGATTCTGATAACGAACCTCTAAATTTGACTCGATAATCCCTTTGCTTAAGATATGAGTTAACTGAGCTTAAATTTGATTATTGCATGGGAAAACTGGTCAAAATTTCTAAGGAGTTTTAACAAGTGTTCAGGAAACATAACAAATTTGTGACAGTGGAACGGTTTTGTACAAACCCATGTTGTTCGTTACAGATTACATTGCGACATAGAAATAATAATTTATCGCAGACAATTTACTCGAATAGCTTTGGAGTATACGAAAGCTTTGAGATTGGTCTATAATTAGTAATATTACCCTTTCCACCCTTTTTAAATACAAGCGGGATATACGCACTTTTCCATACATTGGAAAATTTGAATGTACTTTTGGCCAATTCAAACAAGTTCTTTAGATGTGGACTACATTTTTGTAACAGAGTCACGACAGCAACTAAGTACTGATTCATTCGTAATTGTATTTTTATTTTCGTTGCCAATGCTTTAATAGTCGACATCGAAAGTGATTCAAGATAGCTAGATACATTGAATCACAATCAGTTTCCAATTTTATGCAAATTATTCGAATTGGAACAGTTAATTTTGCGTATTCGCATTTCAAATTGTTTTCCTCATAGTTTGCACATATTTATTTTAATGTTTATTTTATCGCTTTTTTTTTACCGGAAATGGATAGATAGTCTCGGATGAAAAAATTTCAGAATCGGATATCTTCTTAAACCTTTTCGGCGACACCACTATCTGTCCTGCTTGCGGTGAGGAGGATGACACAGCAGAACACTTTCTCTGCAGTTGTCCGGCCTATGCTCGCATCAGGTGGCGGATCTTCGGGGCTGACGTGGTGAGTGCCGAACATCTAAGCTCTTTAAGACTGAAGCTCCTTCTCGTTTTTCTTCGAAAGACGGGAAAACTAAGTACATTAATGTAAGGTGTCTGAATGGTAGTACAATGGACCTGTAGTTGTGTCTGAGCGCTCCATCGGATAGCAGCAACCTCCGACAAAAAAAAAAAAAAATACCTTTCCGGCGTATAGATTTAATTGGCCCGTCTGCATGCCTACTGTGTTTATTGATGAAGGCCGTCATGCACAGTTTTTGTTTGTATGTAGCTAAGGACGAGGTGAGCTATCTATCCGATGGAAATTAATTCTGAAAGTTGTGGCTGACAAGAAGGCGAAAATGTCTTTGACCCCAAAGCGGTGTAGTGATTTAATTTTTGTTATTTTTTACACATTTTATATTTTTTTCTACTAAAAAAAAATGAGACCGACCGGACATGAATCAAACTACTAGAAGTGTTTTAATACGTGTTAATTGGGTAGACTCACTTATGTAATATGTACTGACATAAGACCAATCGGTGCAATCCCAGCGGGACCTTCGTTTTTAAGACCAAGCAATCGCGAATGCCAGCGTGATGTGTCCGAATAACCGAAAGCAGGATATTACAGGCTGCCGTAGGGGCTCTACTGCGTTGTTTCACTGAAATATTGAATGAATATTCAACGTATAGCAATTCCCAAGCTCATAGTGTCCAGCTTCGTCATTGAGTCTCTCTTCATCTTCAGAATCCGACTACTCAAATGGGAAAAACTATCTTACGAAAAAGTTTTTCTCGAAACGACCATAGATATCTTCATTGAAAGAGTCATATCATATCGTTGACTTCTTTATGTCTGAACTTTTTTATACAAAATACGATAGTTGAAATTAAATAAGGCTCCCATAAGATTTGATTTTAGGACAAATTCTTAAAGATTTGCCTTTGAAAGCACTTATCATGTTCGTTTATCTAATAGATTCCTGGTTTAGATTCACGACAATGGAAGGTAGCCGAAGTCATAATGGATCCGAAGTAGGGAAACCCTACATATTAACGGGTGATCCAAGTAGATATACTTTTTTCAATAGCCTTTTTTGACAGATCACGTGTGAGTTGTGTCATGCTGTCATGTTATTTTTGTTTAGTATTGTTTGGCATTTCATAATGGAAAGACTTACGCGTGAACAACGTTTACAAATTGTTCAACTTTATTATGAAAATTCACGTTCTGTGAGGAATGTGTTTCGTGCACTTCGCTCAACTTATGGTCAACATAATCGGCCTACTGAGCGTACTATTCGCAACACCATCACCCATTTCGAGACCCATCATTCATTATTGGATAATATTCGACCGAATAGACCACGTCCAGCACGCTGTGAAGAAAATATAGCGGCCGTAGCTGAGAGTGTACACGAAGACCGTAGAGAGTCGATTCGGCGCCGTTCGCAGCAACTCGGACTGACGTATGGAACGACTTGGCGCATTTTACGTCAAGATCTTAAATTGAAAGCGTACAAAATACAACTTGTGCAACAACTGAAGCTGCTCGACCTTCCCAAGCGACATCGCTTCGCTCTGTGGGCTCTTGAAAAGTTCCAAGAAGATCCGACGTTTTCGAGGCAAATTTTGTTTAGCGATTTCTGGCTCAATGGGTATGTAAACAAACAAAATTGCCGCATTTGGGACGAAGAGCAACCTGAAGAGATTGAAGAACTGCCACTTCATCCAGAAAAAACAACGGTTTGGTGTGGTTTGTGGGCCGGTGGAATCATCGGTCCACATTTCTTTAAAAATTATGCCGGTCGAACGTAACCGTTAATGGCGACCGATCGTGCCATGATAACCGACTATTTGATGCCTGAAATTGAAGCTCGTGATCTCGGCGACATTTGGTTTCAGCAAGACGGCGCCACTTCCCACACATCGCATCAATCAATGGACTTATTGAGAGAACATTTCGGTGAGCACATAATTTCACGTTTTGGGCCGGTCGATTGGCCACCAAGATCCTGTGATATCACACCGTTAGACTTTTTCCTGTGGGGATATGTAAAGTCAAAAGCTTATGCCGACAAACCCGCTTCGATTCAGGCCTTGGAGGAAAACATCACGCGTGTCATTCGCCAGTTACCAGTCGAAATGCTCGAACGAGTAATCGAAAATTGGACTCAACGGATGGACCATCTGCGACGTAGCAACGGCCAACATTTGATAGACATAATCATAAAAAAATAAATGCCAAAGAATGTTCTTTCAAATGATAATAAACATTCTCCATTAAATTTGAATTTTCTGTGTTTTTTTCTTTAAAAAAGTAGGGAACCTCGAAATGGATCACCCTTTATAAGTAAATGTATAGACCAATTTCGCTTTTACCAATATCAAAGTAGAACACTGATTATTCGGGTTCAGAATTTAGTATTCCCCACAATCGTATTGCTTTATAGAAGAACTAACGAAATAGAAAAAGCAAACAATTTGTTCTATCGTTTTTCTTAACTAAGTCCTTAAGTCTTTAGTATGATGTAATTGGCGACTAAAATATAAGCTAAAATTAGCCTTTCCAACGTAAATGCCTTCCAAAGTCACGGATCAACGTTCCATTAGTGTCTGACTTAACAAATAGCCCATAAGTCCATAAGTCCTTCCCATAAAACAGATGCAATCTAAAACATGGAAGAATCCAGAAAAAAATATGCAAACAAAAGTATTTCTTTAACATTTATATGGTATTCGTTTTATTTTATTCATAATTATTTATATTAACATTTATCTCTGCCTATTTACATAAAATGTTATGTTTTACTTTCTGTTTTCTATTCTATTGAATTTACACAGATATCTAGAAAATATACAAACTATTCGCATCTACACCTCCATCGATCCGTTAATAAATAAATACATCAAGAATTGTTTATAAATATTTTCTATCTAACTACAATTCGTTTCGATTCTGGGGGTTTGCTTTGCTCACAAGAAATTAAATCTAAATTGCACTCTTCCCTACACACGAGCATTTTTTTATTGGCCGCGTCAAAATAAATATCACAAATGGAACAACCAGTCTGTCCCGGGTAACAACAACTCTCGTAAAAACTTAAAAGTATCCGAAAAAAGATTTGGATCACTTGCAGCGTCGATTGTTAAAGTCGTCTCCGGGAGTGGAACTGGAACCGGCGGTGGTGGGAGTCGATGTGGCTTGATCACTCTCCTTATCCTGATGGGCGGTCATGTGCCGTGTGAGGTGGTGGCGCTCTCTGAACGACTCGTTGCAGACGGGACACTTGAGTTTTTCTTCGCGTTTTCTTCGGTTCGGGTCACAGGCAACTTCACTCTTGTGATGCGAACGCATGTGATATACCAGATCGCTGGTCATCCGGAAACTGATGTTGCACTTGGCGCACACATTCTGAGCGGTAAGAGAAAATGTGGACGCCAGTGTCGGTGGGATAAGTGTGGATAGGATGGCAGCAGCTGCAGGGCTACGAACGATTCCGCTTATGTCGCCTTGGGGAGCAAATGAATGGGCTGCTGGATTTGGGAACGGAAAGCCAGGATATGCAGGCAGGAAACCTTCGGGTGAAACGTTCGATGGCTGGCGGTACATAAGTTGATGTTTTATGCGTTGGTTTTGGGCGGCCAGTGCTTGAACTTGATTGACGGATTGAAAGGCGCCATTGAACTGGTATTCCTGGCGGAAGTTTTGATAAAGACCGGAATTCGGCCGTGGGGGTGTCGTCGATATTGGCGGACTCATCGATGGACAACTTAGCTGGTCGGGACTAAGTGGCGGCGGGACTGGTGACTCCAATCGGTTGACTTTTGTAAACGCACTTTTTATGTTCTCATGCATGTCCGGAACGACAATAATTGTGGGATCATCATACACCCTTGGTGGCGACCGGACGACTGTAATTTGTGGTCCAGAATACCGACGCGGTTGTTCATTGTTATTATTGAAGAGTTCTCCCGTTTCGACATGTTGCCGCGGCGATAAGTCCGTCGGATATTGTCTCTCAAAAGACTCTGCGAGTCGAGCCTGCTTTTCCAGCTGCTGCCTCTGTTTGATTCTATCGTCGGGCATCATTAGAAACGCAACATCAAAAGACCGTTTTAGTGACGTAGATTTAACACTCGTTGGCGCGGTCGAATGATTTTCAGAGACGGTCAACTCAGAACGTTGATGGTTATCCATTATCATGGTTAGTTCGTACACTTTACACACACGCTCACACACAAACACACTATTATGAATATCTGATTAGATACAAATTCCAATTAGGTCCTCCAATATTTTTTTCGATTAGAAGCTGCTCGGTGTTTCTCGGTCGAAATCCAAATGCGAACTGTGGCACAGCATCCATCTGTCATCCCTTAAGTAGAATTTTCGAAACAACCCTCAGTGTATATGGTTTCTCCCAACTAGAATATTGTTGCACTCAAGCAACAATACCATCATCCCTTCTAATATAAACATGCTATTGCTACGGAACGATGTTCATTGTACTACCCTTGAAAATCTGGTTTCGAAGTTACCAACATATTCTGCAGGAGATCTGTTTTTGGAGTGTGCTTTTTTTTTGTTTGTTCTGCTCCCCCCATTGCTAGCCTGAAAAACGGGAGTAGTTTTCGAACATTTAAGGTATCCAATATTTTAGAGGAATCACCATAATGTAGCTCTTCATCTGGCACACAGGGGGTGGAGCTCTCTGTCTCTCTAACACAGGAATAGGTATACTCTCTTGCTCTCTAGGCAAACGCTTCATCATCCCTTGGTGGAATAGAAAAGAGGCGGTCCTTTCTGCCATTGTCCGTAGATGCTGTTGCTGTTGTTGTACTGTGCCTTCTGTTCCATTTTCGAATGTTGAAAACAGGTTGATTCTGCCTCTCTGAGTCTCGTGAGCTGATGCTGCGCTGCTCCGCTTGTGGGCTTTTCGTGTGCTTTATGGGATGATGCTGCTGCTCCGCACACAGAAGGAACAGCACCAACAGCAGCAGTAGCCAAGGCACATAAAGGGATAACATGCTGTTTGTGTTGAATGGTAAAAGATTTTCAATGTATGATTTTTTAAATGAAACATAATCTAGTGTTTTTGACTCTGGTCTGGTATTGCTGTGTTGTTGTAGTTCGGTTTTTATCGTGGGAGAATATTCGTATATGAACCGAAGATTGGGGGAAAAGGTTGTTAGATAGGTATTATTTATTCGATCGTAACATGAATTTTCAATATAGATATAGAAACTTGCTGGTAGGTATGTGGAGGTTGGCAAGTAAATTGAGGTGTTGTCGGGAACATCTAGCCATAGAATACATAATCTACTTCAAATAGGTATTCAACCTTTGTTCCAAGGTTAATAAAAATTTTTAGTTTTGGTGTGGATCGAAATATTTTCTTTTTGTTTTCAAATTTATTTTCGGTGGGTAATTGATTAGATTTTTTGTATTTATATTTTTTTGTATTTTTATGTATTTCATGTTATTTCGCCATTTTATTTAACCTCTGTCATTTTAGCTTAACTCCACAGATATGCATGTACAAATTTTTTTCCATCTTTTAATATCCATCTAATTATTTAAGAAAATTCCGCTTAACTGATCTAAGAATTCAATTACTTATTCATTTTGCAAGAGTTAATTCTGTATCCATAAAATAAACCAAATGTACAGTCGAATCGTCACGGGATCAAATATTGTGTTCGATTTAGGGAATGTTCGAGGTATGGAACACCCAAAAAAACAGAGTTCCTAACGACACATATTCAGTGAAATTAAAACCTTATTACGCGCACTTTAGAGTTATCCAAAGATCACGTGCGTATAGTTTGTCTTCTGATCTTTTGTATTCTTTTTTAATGTACGCTTAAGTTCGAGATGTGGGGAGAATTTTCGAAGAAAACTAACATGGTAAAACATGTCTCAAAGTGTAATTTAAGAAGGACTGCAACTTGCAGAGTCGAGTTGCGAACTGTAAAATGTGGGAAAATTAAAGATTTGGGTCTTGAAAATTCGTTCATCTTATAGAAAATTCGAGTTCAGCAAGTTGAAACAGATAAGAACGTTGTCGACTTATACAGGGTTTTTCAACAAGGACGCTACAAAGGTAGAGCGACAGGGACAGCAAACGACGCCATATTTCTTGCCGCTCTTTTGACATTTCTCTTCAGTAAGGTTTGCCATTTCATGATGGAGAGATATACGAGCCAACAACGAGTCGAAATTATTAAAATTTACTACCGAAGTTTGGAGTCAGTGGCCTCAACGTTAAGAGCGCTACGTCCAATTTATGGTCGTCATAATCGTCCTAGCAGATCAACAATTGAGCGTCTAGTGGAAACATTTGAATCCACAGTACAAAATGTTCCCGTGCCAGTGAGACAAAGAAGTGCCCGTAGTGTCGAGAATATTGCTGCCGCTGAGGCTTTAGTTGAAGAAAGCCCAAATGTGTCTCTCACATGTCGTTCTCAAGCGTTGGGCATCTCTGTGACGTCGTTGTGGCAAATTTTTCGAAAAGATCTTGGCCTACATCCTTACAAGATTAAATTGACGCAAGAACTGAAGCCGCTTGACCACCAGAAGCGTCGTATGTTCGTGAATTGGGCTGAGCAACAACTTGACAATGATTCGGCTCATTTCTGGCTGAATGGCTTCGTCAATAAACAAAATATGCGGTATTGGTCAGGCAGCAATCCACACGTACTCCATGAGTCATCATTGCATCCCGAAAAGTTATGGTTTGGTGTGGTTTATGGGCCGGCGGCGTCATTGGACCGTACTTCTTCCGTAATGATCAAGACCGGCACGTTACTGTGAATGGGAATCGCTACCGTTCAATGATAACCGAATATTTTTGGCCACAATTAGATGATATAGGCTTGGAGGACATGTAGTTCCAACAGGACGGCGCCACAAACCACACAGCGAATGTCACAATCAATTTATTGGAAACCAAGTTTGGAGAATGTGTTATCTCACGAAATGGTCCAGTCGCTTGGCCGCCTAGGTCGTCAAGTCTATGGTCTATGCCAACAAGTCAGCGACGATTGTTGAACTTCGTACGAATATCGAACGTGAAATTGCAGCAGTATCGGCCGATTTATGCTTGAAAACCGTCGAAAATTGGGTTCAGCGTCTGGACTTCTGCAAGCGTGCCCGTGATGGCCATGCAAAAGAAATCGAGTTGCATACATAATGGCATCGAACGTACTTTCAGGAATAAAGAATTTCATTGATATCCAAAACCGTTTTTGTTTTATTTAAAAAAAAACTTTTGTAGCGCTCTTATTGAAAAACCCGACACAGCGAAACACAATCAGTCAAGATTGCTTTTTTTTGCTTTTTTAAATATTGGGTCTTGCTTGTTAACTAACAAATCACATATTTAATTTTAAAATTTTTGTACAAACCACTTGTGTATATAATTTTCTAGAATTTTTTAATATCTCTCCCATTAAAAACAGATGCTTACAAAATATTTGACTTAAAGTCCAATGCAGTCACAATTTATTTAATATTAAAAAATTTACTTAAACTGTGAAAACTGCAGCACCAAGCAATTAAGAACGCTTGTTGTAAAAGGCGTCTAAAGGGGGTTGTGGGCCTTAGATTACCGGTCTAACAATCACCCCATTAAATTTGCATTCATTGCTAGATGCACGCGGTATAAGAAAAGTATACCCGCTAAGAACGAACAACGAATAAAGAACGATCAAGTTCAAATTATGGTTGAAATTTTCTGTTTTCGGTTTTGCTCATTAACGATAAGTAAGGATTGGGCCATAAAAACGAGTAAACCTTGTTTATTCAATGTCTTGCATTCTTCCAGTTTTCCAATTTTCATTATCTCAAAAACGAATGAAAACCGTAGATGTAAAGCCATATAGTAAAATTAATAAATAAATATTAATTAAAGCCTAACTTCTCCAACCACTGTGTGCGAAAATATATTTTTTGACACGAATGAATGGGACCTAAAGTTCGATTCCGAACGACAGTTAATTTTTTTTGAAAAGCTTCTCATGACAGTTCTTACTCTTGGTTTGTCAGACGTTCGCAGGAGGTGGGGCAGCTAATAAAAACTTTTAGGTGTTACAGGTCGGGATTTGAACCAGGGCACTCTCGCTTAGTGGTCCAAAGTACTTAACCACTAAGCCACTGCACCTACATAGAGTGAGATCTAGAAGCTCCAGGATTACACAAAAAGCACCACCAACACACGGATTTTCGAATTCAAACCTGTTCGACAAGTAGGGATGCAGTAAAGCGAAAGAATGTAGTTATTTTTGTATAGAAAATTTTGAAAATAAATAAATGCAAATACCAAGGGTTGGGATCCCCAAATACTGATAAAAACCTCGGGATTTAAAAATCTTTGCTGTAAGATACATATGTATATTATAATGCAGTGCTTACGCTGTGCAAAAAAAAGCCTTTCCCGTAACTGTTTTTGTAATATCTTAATCATTGTCAATCCTTCATATGCAGATGCATATCTTTTCACTCCGACTAAATACAAAGCATATTTACCCCAGCATAAAGCATACCTTTTTTTTTAAATAAAAAGTAAACCATTCTTCTTCACGCAAATGATTTTGCATCTGAAATATGCAAAACTCTGTGCAACAAAAAGCATAAGCGAGAAAACTATTTTGCAGCAACCCCTAAGCCTCTGCAGCATCTATGTACACAGCATTCACCCCAACAACTTTCAAAGCACTTATACATTTCACAATTATACAAATTAGATTCAATAATTACACCTGAAACATATCCTTATTTCCTTGTTGTGAGTCGAAACATAATTTCGAAATATTAAATTTACCAGACCCTGAAAATTTATTCATGAAAGATGCAATCTTCATGCGATGGCGGAAAATCTGCATACCTAAACTAGGTGAACAAAGGGTTCTCCAACTGGGATATCTATATCTACACAACTACAATGACAGTACTATAATTGTCTCAGAGAGAAGATGGCTTAAGTTGCTTCCTAGGTTATCACTTTCAAGGAGAATCTTGAGCATTTCAGAATTTTCCGGTGCGATGGCATACGCCATCTCTTAATTGGCGGCTCAGGATCACGATAGGGAAATTACTTAACTTCTATTGTGGAAAAATAGATAAAAATATAGAAAAGGACAAAGAGACAAAACGACTAAATAGATGCTTATCTTGATTGAAAGCAATTTTTCTAGATACGTAATACGCTGGAGGGTTAAATGCAATTTCACGCCTTTTGAGCAAACTTAGAAGTGTTAGTGTGACAGACCACAATCCACAACCCTACCCTACAACGTACTATGTATATGTAATTCATAAGTGTAAGATGCTTAGGGGTAGATTAGTACAATCGGATTGTGTCAATAGATATTGAGTGATTGGCTTTTGCCAAATTTTTTGAAAAAAAAAAAGAACGAAAGAAAATCAACCATGTGAAGGCAAATGGCACGTGGCTTATTGCGTTTTTGTTGGTCGACAAACAAACAACCAAACAGTAAGGCAAGGCAAGCAATTGAAGTGTTAAATATTTGCGCAAATTCATTGTTTTGTTAGTACCTAAGAATGAATAGATTTATCGGAGGTGGATCAAACTGGCAAAATTACTGTTGGCCTACTACGAAATACAAAAAGTGCTTGTCTAAGAAAAGAATGTCCGACATTTCTGCATTGAAGAAGAACTTGTTGCATTGTGCTGAATCTGAACGGCTTCTTCTTTTCATTACTGACGAGGTAACAAGGTATAACAACAGTACCACTTTTACTTCATCCCTACTGGTTCGACTGTGGGGTTCGCCGGTTCAACCTCAGTCTTCGGCAGGACTTCCAGTTTCTGCAGAAACACTAAGGTCATAAAAACCTGGCACATTCCTCTTGTTTTTGTTTGATCTTCTCTATACGACGCCGGTGACCTCCAATCATGTCGACCTACATGCTCGCATGTAGACTTGTGGGGTAGTTTTAAGATGTAATATTTGTTGCTGGCTCATACGGATTTTAAAATTGCACAGATGTGACATCTATAGACGACTGATACGACAAGCGCTAATTAAGTTAGGTCAGTTTAATTAATAATTGGGTCGGCGTGAAAGATCAATGTCCACTTACTTCCACGAGGACCCATTATGTGACATTGTGGGAGATAAGCCGGTATTCTGGCCTCGCTTGTTCAAACCCATTTAGTGGCGCTGCATGAATATTCTTTTCTATCCCGTCCGTTTACGGAAGATTGAATTTGAACGGCCATTGAAGTTAATCAATCGATCCACTCTAACAATACATTTAGGGTGTTAGTGTTTTCTAAAGTCGGAAAAAAGCTGCCTTGGCAGTAGAATTTATATAAAATCGATTAAGCAATGATATCCATTCTTATGACGAATTCTAAAATGATGATGAATGACCTATGTTACCCAGAACACATGTTTTTCTTCTACCTACCAGGGCCGTAAAAGAATTCAATAATCATAGAATCCATTCATTGAAGATGTGATTCTAATCATCGATTTAAATTGTAAAGTCACAAAAATCGCTATTTGATTTGAACTAACGATGATATCAACCATATTCCGTCATCATTATGAAGTTTAAAGGAACATTTTTTCTAATAATTTACTCTTCGATTGAAGTTTCTAGCATTTCTTGGTCGCATTCAGTCTTCCAGAGCCTTAAAATAGCTTTTAATCCATTGAAGCCACTTCATGTCTTTTAAGTCACAGAGTGCAAGATTTCGAAATAACTGAAAGCATTCATCACTTTGAAGACACTATAGTCTTTGAATCCATTCAACTCTCTAAACTGGATTGAAAATTATGTGAAAAGATAAAGATTTCAAGAGACTGAGTTGATTCATCCTGACTTTAAATGGGTTAAAAACTATTTATTGCATCTTGAAAATTCTAGCGAATTCAAAGAGTGAATTTATTCTGATTGCTCTAATCATGCCTAAAGTCAGATATGAATTGATTGAGTTGAAATATTTCGAAACTTTCAAAAGAATTTTCAAAATTCACATACCAAAATAATTTTATTATTTTACAGCTTTGGAATTTGGGATGCAAAAGTTATGGTAAAAATGATGCTATTTGACGCTCCAGGTAGTGCACTACATGATGCGACGCCAACTTTTCATGCTCAATGGGTGATTACAGATACTAATGTCACGGGTGAGTCTCTTTTTGATTTTATTAAAACAAAACTGTTTATTGGCTTTAAATGTTGGCAATGTACTGACCTATATAACAAGAAAGAGGCACGAAGTCTTAGATAAAAAAAAAGTTTTACAAGAAGCAACAGAAGTTACCCACCATTCTCCAACAAAAGTCCTTCTGGAAATCTAAAAGAGAATGTAAAGCGACTCTATATTAAGTGCTTAAAATTCCATAGCGACATCGTAAATATGGAATCTGCCAGACTACGAAAAATTATGTTAATAGAACCATCTGAGCTAAGACAATTTCACTGCGTTCACTGCTACATCTCATAAGACTTTTCTGATGATCTCAAGAACAAGATTATGGCTGCGACCATTAATAAGAGTGTTATCGATGGCTCGATCTCTTATGAACGGCGGCAGCGAGGCTAACTGACTTTTTGACGGAAACCCCTGGATTACCCACAACTTTCGATGCTGGCTGACATGAAAGCCTGATATCTTATCTCTTGTGAGGATCAGAAAACCATCGATCTTTACGAGTTGGAAATATGGCGCTTTAGAGGCGCTTCAATAGTGATCAACCAGGAATCCCTTGATCGCACTGTCACTGGTGATCAGATTTGCATGGGTTAATCTTATTTAAAAGATTCAATTGATCTTACTATTATTGATATTAGAAAGCGTAGGGTGAAACTTTGTCCTAGATCCCTGTAATATCATAACGGACCCAGTATTGGTCTAGGTGTTTTGATCATAAGCTGGCAGCAACTTCTTCCTAACCTTAGCTCTGTAAGAGGGTATCTCAATGACAGTAATGGGAACTATACACAATTCTGTACGAATACGTTTAACCAATTATTATAGACTCGCCTTCCGGAATGTACCCACAGTCAAAGTAGTAATAGAAGACTTCCAGAGCGATTCATCACTGAAGATATGTTTTACTTTCCTCGGAGTTGATGGCACATTTCCAATTATGCTCCGGAAGGGAAAGGTTGTGATAGTAGCCGCCCTTAGCATCCCAACAGCTTTGCACGGTCCTAATGCCCAAGGCGGACACTAAGCTAAACATCCCGTTAACCTAACCACACCTAAGGTGCAAATATTTTTCCATATCCAAATATTCCTTGTATTCAAGGTTTCAAAAGTACTGATACATTCAGAGTAGGTAGTTACCTTTCATACGACCAACTTCTTCTTAATTCAACTGCCACCTCAACCTGCTCTTTATGAAAACAAAACTCCGCATAAATAAAGCGAACATTCGCCGTTCATCGATGGGAAACATTTCGATGCAGTCATTGACTGCAAATGTGTGTGTTCATCTGGAAGCATTTTAGATAAGCGCCCTCAGTCTGCAGCAAGAAATCGCACGCCATACGCATTTACCGTTACCATTTCCAGTACAAATGATTGAATAGCTCCCAATGGACTATGTTCCCAAAGTCTGTCTGTTCGACTCTATTCGATTTAATAGAGAATATTCATTCCAAATTAAAGGGGGTGCGCATAGCTGCTTTTGAAATATGCTTGCGCTCCATACGTATCTGTCAATTCGCTCATTAGTACCTACTTCGCACAGAAACACATCATCAAAAAAAAATTCACATAAAAAAAAACCATTCCCCTCGCAAACGAACAGAACCATATTGTCTAAGCAAAAGGAGATTGTGATGAATTTTAAGCGAGCATATGCACTAGTGGTCGACTGGCAGGTTCTTTGTTTATTGTTTTGCTCAATCGAAATCCAGCATAATCCAAGTTGAATCAGTGGTGACTATTAAATACAGGGCGACACAAAAGCCAACAAATTCACCGAGCACGAAGCTAAGTCTTCCCATTGAGTTCGCCCTGTTCCATAGGAAACCGCACCCCTTTGCACCATATCCTAACTTTGATTTAGGAGGGTAGGTTGAACCGCAACCTGTATGCAGCGTAAACAACATTGGACAAATATCAACCCTCATTATTTGAGCGCAATTCCTTTAAATGGCTTAAGTTAAACCAACACCTGTTCAAGTGGTATCAGAGGGATTTTCAGCTTTTTTCCAATTCATAGACCTAAGTTATAAGGGATGATGATGATGATGATGGCGATGGTTCTTGAATTTCGTATTCTCATTCCAATTAAATGAAAATTCGAATCGGATTTTTCGCCCAAAAAGAACTGAGATAGAATTCCTGCCCTTAGGTTGATTGCTTATTGGGTATCGAGTTTAGACCGCGGGCGCATACTCTTTGGTCCCTGTGGTATTCTTTCTTTTGTGTGCTTCGCTTGTGTTTAAAGACCGTGCATAACATGTGGTTTTTGTAGAGCATATGGCAAGGACTTGTTCCGCTTCGGGTTCGAGTTCGGGTTGGCGTTCCTTTGCTCTCTCTCTGTCCAATTAGACTGTTATTCATTTAACTGGATTAGACATCATCTTGGTTAGAGTTTTTCACTATTATGCTATGAATGTGCAAGCGATTAACGTGCCCGAGGGTGGCCGCAAGGATGACAGTTCTCTTGATTTTTGGTTACATTGTTCGCTTTTGAGCTTAACATGACATACATCACCTAATCGGGCGGATTACCAATGCAAAATAGAATGTTATTATTTATTCAGTGCTGCAACTTGTGCTTCATTGTTAGATTCGAAAACGGCACGAATCGAAAAAGGGATAACGCACATGTTAGCTTTTTGAAAAACATTTATTTGATTAAAAGTTTTTTTTATTGGTGTTTAAAATGGTAAGAGTCTTAAAAAATCCCGAAACGTCGTACGTTATTATAGTTCAATAGTCAAGACTAAAAGTGTTAAAACATCTGCCAAACTTTCAGAATAATTTTTAATTTACCTATAAACAGTTTGGGGCCATTTTGAAAAATAAATTTTCACCTTAAGTTAAAAGATGAAAAATGGCCCCAATTCACGAAAATATATTTGCCGAACCTAATTTTTAATAATTGGCTTGGAGCTTTTCTTTTACTTTGAAATGTCCCCTTTTATGTGTATGACAAGCTCACAACGGCTACATGCATTTTGGCCCCAATGAACAATGGGAAACAACAGCACGAAAATTTCTGTGATTTGTGGCCATTTTTCATATTTTTGGGGCTATATTTCATTTTGTTTGGGGCCATTTCTTAGCTTGGGGCCAAAATTCATTTATGAACAATGACCTCGATCTTTGGGAAAAAAGTGAAAAATGACCCCAAACCAAAAAAGAACAATGGCCCCAAAAATTTAAATTCTTTTTCAAAATGAAAAATGGCCCCAAAAATGTGTCACGTTCCAATGAAAAATGGCCGAAATGAAAATCTTACATGGCTTTATTTCTTAGATGCCTTCTTATTCTAAGCCCGAAAAAACGTTTTGTCAGAGTCGTGCGTCGATGCTGAGTGTCTTTTCTCGTTGGCAGCATGTACTTCGTTTAGTCCCCATTTACAGCTATACCAATATATCGTCGGCATGTCCAAGCAATTGAACATGCTTTTGAAAAATTGTTCCTATGACTTTGGCTTCAAGGATGATAATAATGAAGTTAAACGATAGCGCGTCGCCTTGTCTCAAACCTTGTTTGACATCGCCCAACATGGTGATTTGTCCTTCGACATCCTGCACAGTTGAACGAATTTGACAGGAATGCCGAAGCTTGATATGCTCGTCCCTATGTATGCTGTCATGGTCATAGACCATGGAGTGTGAAATTTAAGTCGATGGAAGGCTTTCCTGTCCTAAAACCGCAATACAATGGGCTCATCAGGTTGTTGACGAAAGGTTTTAGGCTTTCACACAAAAACAAAAACAGTAGAATTATTCCTGTGTAGTTAGCGCAGTTCAGATCATCTCCTTTCTTGTGGATGGGGCACACGATACGGAGATTCCATTCGCCGGAGATGCTCTCGTCTGACCAAGTCTTTCAGATGAATTGGTGGGTGACAAATTCGCTTTTAATTTTTATTCTTATGAAAAAAATAGGCACACTTTTTTGTGGACAATTACTGCACTTCTTGTAAAGATCATTTTACTCACGTTTCTTACGGTGTGGCTTGATTTGTTTTCTTCAAGGTCTTAATCATTCTTAAAGTCATCCCGCACACATGACAAAACTTAGCTTCCCAACGCAAATCTAGAAGTCCAATTTTCCAACACTTTTTCCAGCGATTATTTTTGCGGTGAAGTTTTACCTGTCTCTAAAATCAGTAGATGTCTCCCCACTACTACCTTGAAGTTCTTATTCGCTGCTGCACGTCTTGCGAAAGTTTGAAAAACATCCAAGAGTCAAAACTGAAATCGACTTAAAACCGTTAGTTCCTTCCAATCGTGCCAAAAATATATCTTCGCACACATAATGGGGTTACATGGTTGTCACAGCTTTTTCACTTTTATTGTCTTATTAATTTCTACTACATCTCGAGAATATTATCCTTAATTTTCAAGTCTTTCTGAATAAAAGTTTCGGAGATACAGCCTTGGAAAGGTGCGCACTCAATTGAAGCACGAGGTTTATTTAAGGTTATCCAAACTTTAAACGCGTTGTCAAAAGTTCTTGAAAACTACTCAACCGATCTTGATGAAATTTTGCACAGGTCTTGGACGAAGGATTTTTTCTTTCAATCACAACTATTTAAAAAAAAATGTTTAAAAAATTAGCATTTTTTGGGTAAAAGGTCTGCCAAAAATCAAATTCTCACTTTTTTTTTCCTTCGTTAAAATTCTAGTTTATGGTCTTAACTAATACACAATTTTTTGTTCACTTCTGATGATCCTGTCACGAGTTCTACTGTCAACGCGGACGCACCTTTTTTCCGAGGGATCACCGGAAATGACATCACAATGAAGGAGTTTTGAATATTTTCCTTTGAAAATATCAGCAATTTTTCTTCAAATGTATATCTAAGACAGTAAAATATTTTATGTTTTATAGAATTTTTTTTCCCCGAATAAACCCATGTAACCCCTTGGTGGTTTTCTCCCCATAAGAACGTACGAAAGTAATTCTATCTCAATATTCTTGATACACATCTATTTCTTCCGAATATCCGCAACAAGTTTCTGACTTCGATCGCCCATTCCCATTGAATTTGATTCCGCTCGCATCTACGATCTTATCATAGATTTATCAAAACGGTAGTAATCAATCCTCTTTTCTACAACCATAGTCTTATCCATTATTCCAACCGTAGTAGCTCTTGTCCCAAAAAGGAATACTACCTACCAACTCAAACCCCACCTCAAGTTAACAACTTCTGACAATCAATTCCCCTAAACCATATGTTGATGCCACATTAAATGTTGCATTTATTCGTCTTGTACATGACCCTCCGACCATCGGATATGGATTCTGTTTCCGAATGGTAATCAAAGGCCATGCAACGTACATGGTACATGCCCAAGGGAGATCCACTCCACTTATCGCGCATATGTCAAGATATTTTCCGTAGTCAGCCACCCTGTTTAGATGTGGTCGCGAACATAATTAAAGACAGTTTCATAGTTTAAAATCCACCACCAGTACCGGTGGTGCTGGTGCCTGCCACGCAGTGGGTTAACATAGCCATCATCAGCAATAAACTAAATACTTCTCCATTGACGAACAAAAGCCAAAATGGGCTATAGCTCCTCGGCATAGTGAGTGCGAAAAAAAAGTGCACAGATGGTACTGGAATATTACTCAATTAAGGGGTAGTTTTCATTTGATTCTTGTTCACAGTTGGATAAGGATCGCATAGTGGTCCTTGGGTTATTAGAGATCACTGCCAGTGTCAGCACAATGCAGGTTGTGTGTATACGGAAGGGGTGCAATGTTGCCTTGCAAAATCGATGCAATATGTGTTGTAAATGTTATCGGCCTTGCAACTAGAAACGTATTGTCGAGTTTCTGATATACACAAGTGCGGGGTACTACTTTGCCTAACTACAAGTGGTAGTCATACGCACTGACTTGGTGGACCTGTTACGAAAATAAAATCAAATAAGGGATGCAACTTTGCCTGATAAAATATTTGGAAAAACTGAAGAGTGCTCTGGTGGTTTGATTTTAATGGTGGAAAAAAAAAACATAACAAAACAAAAGAATCTGACGGCGACCATTGGAGGGGTTGAAACCTACACCGGGGAGTGCCAGCGCAGCTCTTGACATTCTGTTGACTTATGTTTCGCTCTGGTTCTGGCGGTGCAATGTGGTTTCGGTGTCAAGTTAAATATGGTCAATTTAATTCATATGCCGTGTAAATGGGAACAACGATGAGAGAGGAAACTTAAAATGGGTATATTTTTGGTGTAGGCTTTATGAGATGAAGATAATTAATACGTTTTTGAGATCCGTTGAGTTAAATTTTCGGCGGCTTACTTAAAATAACTTTTATTGTTTTTGTTGTGGAGTAGGTAGGATAAGTATGTAACTTTAAAAATTTTTTGTTTCGAGTTTCTAAACACTTCACGGATTGTCGTAAAACCCTAGTCAGTATAAGCTATCATTTCTTATGCATGCAAGTCCTTTGAATCTACTCTAGAGCGGCTGCGGCTATAATTATCTAGCAATGTAACATTGCCCGAGCTGGTTTAACCTTGTTTGTTTGTTCTGTTTCTCCAAGAAAAAAACACATAATGTTTGATTGTGGAGTTTGATTTCTTTTCTTTTATAAATTCGTTTGAAAGACAAGAATGAATTGTTTCAGCAGTTAAAAGTTAACTTTGAAAAAATATTTCTCTAGAAATTTAAATACAGGCTGTTTTTTTTAGAGGTATAGAACTTCGAATTGAAATAAAACACAAGAAAATCGCATTAGTGTCCATCAATTTGGCTTTATTGGAAGAATAATTTTATGCCATTAATGTTTAAATATGATTTCGGGCATGTGGGCGCCGCGGCTGGTTCAAATAAAGACAACTCTAGATGTCCAATTTTCAACCAATAACGCCACGAATGTTGGCTTCCAAGTCCTCTAACATTTCTGGTTTGTTGGCGTAGGCCAGCGACTTCAAATATCCCCAAAGAAAATAATCCAATGAAGGCCAAATTGAATGTTTCCTTCAATAGATCGATTGTGACGTACGCTGTGTGGCATGTAGCGCCGTCTTGTTGGAACCACGTCTCATCCACATTCATGCCATCCAATTCGGGAACAAAATAGTCGGTTATCATGACTCTATACCGGTCTCCATTATCGGTAACTGACTCTCCAGCATCATTTCGGAAGAAGTATGGCCCAATGACTCCACCAGCCCATAGATCATACCAAACAGTCAGTTTTTGTAGACGTACTGGCATTTCAAGAGAATCTTCACTCCAAATGCAGCAATTTTGCTTGTTGATGTAGTAGCCATTCAACCGAAAATGAGCCTCATCACTGAACAAAATTTTGCGATGAAAATCAGCATCGATATCAATCTCATTTTCGGCCCATACACCAAAATCACGACGCATTGCATGGTCTAGCGGCTTTAATTCTTGCACAATCTGGATCCTGTAAGGTCGTAAGAAGAGATCTTTGCACAAAATCTTCCATAAAGTTGATAGACAAAGCTCCAATTGCTCTTCAACACTTTGCTCTACAGCGGCAATTGTTTCTTCGGTGCGCACTGTTCGACGTCTCTGCGGATGCGTATTATACCATAGAGTAAACGTAGTGCGAAAACGATCCATGGTTAACCGAATTAATTGCTCTGATGGACGATTATGCCGACCATAAAATGATCGGAGCTTGCGGTTAACTTCGCGTACTAAACCATTATATTCGAAATAAATTTGCACGATTTGCAAGCGTTGTTCATTTGTCAACCTGTTCATGATGAAATGGCAAACCAAACTGAACATAAATGAGATTAGAGTTGACAGATTGACCACAAAATGTCAGTTTTATCTCTATTCGAAAAACCAACCTCTAAAAAAAAACACCCTTTACCTATATGAAGTGAATTTTATTTATCAGAATTGCTAAAAGTACTTATTTTACAAGCATTACAATTTTCAAAAGCAAATTGAAGTAAAGGGTGATTTTTTAAGAGGTTTAGAACTTTTTTTAAAAAAAAACACAAAAAATTCGAAAAAATGAATGAAATATTTATTTGAATCGATAGTTTGAACCTTGCAATTTAATGTTTAAAGATAATTTCATGCAAATGTTGACCGCGGCTGCGTCTCAGGTAGCCCATCCGCTGAATCCAATTTTGGCATACTCTTTCACACATATCGGCCGGTATCTCACGAATGAATGCATGGATGTTGGCTTCCAGTGCGTCAATCGAATGGCATACCCCCACAAAAAATAATCTAATGGTGTCAAATCGCACGATCTAGGCGGCCAATTGACCGGCCCGAAACGTGAAATTAACTGTTCACCAAACTCGCTTCGCAATTGCGCCATTGTTTCGCGTGCTGTGTGGCATGTGGCACCGTCTTGTTGAAACCACATATCATGCAAGTCAAGAACTTCCATTTCGGGCAAAAAAAAGTTTGTTATCATCGCTCGGTAGCGTTCACCATTGACAGTAACGCTGCGATTCGCATCATCTTTGAAGAAATATGGCCCAATAATGCCGCCGGCCCATAAACCGCACCAAACAGTGGCTTTTTCGGGATGCATTGGTAGCTGTTGCAATGCTTCTGGCTGATCTTTACTCCAAATGCGGCAATTTTGCTTATTTACGTACCCATTCAACCAAAAATGAGCCTCATCGCTGAACACAATTTTTCGATAAAAAAGCGGATCCTCGGCCAGCTTTCCAAGAGCCCATTCACCAAAAATTCGGCGTTGTGGTAGGTCGGCTGGCTTTAGTTCTTGCACCAGCTGTATCTTAAAAGGCTTTACGCCCAAATCCTTCCGCAAAATTTTCCACGTAGTGCTGTAACAAAGGCCTAACTGCTGGGAACGGCGCCGAATCGACATTTCGCGGTCTTCTGTCACACTAGCTGATACGGCCGCAATATTTTCTTCAATACGCACAGTACGTAAACGTGTTGGTGGTTTAATGTCCAACAAAGTAAATTTGGTCACAATCTTCCGAATAGACTGCTCAGAAGGTCGAGAATGCCGATCATAAAATGGAAACAGCGCGCGATGAACATTTCGAACCGAGCACGAATTTTGATAGTAAAATTCAATAATTTGCAAGCGTTGTTCATTTGTAAGACGATCCATGGTTAAATTGCAAACCAAACTGAAGCTGTTTGACAGTGACACAAGGTACTAAACACACGTCAGCTGTCAAAACCAGTGTTGCCAAAACCAAACCAGCTAAAAAATCACCCTTTATATGTGTATCACTGGTCAAATATTTAAAAAGATGGGTTTTAAAAGTGTGGTGTTTGTGGTTCTCCTTAATGAAATGGGGATTAGAGATAATCTGAGGTAATGTTTTGGTAGGACACATGCACCAAATCACCAATCAAGTTTGGGTGGAGGAAAGCATGCCTGATGACTGGACCATCAGCTTCATATGACTATCGATACATATTCCTGCTAAATGTCCCACTAAACATACTATCCAACGTAGAGGGTGGATGTCTCAGACACTTTTGGAAACCCACTACCAGGATGGCTTTGGACCCGTAGACCGTAGACAAAATTTGCACACCTGCTCATACTGAAAAAAAAATAACGAATTTCTAGTCGAGACCCATCAGGTTGTCATCGACTTTTATGATACCATTAATTGCAAGGAGCTCTTCACAGCGATGGTCGATTTCGAGTTTCGGGAAAAATATCTCCCTTTGTGTCGGATGTCCCTAAAGAACACGTTGTGCAATGTACAGTATGGCAGTAGCTCATCTCAACTCTTTCGGGAAAGAGATGAGGTATACTGCGACTAGTTATATTTGTTTCAAGCATATAAATACGCAAGGCAGTAGACACGAAAGCACTGTCTTTAACAGATCCGTATAAAAAACTTTAGTGGAAATTCAACAAAGAATTACTCTAAGAAAATGTACTTGGGTTGCCAGCTCTGTTGGAAGATACCTTCTTAGGCTATGTTAAATAAAGGACACTGTTTGCGAGGAGGAGAAGATATAATCGCGGATACCCCCAGGCTCATTGGCGACACGAAAGACTGATCCTCCGTTTCAAAGACCATGCTATCGCGGACGCCAAAATGCTTGGTCTGGATAACTGGAAAAAGCGTCACCGAAATCGTAGAGGATGGATCGCTGGATGATCGAAAGCATGTTGTCTAAGTAATTTTTAAACAATTAGTGTAATGCCATAGAGACGATAGGTTCCAGGAAGAAACAAATTTTTAAATGTCCCTACTTCTTTTTTTGCTTACAGTCTTGGCTTGGGGTACACTTATTTTGTCACAGAATTTTAATTTTAAAGTGAACAGTTTGTCAGTGCAAGCAATTAGAAAAGTTTTAAAAATTGTTTTTCAACCAAATATGCAAACATTTGACTGTTTTTAGTGAAGAAAATGTTTTTTTTTTATTTATAGGGAAGTAGTTAAATTTTTCTGTAGCCACCACTGCTGTTGTAAAGCTAGAGCTAACGAATCACCTTAAAATAGAGATAACTATTAAAAATAGATAAATATGAGTGGGCAGCGGCCCAAACTACGGCCTAAAGCTTAGCTTCTCCAATCATTGAGTGTGCGAAGATTATGTTTTGATACGAATGGAAGGGACCTACAGGTTCATGCCGATTCCGGAAGGCAATTTTATTCTGTAAGAAGCTTTTCATTTCAGTTCTTACTCTTGAATGTTCTGACAAACATCGCCCATTCTCTGCCTAATCTTTCGCAAGAGGTTATGATAAAAACCTTCTTTTTTCGTGGTACGGGTCCTTAACTACTAAGCCACTGCACCGACGAGTGTGCTATTAATCTCGTAAAGATTGTATACTCGTTCTTTTAATTCTATGTAAGTAGTAAACCTTCATCGATTTATTCAGAGCATCGCCAACATTTTTGTTGTTTTTTTTTTCGTTTTTAACATATTTACATGTTTTATGAGAATTTGAAGTCGGTCCATTTAAATATGTAATTTACCGTTAGAACAAATAAAATTTAACATTATTTTCCCTGCACCGCCACACTCACCTCTCTGTATTATTGGTGAATAAATTTCGCCTTAAGCTCAATTGAAAAATATAATCATATTGATTCAAGCATCCACGACCTCCTTTCGCCGAAAGAAATGCATAATTCAATTGAAGGAATCGAAGAAGAATTACGATTACAGAGGAACAAAAAATAAAAAGAAATATTCCTCGAATTCGATTTCTGTGGTGGCAGCGTTATCAGGATCAAAAGGCTTCACAGCACAAAGGTCGTTAAGACACTCCCGCGAGAATCCACTTCTCTTTTCATTGCGCGCAGTGAAACTCGAAGATACGAGTAATAAATAAATTCCACCATGAAAAAAGAAAACAATTCAAATCGTCTCATTATCATATGTAATTCAGTTCGTTGTGTAAATAAATGTAGCATAAAAGGACATTAAGGATTCAAAATATCTCTCTCTCTCTCTCTCGTTCTCCTATCCAGTAAGAAATAAATTTTATACATTCTTCGTTTGCAACTAATCATGTGGAATAAATTGAAACCTTCTCGATCGATTACTTGAAATAGAAATGCGGCAGCTAAAATAGAACTCTGCAAGGATAATTGGATAAAGTTTGTTCGCCATCTTCTCTTCAATTAATCCAATGGTAAAGATGTCATCGTTGAACGTGTCCGGAATGTCCGGCGAATCCATCAGACGGAAAAACAGATAATGTATTCTAATGTGTCAACATTTTCACTAAATAAAAAACTCGAAAACTTCCTACAGAAGTGTCCACTCCATGTTAACTTCCCTCTCTCATGTACGGGGTAACCCTTACTACTGCTATATATACATTTTCCAGATTTTTGTATGTTCATCGTCCATCGTCCATATCCATGCTGAACTCGACTCCCCTTCTCTGAAGTTGGAAAACCAACTGAAGCGTTAAAGTATATGTCAACTGTTAGTCGTTCATTGTATTTTCTGGCAAGATGTCCTTTTCCCATAAGGATCAGAAAATCCATACGACAATCCCTGCTCGGCGAGAATTTATGGAGTGCGGACCCATCCGGGCTATATGTGTGGAGATTGCAATTCCGTTTTGTTGATGGGGAGTGTTGGGCTGTGTTGGTGATTATTGGTAACATCATTTTCGTATCCAATCTGATTCAAGGACCTTTTCTCGTAACCCAATCAAGTGGTATGTCTGAGATAATAATTTCGCTTTTGCTTAGTTATTATGAGTGTAGATGATGTTGGTAGAGGGGACTTTTGCAGTGAGTATGTGTTTCGTGTCAATGAGATGTAAATTGGGATGTTTCATGCTGGGCTAACCAAACAACCCTTTCTCTCCGGCAGGAAGGATATCATCACTTTCACACATAATCGTTTCGAAAGTTCTTGTGGTCGCCCATTCTCTGCCTAATCTTTGTCTAATGATTGAATTTAATTAACAGAAGCTTATGTGAGGATTGCCAAGAGTTTGGTAGATAGGTAGGTAGGTACACACTGAGTTGCTAAGAAGGTACTTTGTTCGGATGCTAAGGAAACGTGTTCTCGAGGAGCTAGCACTGCAGTGGCTACAAAAAATAATTTTGCACAGATACACAAGTGGCCGTGGGTGTGCTGATGTGAACTGAATATTTGATCTGCTACGGTTGGCAAGGTTTCTAAGAAATACATTTGGGGTCAGTAACGAGGTAAATTCGGAAGAGGATCTAAGAAAAAAAAAATCAAGCACAGACCGGACCGCACATGGAACATTTAGAGTAAGTTTGCAGGTATTATGAAGAATACTGTTCTTATTTTGTGGTTGAATAATATCCGAAGAATAATGATACTTAAATGTGAAAACTTAGTAAAAAAGATATAATCGATTTTACAAAGATAGTTAAATATAGAGCTTTTGGACATGGAAAAAAAAGTTGGTGGAATTGAGGAAAAGGAACGAAAAGTATTCTAAAATTTAATTTGGAGTCCTTAGTGCGCCACTGGTTAGTTGCAATCGTCTTTTTCAAAAGTGGCTCCAGCAGATTTGGGTCTGCTATTTTATTTTGGGCACTTTGAACCAATTAAAGGGTGGCCAAATAGCAATGATAGTCTTACAATTGTTATGTATCGGCTGTCGTCCATCAGAGGGCTTAGTGCGCACACAATTCATCGCACCGCGCGAAAGAAAAGATAGTCGCCGTATCGGCTGATATCACAGAAGACCCAGAAATGTTGATTTTGCGCCGATTAGCCGAATTGGGCATCGTCAGAGAGTCTTTCTACTTGACAAATCATTTCTTTAGTCTACCTCGAGGCCAAATGGAATAGCGACAGTATTAGGTGTTTGTCGTTCTATAGCTCTTATCTGGTTACCATTTATAAGGAAAATTTGCACCAAAGAATACTCATAAGCAGCGTTTCTATTCAGCATGTTAAATAAAATACCTACTGCATTGGCAAAAGCGCCGACGAAATGGCAAGAGAAAGGTTCTGCAAATGACTAAGAACAGGAACGCCACCACATTGTAACCTAAGGGACTAGTGGGATGCAAGATCAGAATGAAGGCTAATACCAGATGGTAGTCTTTAATGACCTTTAACATATTCAGGCGGCTGTAGCCACAGCATGATAAAGTTCGGACCAACAAACTTCTCCAGGGTGACAGTGTATATCTCTCGATATGAGGTATATCTCTCTGTCACTACCCGAGTCTCAGTACTTGGAAGTTATTACATCACCCACCGAAGGGTAACCGAATGCGTCCATGAGGACCTTACCTAACTTGTGAGTCCTCTCACCATTTTAATATATTTTTATTTTAAGATAGAAAAGATTTTGCTTCATATTGCATCTGAATTAACAGTTCAATTTGTATTTATTACTTATTTCTTTTGTTAAACTCACAAAACTTCTTAATAAATATTAGCCTTTTGTAGAATCAATCCACATTTTTATTAAACAGGCCAAGGTTTTATTTTTAGCCTAGTAAAGCCCTAAATTTAACACTTAATACCAATAGTATGGGATCAAACTCCACGAACTACAGAATATGTAGTAACTATACATTCACAAACTGCTCTGGTTCGAAATGTGACAAATACAGACTGATTCATCATGAGGTTTGATTTTCAATAGGCTTTTTGACAGATCACGCGTGACTCCTATCAAACTGCTTTTTTCATTTTTATTCCGGATCGTTTGGCGAGTCATCATGGAAAGACTCACACCAAAACAGCGTCTCCAAATTGTTCAGATGTATTACGAAAATCAGCGTTCCGTTCGCAAATTTGTGTCCCAGTTTTCATTAGTGGATGATACCCAACGGGTTAGACCACATCCAGCACTTTATGGTGTGGTTTATGGGCTCATTGGTCCATATTTCTTTAAAAATGAGGCAAATCAGAATGGTAACGTCAATGGTAACCGTAATCACGCCATGTTAACGGACTTTGTGCTTCCTGAAATTCAAGCCCATGGTCTCGGTGAGCTTTGGTTTCAACAAGACGGCGCTACGAGCCATACAGCGCGTGATACTATGGACTTCAATGGAGAAATCATTTTGGTGAGGACTTAATTTCACGTTTTGCTGAACGCCTGACGCCTAGATCGTGCGATATCACACCTTTGGGCTATTTTCTCTGGGGATATGTAAAGTCCCAGGTCTTCAGGAATAAGCCAGCTACGATTGACGCTTCCGAAGCCAATATTACTCGTGTTGTTCGCCAATGAATGCGCCATGAATTTTTATTTCAATCGGCAATACAAATTTTTGGTTCACTTTCAAATTTATTTGTTTTATTTTTCATTATAAATCAAACCTGATGAATCACTCTCTACATTTACGAACGATAGAATGACTTAGCGAGCTATATTTTCAAATGCGTTTCACCCAGTTGTCAGTGGATTACCACAAATCAGATTAAAACACGTGCCGAGCCAATGGAAAGTTGCGGAAGTCATTATGGTTTTAAAACCAGGAAAACCGCCAAATTAAGTAAAATCGTATAGACCAATTTCGCTTCTCCCAGTCATATCCAAAGTTTTCGAGAGGATATTACTAAGGCGTCTACAACCGGTTATAGAAGATAATAATCTCATCCCTGACCACCAGTTTGGGTTCAGAACCAAGCATTCGACAATTGACCAAGTGCATAGAATTACTGACGTAATCGAGAAAGCATTTGAGGAAAAAAAGATATGCTCAAGCGTATTCCTTGACGTCTCACAAGCCTTTGACAAGGTGTGGCACGACGGCTTAAAATTTAAATTACGACAAGTTCTCCCCTTTCGGCTATATGATATTTTAGAATCATATCTCGGGAATAGACTCTTCCGTGTTAGGCATGGAAGCGAATACTCGGAGCTTAAAGAAATTTCGGCTGGCGTACCGCAAGGAAGCGTCCTTGGGCCGCTTCTCTATCTGTTATATACTCGCGATATACGAAGAGAAGATTGCACTACCCTCGCTACGTTCGCCGACGACACCGCTATCCTTGCAGTCGGTAATACTATCGAAGAAACGACTGCAAAACTGCAAACCGCACTGAATAAAGTAAATGAATGGACGAGGGACTGGCGGATCGCCCTCAACGAAACTAAATCTGTTCACGTGAATTTCACGTATAAGAAAACTAATGACTTGCCAATTTTTCTAAACATGGCCCGAATACCCTTTGCAAACGAGGCCAAGCAAGTGCTAAAGCCAGTGTGGACCTACGGTATACAACTTTGGGGTTGTACCAAGAAAACAAATGCCAATATTTTACAAACTCTTCAAAATAGAGTGATTAGAGAAATTGTCCATGCTCCGTGGTATATTAGAAACGACGATATCCACAGGGATCTCGGAATTCCTACAATCGAAGCTGAAACTAGAAGCATCGCGCGAAAGCATAGAAACCGACTAATCGGACATATCAATAATACAGTCCGACACATTTTGGATGAGAATAATTTATTGCGCCGACTACAAAGAACGAAACCTTTCGACTTGGCAAGATAAGGATTAACCGCGTCCTAATTGCGGAACATGCAGGATCTTTCAGTGGAAAGTAACCTGTCAAATGTTTTTTTTATTTCGCGATAGAAAAATTGCTTGATAAGTTATATCTTAGTTGCAGTATCTAACATTCTATAGAAGGGTGGTGTTTTTAGTCAGTAAAAATCTGACACTACTATGAGCACGCGCTTGCTATCCTCATAGTGTCTTTGGAAGATTTTCACCTACCCTCGGCAAAAAAAACTGCGTTTCACCCAGTTGTCAGTGTATTACCACAAATCACATCTAATCCATACGCAGTCTTCTTCAATTCACTTAAAAGAAATATGGTTCTTTAGTGACATTTAAAACCCATGCCTCTCCGTCTGTGTCGTGGTAACTATAATCGTAAATCGTAAACATTATCAAACCATAGTTAATTTCGAGTTAGTAGAGAGTTAGGTCGTATGCATAGGGTTTCGATTGAAAATAAAGACAAGGTTTCAACCTGTTGAGACCTACTCCAGCACAGACTAGCTGTCGTTTTAAGATCAATAACTACGTGCCAAGACTAAAGGCTTAACATTTGGAACAACAACACACAACGGAGAATGGAAAATGTACTCTCGAAATTTGATCTCCTGGTGAAGAAACTTAATCCCGCTTTAAAAAAAAAAATCCGAGAAACAAAAAGTTTCATTTCAACTACAAACCCACATCAAAACAAAGAACTGCCTTATTTGCAAATGTCTACCAAAATATACACTTGTTCCCCAGAGCCCAGAAGGGAGTTAAAGCATCCAGCACTGATTTGATTAGGAACAGCAACTCATTTGAGCAGAAACACATTTTCCTTATTAGAAATGGGATGTCCTCCGTGTCCTTCTGTTCGTCTCACAATCGCTCTCATATTTAGAACTACTACAACAACTGTGATAAAAATAATAATTTATGAGGATACAAAACTCCGACGCATATTTTTTCCAACACCCATCCCCAGAAACCATCAGAAGAACACATCACCCCGTCGCGTCGCGTCGTCACAAACAGGACATCTCTCGCACTTGTCTTTCTTTCGACGATATGGATACGAAACGAACGAATTCATTCAGAGAAGTCCTCGCTACTAAGTATTGTTGCTCGTAAATCGACCCCTAATGAACATTTCATTTCGCACGATATTTTATGATTATTTAAAAGGGGTTGCCGTTTGGCTTCGGCTTTTGTATGTGCTCGATTGTCATCCTCGGCGGATATTTATGGTGGTTCTAATCGCTATGTCATCATATCTCATCTCGGTCGTTGTACAAATCGAATCATACAGTACGGAGTGGGGCTTGGCAATGCACAATGATTCATTAACAAGTACTGCGGAATATGTACCACTGTCATATGCGAGTCATAAATGTAAATTTTTCGCTAGCAGTATATGTGGAACGGGGTGGGTGGTGTTGTAGTTCATGCTAAATTGAATTGGAAATATCGAAAATGTTTGCTAAAATATTAAAAATATCGAAATGGGCCACATGTTCGAGGGAGTCTGGGATGTTTTCGCAACTGCGACGGGTAAGTGCATTCGGTGTTTGCAAAAATTACCACCACCAAAACTACCGAATTATAATGCTATTAGAGGGTTGTTGGACGGTTTATTTTAATTTATTGATTGAATCGCTCTTAATACCGGCGGCCTATCGAGATGATCTTATTGTTGGGGTTGGTGGCCCGATGACGATTTGTCGATACTCTGGCTAATGGGAATGTGCAAATGTTTGCAATAGAATTTGATTTACAAATGCTCAGTATTTAGCACTTCAATGTGTGATATAGTAAAAACCGATTTTAATTACATTAGCATTGGACTAGCTGGTATTAGTTGGTATTCATGAGGGATTAGGGTGTAGTTTCCTTGCGGATTAGTGGAGTATTTGCTTTGTATGGATGGGGATGTGGAATTGTTAGAAATCCAATTCAAAATATGTATTTAAAAAAAAAAGACATTCAGTTGACAACCAAGAGATCTTATATGGGTGGCGTTTAGACAACGAGGAATTACTTTATTTACGTTTAAATTTTAAATCCATTTTTTATAAAGCTTACAAACTAGACAAAAATGATTAAATCTAACTTAAAATTAACAGGATACTTATTCTAGATAACTGATCCTTATGCGGACGCTCTAAACTTAACTATATCACTTAATACTATTAAGTTAACTTCGGCCTTAATAAATAATACATTTTTAAAGGGTGATCCATTTCGAGGTTCCCTACTTTTTTAAAGAAAAAAACACAGAAAATTCAAATTTAATGGAGAATGTTTATTATCATTTGAAAGAACATTCTTTGGAATTTATTTTTAGAAGATTATGTCTATCAAATGTAGGCCGTTGCTACGTCGCAGATGGTCCATCCGTTGAGTCCAATTTTCGATCACTCGTTCGAGCATTTCGACTGGTAACTGGCGAATGATACGCGTGATGTTTTTCTCCAAGGCCTGAATCGAAGCGGGTTTGTCGGCATAAGCTTTTGACCTTACATATCCCCACAGGAAAAACTCTAACGGTGTGATATCACAGGATCTCTCAATAAGTCCATTGATTGATGCGATGTGTGGGAAGTGGCGCCGTCTTGCTGAAACCAAATGTCGCCGAGATCACGAGCTTCAATTTCAGGCATCAAATAGTCGGTTATCATGGCACGATAACGGTCGCCATTGACGGTTACGTTCGCACCGGCATAAAATAAAGAAAAACGTCGGATCTTCTTGGAACTTTTCAAGAGCCCATAGAGCGAAGCGATGTCGCTTGGGAATGTCGAGCGGCTTCAGTTGTTGCACAAGCTGTATTTTGTACGCTTTCAATTTAAGATCTTGACTTAAAATGCGCCAAGTCGTTCCATACGTCAGTCCGAGTTGCTGCGAACGGCGCCGAATCGACTCTCTATGGTCTTCGTGTACACTCTCAGCTACGGCCGCTACATTTTCTTCACAGCGTGCTGGACGTGGTCTATTCGGTTCTTCATTCTTCAACTAAATGCTTAGAAGTGTCAGGCTCTGCCCTCGGCTTTGTTAAATGTTGGTCTAAAGAATATTCTGAACAGCGTTGCCACTAAGAACAAAATATGGTGGGCGTTTTTGAGAGCATGGTATTTGGGGTTTCTTCAGGATCTGCTCGCCCAATACGGGTAACAAGATCTAATATGCGATGTTTAGGAGACTTGTACCTAATAGATGTCGCAGTTTAGATGGACACTTTTCTTTTAAAATGAAAAGTGTCCATCTTTTTCGAGTCACCTCCTGTTATCACAAACAGTTCCACACGTAAACCGCCCAGCCCAGCCACCCTGTTGCACTTTAGTTTATATATTGCTGTCCTCACTTAATTTTGGTCGGGTAGACGGAGTTCAGCAAAATGAACGCCAACATTGTACATGTTTTATAAGAAAACCTTAATTATTTGTCAAAATAAGGCTTTATGTAAATCCATATCTAGTAGAATTTCGAGATCTGAGGGCCCAGAGCCAAGGGCCAAAACTCAAAACAGAGGGCCAAATGGACCTATTGGGCACTTTTTGGCAACGCTGATTCTGAACCTTTTGTCACCAAATCACTCTATATCGCATTCGATATATCGCTATATAACCTCATTCATTCCCGTCGAATCGAAGCTGTTTAACGTTAATTTTTCCGATTTGCTCTCCGTGGGCGGCTGATTGGTACAACCTCCCTCCCTCCCTATATTGACCGTTTTTACCTCATTGATATGCAATGTCTTGAACAACGTCATCGAGTTGCTGATATTCTCTTTCTATTCGGGAAAATCGATTGTCCTTTGCTTCCTAAAAAAATGTCCATCATCGAACAAGTTATGGAAGCAACGAATGTATGCTGTATGCTACGACTTAAGCAAGGAGAGCCTCAAAACCTACATCTACCGTCGCTGGCATACCTCCCTCTCCCTCCCTTTTTTTTTCTCCTGTGAAGTTTGTTGCTAAATAAATAAGTAAGCATTTGACTCTCAGCCAGAAGTGACTATGAGTCGCTATAAACCTGCATACACGTTTATAAACGTTTATTCAACAGTGCTGAAATTAGCTTTATATTTTGATTTTTTTAAACTTTCGTTAGTGGGAGAATTCAAACTTAAGATTCTTCAGTCAAAACTCAGTAGCTTGTTCAAAATTACCGCTTTTACACAATTTATAGAATTTCTTATATCTTTCTTAGTATAGAATAGGTGCTTGTTCAACTCCATCCCTCAAAGTACCTACGCATAATCCGAATTCAGAAAATAGAATTCTCTAAAACATATTCTCACTTACAAGCAGGAACATATTTCTTCTAATATGGCACAACGCACAAAAGAAGTGATAAACAGAATAACTTTACTTTTTACACGCTTTATTGTTGAGCAAGTCAAGCAAAACTCCACACTGACCAGACAATTGTCACCATAGTACGTGATTATATCAAGGCGTCAATGCGTAAGAGCACCCAAAAAAAAAAGAAGAATCTTCTGCTTTTGATTTATATTCACATTCGGAGGAATTCAATTTTTTATGACTCCTTTTTTTTTATATCCCAGCAAAACTTTCGGAACAAAACAATAAACAAAAAACTTTTCCTTCCCAACTATGGATACTCTCGAAAATATTTGAAGAGGAACTTCCACAAATTCAAAACAAAGATTTCCTGTAAAATTATTCGGGAAAATCCCATTACGACTCAATCAAATTAACAACTCCTGCTGACATCCTTAGTGTTGTGCTTTTGTTTTTTTTTTTTTACTCTAAAGGGATAAAAACAAACCAACACTTTGAACATATCCCGAGGATCCCATAATCGGTTAGAAATTTAAGGTCTTTTCGTTTTTTGGGTGTTAAATTTGATTTTAAAATTTTCAATTTCTCTATGTCCAACAACAAGCGGGCGAACACCCCGAGCAGCACATATTCTCCCATCGCTCAGAGAAGCCATAAAAAGCGTAACGAAACAGAAAATAAGGATAACAAGTAAAATAAGCTCATCTCATATTCATAGAATGAAATTGGGGAAAATGATTGTTGTGGCATTTAATGGTGGGGATAACAAGAGCAGCAGGCATCAGGGAAAATCGTTTTTTGTTTATCCGTGCCCGATTCGCCATCATTATAGATAGAACATCGGCGCGCTGGTGATAATTTATGCGGCAAGTGGGAAGGATAATGATAGACTATCGCATGGAATCAGTATTTATTCATATATGCGAAGCGCGCGGCGGGCAACAAATGGAAAACAAATCACTTGGAATTCATATATCGCATGCCCTTGGGATGAATCTGAAATTGGTTCACACCCATTGCTACTTATGCGTAATAAAAAACTGGAGTGCAGCTCTAATTGCCTCTTTAACAAATCCCTATATTATGGTTATAGGTAGGTATTTGAGGCACGGACAAATGATGTTGTGAGAAAATAAGTTACATCGAATTTTGGTGGTGAGTATTAAATGTATTCGACGAAGGTTTGTCTATTGGAATCTTGTGCGGTTTAAAGGAAAGGTCACTGGACGTGTGTTACATAAAACTGCTGCAAGACAAAATAGATTTCAAGCTTTCTGTCTAAGCCCCACTCATTGCCATCTTCTTATACTTCCACAACCATATGTATGTTCTAAAGGGTCCGTTTTTTTTTCAACTAGTGCTTATTTCGCGAATGGTAACACTTAGCTCATGTCTGATTTGACAGATAATTAGTTTTATCCTTCCGCTGAACGAATATGGTTGTGTATACGCTTGAACAACGCTGGGAAATATTGCCACATAATTGGGCCATTTTTCTTCGAAAATGAGCAAGGAGTGGCCGTTACAGTCAATGGCGATCGTTATCGGGCCAGGTTGAACGAATTTTTGTTCACAACCAAATTGAAGAGGAGGATATTGGCAACATTTGGTTTCTACAGGATGGCGCTACGTGCCACACAGCCGACGCTACACTCGATGTTTTGCGCCCTGTTTCAAAAAAAAAAGTTATTTGGCGGACCCTATATATGCAAACCAAGGGATCGGATATAGGTCTTCGTTTCGGTCTCAAGTTTGGGGTCAAAATGAGAAGATTCTCGTAGCTGGAGCCCTATTGTTCTTTCACTTGATGCGGCCGAACCAATGTATTCGGTGTGTTTTGGCTTTTTGGACTGCATCCACAGTTAATGTGTTATTGTGTTCTCCTTCACTTGTCATCCCCACAGGGCCAAATATTCATCGAAGATTTTTTCTTTCAAATGAGCTGGTCCAGCAATCGGCGCCATATAGCAAAACTGACAGGAAAAGGATTCTGTAGAGCATACATTTTTTTCCATTTGTATTGCTCATAGATGAGCTCGAAGTTTCTGCTATCAATTGTTTGCTAATAGCGTATAGTTAGTTTGTCTTGTCCTCATTTACTTCAAGACCAACTATAGTCTCACCTGTTCTTCAAAAGCCGTGAGCCATATACCAGTAGCTGGACGGATCTATTAGGGACAGTACAGTAGAGAGCTGCATGAATGGTAAAAAAAACAACGTTGAAATGAACACTGCCAAAAATGAGTTGAATGAAATAAATAGAATGCGAAGCCGAATATATTTGAGTGAGTGAGTGCGGTCAGGTAGAACTCGGACGCACAACAGTCAAACTAAAGAAACCGATTTGAATGAGTGGGAATGCGTTGGAATAAGAGGTTGCGTTTCGAATGGATTCAAATGACAAAACGGTTTTTTAATTGTTGTTGTCTTGTCGCACATAAAGAAAAATAAGAAAGGAAAAAACGAAAGTCTATGTAACTTCTCTTCATATTTATTTAGCTTATTACTATACAAAGTAATATAGTCTCGTCGCCGTTTTTTTTCTCGGTCCATTTCTTGCGTCTCTTGAATCGAACGAAATGAAGGCACAGAAAAACTCGAGTAATTCGAGTGCCTGTGGCTGTGCCAAATTTTTTATTTCGCTTTACGCTTCATTTATTCTCATTCATTTCGCTGAATGCCGTCTGGTGTGAGACACAACACGCACTCACACTGCTACTCATTCATTTCATTGTGTGGCTCGCACTCACTCAATTCAATTCAATTCGAGTCCATTCAATTTAACGTATGTTGTGAGTGAAGCCATGCAGCTCTCTAGATAGTACTTACTGCGGTAACAAATTCTATACTGCTTAAGAAAAGTGAATATTACACGAAAAGCAGACAAATTAATATTCCTGTTTTTCAGTTAAGAACACGAAGTCGAACTCCTCTTTGTGACACTAACCTTAAAATAGTTTAAGTAGGAATAATGTTAGCTTGATTTATGTATCCAAAACAACGCCGTCTTATACGAATAGCAATAACTTTTGTGTATACAAAAATTCTTTTAGTTTAATTCTTAATTTTAATTTAAGAAAACTGTTATTTTTCAAAAATGTACTTCTCTTCTTTTTCGACAAAGAATCTGAATCCGGTTATATGAATCTTCTATTTACTGACAGATGGCAGTTAACAATTCCTTAGCAAAGACCCGGACCAGTTGGTTCGTGGTGAATTACTGTCAAATGAACAGAAAAAACTGACATACGAATACCGAAAAACTGCTCACACGGTTTCGAAACAAACTACTTGACTCCATTGAATGGTTTGTGTCATGGAATCAACATACAAATTAATGAAATATTTGTCAGCCTAGTTATCAATGCACGAGTTTTTTTTTTCTTCATTTTGGGCAGACATACAATTTTTATATTTCGACCATTCCATATTCCTCCTATCGTAAAGCAACTCCAAAAACATATTAGCTTAAGGATTAGATGAATTCAATGACATTTCCCTAAAATGAATTCTCTAAAAATATTTATCTTTATGAATATAAGTAATTAAAATAATTGAATAAATGTCTAAAACCAGCAACACAGAGGAAAAAATAATTGAAATAAATCTCATTGAAAAATATCAGAAGAAGAGATATCGTGCGGGTTTCACAAGGAAAATAAAGAGGAAGTTGTTCATTTTTTAAAGAAAGCAGGCAGCAAAGTTAAAACTACATTCCTAATAAAATTCGTTATTATTCCAGCAACAACGGCAATACCATATAGCAACATACAATAACAGGGTAATATTGTTTGTTTTTTTCTAGAACGGCGTATCCATTGTAACTGTTTTTGATGAAGGAAAGATGTTTCGCTAAAACTTACTTTCTAATAAAGGGTGAAAAGATCAAGAATAAGTGATTATAACTTTTTCACTTTTACTGCATCCCTACTCATCCACTTGTGGGGTTCGCCAACATCGGAAATCAAACACGTTTCGACATATATACATATTTAAAGATACTAGTCATTCCTTTTTAGTCCCAGCAAATATTTAGATCTGCTGAGTCTTGGACCGTCGATCAACAGCTTTAAATGCCAGTATTCGGGATGTTGTGTACGTAAAACCCCAGTCATTTCACTTTTGTGAACCGATAAGCAGCATGCAATGAATGATTGTGAGCCAACAAAGGCTGACAATGAGCCCCGCCTGGCAAGAGCGTCAGTTCTTTTATTATCCTAGGGTCCCCCCTAGGGGACGGGTCCCCAAGTCAAAGTTACAGAGTTGCACCTACCCAATCTGTTCGGATTACTTAAAGCCTCACTCAGGTGATTGGAGGTGATCGTAGCAGTAGAGCAGACTTTAATAGCAGCTTGGCTATCTGAGCTTATTTATAAGGTAGCGCCCATTTATAAGTAGGATATTCGCAGTAGTTGCGATCGCGAAGATCTCTGCATGAAAGGCAGTGAATTGGCTACACGAGGATTCAGAAGATTTGATCCGATAAAATCTAGAGTAAACTCTGGCTACAGAGAGACTGATCATGAGTGAACCATCTGTGTTTATCACTCGAAACCATCGCTGTTCCATTTCAGGCGGTCAGAAAGGATGACTCGAAAGCGGTCCTCAAAAATCTGTATTGGAGACATGTTATCGAGGGTCCCTCCTCTATAAACAGGTATATCATCAAAAAGCGCCCTGAACGTAGTATCTCTGGTACCTTCGCAAATATTGGTACTGCCGTCCAAGTACTACACACATGCGATTAAGCGTTTTTCTGGCTTCCCTTACTTCCATGTCAGCGGTGTGAATTCCTCTCATTGCACCTGTAACGCACAAACATGCACAAACACGGCTTGTTTCCTAGTCGCCTTTTTATGACAAAAGCCATTGGTTGGGATTAGCGCTGTAAGGTTATTCAATCTATCCCATCCCTGCACTGAAAGTATTAAGCGTATCGGGCGTAATGGATGTACGCACAGGCGCGGGCATCTTCTGTGAATCCCTATATTTAAGCAAAACCTTTAGAATTAACGATTATAGCAGACAAGGCCATCGCCATCTACACTGACAGCCAAGTGGCTATAAGCCCCATGCAGTCGAATGTGGTGAAATCAAGGGCCATGAATCAATGCAACAGCTCAGTAACCCTGTGCTGGGTGCGTGCGCATGCTGATATCCCGGGAAAAGATGGAGCTGACAAGCCGGCAAGATCGGGTCGGAGATGAACGCATCACTGGCACTCGAAGAAATAAGCTTTACTGCACGAAAAATCGGAATCGACTCCTTGAGTATAACTAACCTACGCTGGACAAAACTTGACGTGTGCTGACATACGAAAAAGCTGTAGCCAGCGGTTAGCAAAAAAAAATCAGAATTGTTGATTGGTCTAAACCGTAAGGACATCCAATCAACGGGAGTCCTCACGGGGCACTGCGCTGTGAGTCTACATGCGGAACGGCTGGCCATAATGCGCAATGACTTTTGCAGAAGCTGCAGAGAAGTTGTAGAAATTGAATCTGACAGGGCAGTGGCTCTTTTTGGTGTTAACCCAGGGACATTTTAAAGATATTGAATGTGTTGCTGGCTGGTCTCTTTGTTAAAATTGCTAAAAGCGACTTTTTCCCTTTAGTCGCCTTTTAGATATTTTATTCCCGTTGCTGCATGTGACATTTTGTATATGAACTATTCAACTAAATTTTGATTGCACACTTTTACCTTCATTCTCATCACAACTTACCATCTTACATAGCCATGTAATCCTTGAATACTGCTATATTGCAACAGCAACGGACTTGCAAAAAACTGACTTTCCAAAGTCCATTAAACTATCACCTGCTCCTTGCGCCAAGTCCCTGCAATAATTTCTCTTTATTAAAATATATCGGCAATTTGCAAAGCATTATCTTGACTCTTGATAGGCTCCACTCCGGTGGTGGTGAATCGATGAAAAATTGCAACTCAATGCAGGTGCAACAAAGTGCCGGCTGTACATTTTGGCTAAAACATTAAAATTGAAAAGACCAACAAAAAAAAGGAGAAGCCCAAAAACTTCACTATTCAATGAATTTCTTATATACAAAGTCTCAACTCTGGCGGGACAGAGTCGGCAAAATTTTAATTCGGCAAAGGATTCAGCCAAGAAAGTTGATGTTTTGATAGTACCTATGTTACCTGGCTGGCCACACGAACAATGAAACGCGTTCTTCAGGTGGGTTACGGCTTAAGAAAGTGGTGCTGCTCGTGCCAACCCCGTTGAAAACATCAAAACATCTGCACCACGAACGTTCTTCATTTAATTCATGTGTGTGAAATCTTTATTCGCACTGAGAAAGGGTTGAAAGGATAACAAGGAACAGCACGTGCTAAGCAAAACATCTGGGTAGCTGCAGGAGCTGACTTCTTAGAGGGTTATTCGTAGCCAAATTTGGGTTAATAACCTCCAATTTTAGACAGTGTAAGCAGGTGATTATGGTTCTTAACACAAATACAAATATATATGTGTGTGTGTGAAATGCATACACATCGGTGAGGTCCCCATTTCCAAACAAACGTTTTATAACAAAAACAAGACGTTAAGAAATATCGTTTTATGAGTTTTTCACTCGCAAATCTTCGGTCTAATGTGCAGAATGACGAATGGACGTTTTGCAGAATGTCTTCTCTCAATTGCGCGCGCACACATAAAACCCGCGATTGAACATGAAATATGCCACTAAGAAAAACAGCCCCGAGAATAAAAAATAAATAAAATAAAATAAATTCCATAACAAGGCGCGCATGTACAAAAAAATAAAAAACAAAGTAAAAAGGTTTTTGAAGCGCCAGCGCTAACACCGCGCAACAGAGGAGAGAGTTCCGATTTGAGAGAATCTTTTGTAGGTACTGTGGTACTGGTACTGGTACCTCATCCACATCTCAGACCAAAAACATTTTCGCCGAAACTAAGAAGGAGTGTGAGAACTGTGAACATGCAGAACAATTTATTGTACAGTATGTTGAGCAGGAAAGGTTACAGAAACAAGGGAGTTAGAACATTTTGATTATATTTCAACACGTGAAGTGTTCAATACACGTGGCTGGGCTGCCAAGATTAGGTCAATAATATTGAACATTTGAATGAAACAAAAATGTCTGGTTATGGAACAATGGCTCAAAGCACAAATTTTAAATTTTGTTTTAATTTTTTTTAAGAACCTATGTATAAGAATGTTTTATGTCATCTGTCAGCTGTTAAGAACATCCGTCATCTGAAAAACTATCATCTGTAATATGTCATTTTTCATATGTCATCTGTCACCTGTCTTATGTTATCTGTCAGTTTTCATTGCTCATCTATCTTTCAGATTTTGTTGTAGTGGCGTCGATAAAAAATACGATCATTTCTCCAGATATCTAGCACCTAATGTGACTTATTACACTATTAGGCGTGCCTTCTCTTTTTTTGTAGTGCTTAGCTACGGTCCCTGTCGATATGGTCAATATCTCTGCATCACATATACCACCAATAAATTGCGCTTCACCTAAAAGGCGACTTTTACAAGTTTGTATGCCGTTGATATGACTGGAGATCACCGGTGTCGTGATAGAAAGACCAAAGAAAAAAATAAAAGCATGAACGTGTTGAACAAACATAAGAGTGACAGTTCTAAAAACCCCACGATCACACAAATGTAAGATCGAATCAGCGATCTCGACCACTAGAGATGAAGTAAAATTAGGAACTTTTTGATCGCTCATTAATGATTATTAACCTCGTTGGCAAATGGAAGCGAAAAGGTTTTTCAATCAGTGCTAATTGTCCCAGCCCTATGAGGTAGAACCCTTAACAACACTTATGGGTCGAATTTGGGAAAATAGAAATATACGTGTTTCTTGATTTCTTGCGGAGTTCTATTTTCAAATAAAATAAAGAAGACTTGTCGATTTATTCCAATTTGTTTGACGAAATTGGCCCGACGCCTGTTCGTGTTCTACCACTTAACTCCTACCTTCTGAAAACTATACAAACTTGAGTTTCTTTTGGTCTTCAAAACGAACCTGTCATCGCGAACCAAGGGTACAATGCTTTACATTTTCCAAATAAGGCTAAATATTTACGTCAACTTTTAAGTGTACTTCGCAGCACCGTACATTCTATTTCCACAAATACTTCTTGACATGTTTAATATAAAAGTGCGATCAGACGGTCATCCAAACTTGTCATCCGGATGAAATCAGAAATCCGGACGTCAGAAAATTTGTTTATTTCAAACTTTGTGACCACTCTAGGATAAATTCTACGTCGGATGACAAATTTGGATGACCGTCTGATCGCATCTTTAGTGCCGCACCATAAAAAATGCTTAAAGGTCATGGTCACGTGGCCATTCTGAATGCATTCGGTAATCCCAAGAATTTCAATCATTTGGAACTCCTTTTAAATTAGACTCTTCTTCTTTGAAGTTCAGAAACCTCTTTGAAGTCACTGAAATAAGTTCAAGTGTATATTTCACGGGTGCTCCTGATACCAGGCTGTACAAAAGTAACAAGTTAAGCGTTTCATTAAATTATCTATATTTTTCACACATCCCTAACCAAATATTCGGGATTGATGAAAGCTCTGAACTAATCGCTATGACGTCTTGCCGTTTTAGCACTTAGCTTGTGCCTGCACCACAAAGTCAAAACTTTTGGGGTCCGTTTTAAAAACTTCATCTAACAAAATATCATTAACTAACTTTAAAGACATACTGTACATGGAGTAAAACATGATAAAGATAAAACGATACTGTGCCAAGGATAATAACGACTCACAGGCGACGGCCACAAACTGATGGCATGGCAGCGTGGTAAGCTCCAGAAGCAGCATCAGCCAATCTACCAGCAGCCGAAGAAGCATCAACAGATGATGGAGAAGTGTAAGACGCAATCAGAAGCGCTGACCTGAAGGAATGAAATGTGAAGCACGTGCTTAACCCTTTGCACCTCATGAATTCTCTGCGCTTCGGATTTTCGCCTTCTTTTTCTTTTATTTTCCCCGCTACTCCGACAGATTCCGATGCGATGCGGCGGCAACCAAGACTACGGCGACGAAGACCGAAGACCGAAGACCGACGACGATGTGAAGATTGCTCGAGGAGGTCTCTTCTCATGCGCACATTGCATCGTTAAGTGTCTGGTAACAATTTCAAGAATTATTACCCTTCCAGCCGGCAACAGCAGTGTGATCATCCTGCTGACCGCCGCAGCAACCTGTAGCATCATCTCGAGGGCTGAACACTTGATTAGGCGTAGAAGTGTTCGAGCTGTTTTAAGTGGTGGTACTGCCCCGGCCGCTGTGCTTCGCTGATATGCCTGTCTAAATGATGCTCTCAAGAATGTTTGGAATTTTGGCCAAAAAATTACCATTGGCCAAAGTGTTAGCGTCGTCGGCTCTTAGCTTCTTTAAAGTATGTATATTCCGTCCAACTGATTGTCATGTTCTTTTACACCAATTAAGCTCGTCAGCGGTGTGTTTTTTTTTTTTTAATGTGTTCTTTTTATTTTCATCTTTTATCCGAAATAATTGCAATACCAGTCAAAGGAATCTGAAATTGCATTTACGCGCGCAGCAGGAGATAATTTTTTGGAATTTCGCTCCCCAAAGAAGCACCGCTCCCCGACAAATGGGATGACTTTGTAAATGTTTTGTTTGATTAATGCGGTCGGTGAATTGACAAAAATCAGAGAGAGAGAGATTGAAGCGCCGCGCCGCGCTGACCGCTTTGACAAGTTATGTGATTAAAGTGATGAATTTGACGCGATGTCGGCCGTTACGATCGTTCGATGGCAAGAATATGTATTTTTTTTTTTTTCGTGTGGAATGCTTAACGCCAGCGAAATTCTTGAGCTTATGCCGAATATTTGATATGCTTACAAAGTGCAGGTAGATAGAGGGTAAATATGTCTTCCTAAAAATATTATTTGTATATATTTTAATAGAGCACATGACTCAATTGGGTCTTCGAAACGTTGAGATGTTGTTGTATTCAATTTGACTCGCTTAGGCATGCGCATTCAATAATTCTAAGAAATGACAGATCATTTAAGTATCCTTTAGAGAAAAATGTCAATCAAATAATGGCGTTAAAAGACATGGCCACTGATATTGATTCGGATAGCGGTCGACTTGAGTACAAAACTTGAGGGACGCTACACGAAGGCCAAAACCAAAATACCAACCTTCTGACTCCTCCGTGTAAATAACCAGAATCTCTCACTATCCACTTGTGCTAAATACTTGGGTGTCATTCTGGATCTGTAAGCTGATTATTGAACACATGGTGCGGAAAGCCAACAGTGCTTTCTATGCATGTAGCAAAACTTTTGGTAAAAATTGGGGAATTAAACCAAAAATGGTCCTTTGGATTTGAGCAGCTCGCAATACTCATTTTATATTATCACTAAGTAAAGCAGAGTCCGGAGAACGGCTGCAATTGGGACCAAAGGAGCGCTACGGTCAAGCCCTGTCGAGCTTAGGATCAATATCTACTGAGAACATTCCATCTAAACTTAACTTTCAGAAAACATTCTCAGCAGAATTCCCTACCAGAGCGGAATGGGAGGCAGGGACTGTAATTAAAGAGTTCGCTCTAACGCTCTCTTCACCGTTGAGTCCAAAATAGATTATAGAGTGAGAGCGCGCGCTTTTTCACGGGTGTTATGACGTTAATGAGGGAGATACAGTCTTACACCTCCTATGCGTGCTCTGACATCGGACAGGGACAGACATCGAGCGCCATTCTTCAACGACCTTTCAGACATTTGAGATATCAGCCTTAACGATATCATACCCTTCCTCAACTCCACTGGGTGAATTTGAGTTTGCTTTCTTTCTAGTTTCCCATGAGATTTAGTTTCAAAATGGCGTTGACCACCTTACCTACCTACACGAAGGCTACCCGAAGTACAAAATTAATGGACTGCAAGAACAGCAAATTAAACAGTACGTCAACTATACAAAACTTCATATCAAAAAAGTTTAAACTGAATGTGTACGACTGATAATAAGGCTGAAGTCTTTTATTGATATGTGCCTGTGAAAAGGACAACGACGGCGCAAAATTTTGTACTGTCAGTTTTATTGTCAGAAAATTGCTATAGATTATTTAATATTTTGACAAACGGTAGGTTTATTGGTTTGCTAACCAGAGCGATCATTTTCTCGCAGGTGCTTAACAATTTCCACCTCTTATTTCATTCTGATTTGCATTCACTCATTCTCTGAAATTGCAGAATGTCGCTTTAATCGACTCAAGTGCCTGATAAAGATCTGTGCTGTCTAAATTCCTATGGGCAGGAACATAGCAAATGCATGTTGTGTGCCAGCAGCGTTGAGCTCCACGTGACAACAGTAAACTAGATAGGATTTCATTTCAGTACCAATAATTGCTTTTACATGGCCGCTTGGCCGTTACTGAATGTGTCCACATTCATCAATGTCAATATTGATATTTTACGGACAGCTTCGTCCCTTCATCGGGACGTGAGCCTGAAAAACTAAAGCACATGCTCTGATGACCTACTACCAGGCATCTCTTCCGATACGATAGTGGTGTTCTGGTAGGGCACATGCACCAAATCATTTACCAAGTATGAATTGAGTTAACAGGCTCCCGACACGTGAAGAGTCCCTGCGCTCTTGCATCTTGCTCGGCTCGATGTGGCCGAGCCAATGTAGTCGACGTGTTTTGGCGACATCTTGCTACAGGTACAGCTCATTGCGTTCGCCACCCTCACAGGGCCAAACAATTTTTATTTCAAAAGAACCCAATATATCCTGCTTAGGAATTCTGTAGGGCATACATTTTGTCCCATTTGTTTTGTCGAACCGAAGTAGCAGGTAATTCTTCGCCAGATCTCCACTAAGTAGTCATTCGGGCAGTTGGTGTTTACTCCGAAGAAGGTGAACTCCCTAAGCTACATCAAAGTTGCTGCTATAAATTGTGTCCTAGTCAGTGGGCAGTTGCCTGTTTGTTTGTTGATATCATGTATTTAGTCTTGTCCTCATTTATTTCAAGACCAACTAACTTCGCCTGTTCTTCAATGGCCGTGAAAGCCTACCACGGCACGTTGGGAGCGATGATATCAATATCATCTGCAAACCCCAGTACCTGCCCAGGGTACTATCTGCTCAAGACCAAGATTGAAGCAGTCACATGTATGTTTGGAAGAGTTCAGAAGAGCTGTAGCCAAACTGAATATTGCACCGCGTGTTCTCGAGAGGTCATGCGACACAATTGCATAAGTTCTGCCGAGATCCCAAATTCAGCCATTGCCATGTTGAGCTCAATATACTGAGTATGGGCGTTATAAATATGCCTGACGACTGTACCCTTCGATTCATTCGAACATAGACGAAATCTGCAAATCAAGGTAAACCCATTAAAAAGACTAACTATTTTCAAGTCTAGGAACATTTTCGTTTTCATAGAACTTAAAGCGCCATATGATGGTATTTTTCATGCTGATGGCCTGAATTAAATGAGAACAAGACGAAATATATACCATCGACAAATAAATGAACAGGGCCCCCTTCGACTCCTGTTTGCGAAACAAATGGGTTCAAACATTCTGACACGAAGGAGAAAACGTATGCTCCACAGAATCCTTATTCTGCCATGCTACAATGAGAGTTAATATTGATATCTTTCGAACGAAAAAAATTCTGACAAAAGTCAGACGCTATTTCCTGACGTTTTGTAAACCTGTATAAGAATGATAGGTGATGGGTAAAAAATTAAATTGTAATGCGCGCATTTTTCATTTGGATTACATTCAAAAATAAATAAAGAAGAGAAGATAATCTTCGGCAGTTGACTAACTTATGTCATCTCTCTCTCCGATCACACCTTAGCGATTAAGAAGATGGAGATGATGTTTGGATACCAACGAACATTTAAAAAAAAATTATAACGGGTGATCCAAGTAGAGATACTTTTTTCAATAGCCTTTTTTGACAGATCACGTGTGAGTCGTGTCATGTTATTTTTGTTTAGTATTGTTTGGCATTTCATAATGGAAAGACTTACGCGTGAACAACGTTTACAAATTGTTCAACTTTATTATGAAAATTCACGTTCTGTGAGGAATGTGTTTCGTGCACTTCGCTCAACTTATGGTCAACATAATCGGCCTACTGAGCGTACTATTCGCAACACCATCACCCATTTTGAGACCCAGCATTCATTATTGGATAATATTCGACCGAATAGACCACGTCCAGCACGCTGTGAAGAAAATGTAGCGGCCGTAGCTGAGAGTGTACACGAAGACCATAGAGAGTCGATTCGGCGCCGTTCGCAGCAACTCGGACTGACGTATGGAACGACTTGGCGCATTTTACGTCAAGATCTTAAATTGAAAGCGTACAAAATACAGCTTGTGCAACAACTGAAGCCGCTCGACCTTCCCAAGCGACATCGCTTCGCTCTAAGGGCTCTTGAAAAGTTCCAAGAAGATCCGACGTTTTCGAGGCAAATTTTGTTTAGCGATGAGGCCCATTTCTGGCTCAATGGGTTTGTAAACAAACAAAATTGCCGCATTTGGGACGAAGAGCAATCTGAAGAGATTGAAGAACTGCCACTTCATCCAGAAAAAACAACGGTTTGGTGTGTTTTGTGGGCCGGTGGAATCATCGGTCCATATTTCTTTAAAAATTATGCCGGTGCGAACGTAACCGTCAATGGCGACCGTTATCGTGCCATGATAACCGACTATTTGATGCCTGAAATTGAAGCTCGTGATCTCGGCGACATTTGGTTTCAGCAAGACGGCGCCACTTCCCACACATCGCATCAATCAATGGACTTATTGAGAGAACATTTCGGTGAGCACATAATTTCACGTTTTGGGCCGGTCGATTGGCCACCAAGATCGTGTGATATCACACCGTTAGACTTTTTGCTGTGGGGATATGTAAAGTCAAAAGCTTATGCCGACAAACCCGCTTCGATTCCGGCCTTGGAGGAAAACATCACGCGTGTCATTCGCCAGTTACCAGTCGAAATGCTCGAACGAGTGATCAAAAATTGGACTCAACGGATGGACCATCTGCGACATAGCAACGGCCAACATTTGATAGACATAATCTTCAAAAAATAAATGCCAAAGAATGTTCTTTCAAATGATAATAAACATTCTCCATTAAATTTGAATTTTCTGTGTTTTTTTCTTTAAAAAAGTAGGGAACTTCGAAATGGATCACCCTTTATGTATCTTTGCAATAGTTCATAAAGAAACTACAAAATGTGTCAATAAGTCCTTAATATATTCGGCCGCATAAATGTTTTTGTCGCGATCATTCTCTAAACTTATTTGACCAAATCGTGCTTCTTTTTTGTCAAGGAAGAAACTACGGGGTATTCTTTCACGTCTACTCCTGTAATAGCTCCTTGAAGTGAAAACTCCCAATTTGGAGTTATCGCTAGAAGTAACAGGGGTAAGAAGTAACAGCTGAAAACAGTATTCCCCTTGGAATTAAGAATCGCTTGAAAGCGAAAAATGTTCGTCATTTCCATAGCCCCGTGTTTACTTAAGTTGTCGATAGGACGTCAGCAAAGGCACAGTGGGTGCCAAAACAAAGGTTGTTTGTTACTATTTTTGTTTTAGTATGTTTGGTCTTCCTCTTCTCACGAAAAAAGTGCTGAGTGTCTCATTTTTTTTGAATTTTCTTTGACAAAAGAAAAAAATGGAAATTATTCTATGTTTTGTTTTTATTACTAAATTCTCGGAGTATAAAACACGATTTTCTTTCCTTAACCCTCTACTGCATGAATTATGAAAGAATATTTACATATTTATAAAATATATTTTTATCTTAATTTTTTGATAAGAATAGAAATATCATTCATGGAAGAAGGTCACACAGTTTCGTTTATCGTTGAAGCACAAAAATAAGTTGACATATTTTCAACTTCATAAATGATTTTTGTTTACAAACTTGACATTTTCTGCGGTTTTTTGCCATTCAGGCATATTAGGTTTTTATGGAGTTCAATGGAATATCTTAGTTATATGCCGATTTGTGTTGGCTGTTTTTGACTGAGTACGTGTTCATGAAAAGGCAAAGTTATATTGTAGAATCCATTTTGTTGTTAATCGCAATACAACCGTAATAAACCATATTGCATTTTTTGACATATTTCGAATTTGATTTTTGAAACATGCCTTTTTAATTTAAAAAAGGTTTGGCTGACGTATTTTCAAAGTTGTAGGAGCTGCCCCACTCTCTCCTACAACTTTTTTTTGTGCTGTAACTTCAAACTTCAGCGAGTCTGATTCAAAATATTTTCTACACAGAAAATCCACTTTAGAGACCTTCTTTAGTAACGCAAAAATTGTTGTGCTTTCTAACTTAAAATTAAAAATGGGGCTTGCTTAACTCTTTAAATTTGATGCCACCTAAATAACTAGACAGTTTGGGTACATAGCTCTAAAGTGATAAATAATCCAATCTTACCTATTAGTCGGCTCCCGGTGCAATCTTACTTACTTACTTACATAACGGGCTCCCGACCCGTGAAGAGTCCCTGCCTGAGACACAGCAGCCTTCCATCCTCTGCGATCCCGGACACGTTGCTTCTAGTTGTCCAGACCAAGCGCCCTGGTATCCGCAATGGCTTGGTCTTTAAAACGGAGGTTCGGTCTTCCTTGTCGTCTCGAACCTGGGGGCTGGGATTCGAAGATCCATTCGCTCGATGTGGCTGAGCCAATGCAGTCGACGTTTCTTGGCTTTTGGACATCTTGGTACAGCTCATAGAATTCGCGGTTGTATCTTCTCTTCCATTCGCCCTCCTCGTACACAGGACCAAATATCCGTCGAAGGATTTTTCTTTCGAAGGATCCCAGTATTAACTCTCCTTTCCTGCTTATCGTCCAGCACTCGGCGCCGTATAGCAGAACTGGCAGGATAAGGGTTCTGTAGAGCATGCACTTTGTCCTTCAAGTCAGGAGTTTTGAACCTATTTGTTTTGCCAAACCGAATATCGGTGCTATCGAGGAAATATAAATTGACCTCAAGGCGAAAATGTTCATGGGTTGATTGCAACAGAGAGATGCCCGTACCTTAGTAGCCTGATACAAGAAAACTAAGCCTTTCAACAAGGGCAACTTAATCTGATGATAGTGAGCACACTGCACTTACCTCCGGAAAGAAATAGGAAGAGAAGTATGAAGGGTGTCGAGGGAGAAGATGATTGAGACGAGCAAGCCAGTAAGATCAGAAATATTTTCTTTCTCCTCATAGAAACAAGATTGAACTTCATATCTTTTTATTTATTTATTTCTATACATCTGAACTTTAATATTTACAAAATCGAAGAAGCCTCCGAAGAGTATAAAATTCTATCTTAAATTAATAAATACCCTATTTAATCATGAAATCAAAGGGCGAAATAAAGCCTCATTAAGCTCATAAGGAGTTCCGAAAGTAATGATCTCGGAAAACCATAGCCAGCTGTCAAATTTTTATCTTATTTGTCACCTTTTAATTTTATTCCCGCCGGCCGTCTAGCTAAACCTAGTTAGCAGCAATCAAATCCAGACAAAAGAAATCAACCGCACCATGAACCCCAGACACAGCACAGCAGAGCAAAAAAAAAAAAACAGCAATAAAAAAATTACGTCCGAACAAAGGCCACAAAGTGATTCCAATTCCACCATTCGTTCGCCTTGGTTCACAGAGAAGCAGTTTGGCGAATGATTTAGCACAAAAATTGTGAAAACCATTTTTGTGGAATCAGCAGCAGTGGCTGTGCGGTGGCGGCGTCTGCGCATCAATTGCGCCATTCGCACCTCAGGAGATCACTTCGTCGCGCCACCGCACCGCAATGTGATGCGATGCGCCTCGCCTTATTGACCCTTCCTACCTACCTCTTCGCTTATACAGTCGGACGGTAAGGTGGAGGGGGAAACTTGTAACCTGGAACCGACACAAAATTGAGATAAATTATTGCGGTTCCTGTGGTTGACGCCTGGTCAAAGTGTATGATTATCGATTATGCCGCGCACTTCATTCAATCAGATGCTGCAGCAGCAGCAGCGGCTAACCGGACAGAACTGTTGATCTGTGAAAGAGGATTGTGATTTGTGGTCTCTGGGCCTCGTACCTTGGCCAGAAGTTGTACATTTTCGGCCTGCTCTCGGAAGACGACGAGAAAATCAAATTTCCTGCGATGATTTATTTGAATTCGAAATTGGTCTTTGATGCGTGCAATGCGCGACGAGCTTTAGCGCTTTGTTTCTTCTCTCTGCTGCTTTTGGCTTGATCTGAGCGACCAATTCTTCTTCTTCTTCTTCGGATTCAGGCTCTAAGGTCCCAGGTCGCAGAGGCGCTTTTTCGCGCTGCTTCTCGTTGCTGCATTAATTACGATCGTCAAAGCCGAAGTGATGATGGCGCGGCAGCAGAATGGTAGCGGTGGAGGTGATGCTGATGCTGACGGTGATGGTGCTGATGCTGATGCTGGTGAAGAACACGGCCCAATTCTGTGGCCAATGCAATTTAAATAAATGGGATCTTGTTAGTCGGCGTTTTCTTTAGTTGGACCCAAAAAATGGAATGCATATTATTTTTGTAATTTTTTTTTATAATTTTTTTTTTTTAACTTCTTTGAACGTTTCGCTTGGTTCTTGGTTTTATTTATGGAAATTACGGGCGCTGCGGAATGATTTTTCTTTTATTTTTGTTTTGTGCGCGCTATCTTTTATTTTTGCGAACTCCTCGTGAGAAAGTGCAAAGGGTTGAGGCTCCGTGGTGAGTTTAATGCGGTTAGCCGGGGAATAAGTAATGAGCTGTTTCGGCACTTTAGTAGTGACGATTTCCACTTTTGTGAATCTCTTTTTCTGAATTTCGACCATAATCGATGTGAAAATTTAGTGCGGATATATTTTTTGAAAAGGTATGGGCTGAAGAATTTTTGACAAGTTAGTGAAGACCTTCTTTTTGGAATACAAAATTATAATGATCAGTTCATCTGTTGTGTCATATTTGTATGAAGATTTCACAGCGGTCTTAATAGGTTGCTTTCGAAGCGGAGTGAGCTTGTCGACAAAGCTGACTCAACTGTTGACTCAACTGGAAAAAGTTCATCTAAGCTCTTTCAAATCAGCACCGTGTTATTCGACGAAGATATGAACAGGATTATAGGAAATATAGCCCTCCCATTTTACTGGTACTTATGTGGACCCCGACTTCAAGAAACACCTGCAGAATTTTTGTTCATGGCAGATGGGCATCTAACTCTTGTCTTTGCTCCCCCGTACATGTCCATGGTTATCTCTAGGTTTCAGGAAGTTACACTTGTCTTTGCACTATCGAAAATAGATCTCTTGGTTGCCTATCGAATGCCTTTTCAAAATTAACCATTACCATCTGCAAATCTTTAAAGAAATCGCGTATCTTCCTTTTTTTGTGCAAGTGAAAAAGTTGGCTGTCTCTCCACTGATGGCATCGCTGTTTTTGAGTTTGGAGACTTTTCTCCAAATTATGAGACATCTGGACCGGATGTCTCTCATCTTGTCAAAAGGTCTGTCGTCGGGCTTTTCCGCTTTTCTAGCTTCATTGACGTAACGCCGGTTACTCCTTCATAGCTGGGAGTGGGTCTGGAAAGTGTAGCCAGGAAACAGTCTATTTAAAAATTCCTCATAACACTGCCGCCATCTGTGCAGAATTTTGTAATCATTCAATGGTACTTGGGCTTTAGCATTGTTAATGAACTTCAGCGTAGTTCTCTTTCTCTGTTTGGCAATCTTAAAAATTGTTGAACCCATGTTTAACTTCTTTTGACGTAGCTTGTCAAGGAGTAGCCACGTTCATTTTAGAAGGTGAAGCAGACATTTTTTTCCCGCTCACTCACGATACAGGCCATCCAAACACTTTACTTGAATTTGTGCGCTTTATCATCTATTAAATTATCACTACATTAGCTTTTTTGTTCTCCACTATGTTTCGTTGCCGTACTTTTGAAGCTCCTAGCAATGAGTTAGGTCGTTTTAGGGAATCCTACATATCTTGTACGGAGGTAATTTCGTAAGTTGAGAATTAACGCTTCGCCTTTTTCTTTGTCCAGAATGTTCCGCAGTTTGATTAACTTAATTCTTCTTCTTCAGGAGGAGACGGTCTTATCAGGTGATTACTTTATTCACGATCACTGTGAAATCGTTTACCCTGCTTCATGAACCTAGACAACAATTTGCTATTTTAGGTTAGGTTAAAAAAGTTGCCGGCATAAGACTGACACACTTGGTCCATTGTAATGTCACAGGGATCTGGGAAAAAGCTCTTACTACCTCGTTAAACCATTTAAAGCCTTGGGCTTCAATACTTCAAACGATCCAAATTGCGATCCTTAGATTTCGTTTAAGTCTGTGCTTTATTTGATTATCCCCTGGAAACCGAAAAGCCCTGATCCGAGCATCATCTTTTAGACGGAACCTACATTCAATCTCTGGGCATAAATTTATTTTGTTAAGGTGATACCACAAGCCGTAATAGCCTGTAAGGAAGCCCGCCAGCTTATGTTGTTCTCCTTACTTTCCTTGCAGGAGTATGGCTTAATTAATTTTTGGATTGTCTTAATCTCGCGACACTTTCCCAGTGGTTAAGACGAAGTTGTTCCCAATCGTTAATTAGCCTTAAAGCAGCAGCCCAATTGACTCTGCAGTAGGTTTCTGCTTCTACTCTAGCCAGCCCGTCTGCAATACCTTGGTGGCCAGGTAGCTATCCAAATTTGACCTTTTTGTGTTTGGCGAGTTTTTTCAAAGCTACGATGCCGCAGATGATGAGAAGATGAGAATTCCGGCACCTTTTATTCTTTTTCGAGAAATCAAATGAGCGCAGATCCCAATGGCATGGATTTCCGGCCTAAAATACCACGGAACACATTCCCAAAGACACCAGCTGCAACTCCAGATTACATTTTTGATCCATCGGTGTATCTGATAAGACTTCACGTATCTAGTGTCGGAACACCATTTGCCCATTTAAAACGGTCTAATATTTAAATGAAAAGATTCCCAAAAATGTACTTCCTAACCATAATATCAGGAATGCAGTAAAACATGTACATGTTTGGGATTTCCTGAAGTATTTTCAGGTGAGCCACAAGGTCTTCCAAGTTGCGACTTTATAGCGCATCTACCAGCTGTCTTCTTAATGACCAAAAATAAAGAATGGGTGAGAGCCCAACAATGGCCTCTGTCATCCTCAAAAAATTATGTCCGAATGATGAAGACATTCCTTCTCTATGGTGCAGACGCATGGATGAGGCCACTCTGGTTCTTTTGAGAGGAAAATTCTTCGAGTAATGTTTGGTCCCGTCTGCATAGACGGTGAATGGAGAAGGATATACAACGACGAACTGTACGGACTGTACAGCGACATCGCCTTAGCCAGAAGAGTGAAGGTCCAATGGCTGAGGTGGCTGGATCATGTAAAGCGAATGGATATGAATACTCCGAAATACTCTGGAAGGTGAAAGTAAACTAACATAGCGTGTGAAACTGGAGGCAGCTGGCCAAAGATCGTGCTGGCTGGAGACGCTTGTTGGTTGAGGCCCAGGTCCACACCGGACTGTAGCGCCAGTCTTAAGAAGAAGAAGAATGATTAGGTCAAGCCTAATGTCATATTAAACAGTTGCTCTATGAGCGCGGAGTGGGGTATCAATAAGTATAGGATCTTGCCTCATCACTCATGAAGATTTTTGACAACAAATTGTGATTGTCTTGGCTTACAACTTGAAGCTGTGATTTTGTTGGGCTCTGGCGGACAATGTAACCTAGAGGGACAAAATTCACAAAAGTACTCATTTTTGGCGCCACTCATCGGAATGAGTTGAAAAAATCGGAGATGGGATTTTTTTTTTTTAAGAATTGCACCAAACATCAAACGATTACCAACAATCAACAACGATAAGAAATACCACACAAACTCACACATTCCATGGTTAAATTTAATTATAAATGATACATCGATTTGAGGTCCTTTTCTTATGGGATTCTTATGCAAATAACCAAACGACCCAGGAGACGAAGAAGAGAGCGAATATACATAATTTAAAATAAAAAAAAAAAAAAAATAAAAAAAAAATCAATTCCAATCAAATATCGCCATGTGTGGTACGCATTCCATGTCCACCTCTCAGTGAATTCATCCCAACACCAAGCCTCATTCTGTCCTCGGAACCAGCCTCACACCAGCATTGGCATTCGACCTCTTTTCTCCTCTCTCTCTCGCTCAGCAGCCCAGATACGCAGCATCAAAAATCTAACTTTTTAATTGGGTTAGCTAACCATCCGCGAAATTCCACAAGATCAAAGTATTCGCTTCGGGCAGCTTGAAAATTCCTTACAGGAATATGATCACTTCGTTGTAGTTTGTCGTCGTCGTTGTCGTTGTCGCTGTCGTTGTCGTCGTTGTTGCTGTTGCTGTTGTTACTGCTCGACCGTAGTTGCTGTTTTTCCCCCAACAAGCATCACATGAACATAAGGGGGAATAAAATACATTCCCAAGCCCCATAAATGTGGCCCAATCATGAGAACTCCAGATTGCCCGAATTTACACACGAAATTTTTGTGTGTCGGTTCGGAGTAGGCTCTTTGGGAGAACCCTTTTTCTTTCGTCGCATCCGTACGTCGACGACGTTGTTGGCTGCTTGTGTGGAATAAATTAAAGACTTCTTTACGGTGAAAGGCTGTGGGGTGGGACGCGCAGGATGATGATGCCACTCTCATATGGGACCATCAAAAGTGAAATTATATTCTACTTGTATACGGCTACCGCCCGCATGGCAGAGCATGGCATGGCAGTAATTGTAGACGCTTTCGTACTCTGCGTCTGATCCAGTCGGGATAGGTTCGGTTGCACAGGCGCACATTATAAAAAGCCGCCAATAAAGCATTTTTACTGTTTTTGGGGATAATGTTCGTAATAGTGGCATTTAATCATTCCCAAAAAAGGGATGCAGAAGGGCCAGTGGGCTAAAGCTGCCAAAAAATTGCAAAACTTGTCGACCTTTTTTTGGTGCTGTTGGTGTTGGTGCGGCAAGATGTAGATACCGACCATGGACATTAGCCAGAGACTCGGATCTTGGCATTTGTGATTGAATCGAAGAACCGGTTGCGGCGGGTCGGATTATCTCCTTAAGTAGGGATGCCATCGTCCTCTAATTAGGATGCTAATGAATGTTAATTAAATTGAGTGATGACATTAGTTTGTGTGCGGACATAGTGTAAGAGACAGTGCTGTATCATGTCATCTTTAATGCCGATGATTTGTGAAAGCAAAACAAATTCCAAGAACTGCATAAAACATTTAAAAGATGTCTCGTCAGTTCAGAAGTTTTTTTTTTACTGTCGAGTTTTTAATTTAAATCTAAATGAGTACGGAATTGAGGGTTAGTCAATTAATAGTTCATGAAAAGGATTTAGGCTTGCAATAAGTTGAGGTACATGGCTGTTAAAATTAAAAGTTAACTTAGTTGTCTTTTGGACAGGGCTGACTTCAACTTCTCACCTAAGAAACTCTTTTTTTAGTCTTAAATAAAACTAAATGGTCGCTACTAATTGTGAAGCTTTGATAAAGGCACGGTAGAGCAGGTAAACTTATGATGGATAGATGCATTAATTTCAACAGGGATATACGGACGTTAATGTCATCATCGGACGTTCCCAAGGCTGTTGTAGATCAAACAATGTACTTAGCTTTGGATGTAGGCCGAAAAAACGTTCACAAAATTAGCTCATGAACATCGAGTGAAAAAGCCAAGAGAATCTTCAAATCCCTGCCCCAAGGTTGGAAACTACAAGGAAGATGCAACCTTATTTTTAAAGACCTAGCCATCACGGATGCCAGAAGGCGTGGTTTGGATAACTAAAGCGCGTGTCCGAGATCGTAAAGAATGGAAGCCTGCCGTATCTCAGGTCAGTCGGCGCCCGTTGAAAAAAAGGAAGGGAAGCCAGAGTTAGAGTCACAAGCTAAAGGTACAATCAGACGGTCATCCGGATGACACCCTGACGTCATTATGACGTAGAATTTATCCTAAAGTGATTATCTCGTCTGAAAAAACAAGTTTTCTGACGTCAGCATGTCATCCGGATGACAAGTTTGGATGAACGTCTGATCGTACCTTAAGTCTTAGCCTTTACAGTCTTTAGCCCTAAATAATTTTCGTGCTCTCGAAGTATCGCATCTCTTCATAATATCAAAGTACGGTTTTTTAAAAATGTGGCGGCATGGGTGAGAGTAAAACTGGTTAAATTTTTGGTCGTGTAACGAAAACAACAACTTTATAAATGACCGTTGACAGGTGGCATATGACAAATGTCAAATGGTAGATAACATGGTCATTGGTCGGATGGTCAGTATAGCAACTCTTTCTTTTTGTACTAATCATCTTCATATCCTGTAACCCCGGTTTGGGCACAAGGCGCCAACAATCGTCTCCATCTTTCACGGTCCGCAGCTAGATATTTTAACTATGGCCACGTCTTTCTCTGTTAATTTGCATTTAATCTTAGTCTTCCATGATTGGGGACTCTTCGCTGGGTTCAGGTGGGCGTTTAACTCTGGTCTTTGCTCCCTCGTACATGTCCATGATCATATGTATGTATGTTTTAGGAACACCTCGTTGTCGTAGCGCCACCATTTCACATCTATTGGTCGACCATCCGTAACTTTTTTTAAATATTCAAATGAAATTCAATCAAGAATATGAACGTTCTAGAATCCGAGGAAGCCTTCATGTCAACGAACCCATCTCGAAAAAATTGGAGCACGACCGACTCAGTTGGTATTGTCATGTTAAAAGGAGGGATCCTACGAACCCCGTCAAAATGTCAATGGCAATGCGCGTAAAACAGGCAGGCCTAAAAACTCCTGGATCACACAAATGCAGAAACACCAGCATTTGATTGGCCTCAATGATGAAGGGATTTAAAATCGGGAGGCCTGTAGATATTTTTATTTAGGTCGAACTGGCGAACCCCACAGGCGGACCATTAGAAGTGCAGTGAAGTGGGAGAGTTGCGATTCCAATAATTCTGATCATAACCACGTCGTTAAATAAATTTAATCAAGAACTATTTAGGGGGGGGGGTTGTTTTTAAAGTTCAAAAATATATAATTCCCTCAACTTGGGACGTTATCTAACTTTTAATTGGGCGAGTTTTAAAAGTAACAGTAGTACCTGACATGGAAGGCTACACTTTCTTAGACAGACACTCTTCTCCACAGGCCCGAATACCGTTAAGTAACATAAGCAGGTGTAAATCTCAAGTAGCAGAGCTGAATACTGTTGACATACATACATACTGTTGACCTGTCGCGGTTAATTTCTCTGCGCATTTAACATTTCACATTTTACATTGCCATTGCCATTGACATTGACATAACTCAAAAATATAAATTAACGCGGCAAATAACAAATCATCGCTCTTCAGTTCTCACTAACAACAAGCCATGAATTATTATAAAATCAGCAAAACTGCCCCAAAAGAAGTCCGCTGCGCCGTCGGGCAACCGGCAATCGGCAATCGGCAGTCGGCACTGCTGCACACTGTTATTATTGGCCACAAATTTTACAACCACACTCTGATTAGATTTTATAGCCGCTTTTGCCGCCGCCACAGTCGAATTCACCTTCACCATTCGCCGTCTGGGCCATGAGAAGTCGGTATGTGCAAAATCACCGAGATAATGATATAGCATAGCGCATCCGCAATGGCGTTACCTACCTGAATGGAGGGTGACCGACCAGCTCGAAGGAGGCATTTTGCGAAATTTTAAATCACCACCGGCTTCATCACATCAGATCGGCCCAATTGGCACCAATTTAAAAGGTACACAGACAATTTTCGGGTGGATGCAGCGGCATCCGTGTGGGACAAAGGTCCGCAGTAAGGCGAACTAAAAATGAAACAAAAGCATAAATGTGTGCGCAGCCGCATTACTGATTTGGTGATGGCCTTAGGATATCGGTGAGCGGCACGGCGCGGTGCGGCGGCTGGCAAGCGGGTGGTTGCGATTCACCATCAGGATTAACAGACTGTAATTTGAAACGCCTCGATTTTGGAATGTCTACCTGCAGATAACAAGGCACGGGTGTGAGGATGATCTCGTAATAATGAGGTGCCTCTCCGGCAGATACACTCGTAATGTTTTGTAATTGAATCAGCAGCCGAATAGGAGGATGTGGGTGACGCACACAAACTGAGTATGATTGATGTAACTGGCCTTAGTTTTGTCATAAAATCATCAACCATCGAACGTTAAATAAGATTTATTTGGCTAAACATAAGTCAACAGGTTGGCTTATGATGACACCCAAAACGACCACAAATAAGCGCCTTATAATTTTCCCTTAATAGGTGCGATCAGTTCTCCATCCTCGGCGGTGCGGCCTGATGAGGGTTCGTTTGTCGTTGTCGTCTCGTTTTGAAGTTGTTGAAATATCTTGGGCGCGCAGAAGAAACGAATCGCTTTTAATGACTCCTTTTCGCTGGTGGTGGCATTTATTACTCGCTTCAGCAGAAGTGGCTTTGGGAGCCGCCAAACGCCACGTACCTATATACGATTGTGTTTGGCACAAGCAGTGCGGTCCTTCGTCATCTCGTCCTGGCGGTGGTTTTGTGCAAACAACAATTTGGCCAAACGAGCAAGCAATCATGAGATAAGATTTTATGGTTATTTGAGGCAACAACATGATAATTTATTTGTCATTCGGATTAGAAGAGCCCGTTGGACATTCACATTATCTGAAGTATACAAGAATGTGCTGCGAAATGATTTTAATAGTTTTGTGTATTTTTTTGTTTTGTTTTGTGGTTGGGTATGGTATGGCGATGCACGGCGCTATCTACACATTGTTTGTGCTTACTTATTATTAGTGCTTACGTATTGAGTGTTAAACAAGAAGAAAATAGCAACACTGTTATGATCAATTTAAGATGATTGCCTGATAGAGTCTCAAAATTAAATATGAGCACCTCTGAAAGAAAACGTATGACGGTTTGGTTGTCAATTATCAAGATGGCTGAAACCGTACACGAGTAAGCAATTTTCAGGACTAGTCATAGTGGCACATGAATCCTTTATAGGACAATGGTAGCTTATATATTTATCTCCAAAGCGGGCTGCTGGCATCGGAATTACAGACCTGATGTCCTATGTTCAAAAGCCAGGTAGTACGACATGCCGTCGAAGTAACTTTCTGACTACGTCAAACAAAGACAAGCATTCGAATGGTTAACTGACCCCGAAACGCTAACGGGGTCCAAGTATGTACTTGGAATGTGCGGGCGCTCTACACCCTATATGCCAATTGTTTGAGTCTGTCTTCATGCGGTATAACGTAAAAATTACCACTTTTAAAGGGAAGGAAAATAAGGGCAGCAGAAACAAAAATAGCGAGGGAAATCTAGGCACTAACGCAGAGAAAGTAGTATAGATAGTGATAGGCCAAGAAGAAAACTCACAATGGGTAAATGAAAAACCAGTCTCGCCTTCAATATAGAAAAGGTTGATTTAGCTATCAAAAAGTTTAAGAACAACAAGACTGCTGGCTCTGATAGTTTACCTACCAGTAGGTGCAAGCCAATGCTTTTTGGGCCTGCCGCCGCATGTACGGAAGAACCGAAGGCTCATGATTACTTACGCCTCTATAATTAGATGGAAAAAAAAACTCAAAAGACCGTCAACGTCAGACTAATCGTACCATCGTACAACGTATTGCGTGTTTTGGTATCTCCTTAGCCATATAAACACGTCCTACTGCGGCTATAAAAGCTTTAATAGGACTAACACCCTTCCAAATTTTTATTAAAAAAAACTGGAAATATGCAGAACAGTAAGTTTGAATCAAACGAAAGAGCAAATCATCAGCAAACACCTTCAGCTGATGGCAGAATTCTTTTGCTGAAAGTATCATCGGCTACATTAGGAAAGTAGAGGCACTACTCGATACTCTGACTAAGCGATACTCTGACAATAAGCACAAACGATCTTTTAGGTGTGTCAGGAGCTTAATCAACAAAAATAAAATGGGTGGAGAAAACATGCCTGATAACTGGACGATCAGCTTCGTATGCACTCTACCAAGAAGGCGGTCGAGGCACATCCCTTCAACAAAATCAAGATCCTATCTAACGCACTATTGGAACTTCTCGAACACGCTAATCGTATTTTCCAAAGAACCAAAGTGTGACACTCAACCAATTAATTTCAAGTCGAGACACATGAAGATCTCTTCAGGAGCTTATAATACGTTTTACGCAGGAGAATACCCAGAGAAATGTTCAGGTTTTAAAGCATCAGATGTTCTCAAAGTGCCATTCACGAATATTGAAGGGCAGACTAAGTCTTGAAGTGAATGAGGAAAAGACTGAAAATATTCTATCAATAAACAAACAAGCATCTGCCCGCAAAACAAGAATCAACTCCAACAATGACAGTTTCGCTGAATAATGACCCTAGGAAACCGCCACTACTTCGGTTTGGCGAAGCGAATTGTTTCAAATTCCGTTTGAAGCACAAAATATATGCTCTACAGAACCCTTATTTTGCTAGTTATGGCATACGGCGCCATGTGCTGGACGATTAGCATGAAAAGAGAGTTATTATTGAGTTCCTTCGAAAGAAAAATTCTTTGACGGATTTTTAGTCGCTTGTCCGAGGATGACAAAATAACGGGTGATTTTTTAAGAGGTTTAGAACTTTTTTAAAAAAAAAACACAAAAAATTCGAAAAAATGAATGAAATATTTATTTGAATCGATAGTTTGAACCTTGCAATTTAATGTTTAAAGATAATTTCATGCAAATGTTGACCGCGGCTGCGTCTCAGGTAGCCCATCCGCTGAGTCCAATTTTGGCATACTCTTTCACACATATCGGCCGGTATCTCACGAATGAATGCATGGATGTTGGCTTCCAGTGCGTCAATCGAAGTGGGCTTGTCCCTATACACATTAGCCTTGGCATACCCCCACAAAAAATAATCTAATGGTGTCAAATCGCACGATCTAGGCGGCCAATTGACCGGCCCGAAACGTGAAATTAACTGTTCACCAAACTCGCCTCGCAATTGCGCCATTGTTTCGCGTGCTGTGTGGCATGTGGCACCGTCTTGTTGAAACCACATATCATGCAAGTCAAGAACTTCCATTTCGGGCAAAAAAAAGTTTGTTATCATCGCTCGGTAGCGTTCACCATTGACAGTAACGCTGCGATTCGCATCATCTTTGAAGAAATATGGCCCAATAATGCCGCCGGCCCATAAACCGCACCAAACAGTGGCTTTTTCGGGATGCATTGGTAGCTGTTGCAATGTTTCTGGCTGTTCTTCACTCCAAATGCGGCAATTTTGCTTATTTACGTACCCATTCAACCAAAAATGAGCCTCATCGCTGAACACAATTTTTCGATAAAAAAGCGGATCCTCGGCCAGCTTTCCAAGAGCCCATTCACCAAAAATTCGGCGTTGTGGTAGGTCGGCTGGCTTTAGTTCTTGCACCAGCTGTATCTTAAAAGGCTTTACGCCCAAATCCTTCCGCAAAATTTTCCACGTAGTGCTGTAACAAAGGCCTAACTGCTGGGAACGGCGCCGAATCGACATTTCGCGGTCTTCTGTCACACTAGCTGATACGGCCGCAATATTTTCTTCAATACGCACAGTACGTAAACGTGTTGGTGGTTTAATGTCCAACAAAGTAAATTTGGTGCGAAATTTGGTCACAATCTTCCGAATAGACTGCTCAGAAGGTCGAGAATGCCGATCATAAAATGGAAGCAGCGCGCGATGAACATTTCGAACCGAGCACGAATTTTGATAGTAAAATTCAATAATTTGCAAGCGTTGTTCATTTGTAAGACGATCCATGGTTAAATTGCAAACCAAACTGAAGCTGTTTGACAGTGACACAAGGTACTAAACACACGTCAGCTGTTAAAACCAGTGTTGCCAAAACCAAACCAGCTAAAAAAACATAAGGAAAGGCTACAGTCCGCTTGGGGCGAACAGTATGATACCCTATCCTTATCCCTATGTACCCCAAAGAAAAAAAGCATTAGGAAGATTATGGATAGCATTTTATTTCATTCTATGAAATTTAAAGAAAAAAAAATATTTTTTTGAAAAAACGCCCCCAAAAAGTGGGCGTGGCCAAAAAATTTGTATGGGCAATATATTGGAAAAAATATTGGCTAAATATATTGTTAAACATTTTTTTTCGATTTCTATGAAAATTTTCAAAGAAAACAGCATTTTAGTGAAAAACGCCCACAAAAAGTAGGCGTGGCAAAAAACTTCATATGACAAATTTATAAAGGTAGGCAGTACCTACATATCTTGTGAAGGTTTTACAACTTTATCTCTCTAACTTAAGCCTTAAAACGGTTTTTTCTAAATTGTGGGCGTGGCAGTGGGCGGATTTAAAAACTTTTAACACTTTACCATTTCGGGACCCTAGGGAGTATATGCTCCAAATTTCAGCCTCCTAGCATAACTTTAAAGGCCTCAAAAGTTGATACGGACGGACGGACGGACGGACGGACGGACGGACGGACATTGCTAAATAGTCTTAGGATTTGGTCCTGATCATAAATATATATACTTTTATGGGTCTACGGCGAATATTAAGGGGTGTTACAAACTATGTGTCAAAATTAATATACCCTTAGGATAGGGTATAATCACCCTTTACAACCGCGAGCTGTATCAGAATGGGGATGACGTCCGAACCGCCAAAAAAAACCAATGGACAATATTGCTGTAGCCAAGAGCATCTTCGAATCCCAGTCCCCTAGGTTCGAAACAATAAGGAAGGACGAACCTTCCTTACCTTCCTGCGCTGGGAAGGATAACTGAATAACTAGAAGCATTCAAAGTTACAAAACTTTCCGCTAGGCTTTATTTTAGCACTATCTCTATAAGGTATCTAATTGTTTTCGTGGCCACAGGAATATTGCACAATTTAGTTCTTAATTTAGAGGCCATTTTGGACCTGCTCGTGAGATGTGTGAGATGTCAAGAAACCAAATCAATTTAAAGAAACAATTTACCCTTAAATTGTAAACTCTAAAATGTGTAATTTCCTTGAAATTTATCTATAAAACAATCCCCATGGGCCGATTTTAATCTTCACTCGGTTAGTGGCGTAATTTATGATAAAACTAAGTTTTCCATGCTGAAAATGGAAAGCAATAAGATAAAGCAATGGCAGTTTTCGATTGAAGATATCAAATTATCGACGCCCCGACATTGTTATTGATGATTTAAAAATTCGTCTCCCTCATTCTGGAGTTCAGATAAACAGCGTCTTCTCGTCTTCCATTGAACCAGAAATTCCAAAAATCATAACTTAAGCTGGAAACGTATTTATATACCTTTTTTGTGGAGAGGTTCTGTCACCACCCGCATTTATCCACTACTAAAAAGGATCCAATCCAACAACAGCGACGACCAGCACAGAAACAAAAAAAACAGACATCTTTTGTTTGAAAGTTTTTATTCAATTTTTGCGCTTATTTTCTGCTCAGCCCCCCCTTCCCCCTTTCGCGGCCCACTACTGCCGCCTTTCAACTCTAACTGGAGTATAAGTAGTTTTTGGCGCCACATTTCTTTACAGCGACACAAGCGTCAAGACGGCGTCTTCATCGTCCGTTTGTACAGAGAGTTATAACTTTCTCGTTCTTGCTGTCGTCCTTTCACCATACAGAGTGTATAAATTCGAGACTGACGTAAAAGTTCACCCGAAGAAAAACAGAGAAAAGGACGATTATTTGGTTTGTTGAGCGCAAACGGGACGCGCGAGTAATACAGAGGAAGAATCAACTATCGGAGCATAAGGCATAAGGTATATGGATGTGTGTTTGAGAAATCATAAATATTCGCTGGGAATTTTTGCTGCTGCTGCTGCTGCTCTGGTCTCTTGCTTCCTGACATTGACGACTATTTGGAAATGAAAAAAGACACACACACACACACACACATATACAGATTGCATCACACATTAAATAACCTCGCCTTGTAGCCGGAGTTAGGTGGGTCGTTTTTTTTTTTTGGTTTTGCTTGTGTGTTTAATTGTCGTCTGGGCTGGGTTGTTGGAATCCTGACAGGAATTTATGTACTTAAAACAGCTAAGGCGATGGCTAGGAGAAGTTCATTGAACTTAATACTCAATTTTCTAGTAGTTGTTCGAGTCCTTGCTAGTTCATTAAAGCCCACACAATGTTGGCTGTTGTCCATTTGGCTGCATGTGCGAAAAATGGTTTTATTGTTTTTAATTAAGGATTCCAGATGTTGGTGGGTTGTGTGGTAAGTGGTTCTGTTATATGTCCCGGTTCAATAATCGCACAACTTTTTCGTAGCTCATGTAGGAAGATAAAGCATTGACACGACTTATTACAAATTTGCTCGTAAATTCTTAGGATTGATGTCCTTTGGAATTTAGGTTTATTGTCGCGTGGTTTTTGTTGATTTCAATTGCATTTTATAGTTTTTTTAAGTGATTTACTCAAGTACGTGAACGATTTAAAAAGATGCTTTCCATATTAATGGCTTTGTTTCGACGAAGAAAACTGTGTCGCGGTCGCAGTTCAAAACAATATACAGAAGTACATGCACTAAAAGCTGCACTGGAAATCCATAACACTTTTATAGTTCAATGGTGCTATAGAGCTTCGGTACCTGCACACTTCTTCCAGTTATCCAAACCAAGCGCGATGCCTTGCTTGTCGTTTCGAAGTGTTTTCAAAGTGTTGGTGTGGAGAAAATAAAAGTCATAAATTGTAGGTATTTTTATTTAATACTGCACTGAGAGAAGACGTGCTCCATAGTGACTAATAATTATAATAATTATAATGTACGCGAACTAAAGGGACTTTGGATACCCTTATAATGAAGTGACACAGTGCGGGCATTAGGGAAATGAAGGATAAGAGAAAGGGAGACACCGATGCACGTTGGTTTTAAATGTCTGTAAACTATAATGTGTAGGAAAAACAGAGCGTGGTAGAGCATTCCACATTCGTATTGTACGGTTGAGAAAGGAATCTTTATATTTCACAGTACGTCCGAAAACAGGCTTAAGGGTAAACTGATGTGCATTCCTAGCATGGCGAGTATTGCGGTTGAATTGCTGTAGGGGTGGAATGCAACTGGCTATTTCATTTGAGCACTTGTGGTGGAAATACTGATAAAACAATGACAGGCAGGTGACATTACGACGATGACTAAGAGATTCAAGTGATTTCGCGATGTCTCGATCGCCAATAAGTCCCAAATATGTTACTGGAGCACCGGACGAGTTATGAGCGTTGTACTCAAGTTTTGGGATAATAAACGCCTTGTCGATTCTAGCCAGATCAGAAGGGGTGAAATATTTCTTGCATCGCTTAAGGAAACCTAGACATTTCGCAGCGTTCTTGGCGACATCAAATATATGGTCATTCCAACGAAGGTTGTCATTAACACACATGCCAAGAATGGAAAGTCGTTCGGTTTCAGCGATGCAAGTGCCATTCATAGATAATGGCAGAGAATTAGGGGTTCGCTTCAATGACAGCAGACAGCATTGCATTTTGGAAGCATTAAATTCCACTCTGTTGGTTTTACCCCATTTAAGAATACTGTCAAGATCGGAATTCAATGAGCTTAACATACGTTGCCGTTCCAGTTCAACGCCCGAAGATAAGGGGCGTTGCCCAGGAAACGAATATGTAAAGCTGAGGGTACTGTCATCAGCAAAGGAATGGATTGGATTAGAAGTGACAGACAGGAGGTCATTGATAAAAATGAGAAAGAGAGTCGGAGACAAAACAGAGCCTTGAGGGACACCAGCATTTATTTGGTGAGTTGCAGACTTGAAACCGTCCAAAACAACTTGTATTGAACGGTCCGAAAGGTAATTTCGAATCCATTGAAGAAGGGTAACATAGATCCCAAATGCACGCATTTTCGACAAGAGAGCTTGATGCCAAACTCTGTCAAATGCCTTTGAAATATCAAGCGCAACGACCTTGCTTTCACCACCATGGTGAATAGATTGGTTCCACTTTTCGGTTAGATATGTCATCAAATCACCAGCGGACCTGTTGCTGCGAAAACCGTACTGCCGGTCATTAAGAAGTTTTCGGGATTCGAGATATTTCATATGCTGACGGTTTATCAGCGTTTCCATGACCTTGGAAAGAAGGGACGTAAGTGCAATTGGTCGGTAAGGGGAGGGAGAGGAAGATTCGCCTTTTTTGGGGACGAGCTGGACAAATGCTGTTTTCCAACTTCTCGGAAAGAGCCCTGAAGAATAGGACAGATAGAAAAGCTTACGCAGTGGTTTTGCCAGCGTGGAAGAACACCTCTTCAGAACTATAGGGGAAATACCATCTGGGCCAGCGGATTTGTGAATGTTGAGATCCTGAAGTACTCTCGCCACAGTACGGGTGCGGAAGTGGATTTGTCCCATGGAGTGTTCTACGCGCTCGAGTACTGGGGGAGATAAGGCACAATCTGGGAGCGTTGAGCTAGCTGCAAAATGAGCAGCAAGCAGATTGGCTTTATCCAAAGAGCTGACAGCTGAAGTGTCATTGCAAATGAGTGTCGGGATAGATGATGAGGCCGAATTTTTAATATTCTTAACAAACGACCAAAAGTTTTTACTACCGGAGGGACTTGTAGTATTTTTTGCCTCAACTTTTGGTCGTAGGAGAATTTGACACGATTAATATGGGCATTGCAGTCATTTCTGGCTCGTTTGAACTTTTTTCAGTTATCCTCAGTTGGGTTGGCCTTAAATGACCGAAATTACCTCTTTAGCCCTGATAGCTTCTTTACAGCTCAAGTCACACCACGCGTTTTCCTTAGGTCTGATACAATTGATAATAACTAATTTGGCAACTCCATTAGTTCTTTTTGAAAACACTTAATTCAAGCAATAAAATTGACTTTCAATTCCAATTTGTTTCCAGCTTTTCTGGCTCCCTTTTCACACCTAGCTGACGCTTTCACATCCAAAATCAGAAATTATAATTTCAGTTCGAAGAATTGCTGCCGAAGTCTTGACTGTTTTAAAAGATCTGTTTTTTTAAACGACAAGAAAATTGCCAATTGCATATTTTAAGAAATTGTGAAAAACATGTTTTTAAAACTAGGAATGCATGAGGAAGAGTAGATTTCTGTTTTTCATAAAGATTTCAGGTATAGAGGGTGGGCCATGCAGTGGTTTCTTTTCAAATCATAGGTTATTTTGACACTGACAGCTGTTTCCCGCTCGAAATCTTCCACAAAATGTCAGTATCATACATCCATTGAACGAAATGAGTCGCTTTACGCTTGAAGAACGTTGGGAAGTAGTGAAAACTTATTTAGTGGGTTTTTTTTTAAAAGAAAAAGGAAGTTTTAGTTGAAGTGAAGCACCAAGCATAGGACCCCTGCTGTAAAAGTTCGTGAGACTCGTATGCTAGTGGGCAACACTCATGGTCCCCGTCGACTTACGGTGCGCACAGACGAGAATGTTCCTGCTGTAGCCGAGAGTCTGCGGATTGTGGAGTTGTGGCATCATGGGACCATATTTAAGGAAGCCCGATTTATTGCAAGATAAACTCCTGTTAACGAGTTCGTAATTTAACCATTTAAGTTTCTCTAAAATATTTATAAAATACTTGAATACTTCTACTTCCCTATATTCGATAAGGTTTTGATCAGGAATGTCGGTGAATAATTTTTACGAGTTTTTCCGTATCCCTGTTAGTCTGCCAGTAGAGTGGGCCTTCCATTATCAGATAAATCATCACTTACGCCAACCAATAGCTGGTTTGGATACCCCTGCCCGATTGATATCCTTTTTCGATCCAAGGGTTCAATGCGTACATCTGCTCTGCTCTTTTAAGTTGAGAAGCTCATCCAACATAACTTTTTGGAACACGAAAACAACTTCAATTTTAACAATAAATTCATATGAAAAAGGTAGAAAAATGTTATAATAAAATATACAAGCAATGTTCTGTTTAACAAATCACAGAAGCACAGTTTATTGCTGCGGCAGTTTTTGCATCAAAGAGATCACATTTCATCAAAATGTTTTTTTTAGAAAATTTTGTTTGTTTAATGTTTCTGTGCGACATTCTTCAGTTTTGTAAGCCATAAATCAACAGAATTCTAAAACTATCTGATCCGCGTCGTGGAGTGCTTATTGCAAGCAACAATCACGAGCTGAAATTTGCCGGTATAAAAAGTGCTCTCACAGTCTCATCACTTACACTCATCGATGATAAAAAGGACCAAATAAAAAATCCACAAAGCGTAAGTTGTGGAAGTTGTTGCAATGAAAGATAGCTAATCAGGGGAATCTATGTATATTCCCGGATAAAAGTTGCTGTAAGAAAACTATATTACTTTTAAGTCTTCGCTGAGAATGTGGTATCACTTGGAGAAGTTTGATACGCTGACTGTAGGGAGGTAGGTTATAAGGAAGACCTTTTAGGGTGAATCGAATAAAGCTACGTTGATTGGCTTCAATTTGAGTAAATGTTGTAGTAGGGAGTCCAAACTTGTGAAGCATACTCAAGATGCGGACGGACGAAGCAATTGTACCATGCCTGAGTAACGGAGTCGCCAAATTCTTTGGACCACCTCTTTATAAAGCGCATCATCAAATTTGATTTATTCACAATGTTGTTGCCCTATAAAGTTGAGTTTGGGGTCAAAATAAACTTCAAGATCTTTAAAACTGTCAACATGACAAAGCATGTGTTGACATAAGGTATATTCAAAACTAGAGGGAATACGCCTACTTGAGAATGTCATCTGTTGGCATTTAGGTGGGTTCAGACTCAGCCCGTTCTTAGCACACCAAATGTGGAAACTATAAATACTGGCCTTAAAATGATTCCTGTCATCGTGGCAGTTGACAGATTTAAAAATGTTCATGTCATCAGCGTATATCAAGATACTGCCCTATCCTAAGGGTATATTAATTTTGACGCATAGTTTGCAACACCCCTTAATATTCGTCGTAGACCCATAAAAGTGTATATATTTATAACGAAATATTTGACTATTTAGCAATGTCCGTCCATCCGTCCGTCCGACCGTACGCAATTTTTAAGCTAGGAAGCTGTACTTTGGAGCACATACTCCCTAGGGCTTCGAAATGATTAAGTGTAAAATATTTTTGAATACGCCCACTGCTACGCCCACAATTTAGAACAAACCGTTTTAAAGCTAAAGTTAGATAGATAGAGTGTTCCAACCTTCACAAAATATATAGGCACTGCCCTTCTTTATAAGTTTTTCACTAAAATGTTGCTGTTTTCTTCGAACATTTTCATAGAAAGCGAAAAAAAATGTTTAACACGATATTTAGCCAATATTTTTTCCAATATATCGTCCATACAAAGTTTTTGGCCACGCCCACTTTTTGAGGGCGTTTTTTCAAAATATATATATATTTTTTTTAAATTTAATAGAATAAAATAAAATGCTATCCATCATCTTCTTAATGCTTTTTCTTTGGGGCATATAGGGATATGGATAGGGTATCATACAGTTTGCCCAAAGAGGACTGTAGCCTTTTTTTATGTTTTTTATACATGCTTAAACATCATTAATAGCGAGAATGAACAAAATTGGCCCTAAGTGACTTTCCTGAGGAACTCCAGACTTAGCATTGAAAGATTCAGATAATGAACCCCTAAATTTGACTCGATATTCCCTACTCTTAAGGTATGAGTTAATCCATTTTACGACACCAGGTGGGAAACCATAAACTAGCCCTCCAAATTAGAGTCGAAGATTCTTATTTCTGGAGCGATTGATGTTCATTTGCTTTTCATATCCCAGGCATCTCAGTGAACTCGAATACATATTCTACGAAGAATCTTTCTCCCGAAACATCTAAGGAAAAATCAGCTTTAGAAGGATTTCCATAGGGCATAGGACTAAGAAGAAGCAAGCGTTACACTTCGATTTTCAGTTCTGGCAAGATTGACAGAATTTTTTTGACGACCATTTTTTAAGCTTCCGTTTTATGCTCGCAAACGCACCCGGGTCTGATCAGATCTTATACGCGATGCTAAGGAGACTGATGTCTTTATGGTTGTTGCAATTATGAGGGCAACTTTTCTTCTGATACTGAGGTTCCGGTTATCAAGTACACTTTCTTCCAACCAAATCATAGAACCATGGTATAAATAGATCGGCAGGTAGACCTAAGAACAATTAAGTTGTCTCTGTTTAAAGATTGCAAAGCACTGCAATGAACTGCAAGACATATTTATATTTATTTATTTTCTCTCAAATAAACTCTTTCAAAATAAGATTCAGATACCCCCACCGATCTCAATCCCAGGCATGCGAACGAATGGACCTCACATAAAACTGTCAGTACGCATTAAACTTTTGGTTGCATATTAAATGCGGGCTGCATTTCATTTGGCGTCCGAACATTTTTTTTTGTTGTTCTTTTGAAATATGTATCAGGAGACCTACCTTTGACGTGTTGTTGTTAGTTTTTTTTGTTTTTTTTTGAGTATTCACAGAGATTAATCATCTTAATCATCATGGCTTATTTCGTGTTACCTCTCAGTAATCGAAACGAAAGCAAAAATAATAATAAAATAATAACAAAATTGGTAACAATGGCAGACAATGAAGGGCCATCATGGCCATGCGGTGCTGCAGATGAAGGACGCAAAGGCAACATCAGCGCACTGCAAAGCAGCGAACAAGTCACAGAAGTTGTCTTAATTTTTTACCAGACCACACAGAAGTCATTTATATCAGATGAAGTTGTGACTTTATAAGTCGCTCGTCTCTCCTCGGCATTGTTTTGGCCTGGCGTAGCCCTGCTGTCTCCGTATGGTGGACCTGCAACATTGATCGTCGAGGAATTTCGTATGATCGGTGAAACATTTCGTCTCCAGCAGGTTTTGTATTTTTTTGTTTCCCAATAATTTTTGTATTGCTTGGCATTATAGTAGGGAGTGCTGCTGCGGCAAGGGCTTGGGGGTGACATCTTGCGATAAGGAGTTTCTCCGTTTTAAGAATCTTGTCGGAATCTATTCATGCGCGCAATAAAGAAGTCCGAGGCTAAATGTCTGTCGTAATCGGGCGTGCGGAATATACATATATGGAGAAAATTGTTTACGGAATTAATGCCGGCAAGCAAGATGATTTCAGTCTGATAGCGTGTGGGGAGCTTTACGATGGGAGGAGGGGCTCAAATAATTACCGTGGGATTCGGTGGAATTTGTGTGTGGCAACATTGTATCAATTGGGTGAAATGTGTCATTTACCGCGCTATGATCTTGTTTGAAGTTTTTTTTCGGGTATGCGATCGCTTAGCCATTTTGTTGATAGTAAGAAATATTGTTATTTTTAAGGGATGACAGTCTCAGCTTCCATATGCTGCTTCTATAGTTGTCCACTCTTATTGCTCTGGAATCCGCTTTCTTTGGTCTGTATAACAGATGTGTAGTTGTTTTCTTTTTGTCTTTAACGAGGTTGTTTAAAGAGTATCTTTTCATATTGGGCTTTTTGGTTCAGTAGAAAACCCCGCGTCGGCACACGGTATTTCTTATGTGAAGAATTTTGGCATCTTGCATTGGCAACGTATGCCTGCATATATTAAAAAAAACTTCAATTTCAAGGAATCAGAGGAGCTGAGCTGTACTGAATTGTGGAACTTGGAATGTCTCTATTATCATACTTCAATAAGTCTGATTTTTTTTCACCTGCTATAAATTTGTGGTCAGGGGTGAAAGCCAAAGCGGTCGAAAGTTACGTGCAGGGTAATTTATTTATAATATTGAGCACCCCGGATAGAGTTGTTATCAGTAATCATTTCGTGTCGTTAGCTCCGCGTAGCTTTGTCCTGGTTGACCTCTAGGATACATTATAAATAATATAAAAAATAAATGTTCAACATATTTAACAAAACTAAATTTGGATGATTTTTATTTACTGCGAATTAAGTCAGTAATCTGAGAGATGCTCTACACGAAATCTTTTTACTGGTTGTAGAACAGCTCGGTCTTCTTTTGCTCTTCTGCTTGTGGTAGGTGATATTCATCAGGCCTCCTCGTCAGGCTGTTATTTTTTGACATTCATTGAGTTTATAATAATAATAATATGTAGGGTGTGGTACACTGGTACATTGTGCCCCCTACTTATACCTTGGAGAGGTTTGCTCCCTTTTCCAGAGTCCCCTCATAGCTTAATTCAACAGGAATAATATTTGAGTGCAAACCAAACCAAAGTCGAAGGATAAATACAGAATATATAAGTTTTATAAAGGGTGATCCATTTCGAGGTTCCCTACTTTTTTAAAGAAAAAAACACAGAAAATTCAAATTTAATGGAGAATGTTTATTATCATTTGTAAGAACATTCTTTGCCATTTATTTTTGGAAGATTATGTCTATCAAATGTTGGCCGTTGCTACGTCGCAGATGGTCCATCCGTTGAGTCCAATTTTCGATTACTCGTTCGAGCATTTCGACTGGTAACTGGCGAATGACACGTGTGATGTTTCCCTCCAAGGCCTGAATCGAAGCGGGTTTGTCGGCATAAGCTTTTGACTTTACATATCCCCACAGGAAAAAGTCTAACGGTGTGATATCACACGATCTTGGTGGCCAATCGACCGGCCCAAAACGTGAAATTATGTGCTCACCGAAATAAGTCCATTGATTGATGCGATGTGTGGGAAGTGGCACCGTCTTGCTGAAACCAAATGTCGCCGTGATCACGAGCTTCAATTTCAGGCATCAAATAGTCGGTTATCATGGCACGATAACGGTCGCCATTGACGGTTACGTTCGCACCGGCATAATTTTTAAAGAAATATGGACCGATGATTCCACCGGCCCACAAACCACACCAAACCGTTGTTTTTTCTGGATGAAGTGGCAGTTCTTCAATCTCTTCAGGTTGCTCTTCGTCCCAAATGCGGCAATTTTGTTTGTTTACATACCCATTGAGCCAGAAATGGGCCTCATCGCTAAACAAAATTTGCCTCGAAAACGTCGGATCTTCTTGGAACTTTTCAAGAGCCCATAGAGCGAAGCGATGTCGCTTGGGAAGGTCGAGCGGCTTCAGTTGTTGCACAAGCTGTATTTTGTACGCTTTCAATTTAAGATCTTGACCTAAAATGCGCCAAGTCGTTCCATACGTCAGTCCGAGTTGCTGCGAACGGCGCCGAATCGACTCTCTAAGGTCTTCGTGTACACTCTCAGCTACGGCCGCTATATTTTCTTCACAGCGTGCTGGATGTGGTCTATTCGGTCGAATATTATCCAATAATGAATGATGGGTCTCGAAATGGGTGATGGTGTTGCGAATAGTACGCTCAGTAGGCCGATTATGTTGACCATAAGTTGAGCGAAGTGCACAAAACACATTCCTCACAGAACGTGAATTTTCATAATAAAGTTGAACAATTTGTAAACGTTGTTCACGCGTAAGTCTTTCCATTATGAAATGCCAAACAATACTAAACAAAAATAACATCACACGTGATCTGTCAAAAAATGCTATTGAAAAATGTATCTCTACTTGGATCACCCGTTATGTCAAAAATGTTTAAAGAGCTGAATGTTGCCATTCCGCCATTGATGACTTCGCTATCTCTTTATAAACATGTTGAGAACTCAAAAACCGTTCCAGTTACAACTAAGCATTGTCAAATGTGTTGAATGGAATCATTTTCTATTTCTCCCATATACAAATGTTTGCAAGGGTTATAAGTTGCAGAAGGTGCTCTATATAAATTGCATACGGAAAGTAGACCGACGTCTACACTTATTTCAATTTGAATATATTTTCCTGAAACAGGTTTACGACTTTTATGTGTTGTGAGTAAAGAAAGAGACGGAAATGCGCTTTGGTTCTTCAATAAATTCTTCTCTTGGTTTCATTTTAAGCTTTGTGTAGGCAGTGTCTAAAACCCCTCTATGACGCACCGTCACTGGTGGTTAGTATTTTGTCTACTCAGCATACTTCAAATATATATACTCAAAATACATATATATATATATTTACTCAAAATTTTAAAATATAATGTGCAAATGACAACTAAGGCGTAGCAGCCTACGTGCTTAAGGTTGAACTGATCTGCATTCCAATTGCAGTCCAATTGTTGTAGGGGTGGAATGCGACGGCTATTTTTTTATTTTTGCAATTTTAGAAAATAGGATTGCGTTTTGAAAGTATTCAATTCGTCTCAACTTACATAGACGTTCGAGGAATTGATTATGTGCAGCTGAGGGTACTGCCATCAGGAACATATAACTTTAATTAAAAGGTCCAAACAGTGATTTCGAATAAATTGAAGAAGGGTAGCCAAACTCTGTTAAATGTCTTCAAAATATCAAGGCAATGATCTTACTCTAGTCATAGCATCTATGTTTGAATATGATTTCAGTTCATTCAGTTCATAGCGTTATATGAGGGTCTAATTGTCACACACTCTTTTCAATCTGTATTTCGGCAATAACGCGTCGAATGTTGGCTTCCAATTGATTAATTGTCTCTGGTATGATATGATACAGAGTTGTAAAAGAATGCAATACTTAGTGTATTGCAATCGTTGAAGTCGCAGTCATTTGATTTATCATTTAGAATGCAATCAAAATACTTCACACCAGTACTTTGACTTCAATATTGAATTCCCAATCTATTTAATTTGTACCGCTAATAGCTAATAGCATAGGAATCTTATGATAAAAGATTTCAAAATTATCGAAAGACTTCAACAGCAAAAGTACTTTAACTAGTCTTAAGACTTCAATGCAGTAAAAAAACTTCATCCAATCAAAAGACTTCAATAAATCGAATGCATTAAAAAGACTAAAAGAATTCAATAATAATAATTGTAAAAGATTTCAAGAAGAATTCATTGAATGCAAGCAATCACAAAGTATTGCATTCAATTTACTTTAAGTCATTTGTCTGCTTTAAGTGATTATTTCAAAATTAAAATCAAAGTATTTATGGACGTCTTAAAACTTAAAAATTTAATCTTTTTATTCAGTTGAATGAAGTACTCTAATGATTGCAAAATTCTATAACCCTGGTATGATATCATAAAACGAACGGGGTGGCCAGGTAACAGGTCCATTTGGAGAAATTAATCGTTCGTCAAATGCTTCTTTCAGTAATTAAATTGAAACGCGCGCTGAGGGGCACCTGACGCACGAAAAAGTTAGTAAGCATGTCTCTGAAAAATGATTCCAACCAGCATTACCTTCGAAAACTTTTAGAAGCGGTATTGGGTCCTATACAATATAAACTATTTACAAAAGGACATCGGTCAACAATGTTGATTTCTAACAATTATTTAAAATTTTAAACTGTTTCATTGGCATACGATTGAGCATATCTTATGAATGTACCAAAGTGCGTTTTAAGAAAGGTTCAAGGCTCCGTCCACAGGACATTCATTCGTTTCTAGTTTCTCACGTACACAGCTTTCTTAATTACATGTGCTCTTTGTCAACAACTTCATACAATGATCACTGCCGACGCTGTATTCGATACAATCACGTTTACAGTATAAATCGCCGCCGTTCGATGATTTTTTGAAAAGAATGGTCCTAGAATCCGAGCATCATAGAAAGGTTTCAATCGGATCTGTAGGGGTAATTAAGCGAAAGAAACGGTGTTAGTACGTACTGCGAAAACCGTAGTTGCCGTAGTTGCCGGTAGGACAAGATTCGTGTTTTTCTAGTATGATCTGGACAAACACTGTTTTCCATATACTAAGAAAGAGCCTTGACGAATAAGACAGTCTGAAAAGCTAGAAAAGGCTTTAACATTTGAAGCGAAAACCGTAGCAGGCTTTCGCAAAGACCCGTGCCTTAAAAAAATACAAGTTATGTCTAAAAAACGCAGATGAACGAACTTGAGAACAAACTTGAGATTATATTGATTGATAATTACAGATTGAACACAACCCCTGTCAAAGTTATTTAGGCCGTTTTTTCACTTGTCTCTGAATGAACTTCCAGGATCCACCAAAAATCTGGCTCAAATCCTAACATTCGATAGCAACTCAATTATTCCTAACATAAGTGACAAGAAACAAAGAAACAGATCCCATGATATAATTTTGAGTTTTATCACCAGCAACGTCAAGTGCCAAAGATATGTATGCTCCATCGTTTCCCACTAGAACCAAAGCAAGCTGGAGTGAAAATAAAAAAAATTCAGGCAAAAACAAAAAAAACTCCATTGAATGATATCTTAATCAATAAACATAAAATCTCATCAGGTCGTCTTAACGATGGGCCATAAAAATAAATCCACCGCAGCCTCTGATCGGATCCGGCGCACACCGTATAATAACAATAATAACGACACTAAACCAGACGCTTGTTATGCCCGGCCACGGCAGTGACTGCACAGACGAAGTCTGGCTCTGGATTGGGCTTACTTTTTGTTGTTTTCTGTTCCTTTCCTTCGATCGCTTGGTTTCAGTGATTTGAGTCATCAGTGGAGGCTTTTCGCGCGGGTTAAGACCTGCTGTCGGGGATGAGCTGAGCACAGCGAGCAGCTCACCCACATCGAACATCGATCGAAGCACGGCATAAATATGGTATTGGATTGGAATGGTCGATTTTTTTTTCCTTATCCTGTAGTTTGGTATAGGTTTTCAGTTTCTGTTTTTGTTTTTGCTTTTCTGATTTGGTTCTGCATCTTTTTTGCAAAAGGTAGGAGGTGTGAGAATGAGTATGAGAATATTTTGTACTACGATTTTACGATGCAAGATTGGACATGTTCTAGTTTGGATGTGAGCAGAAAATTCAAAAAGCAAATACATAGGTAATTGAATAGCTAGAGATTTGGTGGTCTTGGTACATCAAAAACGATTTATTTAATCGGAAAAGTTTCGTTTTGATTGTAGGACAAAAGGGACTAGTTATTTTTGAGTGTTTTTGTGGACGGTTTTCTGGTCGGATTTATTACTTTTTTTTCTAATAAATTTTGCAAAATGCTAATATTTTTTCCTGTAAAAATGTTAACATCTATTACAGGTGCATGCTGGAAAAATAGCAAGGCTAACTAGGAACAGAAAGACTTCAGAGGACACTACCTATCAATTGTTAATTGTAATAGAAAGAAAGAAAGGGCCACGAAATTTCAATTTTTCAGCAAAAAAAAAGAACCGGAAAATTCTCTACGTGGAAGCAAAATTTGATGCTCCGCTGCCAAGGAATTAGATCCTACAACGTCATTGAGAATAGTGAAGTTAAAATGATGACACTTGCTCACATTCTCAGCGACTCCAAATACGGCCCCTTTCTTGCTCTAGTAAGTGATCTACAACATTTCGGCCGCTGGAACAAAGATCAGAAATTTAATATTGTAGAAAAGCTCCCTTAACTATAATTACCGACTTAGAAAACCTACCAAGGAATTAGCTTGTCTTGCTCCACCTGCAAAACAAGAAACTCCAGGCCAACCTCTGAAAGGAAGAAAACCTTTTGCCATCATTTCATACTGGCCATCAAAAGATATACTCCATCATATCTGCCCAAAGCCTGGTAAGCTACAGCACATATCGAATATGAAGATAAGGCTCACCAAAAAGGGAACAACGAAGGAAAAGCCGATTGACGATTCATGGAGGTGATACAAATCAATCTCCATCACAGTAAAGCTGTGACGGCTTGCTGGATAGAATATACTATCAAATAGGGTGCAACAGCGTTACATCGGGGCTTACATTCAGGTAAACTCAAGGCTTATGTTTTAATTTAAAATCATATAAAAGAATTTATTTTGCATAATTACAGTGATGGTGACTTGGCAGCAGTTCTTTGCCTCTCAGCCTTTGTGCTTCTGATATGAGGCAAGCAAAGTGTCTTAGTAAAAGGTAGCTGTAGACAGCAGAAATATAAATTGTAAAGGTAAGTGTCTTTTTAATTTTATTATATCATCAAACCTAATCATCTGTTAGGTTAGGTTAGCTTAAGACAGGGGTGTGATATAAGATTCACCACACAACACTAGGCACCGTAGCGAGCCCATCGCGATCCCTTGAGAACCGGTTAAATTTTTACTCAAAAGGTAGACGAAAACTTTAACGCTTTCCCTTTGAAATCATCCAATTACCCTACAAAAGCCAAGGAAGCCTTTGAAGTTTGTACCGTCTATTTCCTCAAAAGCTTTCTACGACTACTTCAGATTGCCTTGCATTCACACAATATATGCCTGCAGATCACCATAGAATCTGCAGTTGTCTCTATCTGACAGTCGGAGTCTTGTTGCATATTTTCGCAAGAGCCAATGACCTGCCATGATTCCTACTAATAGTCTAAGTTTATCCCTGCTAAGTTTTATAAACTTTCTGAAACTCTTACAGTCGAGAAGTGAGCATAGAGCTTTTGACACCGTGTTTCCTCCAAGACTTGACCACCTTCAGTTGGCAGTCCTTAGGGTTATTTTATCAATAGAACCCCTTATTATGCAGAGGGGAGGTTTTATGTTAGCAACCTAATCACTATTGCGTAGTCCTCCTCATCCGCCTGCTCATTGCCTTCAATACCGCAGTGTCCTGGCATGCAGCACAGTCTCACTCGGTTCTGATTGCATAATGCCTTGAGCATAGCGCGGCAGTTCCTGACTATATAAAAATGACTACGAACCTGTGCCTTACAGGCGACACTATTTGATGAACAGATAGAGGTCACAATTAGCAGAAAAAGGGTGCAATTCGGTTTTTCCACTAAATAATTCAACCCAGCCTATTACGCTGCAGAAATAATTAGTTACATCCAGGCTTATAAATAAATTAACGCACAGTCTTCATGAGGACATGTAAAGAAGTGAAGGTCGTTTAAGAATTCCAGACCTGTAAGTCTATCACCCTTTCACTTTAAATCTTCGGAAGAACTCGCAGATACCGACAGCGTCTACGGAAACTATAAACTTTTTAAATTAACATCCTAGGTAGGGTCCACACTCATAAATATTATTGGGCCATTGCCTAGTGGAAGGCAAGATATAGGAAAACTACTCAAGCTAAGTTTGTGGCAGTACAAATAACTGCCAGTGTTGATATCACAAGTGCTCTACGCACAACGGTAGGGCGCTACTAGACATGTTACTACATTTAGCCTGTACTAAGGCTAAAAAGCATAATTATTTAAATTACCGCACACGACCATTTTTTGCATGAAGTCACAAACTGAATTCAACAGTTTTTTTGTTATTGAATTGTGTCTCCAAAATATGGGTATTTTTCAAAAAATTCGATAAATTTCAATGTAAAATGTTCTTCAATTTTCAAAAGAATGCTATGAAAGGCGAATGCTTGTGGTCTTCTGTATTGAAAACCTCTGAACAGAAGCTCTTTAAGGAGTAAGCTTTTTATTTCAAGCACTTTAAGTCAAAATAAATAAATAAATAAGTCGAAAGCTTTTTCGGGCACTATTTTACGATAACATTCCGTTTTCATTTAATCGTGCAGTCCAAAAACGTTTTCTTGAGTTTGTTGCCTGTCGAGCATTAAACATTTCTGCCTTACGGAAATTGAATTCTAAATCAGTTAAGACACTCAGCTGTCAAAGTCATAGGCTATTTGCATTTTTTATAATTCCTTTGAAAAAAAATAAAGTGCACGACTGCGTCATACGGAACTTTCTCGGTACATTCGATGTGTTTTTGAATCGCAAAATGAATCGAAAATGAATGGTGACAAATTTATTTAAATCACTTTTTAAGTTTTGAAAAATTAGATTTTCTCAAAAACGGCACTTACGACTTTGATGTAATTTCGCCTATTGGACAATTTTAACATAATTGTTCGAAATACAAAAAATTATCAAAATCGTTGAAGCCGTTTTTAAGAAAACTAATTTAATTTAAATTTAAGAAAATCGTTATATGAAAAAAAATTTTAAAAATTTAAGTACGCAGATTTGTTTGAGTTTACAGTATAAAAAAAAACTGAAGTTCTCCTTATTAGTTTTCGAAATATTGCCGGTTTTATAAATTACCGTTATTTGATTTTTTTTTTTTCAAAAACTGAGTATGCAGAATATTTCACCCCAATGCTTGGAACCACTTTCGTGCAAAATAGTGTTAAGTGATTTTCACAAAAAAAAAATTGTATGGCAGGTACCGTTATTTCAAAAGATAAAGCAAAAAAAAAAAGATGCCCCGAGATGTGATCCCAAAAACCTTATATACGAATTTTAAAGCAAATCCGTCGAATCGTTTCGTCATACGGCGGCCGGACAGACAGAAAGACCGACGGAAGGCATTGGTGGACCCACTTTTTTGGACTTCTCTATAGTCGTTATATCATCCCTCATACTCAGTTTGAGTTCGAAATTTCCGCAAGATCTTTAGTACACTAATGTATACGAGAAAGTTAAAAAACCAAAAAGTAGAATCTCATGCGTTTTCAATACCACTAAAAAAATGCACGCATTGCACTGTTCATCGAACGTTTCTAGTATTTACCTAAATATGTCAATTTTTTTAAGAATTTTTTTTAAGAAAAACTCAGACAATTACAAACTCAAAAACACAAAATCACTATTGACCACACCGTATAACCAAATTCTAAATTCTCTTGCAAACTATCCACATTGCCCAACCAACATTGCAGTTATTTGACTTACAGACATAATTCAGGTGAAAATCCGGATCCAAATAATTGTATCCTAATAGGATTTTAAGTGTGCACGCACAAACAATTTGGCTGCCACCTCCTGTGCGTAAATGCGATAACAAGGGAACGTGAGTAACGCAGTAAGTAACCATGAAAGGACAACTAAATAAGTATAGGTAGCCTAATGAATGGAATGAATGAACCTCAACCCATGTGACCTCACAGGGAGTAAATAAAATATCTTTCGTAAATACACAATCTGTGAGTGCTAATACGTTACGGTCATTAATTTTCATTGAGAGATTTTCTTCTCAATTTTTATGAATGCATCCGTATGTGTGTTTTTTGTATCGTCTACCTAAGGTCAGAAGGAAATGATTTTTTTTTTCTTCTTTGATTTAAAAAGAAAGTTAATTGAACGTGAGCAGTTGCCTAACACGGGAAGAGTTACCTGTTGAGTTTTTTTTTACTGCCATCCCTTGAGTTTTGT